>CM050165.1:128172518-128774294 GCA_027410445.1 Discoglossus pictus | reverse complement strand
ATCAGATGAAAAGTCATGAAATGTTTCAACAACAGGATCTAAATGTTTAGTTTTTTTCGTGGATTTTCTTGGTATATGTTGTCCTTGTTTTGTTGAAATGTCCTGTAAGTTTTTAGTAAGAGTTTGTAAATGCTTTGTTTTTGTAGTTGCTTTTTTTGGTCTGTCTTGACTGGTATCTTGTAAAATGTCATCTGATGTTTTAGGAACAGTTTGTAAATGCTTTATTATCTTTTTATTTTTTTTGGTTGTATCTTTCATTTTTGCAGCTGATATTCTTTTATTTGCAAGTCTTTTGCGTTCTTTTTCTCGTCGAATTTCTTTCTCCTCCGATGTCTGCTGGGCGGCCCATCTCTCTTGTCTTTCTCTAGTTTGACGTCTTTTCTTCTCTTCTTTGGTCTCGTTATCAGCCATATTAATCTGTAAAGGAAAAAAAATAAATGTAATTGTGTATATTTTAATTTGTAATTCCTGTTAAAGATTCTTGTGCACAATTGGTGAAATAAAAGGCAAATCATTAAAGTATCATTTATATTTAGTTAAATTTATAATTCCTGTCCTCACTGGCTAAGAATTTGGCCAATGGAATACTGCTGTAAATAAGCATGTAAGATAATTTTTTTAAATAATGTTTTTATTTATTAAAAACGTTGTTTGTGGATAGATATTTACCACTGCAAAAGTTCTTTGCTAAAAAAAAAGTGATGTGGTTATTGAGCTATGTATTGCATAGTAGCAATTTAAATAGAATAAGGGAGATAGTAAATTCTTATTTTTATTTTTCTGTTGACACGGATACAACTGAAAGCAGTTTCTTTAGTTTTATACTTTAGTACTTATTATACTGTACCTTGGTTGAAGTGTGATTTAAATCCGAATGTTTGTTGGTCCTCGGTTCAAAATCTTTGTCCAATGGTGTGGTCCTCTGTTGGAAGTCCTCGTCCGATGTTGTGGTCTTGTGACGGTAGCCCTCGTCCGATGTTGTGGTCCTTTGGTGAAAGTCCTCGTCCGATGGTCTGGTCCTGTGTTGAAATTCCTCGTCTGCTGGTCTGGTCCTGTGTTGAAAGTCCTCGTCCGATGGTCTGGTCCTGTGGAGAAAGTCCTCGTCCGATTGTCTTCACGCAGTATCTGTTGTAATATAAAATAGAAAATGTTGTTTGAGTGAAATGTCTTTTAAATAAGTAAAAAAATTATGAATTTGGCTGTATTGTATCAGTTATGGTTATTTTTTTCTATATTTTTTTTTTTAACTTTCTGTACAATCCCACGACTTTTGTTATTCTTATTTAAGGTTCTTAGTAAGGCTTGTGGGTTGTGATATATTAAATAAGAATATGAATTTATTTTGCTATGTGTTTATGTTATTTTTTGTACAATCCTGTTTTGTGCGCACCACTTGTGGTATACTTATTTAACCTTTATTGGGATGGTTATAGTTAGTAAAACATGAAATAGTATAATTAATGTAGTTTGCTATGTGTTTGTGTTAGTTTTTGACAATCCTATTTTGTGCGCACCACTTGTGCAAAAGTTATTTATTCTTGATTGTACTGGTTATAGGTTGTTAAACATTAAAGAAGAATGTTAATGTAGTTTCCTATGTGTTTGTGTGATTTTTTGTACAATGCTATTAGGTGCGCAACACTTTTGTTATTCTTATTTTTGCTTCTTTGTAAGGCTTATAGGTTGTTAAACATTGAATAAGAAAGTTAATTTATTTTGCTATGTGTTTGTGTGAGTTTGTTCCAATTCTGTTTTGTGTGTAGCAGTTTGGGTCTCATTCAATTGCGATTTGGCTAATTGAATGGTGCCCTAAATAAGCACATAGCATATTTTTTTAAAGAAGTTTTTAGTCAGTGAAAAACTTTCTTTTAGATAGATTTTTAGTAACTAAAAACTTCTTTAAAAAAAAATGTTATGTTCTTATTTAGAGCCCTATTCAATTGTGCAAATTGCAATTGAATGAGGGCCTTTGTGTGTAGCATATGTTGCATATGTTGCATAGTTTGCCCCTCATTCAATTGCATTTTTTACAATGTAATAGTACTCTAAGGCCGTCATTGAATTGCAATGTTGAAAATTGAATAGAGTTGTAAATAAGCACATCACATATATTTGTTAAAGAAGTTTTTACTTATTAAGCATCTATCTAAAAGCAAGGTTTTCACTAACAAAAAGTTATTTAAAAAATATATGTTATGTGATTATTTGGATCCCTATAGAATTAGCAAAATGGCAATTGAATAAGGGCCTAAAAGTGCTTATTTATAGCCATATTTAATTGTCCAAAATAGCAATTGAATGAGGGCCTTTGGTTACTGCATTTGTTATATTGTCAGCTCCTCATTCAATTGTGTTTTGACCAATGGAATAGAGCTCAATATCAGCACAGAGCATATTTTTTTACCGAATTTTGTATTTAGTGAACTTGTATCCAAAAGCAACGTGTTCACTAAATAAAAAGTTCCTTTAAAAAATATGCTCTGTGCTTATATAGAGCCCTATTCAATTGAGGAAGTCGCAATTGAATAAGGCTCATGGTTCTTTCTTGTTTATACTTAATACTTTACCTTGATTGAAGTTTGGAATGACAGACGGTCCCGTCCTGCCAATCTTAATCCGCCGGTCTTCTTGTAGTGTCTGTTTGAAAAAGAAAGTGAAATAGTTATTTGTATATTTATAATTTTTCATCTAGCAAAGCATGGCCTTTTGAGCATGTAATGTCTTGTTGTATCTTACCTCTTCTTCTTTGTTGGTGTTCTTTAAAAAGGATTGTGCTTCACAGTGCACGGTGCAAATTGTTGAGTGACGCTGTTGATGCAGAGTCTGTTTGAATATTAAAAGAAATAGAAAGATTCAGCTTTATATGATCTATTGAATTGCAGTAAATTAATGTCATTTAAATATACTTCTGTAATTATTTTCAATTGACCTTATTTTTTGTTGGGGGCTACACACATATGTCACATACATGAAGCACATTCCATAGTTTAATGTAATTATTTTGTGTACGTGTGACATATCAGTATACATGACTCATATTTAAATGGTTAAATTAACTTTATATATTTTTTTTTCCAACACACATAAATGTCTGTGTGTGAGATGTAACTATAGATGATACACATATATGTGCGTGTGACATATCAGTATACATGACATATAATGTCATTTAAATGTAGTTGTTTACTGATTTTGTTTTAAGCTAATTTTGTTGCAGTGGCAATACACATAAATGTGCGTGTCACATGTCACTATACATTGTACACATATATGTCCGTGTCACATGTCACTATGAAGGGGCAATACACAGAAATGTGCGTGTCACATGTCACTATACATTATACACATATGTCCGTGTCACATGTCACTATGAAGGGGCAATACACATAAATGTGTGTGTCACATGTCAATATACATGATACACATATATGTCCGTGTCACATGTCACTATGCAGGGGCAATACACATAAATGTGCGTGTCACATGTCACTATACATTCTATACATATATGTGCGTGTCACATGTCACTATACATTATAGACATATATGTGCATGTCAGATGTCACTATACATTATACACATATATGTGCGTGTCACATGTCACTATACATAAACCTCTGTTTAATATAGAATTATGGTTTTTTGTTGTTTTGTTAAATGAACCGTATTTTTTTTGTGAGCCTATACACATAAATGTGCCATATATGTCACTACATAAATCCTAGTTTATTTTTTTATTTGTTTGACACGTCCTGATAATAAAATGTAATATATTATAGCTTACCTCTCAGTTGTAATTTGCACAATGCAAAGTAGTAAATTAGTAAAGAATTGTCTTCTCAAGTAAAAGCAGCAGTTATCTCAGAAGTCACTCCGTTGATCACCTGAGGAGAAATGTATTTTTTTGTTTGAAATAGGCAGTATTTATAAACTTGTAGAAAGTTCTGGAAAGTGAGACCGTTAGAACGCAATACGCATGCGCTATTTGCGTTCCAGCTTACAATTTGCGTTCCATCCGCCATTTTCTGCGTATTACTGTTCAAAATGGTGTTTAATATGATTGTGATACGTTCCGCATAGTATGTGTTTCATTATTGCGAGTAAGTGTAGTGTAGTTACTTCTGAAGCCTCGTTTTCGTTTTGTTCGTCGGCCATTTTTTCTCTCGCTTAGCGATGGTATTAGTGTCTAAAGTGTTTTATTTTGATTTAAATGTAGGTGTAACTTGTTTTTTTGAGGTGCTGGCTGGTTCCTCTTGCTGTAGGTAAGCTTTTAATGTGTTTGTTGTGTGTCTTTCTTAAGTTTTAAATGTTTGTATGTCGGCGTGTTGCGTCCGATGTTTTTGAGGTCGTAATGTGTGGTAACGTGTCTCGTATGGTGTTTGCGTGTGTAGCCTCGTTTTCGTTTTATTCGTCGGCCATTTTTTGTGTCGCTTAACAAATTATTTAGTGTCTAAACTCTTTTATTTTGAGTGCAATTAAGTTGTAAGTTGCATTTTTGAGGTCCTGGGTGCTTCCTGTTTGTGTAGGTAAGGTTTTTATGTATGTGCTGTGTGTATGTATTGTGTTTTTAATTTTGTAATGTTCGCGAGTTGCGTCCGAGTGTTGCGAGGCCGTAATGTGTGTGAACGTGTGTCGTATGTTGTTTGCGAGTGTCGTAATGTGTTGCGACGTGAACTTTGCGAGATTCGCAGTTGTTTGGGTTGGGAATTTGTGTTGTGAATTTTGCAAGGGTCGCAGTTGCTGCAACTGAAGACCTCGCTTTGCGAGGTCCTCAGGTGCTAGCATGGAGCGCCTGTGGCGCTCCAAGCCAGCAACTGAGGCCCTCGCTTCGCGAAGGTCCTCAGTTGCTGGCAAGGAACGCCTTTGGCGCTCCATGCCAGCAACTGAGAACCTGGCACAGTGCCCTCGCTTCGGGAGGGCCGCGGGCTCGCTACGCGAGCCCGCAGCGTTAGCAACAACTCGTACGCTCACAACTATATATGTGATATATGAAACAGAACAGAATGGAAACTACCATTTTAAGTTCATATTTTGTCAATCCAATCGAAAAGAGAAGAGGTGCTCATCTGAGAACTAGCAATACCTAAGTAGGTTTGTCCTATAGGTCTGGTTACCTACTCAGAGAACAACCTATTTTATCCACTTGTGCCATTCACAGGGAGAAAAATCCTGAAGTATATCAGTCTGGTCTCACTCAAAAGAGTGACCAGCCTTGAAATACCATGCAATTCTTCCTGAACAGGAGAAACAGCAAACCCAGATGCATTTCAGTCTCTATGGGCATCATCAGTGAGGGGCAGCTGTACTCCCTAAGGCACAGTTAACAAGGAGTCAACATCTGGTAGAGGTGCTCATCTGAGAACGAGCAATACCTTAGTAGGTTTGCTCAATAGGTCTGGTTACATATTCAGAGAGCAGCCTGTTTTAGCTCACAGTTTTTGTCAATGACACTGAGAATGCTGAGCATAATGTTTTACTGAGGAGTGGAATTTATGTTAATTTTTCTGTGTGCGTCAGCAGCTCCCATCAACCAACTAACATACAGGAATTGCAGTACCAAAACTTTTAGCATATATTTGCATTTCTATAAATGAATTATGTCATACAGTATAAAAGCAACTTCTGTTAAGGTGAAACTTCTCCTTTAAAGTATATATTACTCATACCACACAATGAAACAAAACTATTGACAAAAAAAAATGTGAGTTCTGTATCCTTGTAAGCTCATTAAACCTTAGCTAGTAGCACATACATTTTCACAGTAACATATAACACAATTCTCCCCAGATGTCACCAGCAAAAGAAACATCATCACTTTTCAAATTTCCTTTGCAATATGTGGTGATATGTTAAAACTAGTTTCAAAGGTGTCCTGTGAAACTGAGATATTGAAAGAGACAGCTCTTTTATCTTCCACAATCACTTCAGAGGGGGCTTATTAACAGCAATTATTTTTATATTATGTTCATATAATAGAATTCCTGTCTCCTGATCAGATGATGTGCTGCACAGTGTAGATAATTGCTGTTTTAAAAAGAACATCCTAATACTCTCTTGAAACATTTTCTAAAAGCATTTTTTTTTCTTATATTGTGTTAAGTACTTTGATGTACATTGTCTCAGAAATGTTATTTAATGTGCAATTTAAATGCTTAGCGCTGATAAAAACAGAAAATTCTGATATACAAAAAGAAAATATTAATGGACCACAATGGTAAAATAGTTTCTGTATTGTTTTTTTAAATAGTAAGCATGATAATTGATCAAATGTTTTTAGAAAGCTCGCCCCCCAAAAAGTAACGCTTTGTGTTTTGCATTTTCTTTGTCCCTGCAAACAAATGAACATTCCTTTTTGGGATGAGAGCACTGACACTTGTAACTGTCACATTCCAATTCCAAACATTGTGCACATTCCTATTATGCAGCCAGACACACCCTGTGCATTTAAAATATCCTCCCACTTAATGCAATCAATCTGCAGAAGCCAAAATGGTAAAATTAACAACAGAAATACACCTAAAAATACATAATTAGGGCCTCATTTTATTAGCGGCCGCAGCCGTTGCGGGGCCGCAAGGACCCGCCGCAAGCTATTCTTCTATTCTATTCCCCTCCGGCCGGGGATTCCGGCAGGCTTGCGGCTGGTGCCTTGCTATCTCTTGCGGCCGCTCGCGCCGGAGGAAATCCTTTGATCTAAAACGGCCGCAAGGAAATCGGCTGTAAGAAATTCCTATTTGCAATTCAATTGCTCCGGGAACCCTCTCTGCAAGGCTAAAAGCGAGCCGCAGCTTACTTGCAGGAAAGAGGTCCCGCTAGCACCAATTAAGCACATAAAATAGCCCAAATAAAGCCATCCTGCACTTTGCAGAGTCTATAAAGTGATATTCAGCGTTAGCAAAAATAGCACATAATTACCCTATACTCAAATCCGTAAAATATTTATTTTTTAATATACGTAAAATATACATGTAAAAAGTCCAGAGTGCTTGGAGCACCTCAGACCTGCCCACGCCGCAGCCGGAAAATAAACAGTTAATTTGAACTCGGGTTTGGGCTGATGTGCAAGCTTGAGAGTGGGTTACTTTTAATCCTCATGTCCCCCAATATGATCCCTAGCATTTACAGAGCTGTACAGTGCAGGCTTGAATTTATTTTTGAGTTTTTAGATTTCAGAGCTTACGGCCGGTTTCAAGATATGCGGCCGGCCGTAAGAGGAGATCCTTGCGGGGCCGTATAATTGAATTGCGAGTTAACAGAACCCCCGCAAGGAATCGCAGCCTTAAGGCCGATTTACGGCCGATAATAGAATGAGGCCCTTAGTGACTATGAGCCACATTCATTTGCAAGCCTGCAACTTGATCGCTGTAGGTCGTATGTCTGTGGGTCTCCGATTGCGATGCTATTCAATTGCTCAAGCCCGCAAGTTACTGTCCCAAAGCCGAAACCGTAAACCATGCACTGGTTCGTAGCAGTTCAGGGCGGGAACATGATCAATTAAGCAAGCCTGTAACCTCTCATTTCTAATCAGCCAATTGAAAATGAGATTGTCATTATTATGGCAGTAAAACATGGAGGTTACATGTCAATCAATTAGGTTTGGAGGTCCGATATGCGATCAGACTCTCAAACCCACAAAATAAAGAATTATGAAAATGAATGCCAATACAGTTCTTGTTCATATGGTGGCCTGCTACGTATTAACTCATTGATACCCAAGATCGATTTAGCCCACAAATGAAACATAAAAATAAATCTTAAATACTGCCGATTTGCGAGCTTGATACTGTTGTGCAATTAATTGAAAGCTCAATTGAATGGCGGTCTATATTTTTTACATTCTAAAAGCATGTTGGATATGTTTAAGTGTAATTCTTCAAAAAAGTTCATTTTAGAGATATGACCACAGTGGTCCTTTAAAAAGTCATACATTTAAAGTAATGTCACTTCAAAAACAAGAATGCATCATACTATTAATTATGTGTTTGCAGGAAATTTTCCCCCTCCCTTCTCTTCCTGTGACTAAGGAATACTGTTGAGAAGAGATGTTGCAGTGCCTAGTTTTGTTTTTCCCTTAGGAATAATCTTTTTTCTTTTTTTTTAAAGCACAATTCAGGTTTATGAAGGCATCCTCTTTATGTGCAAGTAGTGCTACCAAATAATGTGAGTTAAATATATACACATCGGCTATCATATTCCATCAATGCCATCACTCCAGCAGAATGATCTTACACCCTCACCCCAGCAGAATGATCTTACACTCCATTAAATCATATATCATGTTAAATAACACATGGTTGTTAAGTTTGAATTACACCAATGCAGATATAACATGGAACCAGCAAAGTCCAACAATGGCCTGTTATTCAAAGCCACCATTAATACATGTGTTAGTTAACCATGTCATCCCTCATCAATTTGAGAACAGATACTTTGGTCTGATGTAAGCAACAGACTGCTGAGCTTTGTCTTTTCTCAGTATTAATGGGTACGTGTTCATATATCATAATATCCAAATAATAAATTATTATCTGATAACACCTATATACAAGATCAATGTGATATCCATTTGGATAAAATCTCATAGAGAGATGGTGATAGGCCTTGACAAAGCAAGCAGCGAAACGTGCGCGTCGGTCACTTTGAGCAGCAGCACTTCCTGGTTGTCACCCGCGGATTTGGAGATGTATGAGACGGTCGGGCCTGTAAAACTGCATCTTCAAAGATAAGGACTTTGGATTGCAATCATATTAATCGTATCTGTAGTATTATGACTGTATTGTACAAATATAAATAGTATTATGTGATTTGGACATCCTTTGTCAATTATATGTTAATTCAAGCATCTCAATATAAACATCCATATTCATATATATTTATTTCCCAACCAGTATAATATGCAATTTAATATCTTTTATATTGAGGTGTTGGAGAAATATAGGTATATAGAGTAGATTTGATTCTTCAGCTTTAGCCTATAGGGTAATTGGTGGCCCCCCTGGCTATCACACTATACAGCTATCTTCTCACTAGATAAGTATAGATAACAGCACTTAGAGCACAGGACAAGTGATAGGTCCCCAGTTCCACCAAAATAGATAGTTTATGGACCACCCCCTTCAACTATTCCAAATCATTTTTATTTCCAACACACTTTTTCCCCTTAAAATATTTTAACATAGCACTAGCACTTTAATTGTATATGTCAACAGCACTCAGCTCATTACTAGCTACTCTATATAAGGATTTTGTTACTCTTACAGTGCTTGAATATAAAAACCTTTATATAGGTATACTTTAAAATAAAATAATAGATTATTATAATCATAATTCTCCTATTCAGATGCAGTTCTACTAAACAAAGAAGTTCTATCAATACAAGTGATTTATATCTATCAGGTTCTTACAATAATATATAATACAAAATTGTACTTCTGTCCCCAGGAAGTGGTTGATCTGCTTTTTCTTTTCTTTTTAAATATGTTTTAAAAAAATCAGAGAATTAAGTATTTGTTTTAAATGTATGAATACATGTAAAAGTTTTATATCTTTTTTTCTAATTATGTAAGAGGTTACTGTACTTGATATAAAGGGTGTCTTTTCTTCTCTCTAAAAACGATAGTACTCTGGCCCTACTGACTAATGTCACAGCTAAGCATTCCTTGTGAGATGCCACATCATTACTCATGGTGATGGCAAGTGATTTTTAATGACAGATACAGAGCGGTTCCCACTGCTTGTGGATGAACTTCAGGTAAGTTGGTTTATTGTTAGTTACACTATTTACCACTTTACTAGACATACAGATTTTTTTTTCTCCTCCTCTGCCTTTTTTAGCTTCTAACCATTTTTTTCATTTTTGATTTTCTGAACACACTGTATGTGTGTAATTGAATTGGATTACATAATCCATGATTCAATGCATCTGTGTAATTTGGCAGATGAAGACATGATGTGTGTGCTGTGTGCATTACTAGTTACTTCTATAATATGTAAATTTGAATGATGACATTTTTATTTATCTGATTATGGTTACTGTGGTGTAATGACCACATGTGACCCTAGTAGATGCTATGCATCATAATTATTATACAGTATTACCATTAAACCTTTAGTTTTTGTTATTTTTTTCAGCTTCCCTTCATTTTGGATCCACCCACATCACACCCCATGCTATTAATGCACAGTCGGATATGTTTAAGACTGTGCTCGGTGTATACAATAAACAATGATATTGTTATACCGTTATCCATGTTTTTGTGTGTTTCTCATGGTTAAGGATTTGGGACACCAAGATCCATAACTATTATGTTTTAGGATTTGGTCATCATCCTGTATACATCACTTCATGCATTTGATGATTCCAGAACATGATTTACAACTGATCACAAGTCTTAATATATCCAATATGTGTTCACACACATATTTAAACGTTATCATCACTATTTTCTAAAGCATGGCTAAACAACATAATTAATGAGTAATCGATACATTAAGCCTAGCACTAATTGTCACATGATCATTATTGTTATACATGTTGCCAATTGAACAACAGCAATGGTGTGGGACTTGCCAGGGCAGGTATACCCATGATTTCCATTGATGGAGGAGACATCCCTAGTGCTGCATGTACCTCTCCACAGCAGCCTTTTGTGTTTTGTGGGCCTTCATGAACAACTTCAGAAAATTAGTTTAATCCCCTTGCTCTTAAATGCTCCATGGGAATATCCAGTGCCTGGCCTGGGCTATCCATTTCTCCCCCATTGGTGTCAGCCAGTCCACTATTTAAGGTCTCCTCTCTCTCCTTCTCTCTCCTCTTCCTCTTTATGTCTTCTCTCTCTCTCCCCTCCCTCTGTCTTCTCTCTCTCCTTTCTCTGTACCTTCATCTTTCTCTCCAGCTCTCTCCATCCCTCCTTTTCTCTCCATCTCTCTCCCTCTCTCTGCTTTTTCTTCATCTCTCTCGATCTCTCCTTCTTTTCTCTCTCCCTCACACTCTCTCTCTCTCGCTCTCCCTCCCTATCTCTCCTTTTTCTATCTCTTTCCTTTCTCTTTCCCTCTCTCTCTTCTTTTTTCTCTATCGCTCCCCATCTCTCCCTCTTCTATCTCACCCCCACTCTCCCTATCTCTCCATCTCCATCTCTGAAAGGATGTTACTTTTATTGGCTAAAATGTTCCCAAGTTAGTTCACATTTGTATTGATTAATGAAACAAAGAGATAATTTTCAACTAATTGTGGGGCAATATTAGGTTTTGGAATAATAAAAGTTTAAAACTTCAAGCATTTCTTAAATAAAGTTATCACGTATTAGAATGTATTTGAACATAAGCTTCAAATAAGGTAGAATGTTTGCAAAGGATTTATAATACAGGGATGTTAAACCACCTGGACCTGGTCCCTTACCATTTTAAAAAAAATGCTTTTATATCTGTTAAGAGTTTTTTCCTCACTTTGTTTTAAAATCAATTAAATAGTCATACATTATTTAATCTAAGCATACTTTTCAAAAAGTAATTTTTTAAAATAATTATGAAAACTGTCTAAAAAATCTCAATCTAACTAAGAGCATAATTAGGCCAGAAAAAATGTAATTAAGACAGTTTTCAATTAAAAAAATGTAATACATTTCATGTCTCTGCTTGACACTGAAGGCGTCCATGACACACTGTGGAAGAAGTTTGTGTGAGAAAGGCGCTTACATTTTTGGAGAACTGTGGTTGCATCTATTGATGCAAGCTTCCTTCTTCTGAGCCAATAAGGGGGAAAGGTATGGTTTAAATACTTAAAAAACAAGTGCTTTTTTCTTGAACTACAGTAGTCCTTTACCTGTCAGTGATGATCAACTTCCATTGTTAGTCTCTTTCTGTCTTACTTTTGCTCTTTTGACAGTGACTAGATATTGCTATAATTTTTCCTTGAATAACTGCTTTATATGCGCAGCAGATATTAAAAATATTACTGTCTAGTCTGAAATTTTATTTGAAATAATTTTCCAGTTCTTGACTGATACTGTCAAAATGTGTTTTGCTCCATAGTAGAGAATCATCCAATCACCAACTTATTAATCTTTTACCTATTAACATTTTTTAAAGTAGCAGTTGCTGCACTAAGATCAGACAAAGTAACAGGTTTAAAGAATGATTCAGGGGCGGGAAAACGGAAATGAGGAAGCAGGACGCTTGAGGCATCCGTAGGTCGCAAGGAGAGCTGCGCCACGCTAAGAACACGCAATTCACCCTCGGGACACCAAAGATCCAGAGCGATAACAGACAGTGAAGAAAGCCTTCTCTCTTTGGACTTGGGGATCCTGATTCAGCCGATCATATGCAAGAGTTGCTGAACAACGATTAACTGTGAGTTTTTCTCAAGAAAATACTGTTTTGTTAGAAATCTGCAGCTGCCACGATACTGTAAGATAAAATGATGTGAGAGGACTGCTAAAACAGAACATATCAACCTGACTGCATGAAAGTAACATGACCTAATACAAATCTGCAGAATAAGCAACATTGTGGCGCTTTAAAGGATTGTGGGCTGAACTCTGTGCTCTTTGGTGTTCTTGAGGGTGATGGCTGTTCACAATGTAAAGAGGATATAAATGGCTTATGTCTGAAATTGCTCTTGACAGCTGGATTCATAGTAAAAAAAACTGTGACATTATCAACTGGCAGCGAAGTGGCTACTGCTATTATCTCTGAGATAAATACAAACTTTGGGATTACAAATACAGGAAGTTCCATTGAAGCTGCTAAAGAGTACTTGCTGCTTTGCTTTTTATGGGAATGTGTCATGAAGGGTATTCTATATTAAATTAATTATGTCAGAGTGGGTAAATCCCTACCATAGAAGAAACAGCCAAACTCCTTATGATTAAAACTTTGGTCTCAAAGTACATTTAAACAAGTCATAAATGACAAAAAAACTTTTGCAGCCTTAAATTTCACCCGGTAAAGGTTGTAAGGACCTTTAAAATAGAAGAGAGAAAGAGAAAGGCAAGACGAAAGTGAATGACAAGGGGAAGCCCAGGATTTAAGGAGGAGAAAACAACTAACGGAATTATTATTGATATCTGGTTTGATATAAAGAATCTATACACTAATCCTCTTCAAAGATAATCAACAGATCAATAGGGAATAGGATTGAAATATATATTAAACAACTTGACTATAAGACCAGATAGAAGCATTTATGGCTAGCAAATAAAAAATTAGAAACAAAAAGATTGCATCACAGAAAACACAACAAATTTTCTCACCAAAAAATAAAGGAGAAACTATGGAAAACTCACTTTCAGAGTCAATAATGAATGAATCGTGTAATAATCAAAATTTATCGAATTCCCCTGATTCTAATAAATTACCAATGATATCATCAGAACAGGATGAGATTATTATTATCTCAAAAATAAAAATGTTATTTGCAGAATTCCAAGGAATTAAAAAAACAAAACATTGAAGATTCAAAGATCATTAATTAAATTGGTTCAAGAACTAATAACTTGGAAAATAAATTTGACAACTTAATAGTTGACCATAACAACTTGATAACATACACCTCTAGTTTGGAAAAGAAAGTATGCAAATTAAACGAAAAAATGATAAACTTGGAAGCTACTGTAGATCTAGGAGGAATAACCTAAGATTTTGGGGGAATCCCTGAGACAATTATGGACTTAGACTTGGAGAAATATTTAATTACATTTTTTGGAATCCTAAACCACTCGGTACTGCAGAAAGATAATAAAAATGTACTCTGTCCATAGAATACCACTCTTGTCACATCTAGGAAGTATGATGCCAAGAGACGTAATAGCTAAAATACATTTTCTACCCAAAAAAGAAGCCATATTGAGAGCAAAGTTTAGAAAAAAAATCTAGACTTCCCATATGAAGCTCTAAAAGTTTTTTCGGATATATCAGCAGCTACTTTGGCTAGAAGAAAAGAGTATCTACATATAACTCAGGCATTTAGAAAAGAACATTTACTCTACAAATGCAAGGTCCCCAGCAAGAATTTTAATTCTGAAAAACTCTTGTTGGCATCTAATAAAATCAGTTAAAGAAGGGGAAAAATTCTAACAGAGTGAAATATAACAAATGAAGACAACAACAAAACAAAGAAGCAAACAGACTTATTGGTCAAGACTCCAGAATGGAAATTGATCACACGGTAGGACATTCCTAGTTACAATCCATGTCTTTTTTTCATAAGCAATGTAAATTTAATTGGGATCTTATGAATGAAACATGTAAAGTCTCAAAAAAGGGAAAAAAATTAAAACACTTAAGCACACTTAATTATTAGAAATATATTTTCATATAAATTATTTATCACCAAAGACACTTTTTACGACATTGTGTATGATTTATATACATTGTGTATGATTTATATAAATTCCGTAGGGGAAAAAGGTAACACCAAAGCACATTTAAATGTTATAAATAAATTATTTCTCTAAAATACTTTAATCCACAAGAAAATAAAAAGGATTTAAAATATAAAAATCTATAAAAAGATAGAATGTAATTATAACACTTGAGTCACAAACCTTTTTGATTGTAGGAAAATGTAATGATGAAAAGATTATAATAATAAGTTAGGGGAGAGAGTTTGAAAAGTTGGAGTTAGCTCATAATACACACGTAAGAATTTTTTTTTTTTTACTTTTCCCTTGGTGATGGAAGTCAGAATATGTAACCCGATCTAAGAAAATTAAAATACCAAATAATATACTAAGGAAGGATTTCTGATATTATATTCTGATATTATTATATAGACCCATTCTGACTAAAAACATGATCTTGTGGGTTATGAGGGTATTGACACTATTGTCGAGGGCTATTTAATTCTGTGATGTACAGGTGTTGATGGAGGGAGTGGGGAGATGCTCTCTCCCCCACTTCTCCACTCATTCTCTTCCGTTATTCTGTATTGTTATAACCACCTTTTGTGTGGACACAGATTGGGAGATGATCTTGATTGAGGATATACGACTATTTTATTAAGCAGGCTATCTTGAAAGGTGGACCTATCATTTCCTTTGTTAAAGTAACATAACCGCTATGGGAGAGGTAAAGTGGGAGTTAAGTTCCCAAAATAGAAGGAGAATGTATGTGTGTATGAATGTGTTAGTAGAGGTTATTTTGGGAAAAATACAGAAAATAGATAAGAGGAATGAGGGCATACTGAACAAGAAATATTATAATTTAGAAAGATATATAATTATAGAATACACTTGAAAACATAATTGTGGTTAAAATAGTATCTGTGAATACATAGGGTCTTAATTCTCCTCTCTCACAAAAGCAATATATTTATGACTAATCTTTTAAAAATTAAATCAGACATAATATAATCACCAGGAGACTCATTGGAAGATTGGTACAACATATAAAATTGGAAATAACCATTTCACAGATTCAGTTTACTCATGTTATAGCAATAAAACAAGAGGAGTATCACATATAATAGTTGTCCAACTGCGAGACGTCGACACCCCTAACGCGTAGGACTTAGCCGATGAGCGTCAAAGGCGCTCATCGCTCCAAGCCTTGCGAAGCGTGGCAAGACATTAAACCGTAGTACTTAGCCGATGCGAGCCTCGCAAAGCAAGGCGACCTGTTAAAATACGAGACGCGGGACTTAGAAAAAAAAATACGAGACGCAGGAATTAGAAAAAAAAAGATCAGAGACGCAAAGATTTACGAGATTAGCGGCCGAACAAAAAAACGAAAAACACACTAAATACACCCCCAAAAATTACAAAAACATCACAGACAGCATGGGGCAACAGCCAGGATGTCTGTGAGGTGGAACGCCAATTTAACTCCATTTAGACGATTTTCGCCACTCGAAAAAATTAAAATGAGGCTACATGACCCCGGACCGCGTAAAACACTGCAAATCTCATAGCACTTTACACATCACACTGCAACCTACAAGATACACTATTACAAAAAACGGAAAATGCTCAAGAGACGCGTACCACATTAATAACATTACGACTATACAATGCCACTTTACACAATAAACCAACGGCTTTACCTCTGGCACGAAGCCTATTTAGAATGCACACTTCAAACATTCATTACACTTTATAAGCAGGGCACTAACACTCAAAATGTATATTCTATGCATATATATTCTAAGGTCCTCACAGTACAAAACTTTTCAATTATGTCTCAAACAGCATTCCCATGGATTAAAATTTTATTGCCCCGTCAATTTTGACGGGCAAATCGCTAGTCTATTATATTTAGTAAACATCTACAAATTCAAGAACAGAAAATAATCGATGCAAAGGGCCGATTTATTATTTGGATAGGGAAAGTAAATAATCTAGATATAATCTTAGTTAATATATACAAACCTAATAAACTTCCTGAAAAAGATTTTAAAAAAGGTATTTAAGGTGAAGAAATGATCAATCATAATATGTGGCGATCATAATATGATTATTGACCCCAAAAAAGATAGATCCTCTGAAAAACCACTTAAATCACATAGCATTATAAACAATACAACTAATAAATTCTATAAAGAAATATTAGATTACAAATGATTTGACATATGGAGATTACTTAACCAAGAATTTAGAGTTTTCAAAAAGACATAGTTCATGCTCAAGAATTTTTTTTTTTTTTACAGATAATACAATTATCAATATTACTCATTCAGCTGATATAACATCATTCCATGGTCTGATTCATTCTTTGATCAGTCTAAGTATTAAGGATAATAAATATTATAAAAAAAATAAATCTTGGAAATTAGACACCTATATATTTAGAGATCAAAAGCAAATTAAAGATATGAAAGAAGAAATTAATACATTCTTTGTAGACAATGGTAATCCTCTGATATCTCCATCTATTATCTGGTGTGCCCATAAAGCAGTTATTCTGGGAATATTGATTTCTAAAATGGTGAATATTAGAAAAAAGAACGGTAAACCTCTTAGAGAATTATACTTAGAATTAGATATCTTACAAAAACAAAGTAAATTAAACCCCAACAACATTTTTACCAACAATATTAATAAATTACATCTCCAGATAAAAAAAACCCTACAAATTCAATCTGATAGATTAATATGGCGATTTCATCAACAATACCACTTTTTGAACAATAAAACTGGAAAATTTCTATTTCTAGCGAATAAACTTAAGAAACCAAACAACAACAAAAAATAAATTCTCTTATAGGCTATGATAATAACATTATGGTCAACCCAATGAAATAGGAGACATTTTCCTAAAATTGTATAAAACACTATATAATGTTGATTCAAATGAAACCAAATAAGACACAAATTGATGAGTTTTTGTCAAATATCAGTCTACCAAAAATGTCAGAAGATTAGTATATTAAATAAAGAAATCATTCAAAAAGTTTTAAAAACCAACAAAGCACCAGATATAGATGGCTTTGATAATCAATACTATAAAAAAAATCTAAAGAATTAATACTACACCTACATAACATGTTTAATGACATAAAACATAAAGGAAACATCTTGCCAGAAATTTCAGAAGCCAGAATAATAAATATTTTAAAACCAGACAAAAATTCAGAGAAGTACAAAAATTATAGACCCATATCACTTCTAAATGGAGATTACAAAATGTATTCAAAAATATTGTCTAAGGGCCTCATTCTATTAGCGGCCGTAAATCGGCCGTAAGGCTGCGATTCCTTGCGGGGGTTCTGTTAACTCGCGATTCTATTATACGGCCCCGCAAGGATCTCCTCTTACGGCCGGCCGCATATCTTGGAACCGGCCGTAATCTCAGAAATCTAAAAACGCAAAAATAAATTCAAGCCTGCACTGTACAGCTCTGTAAATGCTAGGGATCATATTGGGGGACATGAGGATTAAAAGAAACCCACTCTCAAGCTTGCACATCAGCCCAAACCCGAGTTCAAATTAACTGTTTATTTTCCGGCTGCGGCGTGGGCGGGTCTGAAGTGCTCCAAGCACTCTGGACTTTTTACATGGACATTTTACGGAAATTAAAAATAAAATATTTTACGGATTTGAGTATAGGATAATTATGTGCTATTTTTTCTAACACCTAAAATCCCTTTATAGTCTTCTCAAAGTGCAGGATGGCTTTATTTGAGCTATTTTATGTGCTTAATTGGTGCTAGCGGGACCTCTTTCCTGCAAGTAAGCTGCGGTTAGTTTTTAGCCTTGCAGAGAGGGTTCCCGGAGCAATTGAATTGCAAATAGGAATTTCTTACGGCCGAAACTCTTGCGGCCGTTTTAGATCAAAGGCTTTCCTCTGGCGCGAGCGGCCGCATGAGATAGCAAGGCACCGGCCGCAAGCCTGCCGGAGTCCCCGGCCGTAAGGGAATAGAATAGCCGAATAGCTTGCGGCCGGTCCTTGCGGCCCCGCAACGGCTGCGGCCGCTAATAGAATGAGGCGCTATTAGATTAAACTCCATTATTCTAAAGTTAATACATCCAAATTAAACTGTTTTTTTTAACCGGTAAACAAACTTCGGATAACCCTAGGCAACTTATGGACGTAATGTCTTATTCAAATAAGAATGGAGTTCCCATGCTGACTCTGTCATTAGACGCTGAAAGAGCATTTGACAGAGTCAGCTGGGACTTTTTAAAGGCAGTCATGTTGAAATCTGGTTTTGAAGATTTTGGATACAATGCCATTTGTTCTCTATATACAGGTCCTAGAGCACTAATTTCCGGTTATGGTTTGAGACCGAGAAATTTGAGGTATCAATGGCACACACCAAGGCTTCCCATTATCTCCCTTATTATTTGTATTATTTATAGAGCCATTGGCACAATTAATTAGAGACTCAACTGGAATAAAAGGAGTAACTATTGGAAAATATGAATACAAAATACAACTCTTTGCAGACTACATAATCCTAACAGATCCAGAAAAATCTATATATCATTTACAAAAAATTATAGAAGAATTTGGTTACTTATCATATCTAAAAATAAATTATTTTAAAACTGATGTAATATCAAGAGGGATAAGTAAAGCTCAAATATTAAAATTAAAAGATATCTATCATCTTAATTGGAAATCAGGATATATCATTCATCAGGGTCTGAAATTTTCATTTAAACCAAATAGGACATTGAAACTGAATATTGAAAATATAAACAATCAAATAACATCTATGGACGGCAAGAATAGCAATAATAAAAATGTCAATAATTCCAAAAATCTCATATATCCTTAGAGCTATCCCAGAAGTATTGCCAAAATATCTGTTAAAAGATCTTCAGAAAATGTTAAACAATTATCTATATGAGGAAAAAAAACGAGACTAAAGCTATCAATAGTCAAAAGAGCATTTATCGAAGGTGGATTATCATCTCCATTGATTACAAATATCCACAATGCTATTATTTTAGCTCATATAGCAAGATGGAATAATCTAGATCCGAAAACGGTCTGTTACGAGATAGAACAAGAACTCTTTTATCCCATTCCCTTACATATGGTAATCTGACTTCCATAGATGAAAAATGGTTTGATACAAATTCTCCCCAGAGGCACCAAAACATTGATAAAGTTTAGGTATAAAAATAAAAAGACTCTGAATATATTTAGTTATCCATCATTATATGATATTGAATAGTGTTGATAAAAGCTTTAGCAATATAATTAGGACAAATAGTGGGATATGTAGGCAAAGGAGCCTGGGAAATGTAGTGTATCACTGACATGTGACAGGAAGCTGCAAGGAGGAAGCTACCAGCAGATTGGCTGAGCAAGCAACAGCAGGTTAATATTGCCCCCCAGGTGCTGCATGCTGGTTGGGGGGGGGGGGCACCAGGAAGTTGTGTAGACACCCCCTGGTGGTGTCAACATAATCATTAGAGGGATTTTTAGATATTAATAAAAATAAAATGTTTTATGAGATGTGCTGCATACACATGCTGCTTTTTGCCTACAGAGTGCAGAAATGTATTCAACAAGCTTACTTAGAAATTCCTTTAAGGATGTTATTATTCGGTTACGGAATGCTAAAAAATATTTAATTTTAGTTTTTATTATGATAGCATTTGATGTTTTCTTTGCTGCATCTGAAAGAGGATTTCTAATAATGTGTTACATAGAGTTTTCTTTTTTAAATAAAGGTCTCAGCGCACAAAAACATGTTCAGCAGTTTAAGTGCTCTTGGGAGACTTGTTCTCTGCAAGCCAATGAAATCTATAGACTAAAGTGTGCTCTCTGCAGTTCTTGTTAGTCCCAGTGAAGTTTAAACAGGTTTTACTTACATTTTACTTACATTTTCATCATTCTGAATCATAAAGTGGTGAGCATCCATTATTATACCACATTCCTGTAATTTGTAATTAACAAATAATAGAAATACTAGCTACTTACCCGTCAAAAATTACGGAAATAAAATTTTAAGTCTGGCAATGCTGTTTGCCACCCAATGTGAGCACTTTCGGCGCTCATTGCAAGTCTCTCCCCCTGTCTACTTCCACCCTTGTGTCTCATTTGCCCCCTCCTCTCCGTACGTTATGTCTCCTTTCCCCCCTGTGTTGTTACCCCCTCTCCCTTCCCTATGTCTCTCCCTCCCCTGTGTCTCTTTCCCCCCTCTCCCTCTCCTGTGTCTCTCCCCCTCCCCTATATCTCTTTCCCCCCTCTCCTCTCCTGTGTCTCTTTCACCCCTCTCCCTCCCCTGTGTCTCTTCCCCCTCCCCTGTGTCTCTTCCCTCCTCTTCCTCCCCTGTTCCTCTTTCCCACTCTCATGTCTCTTTCCTCCCTCTCCTCTGTGTCTCTTCCCCCTCCCTCTCCTGTCTCATTTCCCCCCTCCCCACCCCTGTGTCTCTTTTTGCTTCTCCCTCCCATGTCCTCCCATGTGTATCTCCCCCCTTCCCCTGTGACTCTCCCCCTTCTCCCTTACCCTGTGTCTCCTCCTGCTCACTCCCCTGTGTCTTTTATCAGCGCTCTCCCTCCCATATCTCTCCCCCGGTCTCTCCCCTTCCCCCTTATCCTCCCCCTTCTCCCTTTCCCCTTCTCCTCCTCCTTTCTCTCCCTTATCCTCAGTCTCCTCCCTCTTTCCCTCTTATCCTCCTCCACTTCTCCCCCCTTCCCCTCTTCCTCCCTCATTCCCATCCTTCTCCCTCCTTCCCCTCATCCTCCTCCTCCCTTTCCCCCTTCCCCTCTCTCCTTACTATCAGGAATTCAGCTCCTGCTGCCCTCTCCCCTGCAGCATCGGTTCTGGCTGTGTGGGTATTTGCTAATGACGTGACGTCACATCATTAGCATATGCCGGTTACGACACAGCCAGAAGCGGGCGCTGCAGGGGAGAGAAGAAGAGCAGGAGCTGATCGCCTGATAGTAAGGAGAGAGGGGAAAGGTGGAAGGAGGATGAGGGGGAAGGAGGGAGGAGACACAGTGGGCCTGCTGGCAAGTGCTGCGCCACTGGTGAGCCTTGCCTCGCGAGGCTCGCATAAGTCCTGCGTCGCTGGCTGCAATGACCATCTTCGGCACTCATTGCAGCCTAAGAGCTGCACGGCTGCTTCGCTTAGCTTCACTTTGCTACGAGAGGCTTGCATGTGCGATGGAGCTGCTGGCTCGCTACACTTTGCGAGGTTGCAACTGCGTTACCAACATTGCAAAAGTTCTGCATAGCGTTCTTTGTCCACAACTATATATGTGGTCATTTATACTTCACATATATGGGCCTCTTGGCTAAATGGTACACATACACACACAAGAGCAGGGGTAGAGTGAAGAGCAGGCCTTTGACCTCAGCTGGAAGTCTCACTATCTAATGCCCCAAATCTGGCTAAAGAATTCTATCCAACAATATGTCCCCGTCCTTCTTCTTGTCTTCTCCGGCTGGGCCCCTGCGCCCCCTCTGCATGGCTGCAGTGTGATTGACAGTGACAACAGCCAATCAGAAGGCACACCTTGATGCCTTCTGATTGACTGAAATGTGATTGACAGCCATTTCAGCAAATTGTTACTGGGTCCAGATAAGGTTAAATTGTCCCTATTATGGTTAGATAGGCCCAGTTGGGGTTAAATAGGTAATGTTAGGGTTATTGGGTCCATCTAAAGTTACATAGGTACAGTTAGGGTTTAATATGCTCAGTTAGGGTTAAATAGGTACAGTTAGGGATAAATAGGCCCAGTTAGGGTAAGATAGGCCCAGTTAGGGTAAGATAGGCCCAGTTAGGTTTTAATATGCCTAGCTAGTATTACTGGGTCCAGATAGGGTTAAATTGTTCCAGTTAGGGTTAGATAGGTCCAGATAGGGTTTAATAGTCCAATATAGTGTTACTGGGTCCAGATAGGGTTACATAGGCCCAGGCGGGGTTAAATAGGGCTAGATATTGTTACTGGGACCAGATAGGGTTAAATTGGCCCAGTTAGGGTTAGATAGGCCCAGTTAGGGTTTACTAGGTAGTGTTAGGGTTAACTTGGTAGTGTTACGGTTAAATGGGTACAGTTAGGGTTAAATAGGTCCAGTTATGGTTAGATAGGCCCAGATAGGCTTATATATGCCTAGATTGTGTCCTGATAGGGTTAGATAACCCCAGTTAGGGTTAAATAGGTAGTGTTAGGGTTACATAGGCAGTGTTAAGGTTCAATAGGTACTGTAAGGGGTTATTTGGTCCAGTTAGGGTTAAATAGATCCAGTTAGTGTTAAATAGGCCCAGTTGGGTTAAAGAGGTACAGTTAGGGTTAAATAGGCCCAGTTAGGGTTAAATAGACCCAGTTAGGGTTAGATAGACCCAGTTAGGGTTAGATAGGCCCAGTTAGGTTTTAATAGGCCCAGTTAGGTTTTAATAGGCCCAGTTAGGGTTTAATAGGTACAGTTAGGGTTACATTGGCCCAGTTAGGGTTAGATAGGCCCAGTTAGTGTTACTGGGTCCAGATAGGGTTAAATAGGCTCAGTTAGAGTTAGATATGCCCAGTTAGGGTTAAATAGGCCTAGATAGTGTTAGTGGGTACAGATAGAGTTAAATTGGCCCGGTTAGATAGGCCCAGTTAGGGGTAAATAGGTTGTGTTAGGGTTCAATAGGTACTGTTAGGGTTCAATAGGTACTGTAAGGGGCTATTTGAGCCAGTTACATAGTAATTAAGGTTGAAATGGATGTTCAGTCCATCAAGTTCAAGCTTTTAAGATCTCCTCTGATCTGCAATATGCGGATTAGTTATTAATTAATTAGTTGTTAAATAGACCCAGTAAGGGTTAAATAGGCCTAGTTAGGGTTAAATAGGTACAGTTAGGGTTAAATATGCCCAGTTAGGGTTTAATAGGCCCAGTTAGGGTTACTGGGTCCAGATAGGGTTAAATAGGCCCAGTTAGAGTTAGATAGGCCAGTTGGGGCTTAATAGGCCTACATAGTGTTACAGGGTCTAGATATGGTTAAATAGGCCCAGTTAGGGTTAGATAAGCTCAGTTATGTTTAGATAGGTCCAGTTAGGGTTCAATAGGCCTATATAGTGTTACTGGGCCCAGATAAGGTAAAATTGGCCCAGTTAGGGTTAGATAGGCCCAGTTGGGGTTAAATAGGTAGTGTTATGGTTATTGGGTTCAGCTAGGTACAGCTCCGGTTTAATATGCCCAGTTAGGGTTAAATTGGTATGGTTAGGGTTAAATAGGCCACAGTTAGGGTTTAATAGGCACAGTTAGGGTTTAATAGGCCTAGCTAGTTTTACTGGGTCCAGATAGGGTTAAATAGTCCCAGTTAGGGTTAGATAGGCCCAGTTATGGCTAAATAGGGCTATATATTGTTACTGGGTCCAGATAGGGTTAAATAGGCCCAGTTATGGTTAGATAGGCCCAGATAGGCTTCTATAGGCCTAGATTGTGTCCTGGTAGGGTTAAACTGGCCTGGTTAGGGTTAGATAAGCCCAGTTAGGGTTAAATAAGTAGTGTTATGTTACAATAGGTACTGATAGGGTTCAATAGGTACTGTAAGGGGTTATTTGGTCCAGTTAGGGTTAAATAGACCCAGTTTGGGTTAGATAGACCCAGTTTGGGTTGAATAGACCCAGTTATGTTTTAATAGGCCCAGTTAGGTTTTAATAATCCCAGTTAGGTTTTAATAGGCCCAGTTAGGGTTAAATAGGTACAGTTAGGGTTAAATTGGTCCAGTTAGAGTTAGATAGGCCCAGTTAGTGTTACTGGGTCCAGATAGGGTTAAATAGGCCAAGTTAGGATTAGATAGGCCCAGTTAGGGTTAAATAGGCCTATATAGTGTTACTGGGTCCAGATAGGGTTACATTGGCCCAGTTAGGGTTAGATAGGCCCAGTTAGGATTTAATAGGTACAGTCAGGTTTAAATATGACCATTTATGGTTAGATTGGCCCAGTTAGGGTTACATAGACCTAGATAGTGATACTGGGCCGAGATAGGGTTAAATTGGCCCAGTTAGGGTTAGATAGGCCCAGTTGGGTTAAATAGGTAGTATTGTTAGGGTTATTGGGTCCAGTTAGGGTGACATAGGTACAGTTAGGGTTTAATATGCCCAGTTAGGGTTGAATATGCCCAGTTAGGGTTAAATAAGCACAGTTAGGGTTAAATAAGCACAGCTAGGGTTAGATAGGCCCAGTCAGGACACAATCTAGGCCTATAGAAGCCTATCTGGGCCTATCTAACCATAAGTGGGCCTATTTAACCCTAACTGGGCCAATTTAATCCTATATGGACCCATTAACAATATATAGCCCTATTTAGCCATAGTTAGGGTTACATAGGCCCAGTTGGGTTAAATAGGTAGTATTAGGGTTTAATAGGTATTGTTAGGGTTATTGGGTCCAGTTAGGGTGACATAGGTACAGTTAGGGTTTAATATGCCCAGTTAGGGTTTAATATGCCCAGTTAGGGTTAAATAAGCATAGGTACAGTTAGGGTTTAATATGCCCAGTTAGGGTTAAATAAGCACAGTTAGGGTTAGATAGGCCCCGTTAGGGTTTAATATGCCCAATTAGGGTTAAATAAGCACAGTTAGGGTTAGATAGGCCCAGTTAGGGTTTAATAGGCCTAAATAGTGTTACTAGGTCCCAATAGGTTTTAAATAGGCCCAGATGGGTTTTCATAGTCCTAGATAGTGTTACTGGGTCCAGATAGGGTTAAATAAGCCAAGTTAGGGTTAGATAGGCCCAGTTAGGGTTTAATAGGACTAGATAGTGTTACTGGGTATTGGCCCCCATGAGTGAAAGAGTTAATTAGGGGCTCATGGGCTCTGTATAGAGCCCCATGAGTGATATGGTTAATTTTTATTTAGCGCTGGTCCTTTAAGGACCCGCAAGGTGGGAAATTTGAATTTTTAATGCATTGGGGGTCCCGATCATGTCCAATCTGGATCCCCATTGCAAGGGTTAATGTTGGGACCCTCCGGGGGTCCAGATGGAGACGCTCAGCTTTTGGGGGGTTAATTTTAGGTGCTGGTGGGAGTACTTACAGTACCCCCGCTGCCGGTGTTAACTATTAGTTTGCTGCGGGCCCTTTAAGGACATGGGGGGGTTTCAACATTTTAAATGCAGTGGGGGTCACAATCGTGACCCCCACTGCAAGGGTTAATGTGGGGACCCTTTGGGAGTCATGATGGGGACCCGCAGCATGGGGTTAATGTGGGCACACTGTGGGGGGACCAATCGGGACCCCTGCAGCAAGGGGTTAATGTAGGAGTGTAGGGGGGTGTTTGGTGCACTATGGGACAATCGGAGCACCATACGTAAGGGCTTCTAAAGTCCTTGCAGGTCCTCCTGAGCGGACGCAGGACCTCATCCTGTATTTGCTCTTTGCGACCTGGGATACTTTTTCAGAGTGGAGAGATCTTGCAATTGAATAGGGATTTGCGTTTTCAGACCTGTGAAAGTGGAATATCAAAGGTTTCAGAGTGGTGTAAGCTCCTAGTTGCAGGTCGGCCATCTTCGCAGGCTGTCACTCGGAACTCGATCCGAGGTCGCAAAATCGAGGCAAATGTGTTCTATTTTTAACTGCCATTATCCATTAGACACACTCTTTTTTTTGCTTCGTCTAGCCCTTTATGAGCTTATTACAGGAATTTCAGCCAGCTTGTGGGGCACCACATAGCTCTTCAGATAGGCGGTCCCTGAAATGGGACATAGGGCTGTACTATATGTTTCCTGTTTCATGCTTTGGTGCAGTTACTTACATCCATAGGTCTGCTGTTGTGTATATAGCTTCCTAGTGATGGTCTAAATTGTTGTTGTGGCAAAGTAGAGTAAGTGGTTACTGAACAGTGGTCATTCTTACCCAGTGTATTAAGTCAGTCCAGCTGAGACAAGGATTTGCAGCACAGCTTTTATTTTAATAACTGTAAATAAAGTTCCAATTGTAATTTAATTTAGTATCCTAATAGTGTCCAGCACTGGAACGTCAGTAAGACTAAATATATTCTTTTTTTGTGGTTTAGGGTCTATACAGGTAACGGGTAATGTGTTTATACTGTTGGGTGGAGTCAATGTAAGTGGAGGGGCCAGGTCTATGTCTTCCGCCCCATCAACTTGAAAAGTCACCAGCCGCCACTGACTTAGTTGTGTGTTACCCTTGATGTTGTATAAGGAAACAGACATAATAATACAATATCATATTTTTTATTGAACTTATGATTAAATTGGACTTTTAAGTGTCAAATAATGTTGACATTTCATAATTTTTACTTATTTTTTGGTGCTATACTGTCACTTTACCAGCTGCTGTGGCACTCAGCAATAGTTTTAAAACCGTTCGCTATTGGTACATGTAATATGTCTTTCATTTTTTTCCAATTACGGCACTGTCTTGGTTTGCGAGTGATCTGTAAAATCTTATTAGCATAGGGTTTTGTTATAAAAGTCTAAGGGCCTCATTCTATTAGCGGCCGTAAATCGGCCGTAAGGCTGCGATTCCTTGCGGGGGTTCTGTTAACTCGCGATTCTATTATACGGCCCGCAAGGATCTCATCTTACGGCCGGCCGCATATCTTGGAACCGGCCGTAAGCGCAGAAATCTAAAATCGCAAAAATAAATTCAAGCCTGCACTGTACAGCTCTGTAAATGCTAGGGATCATATTGGGGGACATGAGGATTAAAAGAAACCCACTCTCAAGCTTGCACATCAGCCCAAACCCGAGTTCAAATTAACTGTTTATTTTCCGGCTGCGGCGTGGGTGTGTCTGAGGTGCTCCAAGCACTCTGGACTTTTTACATGGATATTTTACGGATATTAAAAATAAAATATTTTATGGATTTGAGTATAGGATAATTATGTGCTATTTTTTCTAACACCTAAAATCCCTTTATAGTCTCAAAGTGCAGGATGGCTATTTTATGTGCTTAATTGGTGCTAGCGGGACCTCTTTCCTGCAAGTAAGCAGCGGCTCGTTTTTAGCCTTGCAGAGAGGGTTCCCGGAGCAATTGAATTGCAAATAGGAATTTCTTACGGCCGAAACTCTTGCGGCCGTTTTAGATCAAAGGCTTTCCTCTGGCGCGAGCGGCCGCAAGAGATAGCAAGGCACCGGCCGCAAGCCTGCCGGAGCCTCCGGCCGTAAGGGAATAGAATAGCCGAATAGCTTGCGGCCGGTCCTTGCGGCCCCGCAACGGCTGCGGCCGCTAATAGAATGAGGCCCTAAGGGAGTAACTTGTAATCTTTTAGCAGTACAAACATCAATGCAGATGTGTGCCATGCTTTTCAGCTTTGTATTGCCGCAGTCACATGTGGCAGTTCTCTCAAGTTTTCTGGTACGGGTGATTATATACCTAGCAGGAATTCTTTGGTCTTAAACATGGTGTAAATGTGATATCGGGTATTTACACAGAGGTAATAATTTGTTATATATTATATTATATCCTTTTTAAGAGCTTTATCAATTCCTTAAAATAATCTTTTTCTACAAAATATTTTGTTGATTTTAAGGGAAGTAGTGACAGAGAGCCCTATTCAATTGCAACCCTGTAATTACCTTCAAATTGAATTTTTGGCTGCGAGTTACACATTTTTACATATATAGGTGTATTCAATAGACTCAAGCACGCAATTACAGGCTCACAGCAACAACACGCAAACCATGAACCCGTAAGTAGCATTTTAGGGCATGATCATGATCAACTAAGCAAGTTCGTAAGTTACATTTTAGATAGAGTTAATAGTTAATGGGATCATCATACTGACGTCAGTAAAACATGGAGTTTAAACTACAATCACTTGGTGTTTAGAAGTTCGATGTGCAATCCGACTCGCAATCCAGAAATGTAGAAATTGATAAAAATCGATAAATCAACTGTTCTAGTCCATGCAGGTTCCATGATGTGTATTAACTCCTTGGTTCCTGGGATTGATATAACATGGAAATAAAATATAAAAAAATAATAATAATTGCAGATTTGCGAGCTTGAGACTGTTGTGAAATTAATTATAATGCCTTTCATTGCTTTCCCAGTATTTTTAAGTACAGCAGTATGTGTTTATTTGCTTTTGCAGTGTTACAAACCCACTTTTAAATCCAGCCATGGTAGTGGCATCAGAATAATGATGTTTAGATGATGTATTCATTAGGATTTATTTTGGTTATAATTGTGAGATAAGTATAGAATAGCATGCAAAGTCATTAGAAAAGAAAAATGCATTTGCCTTCGATGGGAGGGGGCATGCAGATGGAGTTGCTTTTTATAATTTGTGCTTGGTTTGAAAACAGGACCTTCTTGTATATCCTCTGCAATTACTTGCTTTTAGTCTTTTTCAACAGTAGAAGCAATAAATAGGGACCATATTTTCACTGATAATAGATTTAACTTGAAATGTAGATCTTATGGGGGTGGAAAATGCTATGCTTTTTTCTTTTTAATAGCATGTTATCTGACTATATTATATGGGTATGGGCATCCTCTATTAATTCATATGTGTCTGATGAGTTTGAAAAAGGCTGTAGTTTTTAAACTAGTAGGTATGGGGGACTAGATAGAAGTAATAGAGTATAACATGTAGAGGGGGTAAGGAATTCATTAACTACTCATGGAAAGAGTGGGAATTATTAGCATTTAATGAGAAATTAGATTTATTAGGCGTTACTTAAACATAATGGGATGAGTTTTATGACTGGACTGTTAATCTGGACGGTTATAACCTATTTAGAAAAAATAGGGCTAATGGTAAAAGAGGAGGAGGGATTTGTCTGAATGTTAAGCCTGAATTAAAGCCTATAGTCAGAGAAGATATTTATGGTGGTAAAGTAGAATGTTTGTGGGTAGAGTTAAATTGTGAAGCAGCAAATTCCCAAAACATATTAGTAGGAGTATGCTATAACCCTCCAAATATAATTGAAGGTGATGAAATGCAATTATTACAGATTGGAAATGCAGCTCAGCATGAGCAAGTTTCATTAATGAGAGATTTTAAACTGGATGAATGAGACCAGCAGTTCAGCTAATCATTATCTGGCCCTGGTTATAAAAGAGCCTACTAGAAATGAAGCTATCTTGGATTTAGTCATCACAAATAATATTGATATGGTATCAAATGTGTAAATAGGGGAACCTTTGGGAAACAGTGATCACAACACGGTCTCATGAGATTGAATTAATAAAACAAAACTTTAAGGGCCAACAAAAACTCTTAATTTTGAAAGGGCAGATTTTAACGGTCTAAGGGCAGCAATACAAAGCATAGACTGGGACAAAGAAGTGAGGGGTAAAAATACTGAGCATAAATGGACAATGTTCAAATCCTTACTAAATATACATACTTATCACCATATACCATGTGGAAATATATGTAGAAGGAGTAAATAACATCTCATATGGCTTAACAATGAGTTAAAGATCAAGATACGGAGTAAAAACAAGCATTTAGATTATACAAAAACGAGGGAACCAAGACTGCTTTATGTGAGTACAAGGAAATCAACAAGGCTTGCAAAAGGGCTATTAGACTGGTTAAAATAGAAAATGAAAAGTTAGTGGCAAATGAGAGTAAAACTTATTATTATTACAAATAATTATTACAATTTTTTTTTCATTTAATATTCATATTGTATCAAATGTTGAAATAGGGCAACCTTTGGGAAACTGATCACAACACAGTCTAATTTGAGATTCAATTAAAAAAAACAAAACTGTAAGGGGCCAACAAAAACTCTTAATTTTGAATGGGCAGATTTAAAAGGGCAGCAATACAACATACAGAATGGGACAAAGAAATGGCAGGTAAAAATATTGAACATAAATGGACAACATTTAAATCCTTACTAAATATACATACACATTGGCATATACCATGTGGAAATAAAAGTAAAAGGAGTAAATTACATCCAACGTGGCTTAACAATGATTTAAAGATCAAGATACAGCGTGAAAAACAGGCATTTAAATTATACAAACAATAGGGGACAGATTGCTTTACATGAGTACAAGGAAACTGACAAGGCTTGCAAAAGGGCTATTAGACTGGCTAAACTAGAAAATGAAAAATTAGTTGGAAAGGAGAGTTTAATAATGGGAAAAGGCCAGGAAGGAAGCTATATGAACATTACAATGTGAAATAGGCTGTCTCATAATTACTGACCAGGAAAAGGCAGATTAACTAAATAGGGTATTTTCTTCGGTATACACAGGGGAGGTGCCAGTGGTTGGGTCACTGCAACATAATGGGGCTACACTACCTTCACCAAATAATTGGGTAACGCAGGAAGAAATCCTGGAGAGTTTGGAAAAAATAAACATTAATAAAGCCCCAGGTCCTGATGGAATACATTGAAGGCTACCGAAGGAACTGGATCTGTAACCATTATATCTAATTTTTCAAGATTCACTCAACATAAGGTCGCTACCAGATGACTGGAGAAAAGCAGATGTGATAGCTATATTTAAGAAGGGAGCAAAAGCATATCTGAGGAATTATAGACCAGCGAGCTTCACTACGGCAGTGGGAAAGCTTTTAGAAGGGTTCATAAGGGATAATATACAAGAATATATAAGTAGGAGTCAATATGGATTTTTTGAGGGATAGGTCATGTTAAACCAATCTAATTAGTTTCTTTGAGGAGGTTAGTAGGAACTTTAATCAAGGCAACTCAATGGATGTAGTCTTTTCGGAGTTTGCAAAGGCTTTTGATACAGTTACATATAGAAGACTATTGTGCAAACTAAGGGATGCAGGAATTACAGTGCATATCTGATAATGGATTGAGAGATGGCTAACAATAAGCAAAGGATTGTTGTAAATGGAACATACTCAGATTGGAGTAATGTGGTACGCGGGGTTCATCAGGGTTCTGTATTAAGTCCTCTAGAAGTTGGACTGGAAAGTATTGTCTCCATTTTTTCCTGATGACACGAAGTTGTGAAGGTAATTAAATCACAAAAGGATGTACTCTCCCTCCAAAGGAATTTACATAAATTAGAGAAATGGGCAACTAAATGCAGATGAGATTTAACGAATATATGTAAAAGTATGCATTTAGGAAGGAAAAATAGCCATGCGATTTATAATCTTAATGGAGTAAATCTCAGGGTATCAGATGTTGAAAGGAATTTGGAGTGATAGTGGACAAGCACCTAGGTAACAGAGCTCAATTACAAGCAGCAGCTGCAAATGTAAATAAAATATTAGCATGTATTAGGAAGGGTATAGAAGCCAGGGAAGCAAATATAATTCTGCCACTATACAAATCCCTAGTACGCTCTCATTTCGAAGCTGGAAAAATTACAGACAAGGGCAACAAAACTAATAAGGGGAATGGAGGGCTAAGTTATGAAGAAACACTAACAAAATTATAATTATTTTCATTAGTAAAAAGGTGACTAAGAGGGTATGATTGCCTTATATAAATATATCCACAGTCAATATAAGGCTTTGTCACGTGAACCCTTTTCTTCTTTTTTTTTTTTTTCAGCTTAAAGAAAGAAAATAGTTTTTCACAGTAAGGTTAGTTAAACTGTGGAATTCTCTACCTAAGGAGGTTTTGACAGCTAATTTGATAGATAGCTTTAAAAACTAATTGGATATATTTCTAAATAAAAAGGGCATTCAGGGTTATCCTGGTTAATTAGAGAGTATTGGCCCAGGGAGTTTGATCGCCAGTATCTGGGGTAAGGAAGGAATTTACCCTTTTGAGACAATTGCCAAAGTTTCATTTGGGCTTTTTTTTCTGTTTGCTTTCCTCTGGATCAATTAACAATTAAAAAATTAGTCTGAATACTGCAGATCAGAGGAGATCTTTAAAGGTTGAAGGATAGACTAAAATACTTTTTTCAAGCTCAATTACTATGTAACTATGAATAATACTTATTCTCTATATTCCCCTCAAAATGTACTCTACCCTCATTATTTTTTTTCCCTTTGAGCAAATTTAGTACATGCATAGCACATTTTCTTGTGACACTCCACCTGAAATTCCTCCCTATCTGTTAACACATATTTCAGTAGAGGCAGTGAACTGGGTTCTCTCTTCACTTCTTCTATGTACCACAAGATCCATTATTTGGCCATGAGTATCGGCTTCAGTCAGTTGGTGTGGATGTTGTGAGCAGATCCTGGTCAACAATGCTGCTACTTGAGGGTGGTTCTTCTTTGGGACAGTGGTGGTAAATCAGCTGGATGATCAGAAGTGATTATGGGACTTGACTGATCCAAATTTAAGCTTGTTCGATTACCGTCCAGTGATTAAGAGACATGTAAGAGAGTAAAAAGCTATTTTAAATTTAGAATTATGCATGTTTAGGACTGGCTTAGATCAAAGAGTCGAAGAGATGTTAAATCATAGATGTATCTTCATGTACTTAATCCGATTTGTGTCAGACAACCAAACAATATGGGCCCGATTCAATTGCAAGCACCCAACTCAATTTTAGTAGGCTGTATGTCTGTGGGTGTGTTGCGGGCTCCTATTCTACTCTGATTACGATGCTATTCAATTGCTCAAGCCCGCAAGTTACAGTCTCAAAGTAAACTGTAAACCATGCACTGGTTCATAGCAGGTCAGGGCGGAGACATGATCAATTAAGCAAGCCCATAACTTCCCATTTCAAATCAGCCAATAGAAAATGAGTCATTATTACAGAAGTAAAACATAGAGGTTACCTGTCAATCAATTTGGTTCGGGGGTCCATTATGCAGTCAGACTTGCAAACCCGCAAAATAAAGAATTATGACAATTTATGACAATACTAGGCCATGTGGGTGGCTTGATATGTATTAACTCATTGATACCCAAGAACGATTTAACCCTGAAATAAAAAATAAAAATAAATCTTATATACTGCCGATTTGCAGGATTGAAACTGTTGTGCAATTAATTCTAATGTCTTCCATCATTTCCCCTGTTATTTACAGTGCATTGATTTTTTATATGCATTTACAGTGCTATGAATAAGTGTTTAACCCCCTTGGAAGTCTTCTCTAGCATTCATAGGATTCTCTCCTTCTTTTGTCATTTACGGGTGTGAAAACATTTGCGGGCCTAGGGAAATTGAGCAATTTGCAATTTTAGCCATTGTAACTCTTGTGAAAGTGAAAGATCAAGGGCTTCGGGAGGCTGTAAGTTACCGGTTTAACCATCGTAATTTTTTCAAGGCCGTAACTAGTAACCCATTTGGAGCCCGCAAAAAGACGCCAATTGAATAGCAAATTAACTTGCAACCTCACTTACGGGCTACCGGATTGAGCGAAAGCTCATTTGAATCGGGCTCTATGTTTATTTGTTTTTCAGTAAAGGTATTGTCATTTCAACGTCCTGATGGTAGTATTCAGGAGACAAAAGAATCACAGCCAAAAGGATATAATCAAGGGGTATAATCAAAATGTCTCATTTATTGCATACGAAACTTGGCATTATATAGATTATAATCCCACCCATTCATTGCATCACTGTTTCCTTGCAGAAGGAACAAAGGTCACAGGCCATAAGATACAACATAACTTGTGATTCTTACACAAAGAGAGTAAATAACAAATATAAGTGATTACAAACTGGAACATTTGTGTGTAGTGAACATGCCTTAATAAAATGATTTTCAGATGATGTTAAGAAAATCTATTGTTGATCTCTTCTGCTTATGCTTCACAAATTATAATTTTAGTTGTTATTTGACTTATGATGAGTTAAATTTGATGTTATATGTAGCATTTAAAAACTGTCATTAGGTAGATTAAACAATAAAATGCTCAACATTTCAGAGCCTACTTATATTATATTTCATTTGTATGCATCATAGTTAATCACATCCACCAATATTTCTCCAAAATTAATTTCCTCTATTTTACCTCTCATCAATTAAAATTAAGTGAAATGACATGGTAGTACGGTTCAATAAAAACTCAGACAGCCAAACAATTTCACAAACCTACTTAAAAAAGGGTCACTGCATCACAGTCTAATTCAAACACAAAAATCAACTCTATATAAAAGCATCAATCTTTGTGCTCATACTTACGGTAAGTCTTTTGTCCTCCAAAGTACACTTATACTAATAAGAAGTTTCACCCTGCTGAACTGTTTTGACAGTTTAAAGCCACAAACAAAATCCACATAACTACAGCAACAGTATCCAGGATCGATATTTATTAGTTAATCTAAAAAGTCCAATATATCAATCTTGCACCTTCTTCTGCACCTTCTTCTGCACCTTCTTCTTCCATCCACACCCTTCTTACACTATAATTCTCTTGATCCCTTTCCCCCAAAATATCATATCCAATGTATCAGCCTGCCAAGTTAGCCACTGTACATAGATAGAGTAAAGCTAGTTTTATTTCTCTTTTGAGATGTGACAAAATACATGATACTCCACATCAATGGAAACTATTCCCTGAAAAAACACTGTTATCTCATGTCCAAATTGAGATAAATGGACCAAAATGCAACACTTCAACCTAACAGTACTGGACTCGGGCTACTCTAAGGACTTTTATCCATTGTTCATTTATGAAACACAAAAATAATAAGACAGTACTAAACAACTCTACAAAATTAATTTCAGTATAGTAACTATACAGACAACACTAAAATGTACATCTCAACACCAGATATATCCCCCTTTCTTCTAGCTCAAGTTGACCACTGCCTCTCTAGTATATCCTCCTGGATGTCTGCCTGACAACTCAAACTAAACATGTCCAAACAACAGAGCTCCTATGCTTTTACCCTCTTCTACAGCTTCCACTCCTCAAATATATCTCACTGTTGACAATGCCATTATAACTCCCACATCCCAGACCTATTGTCTTGACCCTGCCCTCTCTTTCACTCCTCATATAAATTCACAAACAAAATATTGTCTTTTTCCTAAAAAAATCTCTAAAATAATTCACTATATACCACAAGATACAACTAAAACTCTTATACTGTACATTCTGTCATCATATCTCGCCTTGACTACTGCCACTCACTCTTTGCTGATGCCAACCCGTAAACCATTTGTCGAACGCTGGATGCGCAACCGTGAACATGATCAAGTAGTCAAACTCGTAGTTACAGGTTTAGATGGAGCAAATGGCAACAGAGATTGTCATCATTAAGTCGCTGAAAATTGGAGGTTGAATTTCAAAGTCTTACGGGATTCAATTACAAGTTATGATTGGTCCCACATTCCAGAAATATTGCAATATTGATTAAGCTGTAAACATGATATTCTAGTCAATGTGAGTTCCATTATATGTATTAACACCTTGAATGCCGGGATCGATATAACACGGAATTTAAACATAATAAAAAGTATTTTATATTGCAGATTTGCGAGCTACAGAATGTTGTGCTATTTATTTCAATACCTAACATTACTTTCCCTTTTAATATACATACAGTAGTGTGTGTATATTTGCATTTACAGTGCTATGGATTGGACTTTACCCCTCTAGCGGGTCCTCTCTAGTACCCGTTGGCTTCTTGGCTCCATTTGTGGTTTACGAGCACCAGTCGATTTGTTGCAATTTAATAGCATGATTGGAAATAACAGTTACAGGATCAAACGATTTGCGGGTGCGCAGTTCAAATTTACATGTCCCGTAGCCTTTTCTCGCCCTTATCCCGCAAGTCATCGTGGATTGCTTTACAGGGTCAAATTAATAGCCGTAAGTCTTGCAGGCAAAACTATTTTTTAATAAGAAGAAAGGCAAAAGCATAAATAAATATGTGTATTTCCCTTTTCCATATGCAATGTACAGAATGGTTAACAACAGAGCAGTTCAGGTCCCTATGGCACTGAAGAGGTTAGCCTAGTTTAAAGGGATATGGACAGATTCTGGATTTTACTAGATATACAATACTTTTACTTTTTTACTTTTGAGCACTTATAGGCATATCTTAATACGTAAAGTACATAAAAATAAATAGATACATAATAAGTATATTACATAAGTAGTAAAATGCTGAAAACTTCCATAACCCTTTAATATTATTTCGTGCTGAACTTGTTTACATTTGTAATATATCAAGTTACTGCTCTAGTGTTGCAGATTAATCTGAAAACAAAATTACATGACACTATAAATTCCATAATCAATCTATATTATTATTATTATTATTATTTTTAACAATAATAATAATATCATTATTAAGACTCAACATTTGTACTTGTGCTGTGCAGTTGGAGGTAGTCTCAACTGGATTTAGAGGTCAACTAAACAATATGGAAGTCTATGAGGACCCTGGTCACATTCTAGAGGTAATGGCAACACAAGAGAGATGAAAAGTGAGGGACAGTTGTATAAAAGGGTCATATGTGGATAGAATGTTTGTTGCAATAAGGCATTGACTATAGTGTGTTGTATAACTGTGATATGGAACCCCTGTATTGCATGGTAGACATTAATGTGATAGTAATGTTGTGTGTTAAAGCAAGGGTGGTGCTAAGTAGGCCATATTCTTTGTAAGAGGAAAAGGTCATTTGCTTAGTGATATGCTCTATATGTCCTCATTATTCTGTTGCACACTTAATTATTATTATTTTTTTAATAACTACCTATTGGAAAATGTTGCCTTTTTTGAGGTTTCGGACCTGGCACTTGATTAAATCAGTGGTCATTTATACATGTCTTAACAAAATGTATGACATAATGCAGAGGTGGGCAAGTTCGGTCCTGGAGAGCTCCACACAGGCCAGGATTTGAGGATATCCTTTCTGTGCACAGGTGAGTAAATCAGGTTGGCTGATGAAGCAATTGACTCACCTGAACACAGCAGGGAAATCATCAAATCCTGTGTGGGGCTCTTCAGGACAACACTTGCCCCCAGCCCTGACTTACTGTAATAATGTTAAAATGCTGACTAAGCAACAAGCTGTGCTATGGTGACTTTTTTTCTGCTATTGTTATGTGTATGTAGTTTAAACACTGTGCTGTGTTACAAAATGTATCTAGTAATTTGATAACAAATTACAATGCAGCAATGGTGTTTGTATGCTCCAGTGGTACAAAAACAACAGAAAACATGGATTTTTTCCAATCCACATATTCATTATTGTTTTTTTATTCAGACTTACATTTGCTTTAGCTTGTGAGTACTTATGGGATTTATTTTAATTGTTTTGTTTTATGTGCAGAAACAAATAATCTCTTAGGAAATCAGGAGTTGTATGTATTGGGTTTTACATAGAGTAACAAAAAAGTTTTATGCTTCACTTAATCAATATGTATAAATGAAGTATAGGAGCTACAGTGCTTGTATAATGTGCATTCCCATAATTATTTCTCACCTTGGTAAAATCTGTAAAAATGGCTTTATGCTTTATCAGCTTGAGCTTACACAGCAAATATGAAAAAAAAAATCTAATATTTCAGTGAAATAAAACTATTCTAGGAAAAAAAATCCTTATAAAAAAAATTAAAAGTTTTCTCTGAAACATGTGAAACAGTAATTGCCACCTCTACATACTTTTATGAAGAAAATCGAATTTACACACATTTCCATTGATTTATTACCTTTCTTTAAGCAGACCTGAATCTTTAAGAACATCTAAGTGGTAATCTATGACTTTCCGTGTTACTGGCGACACCCTCAGTCATCCATCAACATGGTGAAGATAACAGAATACATAAATGGAATTAAACAAAATAATGTTAACCAAAATAGATCAGGCAATGACTATAACAACTGGTTCCACATCTGAAAATACCCATTTACACTATTAGGTAAATAAGTAAGACGTTTCCTACAACTAGAGGTGTGATGAAGAGGACTCAAGTATATTTGGTCTCCATTCAAAGTTAGGAGGAAATTTGAGAGACAAAACGTTCTCCAACGATCACATTTGGAGCATTGCAGGAGTTATTTGCATCCTGGGGTCACCAAGGTCTCAATTACATGAATCCCATACAAATACAAGGCTGTTCTTGTCTTATTAGTTTTTTAACAATCATAAGGACCCCATGGAGGATGGTCATTAACCGATAAGCACATACATCCCACTGGGTTTAGGGAGTAAGGGTGGGTGGAGATGGGGTAAAGATGGTCTGTGGGGGTGATAGACAACAAGGGCTGTTAAAGGCTCTATGTTGAGCCTAAATAGGCAGGGGTTCATTAGGGGTTAAAGGGTTCCCCACCCAAAACAATATGGGGTGGTGAGAGAGGACCAATGCCATACTGGTATACTTTATTAAGGGGAAGCGAGCATAGACAGAGGGGGCACACAAATCCACATTCATTTTCATTATGATTAACCCTTTCCCTGCTGAGATCACAGCAAAGAAGGGTACACAAATAATAAGAGTTAAGGTCTTTATTTGCACACACAACATTTTAGAAGGGCCATGCAAAATCCCATGTCGATCACAGAAGGAGCAATAGGCAGCAAGAACTTGCAAAGTGTCACATGTTAAGATTTATTTGCATGCAAAATGTTTTACATTTTATTTTCACACTTAAAAAAAAAAGTGAGAGTAATGTATCAAAGTCTCCAAAACTACTATTATGTGTCATTTCAATGCCAACAAGAACAAAAAATGAAAATACAACATCAAACACATGCCAAAAAGGGCCCTGTTTTTGAGTTTAATATCTTGTGAAAACTCACAAACATACAATCTAAAGCTGTTGTCTTCAAGTTCAGTCCTTGTGGGCCACACATTGGCCTGGATTTGAGGATTTCCTTTGTGTGCAAAAGTGAGTCAATCAGCAAGACTGCAGAAGCAATAGACTCACCGGGTGCAGGAGTGATATTTTCAAATCCAAGCCTGTGTGAGTGCCATTAGAAATAATTAAAAGTAAGAAATAAGGGCTTAGCAAGTACCGTATATACTCGAGTATAAGCCGACCCAAGTATAAGCCGAGGCACCTATTTAACCACAAAATCCTGGTTAAATGAGTGACTCAAGTTTAAGCCGAGGGTGGGAAATGTGCTGCCCCCTGTGTCTCTCCTCAACCCCCCCATCCTCATCCTCCCTCCTCAACCTCCCTCCTCAACCTCAACCCCCCTCCTCAACCTCCCTCCTCAACCCCCCTCCTCGTTCTAAACCCCCCTCCTCTTTCTAAACCCCCTATTTATTTTTTTCTAAGTCCTGCATCTCATTATTTTTTTTTCTAAGTCCCGCATTGGTCAACTGCTTGCAGCCTACAGCGATCCCGCGTTTACTAAGTGTTTGGTGGGTAAGTCCTGTGTGTTTCCTTGCCTTCACTGCTCGTCTCGCTTTGTGAGGCTTGCAGGCAATGAGCGACTTCGGTGATCATTGCTTTTGTGCTGCAAGTTTTAGTGCCTTAGCGGCTCGCGTCGCAGGAGATGAGCGCCATTGGCGCTCATCGCCTAAGAGCTGCGAGTTAACGGCTCGCCTCGCTATGCGAGGCTTGCAAGCCATGAGCACCAAAGACACTCATCGCCTAAGTCGTACGCACCAGGCAAAGCGTGACAATGTCTTGTAGTTTAACAACTATTATATGTGATCATAAATACTGCATTTGGAAGTCAATATTGTGGGCCACTTTAAGATCATCTCTTCCACTTCCAAAAACATGTAGGATGTTATCATTCATGACATCACATATGACATTACTAGTAACTTCCTCTATTTCATTAAGCAAATTACATCATCCATGACATTAGTGGTGAAATATCATTAGATCTCCGGAGATCACTGAAGACAACACACTTGTATACAGTAAAAATAATTACGCTTAAAAACAAATTTTCAGTAATGTGAGTTTTCCTATTTAGGCAAAAACACCTTAAAGCTTACACAATATTGGTCCAGAGTGTCTTAGGGTCAGGAGTAAAAAATCTCCTCTCTGATTGTTTCAATAGTAAGTACATTTACAGACTTCCTTTCTATGTGTGACCATTATATTAGAGTGCACTATGAATCAATTACTATTATAGCATTTTATTTGAATAGTGTGAGCAGATAGAGCTAGGTAACATTAAAAAAGTTGATACAACTAGACAAACATACAGTCAAGTCATTAAAAATAAAACAAAGCAATACATGTGTACATATACATTGGTACAGAAGGACAAGAGGGCCCTGCTCTAGTGAAAGCGTATAATCTAAGAGGCTATATGGACAAGAGGTTAGGGGCCTATTTAATGGATAGATATTATAGGGAGAGAGGGGTGTAAGAAAGCCATAATATGTAGAATTGTTTGAAGGTAAGTCCTATGTTTTTCGTAGATACATGGGTTTTCATAGAACTTTTAAATATCTACTTACTAGACAGGGGACTAATGAATAGATGTAGGGAATTCCTAAGAGTTGGGATGTGTTTGAGAATTCCTGTAGGCAAGCATTGTAGGAGATAATAATAGGGGATGTAAGGTGGAGAGCTGGTAGTACAGAGGGTTAGGTGGAGAGTTTTTTGACTACTGCAACTCACTCCATGCTGGCCTCCCCATCACCTGTCTGTCCACACTTCAATTTATAATGAATGCTTCTGCTAAACTCATTTAACATATTCAACGGTCAGTGTCTGCAGCACTTCGCCCATCCCTATACATTATCCTTATACATTATGTACACCCTGGAGATTAAATGGACCTCCATGCTAACCTAGCCCTTATCATACGTCCTTATGGACCACCATTGACCTTATCATCCCAATGGGTATTGTGAGGTTAGTACCTAACACTAACCCCCCAAACCACCAACAATAAAATAAATACAAAAATAAAATTTCAGTAAAACAAAAAAATGACTTAAAGCCAAATAAAGAATTTTCAGTAAAAACATTCTATTAAAAATAAAAGATAATTACATTTAAAATAATACAACTATATTAGGTAAAATAAAAAATAGTGTCAGGAGTACCTGTTCTTGTAGGCCTTGGGGTAGGTCAAAGAACATCCAAAGAGTTTTTCCCGTCAATCCATGGTCTGTAGTGACTCACAAACTGAGTAGGCTACTAGAGCCTAGGAAAGTTAGGTCTGCTCCTATGTTTCATAACCTGGCCCTCTAGTCATTGACAAGAGATGGGGCTCAGCCAATCCATATCGAGTGACACCTTTAAAATCCGGATAAGATCACAGCAATGTGCCAGTTCTAAGACTTTGTCGAGTTATCCTGCTGCAAGTCTTTGATTTGTTTGTTTCACTGCAGCTGTATCTTACACTGCTTCTACTACTGATCCTGTCTGACTGGGGTTCGTCCAACACCAAATGTTCTTCTGTGTTCCAGCTATCAGCTTCACCTATGTGCTGAACCCTGCCTTCAGTTCCAAGTCTGATCCCGAGGGCCTCTGTTCCCTGTCTCTGCCTCTTCATAGTTATCTGCTGCATTGCCAGTCTGCTTATAAAACCTGGCCGTTTCTTCGTTGGAAGCTATAGCATTTGTCTGTGCTTCTGTTGTTTGTTCAAGCACATGGACTGATCTAAGTAGTCGAGTGTTTACTTTAAAGCTATACACACCAAGTTTTTCCTATAATGTTTATCATTTTTGTCCATTAAATTATTAAAGGAACCTCATCATTGAAGAATCTGAATTTCTGTTCAAAGTACCCAGTTCCTAACAAGTAGTTAAGCCTGGAAGGAAAAATATATAATTTATTAATATGTTACTCTCCTTGATGACCTTCTAGAAGTGATCAGCAATACCATCTGTAGCTATGGATATGCAGGCTCACCCATGTTGTTTGAAGAAATTATGCCTCTTCTTATTTGACTGAACACCCTCAAATCCTTTTTTCAGCCCACGGAAAGGGCAATCCCACCAAAAAAAGAAAACACTCTAAAAATAAAATAATTACACAAGCTAATAAATCTCTTTTTCTAAGAAGCTTCCCCAATGAATAACAGATTTTAGATCTCACCCACATATTTTTTTTCTAGCAACCAATGAGACCATACCTTAATAATAGTGTTGTCCTGATCTGACTGGCTGTTCTAAGAGTCAATAAGGGAAAATAATGATTGGTTTAGCATGAAATAATATTAATGTTAGATGCCATGAATGTTCATAGGGACCCCCATGAGGTAGATTATGTATTTGAGCCATTGGAGATAGGGATTATGGGAGTCAATCTAGACTACATTGGGCAGTTCATGTTTATTTATTGTGGGTGGGGGTATGTTAGATGTTAATGTGGAGCCCATGCCCCACCCACCCTACCCCAAAGCTAAAGTTCATGTCAGGGGCAGAATGTAACAGCTGCTTTAACTATGATGTTATGGATAGTGATGTCGCGGACATCAAATTTTCGGTTTGCGAACAGCGGATGCGAACTTCCATCAAATGTTCGCGAACGGGCGAACCAGGCGAACCGCCATAGACTTCAATGGGCAGGCAAATTTCAAAACCCACAGGGACTCTTTCTGGCCACAATAGTGATGGGAAAGTTGTTTCAAGGGGACTAACACCTGGACTGTGGCATGCTGGAGGGGGATCCATGGCAAAAACTCCCACGGAAAATTACATAGTTGATGCAGAGTCTGGTTTTAAGCCATAAAGGGCATAAATCACCTAACATTCCTAAATTGTTTGGAATAACATGCTTTAAAACATCAGGTATGATGTTGTATCGATCAGGTAGTGTAAGGTTACACCCGCTTCACAGTAACAGACCAATCTCCCCGTTTAATGCACCACAAACAACTGCAAACAGTCCCTTTGCACAACCGCAAACTCCCCATTTGCACAAGGTTGGATACCAAGCTAGCCATGTCCCGTTCCTTGTCCTCACTGATGTCATTGAAGGTCTCTTCCTCCACCCAGCCACCAAGGGTCCCCGAAAGGTGACAACAAGCCCCCTGGGACGCCTGCTGTGTTTGGTCTTCCACCTCCTCAAAGCCACCTTCCTCCTCTGACTCCTCTTCTCTTCTTCAGACTCCTCTCTCTGCCTTGGCTCTGTCTGCGTTATTATAAGGTGTGTACTGTTAAGCAGTACTATTCCTATCGGTTTAATCCCTGATACATCCACTATTAGGGGATGTGTATATGGCATTGATTTTTGGAACAGGGAGATGGAAAAAGATGCTTGGTCCTACTTCAAATTTGGGGCACTGTGCATGCAATCTAAGGTGCCACCAGATATGAGTGTCACTGTGCACTGGCAGAGTAGATGCAATAGGCTTCACACACGCCTGTAGGCAGGCAACTGATATTCAATCGATTACAGTCAAAAAAGTGTTGTTTACAGTCAAAAAAGTGTTGTTTTATGTCACTGTACACTACGGTTGCACCAGATATGACGTATCACTGTGCACTGGCAAAAGTTGGCAGAGTAGATGCAATAGGCTTCACACACGCCTGTAGGCAGGCAACTGATATTCAAAGTGTTGTTTTATGTCACTGTACACTACGGTTGCACCAGATATGACGTATCACTGTGCACTGGCAAAAGTTGGCAGAGTAGATGCAATAGGCTTCACACACACGCCTGTAGGCAGGCAATTGCTATTCAATCTATTACAGTCAAAAAAGTGTTGTTTTATTTCACTGAGCTCAATATAAGCTGTGAGCCTTACACAGGCAGGCAACTGAAATTAGATTAATTGTAGTGGAAGCTAAATACACAGCCTGGCTATCTATTTCCCTATTAAATCTCCAGCAGCTACACTATCTGTCCCCTCACAACGAATGCAGCTTCAGAATGATTCTAAAATGTATGCTGTCCTTCAGATGGAAGGCCCTGGAAGGGAGTGTATGCTGCTGCTTGGCTGGAATGTGTCTGCTGACTGTGAGGTGCAGGGTCAAAGTTTCCTCAATGATAAAGAATAGGGGGCGAACCCAAAAGCGCATGTGTTCGCCGTCCGATGCGAATGCGAACATGCCAAAATCGCCGTGAATAGTCCGCGGGCGAACTGTCCGCGACATCTCTAGTTATGGATTGTAAATGAGCGTATTAATATGAGTGAACATTATTGACTATATGTAAGTTTGTATATCTGTAGATGACAGTGTATCTGTAGGTGACTGGAAATATATTTTACTACTATTATTGTACTGTTTCTGCAATTATATACTGTTATAGTTTTGTACCTTAATTAATTATTCTGTTTTGTTTGTTGTCTTGTAAAGCACTTTGGATAAATGCACTATAGAAACAGACGTAAATAAATCAATATTTAGCATTTGCAGTCAAATACTAATTTTCATTGCCTAATATCCCTTTAATGCACTCTGGATGTGAATATAAAGGCATGCAGAGGTGCAACTTTATATTATCACCATCGGCGAAAAAATATTTTGAAATAGCCCTGGTCAACACACTCATGGAAAACACAAGAAAATAAACCAGTGGAATAATGGTTACATTTAAGCAAAATCTACCTTTAGAGACTTTTTACAACTCTACAACTTATAGCTTTAGTAAATAATCAGTAATTGTTTGCACAGTCACATGCTAACCTTACTAAATTCTAGGGAGGTATTAAAATGTATCCTGAAGCACAATGGTGTAAACTATGAAAAAACAGAACGTTCATTTATGAAATCACATATGTCAAAGGATTTTGCAAAACACTTGTTTTCCTCAATCTTTATTATAACAGATGCCATATTAAAACTGGAATAATAAATAAAAATATTTTTCTAGAACAAGATTATAATTCAATCCATATGACTTAAATATAATCATTATTACAACGAGAAGCCAAAATCATCATTGTAGAATTAAAGATACAGAGCCAGATTCAATTCTGAAACTGCATCTCGTGGGATACAGACAGTATGTCTGTGGGCGATCTGCGGGGTCCTGTTCATCTCAGATCCTGGTACTATTTAATAGAGGAAGGGAGCAAGTAAGGGGTCGAGGCCTCAAGCCCTTAAACCCCTCCTGCTGCCATAAACTGTTAATGGGCTGGCTGAGATGCGATCTGCTGTTACGATCCAATCACGGTATAACGTTGTGCGACACAGGCCTTTCAGCCAATAGAAAGCATTCTAGCCACATATGATTGACAGATGGAGATGATAAAGTTGCGTTCCACCCGCACATGCATTGACTGTGTTTTATTTTCTTCCAAAGTAGCACTCAGATCCTGGAGTTGGAGGTTTTTCAGTGAGCGTGAGAGAGTAGGCGAGTTCTGAGAACAGTATATTGCAGTTTTGTTTATTTCCATTATACTTTTTACGATTTTACACCTAATCCATACATATTTACAGATTACACATAATAGCAATACAAATAATTTAAAGAACACACATAGAGACACATAGAGCTAGGTCACTCCACACATGCATTGCAAATGAAATATATGAGGTTTAAGGTTTTCACAGTGCCTCACAGGTAGAAATTCCTTCAATGTCAGCCCCCCCTTAACATGTAGCTCTCACAATTTTAAAGCTATTATATAGCCAGATATCGAAGACATGATTGTTGTTAGCTTAAATGTAGACTAATAATGTTATCGCAGTGGACTTGCAGAGTCTTACAATGGCATGTTAATGACAGTCAGCATTAATATATGCACAAGTGAAGCATGTCATCCTGATCTCAATATCAGTCTGAGAACAGGTCCTTGTGTGATGTAAGTAATATTGAATCTGGCTGCTGATCTCTGTGTTCTCTCTGTATTCATTGGTATTTTCCACTATTGCTGATATCGTAGTTATCCTTTAACATGTGGTAACAGCTGTATAGCTGATGGATGTGATATCAATGTTGATGAACAATATCATATGGAGAAGGTGATAGTACACCTTGACCACTGGTCATGGCCAGTGAGTTATTCTGAGAACTAGCTAATGGTTAGTAATGCTTGCAGATGGGAATCAGGTGAATTGGTATATTGTTACAGTTACAGTATTTAGCACTGTACTATACATGCATGTTTTTTTATATTTTATCCTCATCCGCCTTTTTTTTACCACTTTTTTTCAGATTTTTGTTTTGTTAACACACTCTATGTGTGAAACTGGATTGGATTACACAGTCTAGAGGGTTAGCATCTGTTTAATTGAGCAGATATAGACAAGTTGTAAGTGCTATGTACCTTCATGGTTTCTTCAATTAAATGATTAGTGATTTCTGATGATACTTTTTTTCATCAGATTCCGGTTGCAGTGGTGTAGTAACCACATGTGACCCTGGTAGGTGCTATCCATCATGCTTATTCTAAACTATGACATTACCCCCTTTAGGTATCCCCTTTTTCCCAACAATAGCCTCTTGCTGTCCCGGGATCCACCCACACCACACTTATGATATTAATGCACAGTCTTGTCCATTTCTGATTGTGCTCTGTGTATGAAATAAAGCTTTGTTATACCGTTCTCACCGTGTCAGTGTGTTTTCAATGGTTGGGGTTTTGGGACATCTACGTACATCCCATTTTTGTCACATTCCTATATCAGTAAACTAATGAGCCTTGTTACTATGCAATGGGTTAATACTTATAATAATAATAATAATAATAATAATAGTAAAAATATCATTAAATATCATATAATAATATAATATATAATAATAAAGGGTTAATACACATGGAAAGTCCAATTTGTGATACTGTGGAGTATCAACATTCCCCTGAGGGCCTGATAACAATATGACAGGTGATAATGTGAATTGATTGATAGCAAAACACTTACGGGGAGGTCACCAAATGATAATGGGTACACATCTTGGAACATGGCAACTAGCAATGTCGTGGGACTTTCCAGGATGGGTGTATGGGAGATTGAGATGAGTTGGCTGTTGATCCCCGTGCTCTGCACAGCCTCCATGTGTATTTGTGGTCTTTCCAGATGGGTTAGAGTAGATTAGTTTGGTGTATGTTCCCCTAGTCCCTTTATGGATTGCTAAGTTGTGGTGGTGAAGGTGATTGTGTACCTGAATGAAGCTGTGAGCTATGCCATGTAGGGCCACTGTAGGTGGGCAGGTCATAGTAGAGAAGTTAGATAAATCACAGTCCACTAGAAAAGGAACTGGCAACCCACTCCAGTATCTTTGGCATGAAACCTTGTGGATAAGCACAGACAAAGATAAGTATGTGTACTGCAGTCCATAAGGTCACAGAGAGTCTGACACAACAGAGGGACTGAACAAGCAAATGTGAAATGTTCCCCTGGTACTTGATATATGCCATGTGGCAGAGTAATTTGACCACTATGTGTTTTTCCAATGTAGATGTGATGAGTGAGATGTATATAAGATGATCTTTGTATTTTTAGGGTCCACATTAGAGCCTCTGTGAGTGAGAAAGGGTTAATATGTCAGCAATGTCCATGTATTTGTGTTGCAATTTAATTAAGTAGTGTGTCTTTAATAGCTTTCAGCATCTTGCAGCATGACTTTTCATATTGGCATATGAATGACCATTACAACCTATGAGTAAAACACATTTTAATTTCTCTTACTATTTGATAGTTTTTGCAATTAAATAGCGATTTGCGATTTTAGAGATCGGAACTCTTGCGGACGTGAAAGATCAAAGGCTTTGGGAGGTTGTAAGTTCCGGGTTTAACAACCAAAGGATTTAAAGCCCATAATTTGTTTGGAGCACGCAAAAAAACACACCAATTAAATAGCAAATTAACTTACGGCATGCTCAATTGAATGAGGCTCACATTTACCAAAATTAATTTGTTATAAGTAATAGCTATGATTTTTTAGCTAAAATTACATTTATAAAGCATGACTATTTTTAAAATAAAATCTTTTTTTTCACATATTGAAATAAATGCTTTTCAGCTCACATCTAGAACTTATATCATTACAATGAAACAGAAGCGGAATATAATACCCTTCTGATTAGATTAAAATTTTTCCATCTTCCTATGCATTATATTAGTTGAAATGAATTTTAAATATATTGCTTTTTGATAATGTGTGACATTTCATTTGCAAATTACTTTCCTGTCAGTTTTATTTTCAGATAATACAGATTTAGGTTATAGGTATAATCATGTACTGGTCATGATCATGCACATTAAAGGGCCATTTAGTTAACGGTAAGTGCTCTTCATGGTGTAAAATAGAACAGGATTGTATGTTCAAAATATCTATTTTCTTAATTACACTAATAACAGCTAATAATCGAAAGTTTTAAATCTGTTGATAAACAGTGCAAATGTGAATGCCTATTGACTGTTTCATGATTAATAACAGACAGAAGAACTGCGTGGTGAGGACACTGATTTGTAGCATTCTTTCCCTGAACTCAGGAATGTACTGAAAATTTAACACATAACTGACCTGTTAGGTGATTCCAGCATTCCATGCTCCACACAGATTGATTTGTTGAGGATTAACTTTTCTTTTTTTTTTTTTTTTTGCTCTATGTCTAGGGGTGGGCAGTCAATGACACATGTAAACATAGATTTTACTTTATTCAATTCTCATTGAAAAATGCACATATTTCAAAAATGTAAAAAGTATTTCAACATGTTTTTAGGGAATTTTTACCTTGATATGGTCCAAAATGTGCTGAATTAAGTGGCCCTTTAAATATGATCAAATGCATTACTATATATGTATTTGTAATGTATAGACGTATAAAGAATCATCTACTGTTCATGATCATGTGCATTAAATAAGACCAGATTCATCATTGTTTAAACTGTGTACATCAGTGTCTTTCAGCCTATTTGATCAGTGGACCAAATAGTTTGTTACCTTCCAGTAACTTTGAGATCCAGAAAATTGTGAACATTGCAATAATACATACGTGATGTCCTAAAAATCTAATTTACTTTTGCACTGAATTGTACAATTAATTTGCAAATAAATTCCTAAATAACATGTCATTAACTATGTGTAATGGTAGTGGTGTGTTTAAATTGTGAGACTCTTCTTATTCTATTTGTTTCTGAGGGCTGAAAAGTAGGTCTTGACTGATTCGTAAGAACCACTGGTATACAGGCGGCCTCATTCTATTAATGTCCGTAAAATGTCCGCAAAGCTGCGATTCCTTGCGAGGGTGCTGCGGCCCCTCGTAACCCTACGTCTACATTGCTATTCAAATGAAAGGGGTCGCAGCACACATCTTCCTAAACGCTGATAACAAGCCATGCATTAAGCCGTTAAGTTTGGCGGGCTTGGAACTGATCGCAGGTGTTACCCGCCAAACTAAAAACTCAAATATAAATTCAATGCAGCACTGTACAGTGCTGTAATTGATAGGGGACACATTGGGGGACATGAGGATGACACGTAGTACATTGGCTAGCTGGCACATCGCCGCTAGCCAATCCTGTCATTTGTGGCCACAAGTCCGCCGGGCTTGGAGAATGGGTTACTGCCTTAGGGGTCATCCAAGCCCGTAGTCCCGGGCTTAGATGACCTCCAAGGCAGCAAGGACCCGCGAGTAATAAATAATTAACCCCTGCCGCCCGGCACCTAAAATTAACCCCAGCAATCATGGGGGTCAATATAGACCCCCATGAGACCAAAATTACCCCCTCAGTCCAATAGGGGTCTAGATAGACCCCTAAAGAACACTATTAACCCCTAGGTAACCCCATATGTGCCATGAGGGTCCTCCAGGACCCTCATGACAAAGTCTAAGCACTACACTATTAACCCTAACTATACTCCATTAACACATACTAAACCCTATTCCACCCTAACTGTACCTATTTAAACCTAACTGGGCCTATCTAACCCTAATTGGGCCTATTTAACCTCTTCTAGTCCTACTTATCCCCATCACCTATGGGGGTCTAAAATCTAAAGAATCTAAAGTGAAGCAAGTTTAATTGGAAGTGTGATTCCCTCCAAAGTTGCTCTGTGTAAGGGAGCACTTTTGTAGGCAGCAGTTTGCAGTGAGCCAGATGTACTCAGGTATGGCAGAAAGATCCCAGAGAAACACTCCAGTACATTATGTACTGTACAGTTCCAGTACATGTTATCATATGTCTCATATTTGCTAAGTGCCATATATTTAATACATCTGCCACGCCATTTCATGAGTATAATTGTACACAATGAAACATTTGGCATTCTGTGCCATGAAATAGAATGTTTCCATATTGTACTTCACTGATGTCAATTATAAATTCACTAATGATAGTTTTTTGCGTTGTCTATTTGATTTATTTGTTGCTTTTAACATTTCTCACATTGAATGCTCCTTACAGCCCTATGAAATTCGAAGGCCGTAAGTGCAACGTGAGACCCTCAACAGCTGGGGGCTTCGAAATTTGGCCAAGTTACACAGCTATTTAATTCAAGCAGGGCTCGAATTACGCTCTTGAGACGCAAACCCGTAAATCATTTGGCGACCTTTGGATGCGCGGACGTGAACGTGATCAATTAGTTAAACCTGTAGTTATGGATTTCGATGGAGCCAATGACAACAGAGATTGTCCTAATTATGTCACTGAAAAATGGAGGTGGGATTTTAAAGTCTTAAGGATTTCAGTTACGAGTTACGATTGGACCCACATTCCAGAAATAATGCAATATTGATCAAGCCGTAAATATGATATTCTATTACATGCGAGTTCCATTATATGTATTAACACATTGATTGCCGGGATTGTTATAACACGGAAATTAAACATGAAATAATGTATTTTATATTGCAGATTTGCAAGCTTGAGAATGTTGTGCTATTAATTCTAAGACCTAACTTCACTTTCCCTGTTAATATATGTACAGTAGGGTGTGTATACTTGCATTTAAAGAGCTACGGATTGGACTTTTACCCCCTTGCGGGTCCTCTCTGGTACCCTTTGGCTTCTTGGCTCCATTTGCGTATTACGGGGTTGAACGCCAGTGAATTTGCTTGACAGAACAAAGAATTGCGGCTGCGAAGTTCCACCTTCCACGTCCCGTAGGCTTTTTTCGCTCATAACCCACAGATCAGCAGCGGCATGCTTTACGGGGCCAATTTAATAGTCGCAAGTCTTGCGGGCTAGGTTACGCGCTACGGTTTTACACATTAGGGGATTTTATTAGGGCTGTTAGAGTAGACTGAATTTCATTTGAAATCAACTGTGCTACCCTAGAACAATATTCTTAATTACTTTATAGATATATACAGTATATATAAACTGTGTTTAGGTGTTTAGATACAAATGGTAACACAGATGCATGGAGTTTTGTCTATGTTATATGTTGTACTATGCAAGTGAGCAAAAACATCTCATGTATAATGTTTTTATATTAAAGTTTAATAAAAATATTTATCCTGTATACTGGAATGTTTGTTACAATTTTCATGTTGATTTCATTTATTTACTTTTTCCCATAGGCAATATCTGATGAAAAAATGTTGTAGCTTTATTTATTGTATAATAATAATTTATGACATCTAAAAACTGCTGTACTAAGAATACCCTTAAGGATTTCTTTTGCTTGTGTCTCCTACATAAGTTTCACAAACGTTAGAGACAGTTCAGTAAAGAATGTCACTTTTTCTCAGATTTATTTTCATACAAGTTTTTTTTTATTGTTGTTACACATAAAAAGAAGAGTAATCCATGCACAGGATTAGTGCACTGTAATAACTGTTTGTCACTAGAAACCAGTAATAACTAACACTAGACACCAGGGGCCTCATTCTATTATCGGCCGTAAAACGGCCGCAAAGCTGCGATTCCTTGTGGCCGTCTTACAGCCCTGTGTAGAGCTACCTTTACCTTGCAATTCAAATGGACGGCGCCGCAAGGATATCCCCCTTCCGGCCGGCCGCATATCATGCAAACGTCCGCAAGCGTTTTCCAGCGCCCGTAAATCTTGTTTTCCGGCCTCAAAGTTAGAAAACTGTAAATGCAAATATAAATTCAAGATGGCACTGTAAAGCTCCGTAAATGCTAGGCATCATATTGGGGGACATGAGGATTAATAGCAACACCCTCTCAAGCTTGCACATCGCCCAAATCCGATATATCATTTACGGTTTACTTTCCGTCCCGTAGTCCCGCGGACTCGTCCTTGTTAAAACACGTACGGGTTCGGAGGTGGAGGGCCGCAAACAAAGCATTGTAGAAGCCAATATATATTCAATCCAGCACTGCAAAGCACTGTAAATGATGGGGAACATAATGGGGGGGGCATGAGGATTAATAGCAAAACATTCTCAAGCTTGCACATCGCCAAATTGTACTTTGATTTTAAATTCCGTCTGAGTCCCACGGACTTCAATGATCAAGCCCGTAGCTCCTTATTCAAGCCCGTGCGGGGTTGGAGAGCGCATGTCCTCCAAGCCCGTAGCTCGTTATTCAAACCCGTGTGGACTTGCATGATAGATAAAACACGAAGATTGAACATGAAGTTAAATATCTTTATTTGCGGATTTGAGAGTAGGGGAATGTTGAGCTATTAATTCTAAAACCAAACATCACTTTCACTTCTAATAAAAGTACAGGATGGCTTTTCTATGCTACGACTTGTAAGTAAGCCCTTAACGACCCGTAGGTCTATTTTACCCATTTACGGACTTGACGGAGGCTAATCCCGCAGCCTTTGCGGGTCTGAGGTGCTCCAAGCCCTTGGAAATTTGTCCACGGATATTTGACATGAATTAAAATAAAAATGATTTTCAGATTTGAGTGTAGGGGAATGTTGTGCTATGAATGCTAACACCTCCAATCACTTTATCGTCTCATCAGAGTGCAGGATGGCTTTATTATGGCTTTAGTATGTGCTTAATTGTGTGCTTGCGGGACCTTTTTCGTGCAAGTAAGCTGCGGCTCGGTTTTAGCCTTGCCGAGAGGGTACCCGGAGCAATTGAATAGCAACCGCGGTTTTCTTGCGGCCGAAACTCTTGCGGCCGTTTAAGATCAAAGGCTTTCCTGCGGCGCGTGCGGACGCAAGGGATAACAAGGCGCCGGCCGCAAGCCTGACTGAGCCCCCGGCCGGAAGGGAATAGAATAGGCAAATAGCCTGCGGCCGGTCCTTGCGGCCCCGCATCTCCTACGGCCGATAATAGAATGAGGCGCCAGGTATAATATTATTAGACATAAATAAAATAAGATATAAAAGCTTTTTATCACACATTGAAGAACTGTATTATGTATCCCCACTTCTCTAAATGGTACAACCAAGCTGAATGTGTCATAACCACATGGAAGTGGCTTTTTTTGTGTTCTGGCTCAGCTCATATTTTCAGCTAAGGTTAAAAACTTTGTAATAGTCTGTATTAACTGGTCTTTGCCTATACCATCAATTAATCAATACATTTTTTAATTTTCAAGTTTTATTAAAAGAGAATAATGTCATGAGTTACAACACATTTTGCAATGATCAAATCTAACTATGAAAAGAACAAGTATTTGTAAAAGTGATTTGATAATAAATTATTCATTGTTACCTCTTCTTTTTTCTATTTCCTTTTTTTTCTTATTAAATTGTAACAGTGTATAAATTCACTTTAACCAGTGTAAATAAAAAGAGATATAGAAATATTTAAAAATGCAAAATAGGACAAAAAATTTAATAACTTCAACAAATAAATTATCTTCATCTCCATTATAATTTATTTTCTTAGTCTTAAAGCTTAATCAAGATAGAAATCCAGTTTTAATGCTCTACATCTCTCCATGTCCTAGGGGCTGTAATAAGGGATGAGACCACAGGCCTCCTTTTGCTGTGACACTACTATATCCATCACCAATGGTACTCTCCACTCATCTATATATAGGAAACCTACAGACAGATGTAATTACCTAAACAGCTCCAGTTTCCATCCCTCCCACACCAAACAAGCCATCATCCATAATCAAGCTATTAGATACCATCGGATTTGTTCAAACACTGGAGACCGTGATAAAAATTTAAAAACACTGTCTGAATCTTTCAAACAAAAGGGATACAAACCCCGTATTATTACCCAAAAAATATCAACTGCCATCAAAATACCCCGAGAACAACTATTAAACTACAAAACAAAAGAAACTACTTCACGTATACTTCTAGTGACCACATACCATCTAATTTTAGAGAAAATTCTGAAAATAATTAAAGATTTACAACCATTACTAATTGAAGATACTGAATTAAAAAATATATTCCCAAAACCTCCCATCCTTGCATTTAAACAACCACCAAACCTGAAACAAAAACTTGTCAGCAGAAAATTGGCCAATGAACAACTAAATACAAAAAATGGAACTAAACCTTGTAACAAATGTGCCTGTAAATTATGTCAGCACATTTGTAATGATGATACAGCCACACATAACAACAAAACCTATAACATCAAAGGATCATATTCATGTACATCGTCAAATGTGGTTTATATGATACAATGCACTTTATGTGACACAGGCTGTTACATTGGAGAAACCGGCCAAAAAATGCATTTAAGGATGAATTTACACAGGCATTTAATAAGAAAACATAATGAAGACAGTTATTGTAGCCCAGTAGGACACCATTTTAGCCAGAATGATCACTCCATCCAAAACTTAAAAGTCAAAATACTCAGAGGAAAATTTAAAAGCATCCAAGAGAGAAAAGCATTTGAAATAAAGATGATCACATTCTTCAACACTAAAAACACAGGACTTAATATAGATTTGGGCTTTCTAACACATTATCAGAATTTCATGTGATTTTCTTTTTTCTTATACAATAACAGACTTAGCACTCTTAGTGAGATGTTTGTCCAACAGGAAAGATATCACTGTGGACTACAGTGTTCTGCTTTTTCATGTATATATTGATGGATATGTGTATATAATATGTGTATATATGTTTCCTTTGCTATGTTGTATTTATTCCCCATATTTGAATTTACCTGATGATGTCAGATGCTGTCCCAACTCTCTCTCTGCATCTGCTGTTATTATTCATAAAAAAGGATAAAGGGAGGCTAAGCCTCTCGAAAGCTCGTCATTATAAATAAGACGTTTGTCCAATACAAAAGGTATCAAATTATATTGCAATACTCATTATTATTCTATATATATATATATGGCTTAATAATTACTAAATTACTATATATATATATATATATATATATATATATATATATATATGTATTTTACAATCAGTGGTGAAGTTATTGAATGGAGCACCCTGGTGTTGTGTTTTAATAAAAAAATATGTTCACAAAGCATAAGTAAGATCAAATTAATTAAAACAAGTAATGTTTGAAAATAAATCAGTAAATATTTTTCCTAACTTTCTAAAGCTTGCGCTCCATGGGCCCGATTCAATTGCCCAATTTGTAAAAAATATATACACACTTAAAATCACTCTTAATATTGTTACATATTTGGCAAATATTACTTATTGACACTAATTAATTTTTTTCATCTAAAGATATATCTCTGTAGACGATGAGCACAAGTTCCATTTATCCTCTTCACTTGCCCCGTTGGTGGTGATCAATCCCCTTTGTCCTTCTATCCATCACTGGAAACATCTGTAATGCATAGTGACCTACCTATATAATAAGCTTAGCTGCAACTTTGAAGATTGAGACTTTCAAATGGTGAAGGTTCTCTTTTAAGTGTTTCAACTGTGGGGTCTTTTGCCATTTTAACTTATCATGGATTAGATGACCTGTCCCTCCGAAAGAGGGACTGTTGGGGAGTATGCAATACTAACTGTGTGAGTAGAAAATGGATTGTGTGATGTGGAAGAGGATCTAGGTTTCCTCTCTAGAATATAAACTGAAGTTTGCCACCTATGTAGAATACAAACTGTTGCCCACATCTGTGCAAACGATACAAAATTATTGGAAAAATCAAAAAGCTTTGTTTTGTTATCATTCTTTTAAATACACAATGTAGAAAACACAACTGGTTTTATGATCTCTTGGCAAGGGCTCGTGCCACATTGCTTCATTTAACAGACGAGGGTAGCAAAGGAGCAAAACTCTGTTTTCCTGTTGTTGTAAACAATATATTCTTCAGATTATTCAGTTCCCATACCAAAAAGATTTTGCAATATTTAAAAATATGTTTGCCTTTGTAAATGATATAAAACTTGGAGGTTCTGTGTTCTTTTAAGAATCAAGCTATTATCTTTAACCAGCTTCCTCTACACAGCAATAAAAGCAGACGAGAAAATGTCCTGAGCACAAACTTCGAGTATTCTCTTACTATGTTATCAGATAACAAGTTAATGAAAACAGATATTAATTAACTCTCTACAAAACACACAGCATTAAAATCCATGCCGTGAGGTCTTTGGCAGACTACAAATTATTTAAGATAATCACTACTTAAAAAAGTTTAACTTTAGCAGAGAGAAACTATGTTTCGATTTGTAAGGGACAAAGCTTTAAAGCAATTACTTTGTTATTTTCATCCACCAATGAGGTGTAAATATTTATCTGTATTGACACTGAAGTTAACTCCAGTGGCCTCAAATATAGTTATGAGTCCAATTTGGGGTCACACATAAAACATAAGGTCAACATCCTCTTGGTGAGGGAGTGAAGGTTTTATGGAGTGGATGTATGTGTATGTATATCTCCCATAAGGTGTGTGAGGAGTTCTTTGAGGAGGTGTTTTTGTGTTTGAACAGATCCGTCCACGTGTATGTGTGTGCTTATAAAAGAGAAGATTTTTCAGGGAAGCATATGAGAGATGTGCTATGTCAGTATGTGTGTATATGTGCAAGGTGTGTGTAAAAGAGTGTCTGCCATGATATGTTTTAGAAAGGAAATCTGTCAGTGTGCATGTGTATAAGAAAGATAGATTATAGCATTAAAATACACTGTAATTTTCTCAAATACCCCATCTAGTCACTTACCCAAGACCTGGCTGTAGATTGTGAGAAGTAGCTTCATGCACCTGGGAATAGATAGCTTTAACACAGGTAAATATAGATTTGTCATAGTCCACTTTAACATCATCAGTCAGTTGCAACTTTCAGCAATTGTATTTGCATCCTTTTTGTACTACACATTTTTTCCTATCTCTGGGTTGCTTTTAGGCCCTGCATTTACTTTCTGCTTATCGCCCAACCAACCCAATTGCAACTTGTTTCAAGCTTCTTCCTTCACCCCAACAACTGGACATAGTTAAGACTTCCTTTTTACAAATTTTCAAATAAAATGACAAATAAACAGGAGATTATGCACAGTGTAGCTATGGGTTTAAACAATAGTTTGAATACTAGCAAGATGGAAATACCAGTGGGCAAACATTAAAATCAAAGAATAATGCCCGATGTGTACAAATGCTCATAGTCCTGATAACATACTTCCAGAACTAATATCAGTAATGACTAGATACAATTTGGATCTGGTGACTATAATGGAATTTTGGTTTATGAACAATGAAGGGTAGGTAATTTTAAAGGGGGAGATTTTAATTTGCAGATTTTAATTTGGATGCGGACTGGAAGATTCCTAATGTGACATCATGCAAGTGGCTTCACTTACACCATAAGTTAAGAAGCCTACTTTCAAGGAAGCTATACTAAATGTACTATTGATGAACTGCTATATAGTGTTAGATTTATGTGCAGATGAGAGCTTACAGTCGAGTGATCACCAGTTAGTATGGTTTAGAATAGAAACATTGTGACTAACCAAGAACAAAAGTCTTAGGGCCCCATTGAATTGAAAATTGTAAGCCCGCAGTTGCCTCTAGCCATAATTTTAGACACATTCAATTGTCTCTAACTCACAACTGCCCTCTCACAGCCTCCACACGGAGACCATGAATTTATAAGTAGGATTTCAGGGGCCACGATCATATGATCTGATAATATTTAAGCAAGCCCATCATTTACTTCTTAGACACAGCTAATAGTAAATGAGACAGTCATCATGAATCCAGTAAAACGTGGAGTTTACACTTTATTATTATTATTGTTATCTTTATTTGTAACGCACCCACTTTGAGCCCAATTCAGTTGAGCAATTGTAAGTTACTGGAGCCTGTAAGTGAGGCCGTAAGTTCATTTGCTATTCAATTGGCGTCTTTTTGCGGGCTCCAAACGGTTTACGGGTTACAACTTTGAAAACGTTGTTAAACCCGGAACTTACAGGCTCCCAAAGTCTTTGATCTTTCAAGTCTGAAAGAGTTACGATTACTAAAATCGCAACCGCTATTCAATTACAAAAATTGTTCAAGCCCGCACCCGCAGTCAATCCCTCAAAAGGCAAATGGAGGCCCAAAGCTTACGGGTTCCAAATAGGACCCGCAAAGTGTTTACAGACTAGTTTGGAACACTGATAAACACAAAAAAACACACCAATGCACTTTAAAATATGGCCAAAGCCATGGAAAGCATTAGAATTAATTGTGCAAAAACTACCAACTATCAAATAGTTAAAAAAATAAAATGTTATTTTTTTCATAGGTTGTAATGGTCATGCATATGCCAATATGAAAAGTCATGCTTCAAGATGCTGAAAGCAATTAAAGAGACACTACCTCATTAAATCGCAACACAAATACATGAAAATGGCTGCCATATTAACCCTTTCTCACTCACAGAGGCTCTAATGTGGACCCTAAAAATACAAAGATCATCTTATATACATCTCACTCATCGCATCTACATTGAGAAAACAAACAGTGGCAAAATTACACAACCACATCACATATATCAAATACCAGGAGAACATTTTATTTATGGTTGTTCGGCTCCTCTGTTGTGGCCTACTCTCAATGACCCTATGGAATATAGCACACTTACTTATGTCTCTGTGCTTATCCACAAGATTTGCATACAAAAGATACTGGCGTGGGTTGCCAGTTCCTTCTCTAGTGGACTGTGATTTGTCTGACCTCTCACAGGCCTTGACCATTAATAATGATGTGTCATCTCCCAATATATGCTTAGCTGTGACCAGCATCAGTGGTCAAGGTGTACTATAACCTTCGCAATATGATATTGTTGATCAACATTGACATCATATCCATCACCACCTATACGGGTGTTAAAGGATACTCATGATATCAGCAATAGGGGGAAATACCCATTACTAACAATAGGACACAATGGTCAGCAGCCAGATTCAATCTTATTTACATCATACCCAAGGATCTGTTCTCAGACTGATATTGAGGTCAGGATCACATGCTTCACTAGTGCATATATTAATGCTGGCTGTAATTTACATGCCATTGTGAGACTTTGTAAGTCCTCCGCCATAGCGCTATCAGTCTACATTTAAGCTAACAACAACCATGACTTAGATATGTGGCTATATGATCACTTTAAAATTATGGGAGCTACATGTTAGATGTAGAAGATGGCCTGATGAAGAGGTGGCAGTGGTGGTGGCCCATGGGGGTGGTGGGGTCATTGCTGGGCCTGGTGGTCATAGTAGTGGTGGCCAGTCACCAGCACAGCTTAGGGGAGGAGGATATTGGTCAAGCGTGGCTGGGCCCTCCAGTGGGGTCAAATGGTGGTAGTGCTGCAAATGGTCCTGCTTATGACCCCACTAGCCAGATGATATCCTCCTCCTTTCCTTTCCTCCTCCCCCTGCTGGGCGGGGGCTCACTTCTTGACTTCCTGGTCTGATGGAGCCGATGCCCATGCCTCTGGCTCACCACTGGACCCAGACCTGAAAGAAAGAAAAGAAAGGTATATGTTATTAGTATGATGAATAATACATTGTTTTGTGTGCATTCCTAACTATCTGACATCTAGGCTTGAACCTGGTGATTCTCCTAATTGCATCACAGATTAGCTATAATTTGCTAGATGTGATCTATTCTTTGGTTCTTGATCTTGATTGTTCTTGGCTGCTATCGCTATCTTGAATCTGGCAGAAGTCTGTAACTGCACATGTTTCATTGGGCAGACCAATACATGGACTCTCTATTGGTTGATTATTGTTGTTGTGCCCACCAGTGATTTGTCAGCTTCATGAATTTATTGAAGCATCCATCTATCCCTTGTTAATTCCATAGAGCTGACATGTCAGTACTGAAGCTCCAGCAGTGGGCACCTGGCTCAGAAGGTCATGGCCACCCTTTCCCACTCATTGTAGTGCACAGTCACTTGGGGGCCACCACTTGGTGCTGCAGCTTGCTTGTCTGCCTTGGCCATCATCATCCTCACCTTGGCCCTGATGCCATCAAAACTGTGCCCAATGCTGTTACCTCGGCCACTACATCCTTCCATGCTTGGGCCTGAGGCTCTGGCCTGACCTCCCTCCCCCTGCAAGGATCACGGAACGACCACTGATGGCGCCAATGAGGACCACATTCTCCTGGTGCATGTAATTGTGGGCCCTGTGCTTGACCTTTGCATCTTGCCCTCCCGACTGTGGATGGGGATCCTGAGCTCCCTCATCTTTCGCCTGAGGCCTGTGCCTCCCCGGAACTACCACCCTCCTGGGATCAGGGCCCCCCTCTGTCCCTGGCCTAGATATGCCTTTTGCTAGGGCCGCCCTGCCACCACCAACCTCTTCCTCTCCACTCTCCTCCTCTCCTCCACTACTTCATCGTTCTCCTCCTCCTCCACTTCCGCCACCTCCTCCTCCTCCGCCATATCCTCCTCCAAACTTCACTCAGAAACTACAGAAACTACAATTTAATTAGGGTTGAGAAGTAAATTTAGTCATCAGATTTGCCATCCAGCAATGTAGATTTAAAAAAAATTAAATTAAAGCAACTGTCCATGCGGGTTTCATATGTATTAACCCATAAGATCCCAGATCCATTTCACACAAAAGAAAATAAAAACAATATTTTTTAATTGCATATTTGTGGGTTTGAGACTGTTGTGCAATTAATTCTACTGTATTTTTTTTGCTTTCAAATGCTTTTAAAGTACATTAGTGTATTTTAAATTGCTGCTTCAGCTGTGATACGTTTTAAAAAAAAGCCCTTGCAGTCCTATTCAGCACTTGTAACATTTTTGACACAAATTTGATATATTTTATCAGACTTAATTTGCAAGCTAGAACTACGGTTCTATTAGGAAATAGATTTTGTATAATTTGTATTATTTAGTGCTCGTTAATCTTGAGCTGTGCTAAAACCAATAGAGTTCTAAGGCTGGTTTTGCAGGTTTGGCTGGTTCGTAGTGATTGTGGGCGGGTAACTCACAATTGGAATGTACCCAAATGAATATCTGTAACTTTTGCAAGCTTGTATATAAATTCAAGTAATTGCGATTTGGCCAGTTGAATGGGGCCCTTAGATGCTCAAAAGACTGACTTTTCAAACCTGGAAAAATGCTTAAGCAATCATAAAAAAAGGGTATATTTGGACTTAAGAAAGTAAAGCATAGCTATGCAGAGGAAGATAGGTAAATTGTGAACTGCCTGAATTAATGCTTCTGCTCTTTTTCAGGAAGGATGATTCTCCATGGAGCAGTGCTACATTAAGTAATAAAATAATTAACAGAGGTCCTTTTTAAAAAAAAAAAAGCTTAACCACTATTATCAAAGTTAAAAGTGAACAAGTCAGGGTCCCTAGATGATGCACATCCAAGGGTAACAAAGAAGCTTAAACTGGCTGTTGCTGCATCGTTCTCTGAACTTTTTAATGAATCATTATTATCAGGATTAGTTCCAGATGACTGGAAAATGTAGTACACAAAAATATTATTTGGGAAGACTCGAGGAACAGGCCGGTAAGTCCTACATAAATATTATGCAGATCAATTGAAACACTTTTGAAAGAAAGAAATGTTGAATACCTAAAATTGTATATATACTATATGAATTTAAATATACAAGAGTATAGGCTGCATGGGTTTACAGCTGGAAGATTGTCACACTGCTCAAATTACTTTTTTTGATTATGTCACCAAAGTTATGGACCAGGGTTAATCAGTTGATGTTGCTAGATTTTTAGTAATGCATTTTACATAGTTAATGGGATACAGTAATAGGAAGGAATGGTTACCATGGATGCCACACTCTTGAAGGGCCATTCCTGCAGTTCGGGCTGCATTTCTCCCCTTTTTATTTTTGTTTGCCCGTGGCAACAAAGCTAGGTACCTTGTATGAGGCCTTGTTCTGGGTATGTTAGCGCTCCCATATCCAGGCACAGGGATGTAGATGGATTGCTCTGTTCAGTATCCACCCATCTGGATTATTTTGAAAACCACCTCCTTATTTAGTTTTTAGTCTCTTCTACAGTTTTTACATCTCTGTAGTTTGACCTTCTTGACCATCTTTCCCTGCCATTAGGCAGGAATATGAGTCAATAGCTGTGACTGGCCTTTTAAAAGGCCGGTCATACTCAAACCATCACTAATACACTGTTTCCAGTTCTGAAATATGTATCTTCCAAAGGACATTAACAAATTAGAAAAATGTAATTTGCGTGGTCTAAAAGACTTGTAAGAAAATCTTCATGACACGTGTTATATGATAGAAACCTTCAAAAATATCAACTTATGTAATATGTCCAAAAACGTCTTTGAGCAAATAAAGGAATAAAAAAACCAAAGGTCATAAATTGAAGTGGAAGGTGGGCGATTTAGGGGTAATGTCGGAAAGTACTACTGTACTACTACTTTACTTTTCAGAAAGAGTAGTAGATAAGTGGGACAGCCTTCCAGTGGAATTCAAGCATGTCTGAAATAGGCATAAGGCTAAGCCAAACTTGTCAGTAGATAAAATAGGCAGCACATATGGGCCTCTTTGCTTCTTATTTATTGTCGCATCTAGGTTTCTATATAAAGCTATGCAATTCTCTGTCTCTTTAAGAACTAAGCTATCTCCTTTCTTCACCTTTTTCTCCAGATAACAATAAAAGCAAATGAGAATGTGTTCTGTACACCAACTCAGAACATCCTTTCACAATCCTATGTTAACAAGTTGAAAATGAATATTAATTTACTTGCATACTTTCATTGCCCTTACAGAAAGATCTTGACAAAGATAAAGTAAATGAAATAGTAAACAATAAATATAAATATAAATATATATATATATATATATATATATATATATATATATATTTGTGGTTGGGCCCCTCTCCCCTGTGTAGCTTGATATTGTGGCCAGGGAGCTATGCTCCTTTAGTCCTACTAAGAGGGCCAAAAACTAAATGAAGACTATTGACAGTCAAATGCGGTTAAGGTTAAAGTCGGTGAATGGTTATCTAAGATGGTTGATTAAAATTGTGGTTGTTGGTGGATCGATTTCAAGATTGAAATACCAAGTGCAGACTGAAAGTGAGGATGGAGATGGAGCGGAGGGTGAGGTCCCCGTGTGGGTCTAGAGACGAGAGAGGAGGAGATGGGAGCGGGATTACCAAGTAGTAAGATGAAGAGCGAGAATGAATGTGAGTTCCCTGTACATGCAGGTGAAGAGAAGAAGAGGGAGAAGTGTGCCTGAGTAAGGAGGAGAGCGTGATGCTCATGTGGAATTGAGAAAAGAGTGGAGGATGAGAAAGGTTTGATGAGGTCAGAATAAGAAAGTGCAAATGGAGGAAGTGGTGCTCAGGTAAGTGGGGAGAGTATGTAGAGGGACGTTACTAAGGATGAGTAGAGGAGAAAAATATAGTGAAAACCTTGTGGGTGAAAGACGTGACTGACTGGAAGCAAGGGGGGATTAGTGAGATGCCAGGGACAGTGGTCGAGTAATGAAAATTTGGCTTAGATGAGTGATAATGAAGCTAAACTCTAGGAAGATGGGAGCATAGGAGAGAGCGACATTAAAGAATGGAGAGCAAGATATTAACAGGCACAAAAAGGCAGAGAGAAAAGAGGAAGCTTCTTTGAAGGAGTATGAAGGAGAGTTGCTTGCAAGAGGAGAAAAGGGGGAGACAGATGAGTGAAATCCCTATGTGAGAGGGGTTAGAAGAGCTTAGGACAGATGTGGGATAGATCAAAAGGGATCCAGGTGATGGAAGAAGATGACTTAAATTCGAGATTAGGAGAAAGGTTGCGAGAAGAGATGAAAGAATGGAGAGCGAAGATACCTGGTTAAGCGAAGGGAGAGAATAGATGTGATAATCCTATGAAAATGAGAGAAAGATGAATTGGAAATTGTATGCTGACATGAGAAGGAAGGAGGAGAGAAACCTAAGGGTGAAATTCCCTCATAGGCAATGGGGCAAGGTGCAAGATACTTGCCGGCATGGAAGGGGGTTAAGTAAGGCTACGAGAGCAGGGAGACGGTTGTCATTAGAAGGGATTCGTGAAATTGATCGAAAGGTGAGAGCAATAGTAGTGTGATCCTGTGAGATCAAAGAGACAAAGGGAGAAATCGAGTGTAGACCTTGGGTGTGTATAGAGATAGGATAAATTGTGAGCGAGGTTAATTAGTAGGTAGAAACATAAGTGAGAAGAAAAGGAAGAGAATCGGAACTAGGCAGGATAATGAGGCAGAAAACAAAGAAGAATAACCTTGTGATAGTAGGGGTCAAGAAAGAAAATGAGACTAATGGACCTAGATGAGCTGGCAGAATAAGGAGAAAATAGAGGAGTGTTGTTTTTAGCAGTACCTTATAAGGAGCAGCTTGAAAATATGTTGAGAACGGCGGTCTGCAAATTAAGTGCGAGTTGTGTGACCAGTTAGTGACTATGAAATCACGGATGGGCTAATTGTTTAGTGATAGGTTGGTTAGGTAGGTTACAAAAAATGGGACTAAAGGACCTAGATGAGCTAGGAGAATAAGGAGAAAATAGAGGCGTGCTGTTTTTAGCAGTACCTTATAAGGAGCGGCTTGAAAATATCTTGCAAACGGCGGTCTGAAAAAGAAGTGAGAGTGGTGTGACCAGTTAGTGACTATGAAATTAAGGATGGGCTAATTGTTTAGTGATAGGTTGGTTAGGTAGGTTACAAAAAAATGGTAAGTTACAAAAAAATGGTGCGTTAGTAGTGAGCTGCAAATGATGAATTTTTTGAGTGTATAGGAAGGGGAGTGCGCAGATCTAATAATTAATTAATAATATCAATTGATAGCTTTGGTATTGATTTAGTGGAGTGGAGCATATGGAGGTATCAGCGTTGTTGTTGATGGTGACATTATTATTGGAATGGAAGCGAACCTGTTGTGCAAAGTCGTTGTGGATGAGAAATGAAGTGAAAAACTTTGGCATGAGGTCCTGATATGATATGGGGTTAGGAATGTGGACAGAACAGGTGTGAGCAGGGGAAGTGAAAGCGGTCATGAGAAGAGAAGGCATATCAGTAAGGAAGGATAATGAACGGTGATGATAATACCGGATGGAAGGTGATAAGTTAGATAAGTAAACAACGAAAAAGTGACAATGAAGGGAGGAGTTGAATGAGTGATTGAAAAGCGGGAAGAAGGGAAGTGCTCAGCAGCTGTGAAGTGAAATGGAATGGGAAAGCTAGTAGCAGGTGAAGTGGTAGTCGGACTGGATTTTAGGGTCTTGAGGCCCCATTAAATTCTAGTGGCCATTGTACAGTCCATATGTTTGCAGGCTTGAAATTTGCTTGTGTTACAGAGTGATTAATTTAGAAAAGCCCACAAAGAAATGTCTGAAATCCAGATCCAAAAACCATGCTGTGGCACATAGCATTTCCGTGCTTGAACATGATCAAAACCCGTAGTTATGGGTTTAGACAAAGCCAATAGGTAAAGAGACCATCATCATTACGTCACTAAAACATGGAGGTTAAATTTCAATCACAGTTTTGAAGTCTGAGTTTTGATCGAACCCGCATTCCAGAAAAAATGCAATATGAAAAAACGAATAAATATAATATTCTAGTCCATGCGAGTTCTATTATATGTATTAACACATTGATTGCCAGGATTGATATAACATGGAAATTAAACATTGTCGGGATTAATACGACATATTATTTTCTAATTAATATAGAATAATGAATTTTGAGTTCAGAATCAATTTATAGACACATATTCCTTTATATAAAATAACATTTATTGAAGATACCAAAATCAACTAGTCTAATGATAAAATTTAATATATCAAATCAAATGCAAATAAAACACAGTAATATATCAAATCAAATGAAAATAAAACACAATATAACTAGCCAGATATAAAAAGAAAATTAATACATCATATTGTAATACTTATTATTTTATGATATCTTCTATACGGTCCTAAAATCTCAATACAAAAGTTTATTTCAATCACATGAACATAAAACCTGGAATAACAACCCATAAAACAAAATCAGATAAATCAATTAATAAAAATTCACCCAAAATAACGTTTTAGCATGTACTAACAATGTCTAATGATATTATAATATAGCTATATAGGAATGTATTAAATATAACACAATTATGGTAAAGTATTTTATAATATAATTGATAAATTAGCTAAATAAAATTAATTTATCTGTATTGGTCAAAAAGAAAAATGAGATATCTAATTTTGTATTAAAATTTTTGATAAGAAATAAACCAAACAGAGAAATTACGGTAATGGTTTTCAATTATATCATAAATAGAGATGTCGCGAATCGTTCGCCGGCCGACTGTTCCCGGCGAACATAGCATGTTCGTGTTCGAGGCGAACTGCGAACATATGCGATATTCGACCCGCCCCCAATACTTTATCATTGAGCAAATTTGACCCTGCATGTCACAGTCAGCAGACACATTCCAGCCAATCAGCAGCATACACTCCCTTCCACACCCTTCTACCTCATGGACAGCAGCCATTTTGGAATCATAACTAACTTGCAGTCTTACAGAGAGGAGGGAGAGTGTAGGTGATGCTGATTGAATAGGGAAATCAATAGCTAGGCAAGTTTATTCAGTGTCCAGTGCAGTGCTGAAGGACTCTTGTGCATTATTATTATTATTGTTATTATTATTATTATTACTACTATATAATGTGTAGATGTACCAGCTGGGCATGCTCTTGTGCATTATTATTATTTTTGTTATTATTATTATTATTATTATATAATGTGTAGATGTACCAGGTGGGCATGCTCTTGTGCATTATTATTATTATTATTAGTAGTAGTAAAATACTAATAATAATAATAATAATGCACAAGAGCATGCCCAGCCAGTACATCTACACATTATATAGTAATAATAATAATAATAATACACAAGAGCATGCCCAGCTTGTACGTCTACACATTATATAGTAATAATAATAATAATAATAATGCACAAGAGCATGCCCAGCGGTACATCTACACATTATATAGTAATAATAATAATAATAATAATAATAATAATGCACAAGAGCATGCCCAGCCGGAACATCTACACATTATATAGTATTAATAATAATAATAATGCACATACTTTTTGAGCGGTGCAAATCCAACATACGCAGAGCGGAAACGCCACATCTGTGGGACACACACAAAGGGGTTCACTTTGGGAGAAAAAACAAACAAATATGAAATATTTAATAATCATATTTTGCTGTTACCAACAGATAAGGAAACAAAACTGAGGTTATTATATCTAATAGTAGCAAGCCTGGGAGTACTGGGAGTAATAATACTGCAGCAGGAGGTCAGGACTAAAGTCACCTATAGACCCCCAGACAGATAAATGTCAGTACTAATGTCCCTCTATAGACCCCCAGTCAGATAAAGGTCAGTACTAATGTCACTCTATAGACACCCAGTCAGATAAAGGTCAGTACTAATGTCACTCTATAGACCCCCAATCAGATAAAGTTTTGAAATGTTTCTTGGATAGCATTGGGGCTAAAGGAGGTTTCGCCATCAGGTAGTCTAAAGATACCGTATATTATGTCCTCTCTTGGGGGGTAAAGACACTAATAATTCCTCCAATAAAATTCTGTTTTTTTATGTGGGCAAGGTCCCTGGTTAGCCCATTGGGTTATCTGTTAAAAAGAGTGGTGCAGAGACTGTGGGGGCTGTTAGCCTCCCTGTCCCTGTGTGGCCGTTTAGAATCCCTGCTGCTGCATGTTTCAGCTTTATTAAGGTGTAATTGTACAGCGTTTGACTCAAGTAGCTGCCTGTGCTGGGTCAGTTTGGCTTAATTGCTGGGCCCTTTTCCTGCCAAGATGGCGACCGTCAGTCCATGGGCCTCTATGTCCCCTTCATTACCTTTGTCCCCGCTTGTGTGCTTATTTGGGATGGCCCCCCTTTATATCTCCGACCCTTGGCCTTCTCAGGTCCCCCCCTCAATCTCTGAGTGTGGGTATGCGTTCTGGGGCGTTGAATCAGGCCTACCTTCTTCTCTGCTCGCTGCAAGATCAACAATACCTAATTTTTCAGGCATTTGTACATGCCTAATTTTTCTGGCCTCTGGTGCTGCACTGTGGCTTCAACAACCAAACCCAAAAAAAGGCACATAACAGGGATTAAACTGATAGGAGTAGTACTACTTAACACACCACTCATATCTGGTGTAACAGTAGTGTACATTTAAAACAAAAAACATTTTTTCTACTGTAATAGATTGCATAGCAGTTAGTTGTCTGCAAGAGTGTGTGTCAGACCTACAGCGTCTACTCTGCCAACTTCTGCAAGTGCACAGTGCCACTCATATCTGTTGTCACAGTAGCTTGGACGCATAGTACCAATCTGTCAAAACCGGTAATGATGAATGAGGTCTAGAGTAGCCTGGTTCCCTTATCCTCTACAGGTTGAGACCTAATGTTTGGGTGACTCCAGACCAACACATGAGTACAAGCAGCACACAAACTCAAAGCCGCCATCCTCCTCCTGGTCCAGCATCATCAGCCACATCAACCACTGCTGTCCTCCTTGCCCCCTCTCAATCATCCGCCACTGCGTCTCTCGCCTTGAGTAGTTCCTGCTCATTTGCCCATAGTCAGGTGCCTGTAAAGGACATGTTTGAGCGTAAGAAGCTAATGTCTCAAAGTGTCCCAAAATTGATGTGATACGACCAACAAAGCATCTTTTTCCATCTCCCTGTTCTAAAAATCCAGGCCTTATACACGCCCCCTGATATGTGCTGTAACAGGTTTTAAACTGATAAGAGTAATACTACTTAACACACCTTATAATAATGCAGAGAGAGGCAATGCAGTGAGAGGAGTCTGAAGAAGAGGAGTCAGAGGAGGAAGGTGGCTTTGAGGAGGTGGAAGACCAAACACAGCAGGCGTCCCAGGGGGCTTGTTGTCACCTTTCAGGGACCCTTGGTGTTGTACGTGGCTGGGTGGAGGAAGAGACCGTCAATGACATCAGTGAGGACAAGGAACGGGACATGGCTAGCTTGGTATCCAACCTTGTGCAAATGGGGAGTTTGCGGTTGTGCAAATGGACTGTTTGTGGTTGTTTGCGGTGCGTTAAACAGGGAGTTTGGTCTGTCACTGTGAAGCGGGTGTAACCCTTACACTACCTGATCGATACAACACCATACCTGATGTTTTTTCGTGGGAGTTTTGCCATGGATCCCCCTCCGGCATGCCACAGTCCAGTTGTTAGACCCCTTGAAACAACTTTCCCATCACTATTGTGGCCAGAAAGATTCCCTGTCCGTTTTAAAATTCGTCTGCCCATTGAAGTCTATAGCGGTTTGCCGATGTTCGCCGGTTCGCGAACATTTGCGGCGGTTCGCGCTCGCGGTTCGCGAACCGAAAATTTTATGTTTGCGACATCACTAATCATAAAATAAACATATTTCAATTTATACATTACCAATTATGACAAGATTCCACTGGTTAATTCCAAAGTTGTCTCGCCTTTCCCCAAGATAAAAGTTTTTATCTCTCCTTCCTCCTTTTTCTTTGTCCTTTTTGTCTCCCTCTCTCTCTCCTTTTTCCTTGTTTTTCTCTCCTGTTTCTATCATATACCTCTTGCTTATTTGCCTATCAGAATCCCAAATCAGTTAAAAGTATCTAGTAACCAATAGAATCTTTTCATGATGTCATCACATATTTAAATTTTATAATGAATATATTTTTCTATAGAGACATTTATTCCTTGAACCATAAGATGGCGCTCTCGGATCTTTGAATTTTCATCCCTTTAATTAACTAATGACCCCTTTGACCCACAACCTATAAACAAAATGAAGTCATAAGAATATTTATCAATCAGATATCCCTAGACAGATTTATTAATCTGTTTATTAGACTTGGTGTCTATGAAACTAATTCTTCACATGTGAAATATTAAGGAGGGTACCATTACCTTTATATACCATAACCTTTATAGACCTAGGCATTTACTCAGATATTTATCTCTTACAGAACAAAGAACTATTCAGACATGGATAGCTCTTTTGTGGGCAGCTGTGAAAACATATCTTTCACATAGATATATTCAAGTAATAGAATTGCACGCATAGGTACATATATAAATATACAGCATATAAAATAGTAATACAATGCATATAAAAATAGTGGTTAATAATTGGAATATCATATCACATATATAGTTGTGAGCGTACGAGTTGTTGCTAACGCTGCGGGCTCGCGTAGCGAGCCAAGGCCCTCGCGAAGCGAGGGCACTGGCCGAGGGTCTCAGTTGCTGGCATGGAGCGCCGTAGGCGCTCCATGCCAGCACCTGAGGACCTCGCAAAGCGAGGGCCGCAGTTGCTGACATGGAGCGCCAAAGGCGCTCCATGCCAGCAACTGCGACCCTCGCAAACTTCACGTCGCAACCCAAACAGCACGACACACACATTACGACACTCGCAAACAACATACGACACACGTTCACACACATTACGGCCTCGCAACACTCGGACGCAACTCGCAAACATTACAAAATGTAAAACACAATACATACACACAGCACATACATAAAAACCTTACCTACACCAAGAGGGAGCACCCAGGACCTCAAAAATACAACTTAGACCTCGATTTTACTCGAAATAAAAGAGTTTAGAGACTAAAAAAAAATCTAAGCGAGAGAAAAAATGGCCGCCGAACAAAACGAAAACGAGGCTACAGCACTCTAAACTCGCAAAACACCACAAGAAACTCGCAAAACACCACAACAAACTCGCAAAACGCAACAAACGACCTACGGATATTCATACCACACAGTGCACACATTCAGCATGCTTACACAGCAGCTCCACACCACTAATGCTGCAGCAACATCAACACAGATTGCCAGCTCTTCATCACAATGCTTTAAAATAGGTACAGTATATTCATTTATTAATGTATTACATATTTCATTATTATACACCAAACAGCATTAGCTACCTTACAATTTAATTGCCGTCATTTTTTGACGGGCAATTCGCTAGTTATACTATAATATCCATATAAGATAGAACTTTATTCATACAAAAGTTCTGACATAACCCCCTCTCTGAAATAATATCGCTCTTTAATAAAGTAGGTGATATTATTACAGTTGTAAATATGAAAAGTAACTGGTTCCCGGAAAAACAGAGACTCAACCCTTTATATGCTGTACTTCCAATGTAAGTCAATTGAATGGGAAGTAACCTTGGAATGCAAATTGTAGTAACAATAGTCTCATTAACTACAGTTATTAAGTAATTTAGCTTCTGTTTTTGGAGTTCCAATTCTCTTTGCACCATCTTCAAGGAATCCCGAAGTTCCCTAGATTCCTTAATTAATGTTTCAATAGATATAGAGTTTGTTATTGACATAGTGGTACCTATAACAGCTCCAAGTTTAATCATTATCGCAGCCCCAATAAGGAAACCGATAAATCGTTTAGGGCGTCGGCTGTTGGAACTGTAAGACTCAGGAATAAAAGTTTTCCTTAATTGTTCCAACATCTTCTTTACAGTAGCTTGTGATCGATCAATGTGTTCATGATACCATACTTTGGTTTCCTCCATCTGTACGTTAAATATGTTAAATTGCCTTTCAGTCATTGTTTGTGGATCCACGCTCCCGAAAATCTTTTGCGATGTCAATCTCCTTCCGGTGAGCATAAACCCTGGAGCCTCTTGGATAAGGATTCCTGAAGAAGGGCCTGGTTCCACGATAGGTTCCATTCGGACCTCTTGGCATAGGATCAGCATCACCCATATCAGAGCTGTTTTTCTTTCTTTCATTTTCTTCAACTAGGAAATAAAAACAAAAAGTTTTAATAATGTATTCTATACAATGTAAAAATAGGATAATCTTATTAGACAGGGTATTCAAAGTCACATTATTCATCAGGAGTATAGTTAATGATTCTTAATTGAGATCTTGGGTGACAACTTTTTATTTGATTAATATGAACCCATCTTTCAACCATTTCACCATTTTTTGGAATTTGTATTTTGTATACAACAGGTGAAATTTTGTCAATAATAGTATAAGGTCCTTTCCATGAAGGCAAAAACTTTTACTCTTTCACTTGGTTTCGTTGAAAGTTGTACAAATATATCTGATCTGTGATCTCGTACTCCTTTTTGGATGTCTTAAGATCATAATAAGTTTTAGTACTTAAAGCAGATTTCTCTAAATTTCTTTGTGCAAAAGCAAATGCCTGCTGTAAATGTTTCCTCAGATCCTCTATATATTGATGGGTTGTAGCAGCATTCACTAAATTATGGTCTTGGGTTCTATAAATAAGGTGTTGTGGGAGTACCATACGTCTCCCCGTCATTAATTCAAATGGCGACATTTTTGTTGCAGTACTAGGTGTAGATCTTATAGCCATTAATACTAAAGGTAATTTTATATCCCAGTCTTTACCTGATTCTTTCACAAATTTCTTTAAAATACTAATAATGGATTGGTTGTACCGTTCCACATTACCACTAGAAGCAGCACGATAAGAAATATGTAATTTTCTCTTAACCCCTAGGATTTTCCACATACGGTTCATTACTTCACTGGTAAAGTGAGATTCCCGATCGGACTCAATTCGCTGTGGTAAACCAAAACGGGAAAAGACATGGTTAATTAATAATATTGCAGCAGTTTCAGTTTTACAATTTGTGGCTGGAAGGCACTCTACCCATTTGGTAAATAGACATGTAACCGTTAGCATATATTTATTACCCCTAGATGATTTTGTTACTGGGCCAATAAAATCTATTTGGATATCTGACCAGGGCATAGACATCCCTCTTTTCTGAAGAGGAGCTCTATGGGTAGGTGTATTAGGTTGATATTGGGGACATACCAAACATCCCTGACAATATGTCTGGACATCTTTCAACATGTGCGGCCAATACACAAAATCTCGCAGTATTTCATAGGTGATTTTATCCCCTCTGTGACCTGATGTCGGGGCATCATGGGCATGTTGTAACATTAGACCTCTATATGAAGTAGGAACCACCCACTGCTGTATTCCATTCTTAGATGTACGAATAAGCAATCCATCTGAGATGCTAAATTGGGCTTTTGACTTCATTAAAACTCTCAAGTCTTCTTTACCTTTAACATCTATCTCACGCAGAGGATATTTAGCTGGATCTTGTATATGATTATAAAATATACCTATGATTGGATCATCTTTCTGACTACTGATTAAATCAGAATTGAGAGTATCCTGGGACCATTGAGCTGTAGACAATTCTGTACTCTTTTGGATTTGTTGCCTTGTTATAGCCTGAATTTGAAATGGACCCAAAAGATGATCCACATCAACAAGCTCCCCCTCTAGGGCACCTTGTTTTGCCAACTTATCAGCCAAATCATTTCCTTCTTTATCCTGTCTCATTACCTTTGAGTGGCCCTTTGTCTTCTTCCAATATATAGTCATTCCATTAGAGATTACCATCTCATCAATAGCATGTATTAACTTACCATGTTTCACTGGTTTCTTCCGGGCACTTGTCATTTCATTATGTTTCCATACCTGTAAGTATTCTACGAAACTATTACGGACATATTCCGAATCAGTGATGATCACTAATTCCTTATGATCATGCTCTATTGCGGTTTGGACAGCGCGATATACGGCTACCAATTATGATATTTGACTAGTCTTAGATCCTATTTTATATCTCTCAGGTGGAATCGGCATATTGTCTTTCCATACATTTCCGATTCCTGCAACCAATTTGTTATCTGCCCCCTCCTTAATATGATATGCACATCCATCCACGTAAACTGTGGGTAAAGTATTACATAAGACCTCTTCATATACCTTATGGGGAGATAATTTATATTCCTTCATAAGGTCTACTTCGGACCAATTTTCTTTAAGAGGATCCTCGGCAGTACAATCATGTAAATCAGCTAACCCTTGGGCCACTGGATTCCTCTTATTCTGTGCATATCTAATTTCCAGAGGCCATTCTTGTAAGGATAAAGTCCATGCGGTTATACGGCTATTTGACAAATTACCGGCTCTAATTTTATCACTCTGAATATATTGTAATGGTTGATGAGCGGTTTCTACTATAATTTTCTCACCTTGGATAAAATTCCGGAAATTCTGTAAGGCCCATACTGTAGCAAACAGAGCTTTCTCACAGTCATTAAACTTTACCTCTGGAGGTGATAATGTCTTACTTGCATACACAATAATTTTACTATGCTGGTCATATTTCTGATATAGAACGGCACTCAAACAAAAATCAGTATATCCAGGTTCTAAAAAGAATGGTTTACCCATTTTAGGATTAACTAGGCAAGGAGCCTGGCTGAGTTTTTGTTTTAATTCATTTACGGCTTGATTTTGAATTTCCCCCCATTGCCATGGCTCTCCTTTCTTTAATAATCGAATGAGAGGCCTAGTTACCTCTGCATAGTTATCAATAAACTTACGAGAATAATTAGTGACACCTAAAAATGATCTTAATTCTTTTAAATTTGTAGGGGTTCTGGTTTTAAAAAGAGCTTCCACTTTCTTTTTCTGTGGATTTATACCTTCAGGAGTTATTTCATGGCCTAAAAAATTTACTTTAGTGTGGCACCATTGTGCCTTTTGAAGAGACAGTTTAACTCCTGCATGTTTCAATCGATCTAGAACATATCTGATTTCAAAAATATGTTTATCAAAATCATTATTTTTAATCAAGATATCATCTACATATGTTAAGGTCCCTCGCTCTTGAGCGTCAGGCATTGCCTTATGTAAAAATATAGCAAACTCATGCCCTGAGTTTATAAAGCCAAATTGGGTTCTAGTCCATGTATATTACTGTTTCCCAAATGTGAAAGCCAGTTTATATTGGTCCTCTTCACTTACTTAAAGGGTCCAATAACCTTGGGCACAATCAAGCGTAGTAAATAATTTAGATCCCTGTATTTGTGCTAAACATTGATCAATATATGGAACGGGCCATGCAGACATGTACACCCGTTTATTTAATTGTCTCAAATCAGCGCATAAACGCCAGGTTCCATTAGGGTTATTAAAAGAACTGTGCACCGGTCTAATAATCCCCCTAGACTCTAGGTTCTTGATAATATCTGCCAATGATTCATAAGAGGCAAGAGGGAGTCGATATTGTTTCACAAATACAGGTGGCATATTTGGGTCAGTTTTAATTTTAGTGACATGTAAATTTGTCAAACCACAATGATATGAATCCTTAGAGAACATATCTTGGTAATCAATTAATACTTGTCTAAGTTTTTGGTGTTTAATGTCATTAGAACATCCGCTAGCTAAGGCTATCTGTTCCTCAACTCTTTCTCTAAACCCAGGGAATACCTCAGGCTGACTAATCTCATAAATCTCCTCCAATTGTGTAGACAAATCAGTAGTGATCATACTTACCTGCGTCTCAGTGTTCTGATATTTCTCATATTCTTGTTCATCAATTGTTTGGTTAAAAACAAGTTCGTTATCCATAATATCACAGTTACTTTTAGTGAAACTAAAAGGATAAATAGACTGAACAGTAAATAATCCCTCAGGTTGTGTGTCAAAACACTGATCCATAATCTGGTCATCATTTACATAATTCTCTGGTATCAAACCAATAACAATATTCATAAACTGAGAAGTAAAATACTCAGAATCTATAGCCATACCTATTAGGGATCCCTTCTCCAAATGTATTGGATGGGATGCTGTGTTATTTACCAGAATAATGAAAGATATCTGTGTTATAGTAATTAGAGGTGTATGAGTGAGGGTGAGGCCTTTTCGTTGCATCTGATGACTAAGATTTACAAAGGCATCAATACCTTTAATCTTTTGACCCCTTTTTACCTGTAAAGGGAGAGGAAATTGTGCCACCCCCTCTGGTATTGTAACACTTTGGTCCTTTTGCACGGTTACTGCATACTGCATTTGTTGTGCAGATTTCAATGCTTCTGAGTCATTTAGGAATTCTAAGGGCTTATCCTGTAGTCTAGACCAAATAACATTATTGATCAAATCAATTTGGGATGCAAAGCGATGTAATAGATCATTTCCAATATAGATTGGATATTGGGAACCCTGAATAACTAAGAATAGGTGCATAACCCTTTTACCCCCAATGAAAAGAGGTAATAAACATTTTGCCATAATAGCATGAGTTGAAGTTTCATAATCTATCTTATATACCCATTGATCATTGGGTTGTGTATTTCGGATTAAATTATTATTCTTTATTTGTTTTAATAAGCTCTCATTAACATAGCTATGCTCATGTTTTAGAGCTAGTTTTGCTTGTTGAGAATTTCTCATACCTGGAATATCAACAGGAATAAATAAACCTTCATCATTTGTTTCTATTTCAACTAGAAATCTAGAGTGTTTACTTATGTTTAAAGGCTTAGAATCGTTCTTATTTAAAGAAATAGTTAATACATTTCCCTCTATTTGAATATTTTTAATATGCGCCTGATCAATTTGGATCACATTTTCATTATTTACTTGTTCTCCATTAATGTCTTTACATTTAAGTTCTGTCACCTCAGGCATTCGATTATTTTGGAAGTGAATCTCTAGTGATTCCTCTTTTTTCTCAATAACATGACAATTCCTTTGCATATGAGGTTGGTTAACCTGATCATAATTGATGGGAAATTTAACTTGTGACCATATCACACCATCAATAAAATCAATTACTGGACTAAATCTTCTAAGTAAATCAGTCCCAATTATAATTTTGTAACTAGGAATATCCACTATAATAAATGGATGTTTCATTTGTTTATTTCCTATTCTGATATCTAACCACACATGGCCTACAGTATTAACTTTAATACCATCAAAATTTCTAACAATTCCCACGAATGGTTTCAGAATAGTTTTCTTTTTGGCTCTACTTTCAATTTCCTCATATGTCTCTTTGGAAATTACTGTGACTTGAGAACCTGTATCAATTAATGCATTATGATTTAAGGTTTCAACATTCTGTATACCAATAGAAACATAATATCGGTTCTGTATTTCCTCCATTTCACATAAGAAATGTGTATGTCTTAACATCTCTAACTTCTTCCATTGTTTATTTTTATTTAAGAAGTCAGATTGTGGAGTATGATCTATCCAATTTATAACTATTTCTGTAGGATTATCAGCAATTTCCTGATTAACATTTGTTTCATTTTCAATAAACTGAACAGGTAATAAATCATCTGTCATGACATTGCAGTGTTCTACTTCAGCTATTAATCCTTTACCGGTAAACTCTGGTCCAATCTGTGTTACCTCCTGTGAGCTTAAAGGGTCAACAGTTATATCTTCTGGGTCATCTTCCTTGGTTTTGAAAATACCCCTCCCTTGCTGAATAGGAATTTTTGAAGAGAAAGGATACTCAGGAAGAAAAAATAAATCATTAACATTCTTTTTAGAACATACTTTTATATTTTTATTTGAATCAAGAGATTCACAGGTATCACTTCTGTTTGTGTTATTGATCACTAATCTATTTTCACAATTAGTATTCAGTCATTGGCTTTGGCTTTGAGAATTTTGACCGTCTTGGGTTGGATCATTTCTCACTGACTGAGTAGTAAATCCTGCCATAAATGCAGCCATCTGTTGTGTCAAAAAACCTGCTCTTCTAAATTAGATGATGGTTTAGAATTTTGATTTTGGCTATATCTTTTAACCCTTTGACTCTCTGAATAATTTGCAGTATTAGGCATTGGAGGGGTTAATCTTCCTTCTGCACTAGGAGATTTTGGCCTCCAGACATAATTTTTAATAGGATTGTTTCCCATGTAATTTGGACTAACATAAAAGAATCATTATTTGCATTTTGAGATTTTTCACTTGCAATTTTTACTGGCCTAAATGATGACTGTGCCTGACTTGATTTGTTTGAACCTTCAACCACATCTGCGTAAGATTTTGTACCTGTCTCATACTGTAAATTAGGTTTAACAGAAATTTCTGCCACATTTTGACTATTACATTTCTCCCTTCGCTTATAGATATTCCCATCATCAAGCTGAATCTCATATATTTTAGTACATTCATTTACCAACCAACTTAAAGGCTTGGCGTCATCAAAATCACGCGCCATATTTCTCTGAATGTACAAAGGTAGTGCATGGAAGTAAATTCTCTTAAATTCAGGAGATTCTGGGTCTGTTTTTTTTGCAGTCTGTCTATAAGCGTGTTTTCATGTGATTAAAAATTATTTTGGACTCTCGTCAGGCTTACATCTGAGATTATGAACTGCTTTCATAGCAGCCTGTGGGTTTCTATACTCAGAAAAGTATTTTCTCACCTCAGATTTATATATCTCCCAATCATTTATATTGCTATCATGGAGAGAGGTGAAAAATGAGGTATAAGAGCTATCAAATGACCAAGGGAGGTATGATATTTTATCATTAGCCCCCTTATCCCTAGTTCAACCATCACCCTTTCTAGTGAATCAAGGTGGTCTTCTATGGACAATTTTGAATTTTTGGTGTAGGGTTTAATTAATTTTCTTATAGCCTGGGCTTTCTCATGGAAAGAGAGTCTTTTATTTGATCGTATATCTTCATCACTATCAGTTTCATTTTTAGAGCTATGTAACATTTTTATGGGTGATCGTTTATGTTTATTTCTTGAAGGTACTACTTCTAATTCTTCCTCAGAATCACTAAAGTCCTTTATCACAATTTTACTTGAGGCATAATCTTGAGCCCTATTTAAATCCATTTTTAGATTTTCAACATACTGTTGGTATTGTTTTATCTCATTCTTAGCTACAGTCAGTAATTTTTGGATCTTTTTATTCTCTACAAGTATCTCAGCCTCATGAATTTTCTTATCAGTTAATTCTTGAGTTAAGAATTCAATCTTTTGTTGCAATTTCTTCTGTTCTAATTTTAAGTCCTGACAAGCCTGAACATACTTTTGCGCTAATTTATCAGCATGTTCAGCTTTCTCATTTAAGTATTCACATTTCTCAGACAATTCCTCAAATTGAACTGATTTTTGACTTTCCTCACCGGTATCTTTTGCACGCTCAGCTACCAATTTATCTATTATTGCCTGTAATTCATTGCATTTCTCGGAATATTTACCATTTAAATCTTGAGCTGCGTTAAATGTCTCTGTTGTTTCTACAACTTTTTTCCTTAATTCTTTAATTTTGATAAACTGCTGCTCTGCTAGCTGCGTTTTTTCTCCATGTAAATCTCTTAAAGTTTGACAAGTTATAGAGACTTTGTGGATTTGATTATTTAAATCTTTTATGGTCATTTCTTTTTGAGAATTTTGATATTTCCAGCTTCTGGCTAATTCCATCCAAACAGTAGATAACCTAGCTAAATGCTTCTTTCTTTCTGATTTAATTTGAATTGCATTTATAGTACTCATCACAGTTGTCAACAAATTCTTATCCTTTAACCAATCATCAATTGTATCACCATCAATTTGGGGATGTATTTTAACCAAATATTCTGACAACTGTTCCCTGTACTCACAAACATGATATACATTTGAAATTAAAGTTTTAATTAACAACTCCATTCCCTGTTTACCATGACCAATTCTGTCATCTAAAGATAATGCTCCTACTGTTTCAGAACCAAAAACACCTTCAGCCATTTTTTTTTTCAACAAGTGTTATTAAATAAAAAGTTTTAAATCAATTAAATAATTGACAACGTGTCTATAAAGATATATATCTCGGTGGGACCTTCAAATATGTCGAGATTAATATGACATATTATTTTCTAATTAATATAGAATAATGAATTTTGAGTTCAGAATCAATTTATAGACGCATATTCCTTTTTATAAAATAACATTTATTGAAAATACCAAAATCAACTAGTCTAATGATAAAATGTAATATACCAAATCAAATGCAAATAAAACACAGTAATATATCAAATCAAATGCAAATAAAACACAATATAACTAGCCAGATATAAAAAGAAAATTAATACATCATATTGTAATACTTATTATTTTATGATATCTTCTATACGGTCCTAAAATCTCAATACAAAAGTTTATCTCAATCACATGAACATAAAACCTGGAATAACAACCCATAAAACAAAATCAGATAAATCAATTAATAAAAATGCACCCAAAATAACGTTTTAGCATGTACTAACAATGTCTAATGATATTATAAAATAGCTATACAGGAATGTATTAAATATAACTCAATTGTGGTAAAGTATTTTATAATATAATTGATAAATTAGCTAAATAAAATTAATTTATCTGTATTGGTCAAAAAGAAAAATGAGATATCTAATTTTGTATTAAAATTTATATCCGGATTTATAAATTTCAATGACAAAAGGAAATCTAAATAACTTTTTGATAAGAAATAAACCAAACAGAGAAATTATGGTAATGGTTTTCAATTATATCATAAAATAAAAATATTTCAATTTATACATTACCAATTATGACAAGATTCCACTGGTTCATTCCAAAGTTGTCTCGCCTTTCCCCAAGATAAAAGTTTTTATGTCTCCTTCCTCCTTTTTCTTTGTCCTTTTTGTCTCCCTCTCTCTCTCCTTTTTCCTTGTTTTTCTCTCCCTTAGATCCTGTTTCTATCCATAATTATACCTCTTGCTTATTTGCCTATCAGAATCCCAAATCAGTTAAAAGTATCTAGTAACCAATAGAATCTTTTCATGATGTCATCACATCTTTAAATTTTATAATGAATATATTTTTCTATAGAGACATTTATTCCTTGTACCATAAGATGGCGCTCTCGGAACTTTGAATTTTCATCCCTTTAATTAACTAATGACCCCTTTGACCCACAACCTATAAACAAAATGAAGTCATAAGAATGTTTATCAATTAGATATCCCTAGACAGATTTATTATTCTGTTTATTAGACTTGGTGTCTATGAAACGAATTCTTCACATGTGAAATATTAAGGAGGGTACCATTACCTTTATATACCATAACCTTTATAGACCTAGGAATTTACTCAGATATTTATCTCTTACAGAACAAAGAACTATTCAGACATGGATAGCTCTTTTGTGGGCAGCTGTGAAAACATATCTTTCACATAGATATATTCAAGTAATAGAATTGCACGCATAGGTACATATATAAATATACAGCAAATAAAATAGTAATACAATGGATATAAAAATAGTGGTTAATAATTGGAATATCATATTATACTATAATATCCATATAAGATAGAACTTTATTCATACAAAAGTTCTGACAACCTTAAAAAAAATAGCTTGAGAATGTTGTGCTATTAATTTTAATACCTTTCATCACTTTCCCTGTAATTAAAAAAACAGTAGTATGCTTATTTTTGCTTTTACAGTGCTATAGACAGGATCTTAACCCCCTTGCGGGTCCTCTCTAGAATCCCTAGGATTTTTGGCTACATTTGCCATTTACAGGTGTGAAAACAGTTGAGGACTTGTAGCAATATAATAGATATTTGCAATTGTAACATTTACGGGATTGAAAGATCAAAGGCTTAGCTGGGTCGGAGTTCAGATTTTGATAGCACATAGGGATTTTTGGCCTGTAACCCCCAGATCATTTGCGGGTAACTAAAAGAGGCCAATTAATTAGCCATAACTTTTGCGGGCTCCTTTATGGGCCTCGGAAACTCAAAATCACAGAATTTAATAGGGCCCTTGGTGATGCTGCAATGGGCGTAATGATTTAGTATAAGAGCTTGGTCATGATGTCTTGGCATGTTGGGTATGACACTGTGCAAGCAAGACATTTTGGGTTGAAGCTTGAATCTGAATTGATGAGCTGAAAGTGAAGTAAAGGTAGTGATGGTGGCATGAGGGACTAGTCGCTCGTGTTCTGAATTGGGAATGTGGATTGATGCACGATTGATTACGTAGATGGATGGGGGCTAGTGCTTGGAAGGGACTGATTGGGCAAATAAGGAGTGGAAGTGGAAATAGGGAAGGTAGCGAAAGATGGGGGGTGGATTGCGAGGCATATGAGATGGTGCCGGTGGCAATCATGGTGTAGTGAGAACAGTGGGTAATAGAGCTTGGAGAGAGACTGAGCGATTAATACGGTGGGGGCATGGCAAAAGGTATAGATGAACGAGTGAAGGAAGAGTGTGTAGGAGTTTAATAGAAGAAAATAACCAAGAAGCCTGGAGTGATTAGGGGAGTGAGGAGAGGATCGGGTTATTGGATGAGAGCGAGGCAGTGGAGGTGTCAAGTAAATTTGAACGTGAAATGGGTGTGAGAGAGTGGTGAAGATTTAGGTGACATGGATGAGAAGTGGTCAGAATAAAAGTAGAAATATGTTGTGGTAGTGGAAAGGAGAAATTGTTATAATGATAGGAATGAAGGTTGAGGTAGTGGCAACAGAATGCATAGTGTAGCTGGTACAATAAAGGTATGCTCAAAGTGCTTGGGGAAATAATTATGAATTTGGCGATTATTGAACAAATGAGCAGTAGGTAAAGGTGGAGTATGTCTTATGCTCATTACAGAATTAAAATAATTCAACGTTGGTGGCAGTGGCATTGTGCCATTAAAAGTTCAATAGAATAATCCCAGATCTCGCAATCAGGGAGAGCAAGAAGTTTAAGGGAGTTAGCAGTCAAGGGGAACACAAGCATGCAGGAATGCCCAATGCCTGGTGATGCAATGCTGCACCATCGAAGGGGAGGGCCAAAAAATTATGGTCTATGTAAAACAATGGGGAAGGAGTTGGATAGGAAGAAGCAAGCAAATGAAACTGGGGATATAGGAGAGCAGCGGGAGGAGTAGGAAGCAAGGAGCGGGGAGAATCAGGAAGCGAGCAGCAACAGGGATGAGCCAAAGCCTCCTAGGAGGCAGCGTGGAAGGTGTTTACAAAGGTAAGGAGGAAGGGGTGGCATTTTAGGGTGTGTAGGAGGGAGTGATATATATATATATATATATATATATAATCACATTCTTATGACCACCTACTGTTCATGTCGGTAGTGTGTAGCCAATGAAATACAGCACTCGCCGTGAGCTTGCTTGGTAGGCATTCTGCAAATGTCTCAACAATTGCTGTTATTGGCTAAAAGTGCAATTTATCTGTCTTTGAAAAGGGTATGGTCATTGGCTTTCGGGCCAAAGGTGGCAATATTTCTGAAACAGCGCAGTTTGTGAACTCTTTGCATGTGGTTAAATTGTACCAAAACTGGACAAACTACACCATTTGAAATAGATGGCTTTGAAAATGCAGAGCACCATGTGCCATTGATGTCACACATAAACTTCAGCTGCAAAGGTGTGTGAGGGCCAACCGACACTCTAGAGTTGAGCAACAGGGGGCTACCAGATGTGTGTCTAAAATTATAGTACAGCAAACACTGTTTCATATGGGGCTCTGAAGCAAACGGCTAGTTACGGCACCTAGGCTGACATGGGTTCATCATCAGAAATGGCTTAAATTTGCACAACAGTACAGAAATATGACCTCTTCTTGTTGGTAAAGGTTTGCCTTCTGTCATGAGTCACATTTTCTGTTCTATCAACTGTACGGAGTATGTCAGACATGAAGCCTCCAAGAACAAAGACTCTGCAATCATTGTTGCATTATGGTCTGGGAAATGTTCTCTTGGCATTGTCTGGGTCCACTCATACCTCTGGAAGGCAATCTCAACTGACTGGGTTATCTATCCATTCTTGCAGATCAAGTACACATTAATGTTGACTGTCTTATCTGAAAAATCCTGTTTATTTTACATATCTTTGAGGGTAAGTGAATGCATTTCTAAGTAACAGTCATTCTGTGCTGTTAGAGTTGTGAGACCTGGATATTAAACTTGAAAACTATGGAAATCTTAAAAATGATTTGTTACCTATCATTTAAAAAAAAAAAAACACTGTAGATTGGAAAACTGGCATGTGTTTTTAAAGTTTGTAATGAATTAACAATATTAGCAGCTGTTTAACCAGTGGACAGAAAATAATATTTAAGTAAAATCTTATTTTGTTTAAAGAGGGATGCTATCAGTGCCAGATTTACCTTTTTGGAGCTTCTGGGCATTGAAGTGGAGGAGCCCCTGCGAGTGCGAGTGCAAGGTACGCAAGTACCCATTTATCCCTTTTCTGTGTATGTATATTGCTCTCTTACTATGTGAGCAAATCACATAAAAGCCCCCCATAACAGCCATTTTAACAACATAGCTACTCATACACACAGTGAGCTATTACTTGTTTAATAGCTGCATTTGATTTTGGGCCATTTATTTATATTTTCTCTGGGTGGGCAGCGAGCCTATGTTACACAAACACAAATCATGATCCCTTGTATCATACATAAAAACTGAGTAACTGTGAGAGTTAAAGGGCCATTGCACAAAGAAAACACAAATTGTTTGAAAAAATTGAGTCTAACCAAGAGCATAAGTAATCAGAAAAAAAGTCATACAGCTTCATTGGGAGATGCAGATAGGATTTCAGTATAAGACACTGTTCCCTTTTCTCCCCAAGGCTCAGTAGAGCCAGCTTGCACGTATATGAACAAACCTTGCTTGTCCTGGTGTGTAACCAACCCCTTGCGCCTTGCGAAGGAAGGACTATCATGACAGCTTCCATGCACTAGTAGAGTCTGCTAATGGGAACATGACATATTTTATAAACTAATGATGGAGAGTATTGCTTAGATAACTTTTTTGCCATTTATTAAGGTACAATAAATTTTATGTTATAGTTTCAATAATTTCTTTACTCATCTTGACACTTTTACATTTTCTGCACAAACATGTTTTATTAATACGCTCTTCATATTGCTATGTGGAAATTAAATTGTACTTTAATGATTTAAATCACTTGTATGGATTTTTAGATGACAGGAGAATTGGTCAAATATGTTCATGCTAACACATTTGATGCATCTCATTTCTTCTGAAATAAATTATGCATTAGCAGTATAAAAATTCCAAAGTAGAATGTTGGTAGCCTGCAAATTTGAAACTGGACATTCCCTAGTGCTATGTAATTTATAGTACACTATCAATATTCTGGCTAAAAGGACGTCTTATTTCACTTTTTCTCAGCTTAATCGTAACACCAAATTGGTAGCAAGTAAACAGTTTTTTTACATTTATTAAAGTGAATCTTCAAACAAATATGTTTAGTTTTATATAAATATAACTTCACCATCCTCCAGTAAATATGATATAAAAGTTGCATTTATGTTACTTTTAAGAAGTCCCCAGAGTAATATTTCCTCATCTTTTGCAGCCACATCCTTTTCCTGCTCTCCTCCCACATGAGAGTGGACATGTTGAACAGCTGTGTCTCAAAGTGAAGTCACTCCCTGTGGGCATGGTTTTAAGTCACACCTGTTTAACATGTTCTCTCTCATGAGAGAGGAGATAAGGGAAGGGGGACACTGCAGAAGATGTGTACCTTATATTCTAAAGACTCCTTAAAACTAAGTGGTGTGAATTTTATATATATGATGGAATTATATAAAAAACATTTTCATAAAACATTCACAATATATTTTAAGCAGTCCAGTAGGAGCATTTTTTTATGAAAACAGCAAAGTCATACGCCAATCTACTGGTTATTGATCAAAAATGCACATATGCCAAAAAATATGTTATATGTATTATACTGAAAAATAAAACAAGGTAAATATTAAAGGGATAAAAAATAAATAAATTACCCCTTTTGAAAAACTAGGCACGAAAATAAATAACATGTATGTAGATTATAAAAAAATAATAAGGCCCCTACTGTATTACTTTTATAGGCAATTATCCGAGATAGAATCACCCATTTTCACTAAGCTACTTCCTCAGGTGTGGCATACACATCTGGCAGTGCATTCTAATTCAAAGCTCATTAGTTTATAAGGGCACGTCCTCTTGAGACACAAGCTCCAAAAAAGAAACTTAGTAAAAAGATGGAAGCCTGCAGTAAAAAAAAAATACGTATAAAGGAAAAAATTTAAAGGCTGTGTTTATTTATTTTGTTTACTTTCTAATAACATTATGCACTTAATTCATTTTTGTTATTCAAAAGATCACATAAAAAAAAATATTAACCACAGTGGCCATTTAAAAATATTTCATGAAAAAACAGACATAGGATCACTTTATTGTTCATACAGATTCATTTGTTTATTTAAATAGTGATTAGCAATAAAGTCAGTGTTTGAATAAATCAAATTCAAAGCAGTTTTTTAAACTTACATGTGATGATTAATCAAAAAAGAATAGTTCAGATTTCTGCTTAATCAATGACTGAAACCTCTCTGAGACTAAATTAGAATTTCTATCTTAAACCTCAGTCTGAGGGGAGCAAGTGTATCTTGCACATACTGTCTAATACGCTTTCAGCAGGTAGCACAGAGAGGGAATATTTTTTTCTAATCCATATAAATCTGAAAAAATCGTAATCCATATAAATCATAATTAAAAACAGTGTTTAAAATTTAAAAAGTTATTATAAATATGCTAGTACTGGAGTCAGTGTTGGAGATTCCAAACTTCTAAACAGTTTGTGAAAAATACAATTACTACAGACAAACATAACAAGAAGTCTCAGGTCCTCACCGACAACAAATGAAAAATAGGTTGACTTTTTAATCAGATGATCTAAATATAATAATAGCAGTTGCAACAAAACAGCTATAGTTACACTGAGAATAAAAAAAAGATTAAAGGGACACTGCCACCACACCAGGAAGTTGGATTCATCATAAAGAGCATGGAAAACTGTATATGCATTTGACTTGCCTTTTCTCCACAGCATTATTTTTGTGGCTAATTTGGGACTTAATGTGACAATTTATTAATCAGAGTACTCAATAAATGTGGCTGAGGGAATCTAACAAAATTACAACATTGAGGATCATTGTTTTGAACACAATAAGGAAAGACAATCAGACTGTGATACTAATTAGCATATCTAATTAGTATTCAGGTGCTTCTCACATGCATTAAAATAAGGCAGAGATAACAGTAAATTTCTCTGAAATTATCCACTTTACAAAAAATATAACTAATCACCAGTTTTATATGCTCTTTTTCATAGAAACAACAACCTTTGGGATGACACAGTCTCTTGTTGTATAATCCCTATCCGAGAGAATATAATTTAGTAATCAATAGGCTTAAAATAAAGTTTATTGATTGCCCTAGTATGCACAGTATGACATCATATTGCAAAACATCTGAATTTGTTGCCACCAAAACTGAATTAAAAAGTAAATAAGATATAATATTAATTTACAAATAAACAGACACACAAAAAAGAAAAACACAAAGAAAACATGTTACCCCTAAAGAAATACAGTATGTTTTAACCTTAGAGAAAGAAATGAAAATCTGACCTTTACAAACTTGTTAATTGTGGGACTTATTACAATTTATAAATCTAGCCTTAAAAGACAAAAAATAAAGAAAAACATCATATGCCAAACAATAAAAAGTCTATATAAAAACTTTTCAATGATGAAAAAACAACATGATTGTATGAACACTACAGTGATCCTTTAATATACATGTATATTGTCTCTGTTTTAAAGGGACTTGCATTCTCCTCAAGTAATAAAAAAGAAGGAATAATATGGGTGGTGATAATTCAGTTAAATGAACCAGTGTTCATGTTGCTGCAGGATGAAATTTGTTGAAAATCCGAATTCGACATACAGTATGTAACTGTTCAGAAGTAGAGATAACTGCAGTTTGGGGAAACCTTTAGATATGCATGATAGAGAGCACTGTCTCTGAGTTTAACATTTAATGTATATGGTGCTTTTTTTCCAAAGCATCTTACAAGATTGAAAACTTGCAAATTTTCAAAAGGGATTAGTGAAACAACAAGTGAAGAAATTAAAAGGAAGAAAGGGCAATTTGTCAAGTAATTGAAAACAGAGTAGAGGGTTAATTAGTAAATAATTTTATATGTGTATCAGCTGTGAAAACTGGAAAACCTGCACTATAAGGTAGGTGGGTGTGGACAGGGTAGGTGTAAGGGCATGTTTTATGAATTCATGGGCAGAAGAGTGGTAGCATGTGAGATTCTAGGTCTAGAGGGAAAAGAAACCAAGGTGAAGGAAATTGGGCAAAATGTTAATCGGGGAGTGCTGCTACTCAAGTGAGAGTTATGAGGCCCATTGTCATTATCCATGCCTCTGCAAAAGTGACTGTTCAGTCCTGATAGTAAATGGAACTAGGGAAAATGTCAGCTGGTGAATGTTTCTGCTCAGGTGGATGGTATGAGGCCCAGTGCCATTGGCTGAACCTCTGCCGAAATAACTGCTCAGTCCTGATGGTAAATGAAACTGCTTTTAGATAAACACAAAACAATATACAAAGGTAATGTTCTATTAATATTATAATTTATTATACAAATTGAAAAATAGTAATATAATATAAATTTTCTGGAGAGTTATAATTATAATGCAAGGAAGTTGAACCAAAATTGACTTGACGTGAGAAGTGACCGATGAGTGACAAAGAGGAGAGGCTTGGAGTTAATGGGGGTGAGAGTGGTAATGTGATCCAAGCTGGTCCAGAACCAAGCCAGGCAACTGAATTACCACAGGCTATGCATAGTATTATGGTGGAGAATCAGGTAGGAAAGAGCGCTCTAGTGGTACAGGGACAGGGGGATATAGGGGCACCTGCAGACATAGAGGATGACATTGATGTGGGTGAAAAGCTTTTACAGCTCCAGAAACACACAATTAAGCAGGTGATGAACTGGGTGAGGCTGAAGAACAACCGGGTGCCCTTGAAGTACTGGCTCTGGCCCAGCAACAGCCCCAGGGAGGTGAGCAGGCCCAGGAGCCTGTAAGGGGGGTCCGGGCATTCAAAGTATACATGGAGAGTCATAGGGGTTAACTGATGGGGAAGCGTATGAGCATTTTATACTGACCCATGCCACTATTGTAAAGCTCTATGCAGTTGTCATGATCTGCTACTTCAATTGGACTTGGTAAGAACCTAGTTCAAACCTATCCAGCAGAAATGTGCAGTACTTTTACACCTCTGATAGCAGAAGATGGACCAAACACAGGTACCATAGCCAGGAGCTTGCTTCCACAGACCAGGATCTCAGGAACACCATATAATCCCTTAGAATTAAGATTAATTCACAGACTGACACTTACACCTTGTTTATGTAAGTACAGACACAACTGTCATATCTTTATTAATTGTCACATTTTATACAATTTTCTGGCACACAGGCTGGCCAATCACAGTAAGCCCATCCCTGAATAATAGGCTGCCTCTGCTTACTTGGAAACCCTGTACATCTGATCAGGTCAGGCCTTAATCTTATCCTGGTGATTATATGTAGGTGGTACTGAGTGAGTTATCACCAGACAACAACACTGAAACATAATAGGCTGCCCCTGCTCAATAGGGAAACCTTGCCCATCTGATGAGCTCAGGCTCCTCATCTCATCCTGGTAATTGTATTAACTATAACCCTTTGCTGTAATCTTGAAGTGTGTGTACAAGGATTATCTATGAGACTACAGTCTTGGGCGTTTGGCCGATGCAATAGCCTGCAGAATATCTAATATGCTTTTTTTACAACAATTCCTATAACATGAAACATAATACATACAGTATAACAGTGTAATCATATTTTACCCTTCAGCACTAAGAAATACATAACCATAATAATAAAAACAGGGTAACTCTGGCCAGTCAGGCCCAGGCCATAGTATAAAACAGCCCAGTCAGGCCCTGGGCATAACAGCGGTCCTGAGGATGGACCTTCAGCTTTTCTCACAGACCAATAGAACTATACCGCGAATGACACGGATGTTAGCTACAATACACTTCCTTGCATCTACTAGTTTCCAGAACACTGTTAGTATAGTTGGAGAAATGTCTCAGGCAAGCTTCTGAAAGTGTCTAAGCACATTCCTCCATGCTATTGTTTTGAAAGATACCAGATTCGCCAGTTACCCTAACACTGTAGAAGAGAACTTGAAGTATGATTTTTATCAATTAGGAGGTATCTCTAATATGCCAGGTGCTATTGATTGCACACATCATGTATTGACACTTCCTAAAGATCATGAAACGCTGTTCAGAAATCGCAAACAGTATCATTCAATTAATGTGAAACTTGTTTGTGATACAAACATGCGCATACAAAATGTGTTTGCATGTTCCCCTGGAAGTGCTCACAATGCCCATATTCTGTATCATTTGTTCGAGTCTGCTCAATTTCCATCTGGATGGCTACTAAGAGAGAATACACTAACATATAAATCATGTTTCACTGTATTGCTATAATATTCACATGTGACTAAAGGAGTAACACTACCTGAGCCATAACATTATTGACTGTTCCTGTGTCATCTGGCCAAAAGATTATCAAATTCAGAACATCATAGCATTTCCCAGGCAGCCAGAGATATGGGAGGTGAGGTGCTGTCCTACACCTCATCTAGCCACATAATCTGGGGGGATTTGATTTCTGGCTCCTAGGTGTCTTTTATACAGGTAACAAGCTAAGATTAGGAGCACTCTCTTAAAGGGTGTGATTCTAATCTCAGCTTGTTACCTGTATAAAAATCACCTGTCCACAAAAGAGATCAATCAATAAGATTCCAAACTCTCCACCATGGCAAATAGCAGTCCAAGGATGTCAGGGACCAGATTGTAGACCTACACAAGACTGGAATGGGCAACAAGACCATCTCAAAGCAACTTGATGAGAAGGTGACAAAAGTTGGTGCGAATTTTCGCAAATGGAAGAAACACAAAATAACTGCCAGTCTCCCTCTGTCTAATGCTCCATGCAAGATCTCACCTTGTTGAAATTCAATGATCATGAGAATGGTGAGGAATCAGCCCAGAACTACACGGGAGGATCTTTTTAATGATCTCAAGGCAGCTGGGACCATAGTCACCTAGAAAACAATTGGTAACACAGTACACCGTGAAGGACTGAAATCCTTCTGAGCCTGCAAGGTCCCCCTGCTCAAGAAAGCACATGTACAGGCCCATCTGAAGTTTTCCAATGAACATCTCAATGATCCAGGGGAAAACTGGGTGAAAGTGTTGTGGTCAGATGAGATAAAAATCGAGCTCTTTGGCATCCACTCAACTCGCAGTGTTTGGAGGAGGAGGAATGCTGCCTATCACCCCAAGAACACCATCCCCATAGTCAAACATAAATGTGGAAACATTATGCTTTGGGGGTGTTTTTCTGCTAAGGGGACAGGACAACTGCACCTCATCAAATGGACGATGGACGGGCCATGTACCGTCAAATCTTGGGTGAGAACCTCCTTCCCTCAGCCAGGGCAATGAAAATGGGTCGTGGATGGGTATTCTAGCATTACAATGACCCAAAACACACAGCCAAGGCAACAAAGGAGTGGCTCAAGAAGAGGCACATTAAGGTCCTGTAGTGGCTTCGCCAGTCTCCAGACCTTAATCCCATAGAAAATCTGTGGAGGGAGCTGAAGGATCGAGTTGCGAAACATCAGCCTTGAAACCTTAATGACTTGGAGAGGATCTACAAAGAGGAGAGGGACAAAATCCCTCCTGAGATGTGTGCAAACCTGGTAGCCAATGACAAGAAACGTCTGGCCTCTGTGATTGCAAACAAAGGTTTTGCCACCAAGTTCTAGGTCGAAGGGGTCAAATACATATTTCCCTCATTGACCTGCAAATCAATTTATAACTTTTTTGACATGCGTTTTCTTTTTAATTTTTTTTAAATTCTGTCTCTTACTGTTAAAATACACCATTAAAATTATAGACCGATCATTTCTTTGTCAGTGGACAAACGTTCAAAATCAGCAGGGGATCAAATACTTTTTTACTCTGCTGTACTTCACATGTAAGTAAAAACCTAATAACAACTTATTATCATGTATGAGTATGCATAACTAATACAAATGTATTCTCTTTCAGCATTGTCATACAGAATATCAAACAGTCCACAGTAGAGGAGAGCTTCCTGATAGGATGTATGTCTCATAGTGCATTATTTATTAACACTGGATAAACTAGAACATGCTATGCTATCCTTAAATGGTAAGTATGCACACATTCCCGTACACATCATAAGTACTGACAATTCTAAACGTCATTAGCATAGCTAAATGGACAAGATTATATATCCAGCAATGTCAATGTATTTATGCCCCACAATCGTATATAAAAACATCACCACAGTACAGACCATTAAAGTTCACATTGTCTGATCATGCAAATCCTCATCCAATAGAGGTCAATGCAATTAATAGCAATCTGTGAATAACAAAGCAGCATATTGTAACCAATAATATATGTTCAGCGTGGGATCCAAAGATGTGATCGCTAATTGTAGTCAAAATCAATGGTGAAATCCAAATTATTACAGTGGATTATGTGTGACTCTAACAGCTACATCAATGTGAACTACATTGTAAGTATTACCTGAATAACATGTGCATGTATGCTGGAGAAAAACAAAAAGACACTCCATTAATGGAGGCCTATCTTTCTTTTCCAAAAGACATCCCATACATAATGCTGAAGCAGTCCAAAACAAAATAATTCACTGCGGACGTGTCCTGGGGGAACAAATCTCCTTGTGGATATCTTCTTGACCACATCCAAGGTAAAACACCACATGTGGATCTCCAATGATGCATCAATGTGTAATAGGTGTGATATTTTCACATCATGAGTAGGATGAGTAGCTTGTTTGAAATCTGAGAAACTAACATGTAAACATATGTGCCAACATACCTGAATCTGTTGGTATATGGTGAAGTAGCTGCTCATATTGCATGTGTAATGTTCATTAAAATATGTTCAATGTATGTTTCTTCCAGATCTCAAAGATGTGTTACATTCCTCACAGTCAGAACAAAGCATGAAGATTAGCATCTCGACATTCCATAGACATGCTAATGTCACATTGCATCATGTATGTGTTTGTCTCCTACTCATTATGTTGTTGCATACAGTGTGATATCTGATTCTTACTACTGATTAGCTAATATATGTAAAGCTTCAATTGCAGAATACGATTCAGATGTCATGTGACATATGTCACATGATGTTCCTTGCATACCCACAGCATGTCTATACTCACATACGCTACATAGATTTAAATGTACCTATTGCTTTATACATTATATGCTCTCCTCTGCTTGGACTATTCTGAAGCATGCATCATATTTCCTTCCAGATCTCTTCTTCAGTGCTGATGTGATCCTTCCTGTACATATAGGGTAGAGTAATTCTAGACTTGGAACAGAACTTTTGTTGAGGTTATGTTAATTTTCAGTTATGCATATTCAACAACAGATAATAGAGCTTCTCATTTAGAGAACAGGATTACCCTCAAATGTTCTTGTTTTTTGGGAGTGAATCACTCAAATGAGTTTGAACAGACTGATATGGTACTGGGCAGGTCCCCATCTGAATGTCCCAAATTATGTATGGAAAGGTTGCTCTCATAGCAGATTATCATGGCCAGAGAACTGACCTATTGAGGTTATAACAATTACTGATTGAGCACCTATACTTTTCAAGTTGTGTCTGTTGGACACACATGCATACATTTTACTTCTCTCCATAAGTATATTTCCTAACTCTGTATTATTGCTATTTTTGTTTATTGAATGTTATTGTTGGCTTGATATCAGTAATAATATGATGTACTTGATATTGCCTCATTTTGGATGATACACTGTAAATCCTGCTCAACTGATTAACCATATTAATGTCATCCCCACTGCCTGCATTTTGTTACTATATCCCTATTCCCCTGTGTTACTAGAAATCTTTATCTTACCCACCTCCACCATTATAGTTTGCATACTTGAGATAATTAGTCATTGTGTGGCTTTGTTGCAGTGTTGATGTTATGAATTTGTCAATGATTAAATATTATTTATTAAATATGGTGTTTTTGTTTGCTTTGCTAATGTTGATACCATTGGATTTCTGTATCACCAATTAAAGGACCCTGAAAGTCAACATATGTGCTCTGCACCATTAGTTAGGGGTGTAAATATCATCTTCACAATGTGTTTACATCATTAAAATAAATCATGGAAGTAGATAAATATGGTCTGTCTAGTTCAGCCCTTGAAGCCATTGAACAAAATCCTAACATAAATAATGAGACAGGTGTTTGTAACTGGTGCACATAATATTAGCGATTTAAACTGCAAGTGTAAGAGAAGTATGGTGGCACAGTGGTTAGCATCCTGTTGTAAATATATATCCTTATTGATAAGTCATGTGTACAGATAAACAGAAAACATAAGACAATTGTACCTCATACTGATATATGCTCTAATATAAGCATGCAACATAATATATACATTTCAGTCTATAGAGTTTTTAACAACAATACACTTGTCTCAGCATGAACAGTTAACATTATGATGGTTATTTCAATAGTTCATATTTATGGCATTAACATCATATCGAACATAGCATGTGTTGAAACTGTCCATAATATCAGTCATGATTAACATGAGATTAGTGATATGTAAAAATGTGACTTTAGTAATCATGTGCATGAGGACAGAGGGGTAGGGACATGTTTCACAATCAATGACTATTGATCAATTGATATATTATGCTTTAATCCATAAGTCTCTAAACCATACATCTAAACACTAAATCAAAATATTGAACATTTCAACCCTACATTATCACAGGATGGGTATATTGAAGGATGATCTATGTACACAAAACAGATCTTTTGTTTAATTAATGAATCTGGAGGTTCCCTATCATGAAAAAGTACAAGCATGAAGAAACAGTTATAATAGTATAACAATATCATACTTTATTTGGTATACAGAGCACATGTATATATGTATTCGACTGTGCATTAATGTCATGGGTGTGGTGTGGGTGGATCACGAAAGGGCAAGAGGCTTTTTCTCAAAAAAGGGACACCTAAAGGGTTAAATGCATGATAAGGAATTACACCACAGTAACCATAATAGGATTAAAAAAATGGTCCTCATATATTAATCCATTAATTATAAGTAAACATTAATGCACATAGTGCTTTCATATTCATATGCCTTCATCCGCTCAATTAAACAGATGCAACAAATCATGGATTATGTAATCCAATTCAATTCCACACACAGTGTGTTTTCATATATTAAGGAATAATCCAAAATAGATGGTCAAAATCTGGAAAACAGAAAGAAGCGGATGATAAACAAGCGATGATAAGAACGGTAGTTGTAGGGAAAAGACAGCGCACCACCTCCTAGTGCAACATGAGTGTATAATAATCATGTCAAAACATCAATCATATAGTGTTTCACTCACATGTGATAACCCCAAAGATATGAGGTATCTGTATGGATTAAAAGGGGTAGCTCTGGAAGTACCCGATGTCCAAACTATCTGGAATGTATCCTGTGCCTGGGATTAAGATCTGAGGATTGGACATCGGGTACATCCAGTGCTACCTCTTTTAATCCATACAGATACCTCATAACTTTGGGGTTATCACATGTGAGTGAAACACTATATGATTGATGTTTTGACGCGATTATTATACACTCGTATTACACTAGGAGGTGGCGCGCTGTCTTTCCCCTACCCTGTCTTTCCCCTACACCTTATCATCTCTACTAGTTACTTGGACACTGTGGGAACTGTGTCCTGAGAAAAAGCTGCACACCTCTGGCATTTACATTGTGGCTCAGGACTTATATGGACTGTCATTTACTCTGATTTCCAGGAACTGTATGTAGACACATCTATATACAGTAGTTCATACATATGGAATACTCTCTAGTTTTTATCCATTTTTTGTGAAAAAAAAAGTAGATATACTATAGAGCACTTCTATTTGTAGTTAGTAGTTCTAACCATAGTGAATCTGTCCTGGACAATCACCGTCACCGAAAACTATTGAGGATGTTTAATTTTACAAGGAATGCTTCACTGTGACCACAATCAGTTAGCAAAGAGTACTATCCCTATCTCCATATGTAATTGTTGAGCCACACTGAAATCACATTTAATTGGTAGACAGGTGGTACCATGGCCAAACAGATTAGAATAATCACATTACTCGTAAACACATACCCATTGATCCTGACGTAAAACAAAGGCAATCATAATGTTTGTGAATTAAATCACACACATGAATCTCCAGTCAGAATGTTAATCGGATGACATGCAAAAATAACACATGTATAACTACTGGTTTGGATTAGCAGATCCTAATGGAACTGTGCAGCTATACAGTCAGGACTATATTAATTGTAATTGAGCATAACACCAGTCATGTTCATTAGTGTTGATATATTGCATTCCACATCTATCTGTTGGGGGGAATGTCACTGATCTAATGCCTGATAGGCACTGGGTTGAGACTTTACTTACATGATATGACTGCACTGCTCACTGATGATGAACATGCCCTCTTGTTTGTGAGATTTGACTATTAAGACCTAAAGAGACAAGAACAATATATCAATCATAACACTATTTGGATTGACTGTTAAACCTCATCTCAATGGCAATCCACATTGAACATTAATTGGTGAAATGTTAAACATAACCATACGTGTACACACTCTGTTGCCAGGCAATAGTATGTCAACATGTATACTAAATAATATTCAGTGAGGAGTGTTGATGAGGAGGACTAAGGGGAGGTTCTCGACTACCTTCTCTTTCTCAGCACTGGGCCCCCACATTCTGTGCCTGTACTCCTCCTCCCTCTACCACATGGAGGAGGTGTTGGAGTGCGTCCACTGGCGTGGCTGTGTAGCAGCTGGCACTGGCGGCAAGTTGTGATGAGGAGGCCACCTGCTCTGGTTATTATGGTGGTGGAGGCTGTGGAACCAAAGGCTGGAGGGATATGAGCTGGCGGTACACCAATTCTATTTGCTGGTCAATTAGTGCTCTCTGGGCTTGTCTGTCCCTATTTGTCTTTTGCTCATACCTCTCCATCCTTCGATTGTGCCTCCTCATCTCAGCATATATAAATCTTTTGCTGTGAAGGATGGAGTTTGTGATATTCTGACATTCAAGCTGTAGTGCCAGGTCAGCCATTAGGGCATGATGGTTTACATCCTCCCTCTGAATGCGGAGCAGGATATCCCTCAAAGTGGCTTGTGGGGGGGGTGAGGTCTGTCACTGGACATGCTGGACCTTTCAATGGGCTGTGGTGATAACAGAGGTGTTGGTGGGGATGGTGTTGCTATTGACAGTGCCTATGGTATTTGAGGTGCCAGTGGTGAAGACCAAGTTGGGGGAGCCCATGTTGGGTGTTGAGTAGTGGTGGGGTTCTGCCAAGGCATCCATGGGATTGGAGCTGGTGGTAGTGGTAGACCTGCTGATGGCTGTCTCAAGTACCAGGACATCTGTGGAGGTGGTGGTGGTTGATGACTCTAAAACATGTGAGGTTGAGGTGGTGATGGCTTAACAGGCTGAGAACATGGCCATGATGCGTTGGAGGGCTCGAGGGATGATTCACAGATTGGTGATATTGAAGGACGTCTTGTTGCTGAAGGGCCAGCTTCCTGTAACGGTCCCATGCCCTCTAATATGTTTTCACCTTCCTCAACCACCACTTCAAAGGTTATATCTGCTTCCTCCTCCAGTGAAGCCAATGCCACCTCCTGTGTCTCTGTGCACGGGCTAGTCCTCCTGACTAGTGTTAGAGTTGGGATTCTCTAAACAATTGTTTGCTATGTGTTTCCATATCCCTGACATCATGGTCACTTGTCATTGGTGGTGATTGTCTTACGAAGATAAACATTGACCTGTATCATAATCATTGTGGATCATGGCTCATATAAATATATGTAATCCTTCTGCGGTCTGCTGTCTGCAGATCATTAAGACACATACTCAGCTGAATCTGCTGTGCAGTGGGTGAGACTGATCAATCTCTCCTCCCGTGTTCTCCTCACTCGACTCCTCTCCTACTCTCCATTCAGTGTTGTCTTTACTCTCCTCTCTTTAGTATTTCTTAGTCAAAATAGCAAAAAACGTACAAAACTGCTTCTTCTCTCTCTGTCTCCAAAACTAAGAAACCCACCAACGCCTAGACCTGTGTGCTGACTGTCTCCGCTACAGCACAGTCAATGACTTATGGTTTCCAGTAGCTTTTAAAGTCCTTTCCTGTGGCATTCATTGGCGTTCTCCTGTTCCTATTTGTTAATTCGGCTGTGATAGGATCGCCAATTGCGGGCGTGTTTAACTTTTGCATCCTCAATATGATCGGCCACCCGGAAGTGTTATATATGAAACCAGGGTTTATGGTTTTAGGCTTTAGCCCTGTACTTGCGGGCTTGATTCAATTAAATACATCTTTAACTGTAGCAAATTTCTAACCTGCAGACATACGGGCTGTATGATGGTAATTACGGGCTAGGAATTAAATGGAGACCGTAGTTTTCACACCTGTTTCTTTCCTACTAATATGTACACTTCTTAAAGTTTCATTCTAATAAGTAAACTCACTGGTTTATTACTTATTTATAAGGAGTTGCATTAAGCGCTGCAAAATATGTTTTTTCAAAAACACAGGTATTTTCTCCCACTTGTGTTTCATTTACTGTATTGTGAACTAACATTATACATTCATTTTTTATAAGTAAAACAAGTAGCAAAACCTTTCATATATAAGCTATTATATCCAATAAACCAATAGTCAGAATCATTGTTTTATGCTGATCTGCTTCTAAATGTTAGAAGAGACCTTGCACGGTGCTTTCAATTGGCCTAATGCACATTCTACTGTAATATAATTAATGAGTTGAAGTTAATATTTGACCCAGGATTTGTGTTATCATGCAAACTGTATGAGAGTTTAGTGAGTTTTAGAGTGAGCTCACTATTTTCATTCACCATGCAAAGTTAAAGGAGACAATAGCAAATAAAGCAGTAATTGTGGACCATAATAAAAAATATTACCCTCTTCACCACCAAGCTAGCACCTCACTCTTTGGTGAATTTTGTTAAACCTATTAAATGTAACCACTAATGTCATCTTTTTGGTGTATTCTCTATTTATGTGGTGACAGCAGTTAAAGGACCACCGTAGGTTGTAAATACTTTGCATACTTGGCAGACCCGCACTGCATCGGAAAAAAGCTGGACTACATCTTTACAATGACTCCATAAGGGACTTGTGTTCCATGTGATGTAATGGAGTCCTTTGCACAAAGTTCACAGTCCAGGTGAAGAAACATATCTTTGAGTGAGGGATTTGCAACAGGTGATAACAAGACATAGGCAAATAAGGTCATGCAAAGCAAAAGGTAGACAAGTAATCTTTGGCCAAGTTCAACCAGGCAGGAGAAAAGTCCAGAAGAGGTAGAAGAGGGCTTCAAAATAATTTTATTACTTATTTAAAAATCTCACTCTTCTGAATTAGGTAAGTCTTGGATTGCAGCCAGATGGTCATCAATGTAAGTGCAACTAGACAGATCCAGAAAAGAGACAACAATGGCAAGGGCAGATAAGATAGCCCATATGCAATGCCCTCCAAAAAACAGCCAATAAACCACCATTAGATCATGGAGCCAATCTCCCCTAATACCTGTTTTCTTTTAATGGGCATTGAGATGATGGAGGTGATTAATAAACAACAGTAAGATTACTATGATCGGTATCTTCAGCTGGGACATAGGTTTAGCAATTATCATTTATCATTGCACAAACACTGCCTGAAGTGCAACTATATACTGCTATTATCAACAACCCAGATGTTATGCAATACATTGTCCTCTATCCCTAGTTACTCTTCCTTTTTAGATGTTAGTACATTCTATATCCTAGTAAGTTGACAGAACAAGGTGTATTAAGTGTTAGAGGATAAAGAACAGGACACAAGGAAGACAGAAATAGTGAAAACATGACAAACAATATAAACACAAGCTCATACACTCTCCGCATAAACACCTCTCACACATTACACAAACCAGGCCCCTCTGAGGTTATGCACTCTAAAAAACAAAAACAAACAGTCCGATGGCTTCTGAATAAGAGATGCCCTGGTCAAGGCAGTAGTTCATCAGATGAAGAATTCCAGGCAAAGAGTATGTGACTTGCTCCCACTTATTTTGCCTTTTATTTTACATGCAAGAAAACATTTCCTGGCCAATAAGGTCAGTCCGCTTTTTCTGCCATAAAGAGGTTGAAGAGCTGGTGATATTAATGTGGACATATTGCTGAATGCCAAGGGGTTGGACCTATAACCTTCTTCAGCTTGTTCATCCTCAGGCATCCATTAGTACAATAGGTGTGTTTGAATACACTTGGGTTGGATGAATTACTCTGCAGGTTTTAAGCAGTATTTTCTAATTCCTGGTCTGATTCTTTTGACATTGGATATTGTATTCTTCGTGAGCACCACTCCTAGTTTTAATTGTATCTTAACATCCCCTGAGTCTTTTATCCAAACAATAGCATTTTTAATGGGGGTTTGCTTGTAATTTTGCCTGGTCATTTATGGTGACACTAAGCTTAAATCTAATGGGTCCTTGCTTGTTGAGGGATTGTGGCCACTGTTCTTGACACACTCAATTTGAATATAGCTCTAGTGCGATCCCAAAGAATTCAGGGACATCCTGTCATCTCTTCCCATTCTTTTTCTTCCATGGCCTGTTAAATCACATGGCCAATTTCTTTAGCCTGAACTCGAAACCAGGGCCAGGAGTACATGTGGGTAGGAGTCATGTACCAGGTAAAATTGCTTGAAATATAGCATGAGGTCCACTGAAGCTGCAGCTCCTCTTTTATTGATTAATATTGAAGTAAGCCAAATTGGAACTTCTTTAGGATGCGGGGTCCAAAAATAGTCGATATTCCTCATCAACTCCTGTTTCATCATACTTTATGGTACAATGCAGGGCTGCCAGTTGGCTCAATCTACAAATTCCATGGCAGGGAAAGGTACAACATACTTTCATCCAAGTTGGATGAATTATATGCAACCAAAAGACCATGGGCTTAGCCTGATATTTGGTCAAATAGTCTATGTCCACCGGTCTTGCTCCTTCTGGAATCTCACAGACCAATTCTTTTGGAGAGCAGGTTATCTTCATCTTTTTCAGAAGGTCCTTCCCTAGGATATTGTATGGGGCAGTTGGCAGGTATAGGAGAGGATGGAGAACAAGGGCAGAATCAGATTCACTAGTGGATATCACTACAGGAGCCATTTGAGAAATTATTTTTAACTGTCCATCAAAACCTCTTGTCAATATAGCAGTGGTTCCCTTGACCTCCAGGGTAATTCTTGGTGCCTCCTGTGCATTTTTGCTGTTTACTTGTATGAGCATCTGGTGGCTGTTGGATGAGTCTTGAAGTGGGTCTGCTTGGAGATCAACCCTTTAAAGTTGTCTGTTTTGTGCTGGTCTTCCTACAGCCAAAACTTTCCGCCCTCAGATGTAGCCAGATGGTAGAGTTTACAATACTGCACCTGATGGCCTTTGATCCTGAGTATAGCTGAGTATAGCTGTTGCAAATCCCAATTTTTTAGGGTGCAAAATCACAGCAAGACTTCTGTCTGGTCTTTGTTTTTTAGTCAGCAGACACTGTATCAGATCTTTATCATCTGGTTATTATGCTTTGTCATCAGGATAAACACTTGGTAGAGACTTTGTCTCATCATATATGAGGGTAGGCTTTTGGACTAGTCGTTACTTTCTTTATCTTTTCTACCTTCTTGCAGGTCGTCTCCATTTGTGGTCTCCTTTTTCTGGGGGCAGGCAAAGTGAAAAAAACCTTACCTACATATACATAACTAATTACAGTAGACTCTCAGTTATCCAGAACTCAAGCAACCAGATCTCCCCCAAAAAATTTAATACAGTGCTTTAAATAAAAAAAATAATTTAAAGGGCTCAACAAATGTCCTGAGCCAGGTTGTCATGCCACAAACTGCTTACAGGCACCTAGATTTCATCCACTGTCTGTTTCTGCCATTCACTGTTACCAGGAAGCAGACAGGCATTAGGGATTGAGCCATTGCAGTGTTGGCGTTACATTCCCCAGGTTCAGCACCGCAACCTCCAGCTAAACGTACTTGTGTGTAAGTGAGGAGTGAAAGCTGCTGCTAGAACAGCCCTCCCTGACAAAGCAATTGTGCAGCTAATCTAGGTCTTTTTCAATAGTAACTCTCAAGCAACCAGAAACCACATTTATTTGGAAATTACCAATCCCCATGGGTGCCGGTTAACTGAGAGTGTACTGTAATTTGATAGGCATATAAACATAATCAAACCTTATTTAATAACATGTTAAATCATATTATGTTATCTCAATGCTAGCAATCTATATGGAAATATAAAATGCAAAACTAGCAATTAGTCTTTTACTCTTGTTAAGGCAGCAAGGTTTTCATTAGAACAGTCTCAATCACATATATAGTTGTCGTAGACGCTCATCACGAGGCCCGCACGACTTTGCTGCAATGAGTGCCGAAGGCATTGGCGCTAATCAAAAGGCACGCAAGACTTTGAAAAAATTACAACTTTAAACTGTATTTTTTTCAAACCCCGTAACTTGGAAGCCGTCTAAAGACCACCAAAAGATGCCAATTAATTAAAAAATTAACTTACAACCTCACAACAGCACAAGAGGAGAGGCAGTGAGCATGTGAGTGAGGTTGCAAGCTAATTTATAAAAGGCAACGTAAGCTCTGCACGAAAATACAAGAAACGGCTTTCATCGCGAGGCATGCAAGACATGAACAGATTTAAGAAAAAAATTGATTTTCCAAATCCCTTGAGTTTTTCACTCTAATGACGATATGTCATAATTGTTATAAGGTAATATTGGGAATAAAGTAGAAATATACACAGTATTTCATTTATTAGGTACTTATACCTCACAACGACGATTAAAATATTAAAAACATGGGAAGGAAGGATATATTAAAAACAAGCCTTCCATGAGGCCGAAAAGAGGGCCCAATTTATTAAGGATAAATAATATCTCAATTGTTTAGAATCTACTTTTATAAGTGTATAGTGGTAGCTTGATACTGTTATAGTAAAGCACTCCAAATGACCATAGCAAATCCAAGAAAAATAAAAATCACTAATTGTTCTTAGTAAATCCCATCACTTCCATTGGTCTACAATAGTAAATATGGGATATTCACTAGCCCATATATAATATAGTTCTTGTAAGGTCTCTTATCAGGGCCAGAAAAGTATTCAGCATGTTTAGTTTTTGTTGTTGGCCACTGTTAGGGCCATACAAATGAGTATTTTGCACTTTCACTTTAATAAATTATTCACATAAAGATTCCTAAGTGCAGTGCTAAATTGAATACATATAGGGCGAAAAACGCTTTCATTTAGACCAGAATTCATGGATTGGTGTGGGATAGAACTATCTCATAAATAAAAGGAAATGCTAATACAACTTATTCTGGAGGAGCGCGAATAGTACAGGACAACGCTACCAGCGTCTATCTGCGTGCCACTGTGGACCGCATGGACGATTCCGCCTGACGCGTTTCGACGTCACATAGGACGTCTTTCTCAAAGGGCAAACAAGAGAGCGTTGGGGTGAGGTTTAAATAAGCAGCGGTTGCTACGGCAACCATAAGCAATATTACAGCATGTTGAATGCAAGAAAAGAAGCAAAAGAGTATATATGTATAAAAAAAGCATAAGTACTGTGGGTATAAAATAGGACAAAAAAACGCCATTTAAAGAACAATAATAGTGGCAGAAAAAATGTGTGTAACAAAGGGGCAACATATAGCAGCCCCAAAATCACAATAGGATAAATAGTGGCACATTTAGCCAATTAGAAATAACCCAAATAAAAGGGTACTTGTAGACGTGTAAATTCTGGTGAGAGTAATGTGTTTATAAGGTATTCTATAGTTAGATTCCTATGCACTGAAAATCTTATATCATATAGTAAAAAGCTATAATAAGCATGTGAACTACAACAACAAATAATGTGAATAATAATAAATAAGTGAAAACAGTAACAGAGAATCTAAAGACCTCTAGAATAGTATAGTGAAACAAAGGACAAGGAAAAATGATCTAGTGTGGTAAATATAGTTAGTATATAATATGTGTAAGGCTTAGTCACCATCTATATCCAAGTAGGAATTATTAAGTCCTGACTACATAAAGTACTACCATATCCTTTTTGGACTTGGATTTTGGATTATCAAGAAGTGGCTCAAAAGTAGGTAAAAAGTCTTTCATCTATTTGATAATAGAGTTAGAATCCTAAATAAAGGCCGTAAAATTGAAACCTTCATTTAGACCCAAAGGAGAAAGGGCCTTTAATTTGTAAATCCACTGGGCCTCACATTGAAGGAGTTTGCGGTCTATATCTCCCTGTCTTTGACTCATAGTGACTTTATCAATGACGAAAAAGGATAAAACTTTACTTTGATTTTTGTGGTAAAGTCTTACATGTTGTGCAATAGGGGTGTCAAGCATATGTTTGATGCTTAAAACATGTTCCCCTATCCTGCGTCGTAGTTGGCGGCTAGTTTTTCCAACATAGATCTTATGGCAAATGCAAACTGCTACATATACCACCCTTGTGGAACAACAATTAAAAAAGTCACGAATTTCATATTTGTTGGGTGTTCAAAATCTTATGTGGGTATAATGTAGCTACAATACTTGCATCTGCCACATCTGAAACAGCCTGATGGGGGTTTAAGCCACATGGTATTTGGTCTTTTTTCTTCAAAGGCACTATGTACTAAGATGTTTTTGAGATTTTTTCCCCTCCGATATGTAACTGAGACATTGGGTGTTAGTACCTCAGTGAGGTCTTCATCACTTTTTTACAGATACCAATATTTGGCAATTGACTCTTTTACAGTTTGGGAATCATATCCAAATGTCATTATACAGCGAATGTGATTTTGACCATTGGAGATATTTTCTGAAGAATTTCTTCCATGAAGCAAAGTTGTTCTATTACACTTCCAAGCATATTTAAATGCTGTTTTGAGGCAGTTTTTTTGAAAAACCTCTTTCCTTAAACCTTTGTCTCAGTTTATCTGCTTCTATTAGGAATTCTTCATCTGTGCTGCAATTCCTTCTAATACGTATTTCGTAATTCGTATTAGAAGGAATTGCAGCACAGATGAAGAATTCATTTTTAAGACTCAAAATAATCTCTGAGTTTTGAATTAAAATAATTGCTATATTTTTGCAAGAAAAGACTACTCTGGTGAAAAAAGACAATATTCAATATGGCTTTCTTTACTTTAAATAATATTGATTTACTTCAAAAAGAAGCAGATGATAGTTTCTCTTCTAAGACACAGACTATACCTGAAACAAATAAAGATATCAAAAAAGCTTACAGTGAATTGATGAAAAATGCAAAGAAACAGGTCAAAATAATATGGGAAATTAGTAGCTTACAGAATTATTTAAAAAACCACATAATCCCTAGAGGACTAAGAGTTAATGTGATACCAGCTACTAATTTAGCTAATGATAAATTTATGGAAAAATGGAAAGAAATGTTGTTAAAATGTTCACGTGATTTAATTGAACTGATTGTTGAAACAGAACAGACTAACTTAGAAACTTTGAAACCAAAGGTGGCGCTATATCAACAGGATTTCAACAAATTTAATGAAACACCTGAATATGATAGTTACTGTACAAAACTAAATGATAACATAGAAAAATTTAAAAAAGATCTAAAAGAGAGGAAAAAAACAAAGTTCCTTAGAGATCAGGATGACTTCAAATCAGGAAACATATTTAGGAAATTCCCTACAGGTCCACTTATATATAGCCACTCTGATATGAGTTCTTCTGAATATGAGAACTCTGACCTAGATGATGGCACTACATCACAGTTTAGAAGTAGACGTTCCAACACTTGGCTTAAAAAAGATGATACTAGACCCTACTCACAAACAAGAACAGGGAGGAGATTCAATAATAATGAGATTTTTTTAGAGAGAGGCAGGACAGTCAAGAAGGGCCCAGAGAAGAAATACAGGAACAAGAACAACAGAGACCCATAACAAATAGTCCTCCTCTTTCTATAGACCAAGACAAACTGGTAGTTAATCTTTCCATTTTCCATCTTAAGGATAATCATGTGTCTGTTTTACTAAAGGGGTTATCATTTGTCCCTACATCTAGGCCAGATCCTTTTTTACATATTAAAGATCTGAATTTATTTGCAAGGAAGTTAGCTCTTCACAAATTTTACAAACTCAAACAGGAGAGGGAAGTGTTACATCTAGGACTTGGTAAAGAAGATTTGGAAGCATTTCATACTATGCTATCTCTCTTAGAAGAGAACACTCCAAAACAAGGAGGGGAAATTAGGAAATGGAAAAATAAGAGTCGTTTTACTCCAGCTTTAAAAGACTATGCTAATATCTGGTTGTTTTTACAAAAAGCCACCTTGTAAATTGAGAACATTAACTATCAAAATATACCTAAAAGTTATAATCTTACTAAAAGTGAAAATCAGGCCCTGTCTGAATTAAGAAAATGTAAAGATATACAGATAAAGTCTGCAGACAAAGGTGGTAATATAGTTGTAATGGACAACAAAGATTACAATTCAATGTGTACAAAAATCCTAAATGATTCAAATACTTATGAAACTCTTGAGAGTAATCCCACTCCAAGATATAAAAAATCACTTAAAAGTATTTTGGATCAAGCAAAAACTGAAGGTCTTATTGATGACCAAACTTTCCAATTTCTTTTTCCAAAACATCCTACTATTTCCATTTTCTACACCTTACCAAAAATTCACAAAAAAGTGACTCCCATCCCTGGAAGACCAATTGTGTCAGGGACTGATAATTTATCATATAAGTCTAGTGTCTTTTTGGACTATCATCTAAAAGACATGGTTGAAACACTTCCATCGTTTGTAAAAGACACAAATGACATTTTAAAACAACTAGAGGACCTCACAATACCTATTAATTCCTATCTGGCCACTGTAGATGTAGAGGCATTATACAGCAGTATTCCCCATAAGGAAGGTATTGAAGCTACTAAGTTTTTTCTACAGAGTAAAGGCACTCATTTACACAGGTTTAATGATTTTCTTTTGGATTTGTTAGAATTTGTCCTCAAACATAATTATTTCATCTACAATGGAAAATGGTACCACCAGATTAAAGGAACAGCCATGGGCACCCCATGTGCTCCCAGTTATGCCAACTTATTACTGGGCTGGTGGGAAGCGACTCCTTTTCTGAATACACGGATTCAATCCTTGTGTGGAAGCGCTATATTGACGATATTATACTTATATGGACAGACACTAAAAGTAGATTTGAAAAATTTATGGCAAAACTGAATGTCAATCCACTGGGCCTCAGATTTACATACGAGATTAATGACTCAAAAATTACATTTCTTGACTTAGAAAAAGATGAGAGTGGTAAAATATCTTCTACCACCTATAGAAAAGATACTGCTACAAATACTTTGTTGAGGTGGGAAAGTCAACACTTTGAACCACTCAAAAGGGGAATACCCAAAGGCCAATACCTTCGTATTAGAAGGAATTGCAGCACAGATGAAGAACTCCTAATAGAAGCAGATAAACCGAGACAAAGGTTTAAGGAAAGAGGTTTTTCAAAAAACTTCCTCAAAACAGCATTTAAATATTCTTGGAAGTGTAATATAACAACTTTGCTTCATGGAAGAAATTCTTCAGAAAACATCTCCAATGGTCAAAATCACATTCGCTGTATAATGTCATTTGGATATGATTCCCAAACTGTAAAAGAGTCAATTGCCAAATATTAGTATCTGTTAAAAAGTGATGAAGACCTCACTGAGGTACTAACACCCAATGGCTCAGTTACATATCGGAGGGGAAAAAATCTCAAAGACATCTTAGTACATAGTACAAAGACCAAATACCATGTGGCTTAAACCCCCATCAGGCTGTTTCAGATGTGGCAGATGCAAGTATTGTAGCTACATTATACCCACAAAAGTTTTTGAACACCCGACAACAAAAGTCAAATATGAAATTCGTGACTTTTTTAATTGTTGTTCCACAAGGGTGGTATATGTAGCAGTTTGCATTTGCCATAAGATCTATGTTGGAAAAACTAGCCGCCAACTACGACGCAGGATAGGGGAACATGTTTTAAGCATCAAACATATGCTTGACACCCCTATTGCACAACATGTAAGACTTTACCACAAAAATCAAAGTAAAGTTTTATCCTTTTTCGTCATTGATAAAGTCACTATGAGTCAAAGACAGGGAGATATAGACCGCAAACTCCTTCAATGTGAGGCCCAGTGGATTTACAAATTAAAGGCCCTTTCTCCTTTGGGTCTAAATGAAGGTTTCAATTTTACGGCCTTTATTTAGGACTCTAACTCTATTATCAAATAGATGAAAGACTTTTTACCTACTTTTGAGCCACTTCTTGATAATCCAAAATCCAAGTCCAAAAAGTATATGGTAGTACTTTATGTAGTCAGGACTTAATAATTCCTACTTGGATATAGATGGTGACTAAGCCTTACACATATTATATACTAACTATATTTACCACACTAGATCATTTTTCCTTGTTCTTTGTTTCACTATACTATTCTAGAGGTCTTTAGATCCTCTGTTACTGTTTTCACTTATTTATTATTATTCACATTATTTGTTGTTGTAGTTCACATGCTTATTATAGCTTTTTACTATATGATATAAGATTTTCAGTGCATAGGAATCTAACTATAGAATACCTTATAAACACATTACTCTCACCAGAATTTAAACGTCTACAAGTACCCTTTTATTTGGGTTCTTTCTAATTGGCTATATGTGCCACTATTTATCCTATTGTGATTTTGGGGCTGCTATATGTTGCCCCTTTGTTACACACATTTTTTTCTGCCACTATTAGAGTTCTTTAAATGGCGTTTTTTTGTCCTATTTTATACCCACAGTACTTATCCTTTTTTTATACATATATACTCTTTTGCTTCTTTTCTTGCATTCAACATGCTGTAATATTGCTTATGGTTGCCGTAGCAACCGCTGCTTATTTAAACCTCACCCCAACGCCACTCTCTTGTTTGCCCTTTGAGAAAGACGTCCTATGTGACGTCGAAACGCGTCAGGCGGAAGCGTCCATGCGGTCCACAGTGGCACGCAGATAGACGCTGGTAGCGTTGTCCTGTACTATTCGCGCTCCTCCAGAATAAGTTGTATTAGCATTTCCTTTTATTTATGAGATAGTTCTATCCCACACCAAACCATGAATTCTGGTCTAAATGAAAGCGTTTTTCGCCCTATATGTATTCAATTTAGCACTGCACTTAGGAATCTTTATGTGAATAATTTATTAAAGTGAAAGTGCAAAATACTAATTTGTATGGCCCTAACAGTGGCCAACAACAAAAACTAAACGTGCTGAATACTTTTCTGGCCCTGATAAGAGACCTTACAAGAACTATATTATATATGGGCTAGTGAATATCCTATATTTACTATTGTAGACCAATGGAAGTTATGGGATTTACTAAGAACAATTAGTGATTTTTCTTTTTCTTGGATTTGCTATGGTCATTTGGAGTGCTTTACTATAACAGTATCAAGCTACAACTATACACTTATAAAAGTAGATTCTAAACAATTGAGATATTATTTATCCTTAATAAATTGGACCCTCTTTTAGGCCTCATGGAAGGCTTGTTTTTAATATATCCTTCCTTCCCTTGTTTTTAATATTTTAATCGTCGTTGTGAGGTATAAGTACCTAATAAATGAAATACTGTGTATATATTTACTTTATTCCCAATATTACCTTATAAGACATGAACAGAGACAGAAAGGAGTAAGACACAGGGGAGGGAGAGGGGGGAGAGGCTCGAAAGAGACACAGGGGGAGAGAGGAGGGAAAAGAGACACAGGGGAGGGAAATAAGGCAAAAAAAAAACACAGGGCAAGGAGAGGGGGGGGGAGAGAGGGGGAAACAGACACATGGGGCAGAGAGTGGGGAGAGGTTCGCAATAAGTGTCGAAAGTGGCGGGCAATGAGCTCTCATTTCAGGGCTTCTGATGAGGACCATAGTTGGTCATCATGGGGCTCTCAATGAGCGCCGAAGGTGCTCATTGCAAAGCACAAAAGTGGCGGGTTGGACAACATCTGCAATGAGCGCTCATTGCTGGTCTCGCACTGAGCGCCGATGGTGCTCAGCACGAGGCACGAAAGTGGCAGGTTGGACGAAGTCTTCAATGAGCGCTCATTGCAGGACTTCCGATGAGGACTGAAGGCGCTCTTTGCCAGGTGCTCATTGTGAGGCACGAAAGTGGCAGGTTGGACAATGTCTGCAATGAATGCTCATTGCAGGGCTCGCGATGAGCGCGGAAGCTGCTCATTGCGAGGCATGGAAGTGGCGGTTTGGCCGAGGCCTGCAATGTGCGGCTACGCCATTCATTGTGGGGCTTGTGATGAAAGCCGAAGGCACTCATCACGAGGCACGTGAAGTAGATGGTGGGAGAGGCTCACAATGAGCGCTGAATGTGCTTATTGCGAGGCATAAAAGTGGCTAGTACGTCTCTAATGTGACTAACTATCCTGTTACACGTAGTATAGAGCTAAAGAAACTAACATTTTTTTTTACTTATGATATATTAAACCTCCTTTCATTTCTAATTATATCACGTCCATTCTGACAGAGAGAAGTAGCAACCTGTTTTATTATCCCTCAAGTTTAGTAACATGATAACATTGTGAGCATATCATCCACAGCTAGAGAAATTAAAAAATTATCTGACCAAGTAAAAAATGAGAACTAAAAAATAAAAATAAAACACTAAAAGAATAATTTTTATTTGGTTGACAATTCTAACTGTCCCTATGTGCTTTATATAACCCATAAAATATTGGACCTGGTTGGTTGTTATCATTAAGAAACCCTAAACATGATCATGTCTTTGGAACAAGCACCTGCGTTTCTACATGTTGGTATATAATTCCACAAAAAAGTGATAAAACCAATGTATTTATATTTTAATTGTTCTATTGTTTTTAGAAACAGACAACCAAAATAAAATACATACAGTAAAACAATACTTACATCTAAATCATACACAATCACCCACCTACAAACCCCCCACCCACCCCTTGGCAATATTCTCATTATTTACAGAAGGAGGCAATACCCGAAACCTATTATATAATTAAAGTAACTTCGCTAAAGGCAACAAATACAACAACAACAAAAAAAAATATCTATTAACAGAAAGGCCCGGCAAACAGTTCTTCGTCCCATCTTGCCCATTTCTTAACCACTGATAATCTTAACTTGGAATCAAAACTTAAATATTCCATTTCATACTGTTTATTCCTTTCCATAGTACTACAAATCTCATTCCATTTAGGCAATTCCCCACTTCTCCATCTCCGTACAATCCACCATTTAATTGCCATGAGAACCTGCACCACTATCCCAATTGTTTCACTAGACCATTCCCTTGGAAAGATATGTAATAGAAAAGCTTCTGGGTTTAAGGTAACTTCCTTACATCCCATACCCACCAACTTGGTGACACACCTTTCCCAAAGCCCTTTGATCTTAACACATTTCCACCAAATGTGGCTTTGGGTGCCTATTTCCGAGCACCCTCTTCAACACAGCTCACTATATTTGCTTGGATCTATTTTAGACAGAAGCTCTGGAACTATGTACCATTTTTGTGTAATTTTAAAGTGGATTTCTCTGTAAGTTGTACAAATCAAGTTATCTTTTGTTAGCTGATACGCTTTTCCCCAGTCCTCCAAATTTTTCTTAATTCTAAAATCAGTTTCCCAGCTTTCCATGGCTACAGATTTTCTAGAACTTCTGTACTCGTCTAAAATTTTTAAGCATTTCGACACTGAACTCTTATTACTTGTTCTTAAGGACAGGAATTTTTCGAGAGGTGTCAAATCCCTGACTGATCTTACATCAAAACCTTCTTTTGTTAATATCTTCTTAAGGGTCAGAAATTGCAGCCACATTGATATTGGGACCTCTTTCACTCTCATCACTTCCTCAAATTTAATAAAGCCCTCATTTCTGATTAAATCCTTAATTTTGTCAATACCCCATTTCCCCCACTCTACCTTATCTATTTCGGGGTATAAATTACTTCCAGTGGTGTTAATGGAGATGGAAAAAGGAGCAACTTCAATTTTGAGTTCATTTTGAGCCAACTAGCCCAACATTGTTTCCCTATTCTGAACTCTATCTGAGTCTTAAAGTTGGATGATTTCTTATACCATATAGCTTGCTGCAGAACTATTTTGGGGCTTAATGCTTCTTCTAACTGGACAAACTTGGGTCCTTCCACTCCTTCTGTCCATCTCAGAAAGTGGTACCATTTTATAGCCTCTGCATACTTCCAGAGGTTGATTGCCCCTAATCCACCTTCTAAATACTTTTTATTTACTTGGTCTTTACTGACTCTAACCCTATTTCCTTTATATATAAAATGATCTACCACTTTCTGAAATTTAGTAATACTTCCTCTGGATATAAATAGAGGGATTGCTCTTAAAACATAAGTAAGTTTTGGTAAAATGAACATCTTAACACATACGATTCTGCCTGACCAGGTTAGGTTTAGCCTCTCCCATGACTTGAGTAGTTTGCACACTGAAACAAAAGTTATTTCCAAGTTATTCTTTAACATGGAAGCAACACACGGAGTCAACTCTATTCCCAAATGTTCTATTTTATTCTGCTCCCATCTAAATGGGAATTTCTCTTGTAACAAGGTTTTAGTTTCTAAGTTCACATTTAGCCAGATAACCTCTGATTTGGAAGAATTAATTTTATAATATGATAGGCAACCAAAGGTTTTTAATTCCTTCATGAGATACACCAATGATTCTAGTGGCTCTCATAAGACTACAACTGCATCGTCTGCGAATAGAGTGATCTTCGATTCTATAGCTCCACATATGATTCCTCTTATCCTATCATTCTTCCTTATCATTTGAGCCAGCACTTCTATACACAAATTGAAGATCATTGGTGATAACGGGCATCCTTGTCTCGTCCCATTGCTAATCTCAAACGATTCCGACTGAAAGTCTGTACCTTTTATGAAGGCTGAAGGGTTAGCGTATAGCACCATAATAGCACTTGACCCGAATTTGCCCAATCCAATTTCTTCTAAAGTACACTTGATAAACTCCCAGTTGAGCCTATCAAAGGCTTTTTCCGCATCTAACCCTACTGCCACCAACGGGATTTTATTATCTTTAGCATGTGCCAATATATCGATAAGCTTTCGCAGATTATCTGTCCCTTGTCGGCCTTTAACAAAACCTGTTTGATCTGACTCAATTAACTGGTCTAAAAGAGGATTTAATCTCTGTGCTAGTATCTTTGAATATATTTTGATATCGATGTTGAGTAAAGAGATGGGCCTGTAGTTAGCACAATTTGCCAGATCTTTTCCCTCCTTCGGTATCATAATTATTGCTGCTTCTAATGTCTCCTTAGGAGCCCATCCTACGTCTTTAATTTTGTTAAATGCTTTTACCATATGAGCCCCCAATTCTGGTAAGAATTGTTTACAATACAGTATCGGGAACCCATCTGGTCCTGGGGATTTTTGGACATTTCTCGATTTCCTCCACTAAAATCTTCCCGTTTAGTAGTTCCTTTTGCTCCTCGGAATTTTTTTTTAGATTCAACTTTTTAAACAAATCCTGTATTTGCCCTTTATCAGGTTTAACCCACCCTGGTTTCTTTTCCAGATTATACAAGGCGCTATAATACTCCGCCGCAATTCTACCTATTTCAATAGGATCCTTTTTCATAATTCCTTTGGCATCGAGGAATTTCACTATCCTTTTGTTGCTTCACTTTTTCCCAATAAGATCCACTAGTGATTTATTTGCTTTATTACCTAGATGATAATTTTTTATTTTTAGCTCCTTTAACTTCTTATCTATTTGACTTTGTAAGATGATATTTATCTGTGCTTGTATCTTATAGATCTGTTCCGTCAACATGTTATCCTGGCTTTTTTTGTTGGCATATGATAACTTGTAGAGTTCTAAATATAAATCATGCAGCGATTTCCCCCTGGCCCTCCTCTTCTTAATCATTCTTGTTTTCAGAATACCCCTCATATACGCTTTGTGCGCATTCCAAATACTTAAATCTGAGGTTATAGAGCCACTGTTAACTCTAAAGAACTCTTCAATTACTTCCTTAATTTCTTTTTTTCTTCTATTGTATAAAATACTTCTGAGTTAATATTTTCTCTTTTTTTTCCATTGCTAGTCCCCCGACCTTGCAGTACTATTTTTACCAGGGCATGGTCTGACCATGATATAACCCCTACCTCCACATCATCCACTTCTCTCCATGTCTCTATGTCAACCAGTATGAAATCAATCCTTGTGTATATACTATGTCTCTGAGAATAATAAGTATAGTTCCGGACCTCAGGATTTTTTAGCCTCCAAGAGTCATATAGTTTGTATTTCAACAATATCTCATTAAATCTTCTAGACAATCTTTCCAGAGCCAAATCGCTCGTCCTTAAGCTCCTATCAATTTTTATGTCCAGGACCATATTCAGATCCCCACATATAATAAGCTTACCCACTTTTAGTTTGGAAATAATTTTTAAACACTTACTCAAAAAGCTTATTTGATTCGCATTCGGAGAATATAAATTTGCAATTGTAAATGACTGACCATTTACCTGTCCTATCCAAATGATAAATCTCCCTTCTTCATCATATTCTACATGATCCGTTACAATCACATTCTTATCATGAAACAAAATAGCAACCCCTCTAGCCTTTTTCCTGAAGCTAGACGAGAAACCCAACTCAAACTGTTTATATCCTACTCTAGGTTCTTTCCCCTTTACCCAGTGGGTTTCTTGTAGACAAATAACATCCAATTCTTCTTTTATAAATTGACGGAAGGCACAGTGCCGTTTGCCGGGTGAATTTAAGCCTCTAGCATTTTGCGATATCACTTTTAACATCAAAGTGACTTACTTGATAACCTCCGAGTCCCCTCCTTCCCTATCATACAATTTTTATTGCCTTCACTTCCCCTCCCCTTCCAACAGCATACAAACACCACACATACCGTTTCCTCCCGATGGCAAGAAAAACTTAATGCCATCTTTTAAGATGTCTGGTCCTCCGGGGCGGAGAAAAAACTTCAAAAAAGAGAGAGAAAAAAAAAAAGACCCCGGCAGAACCTTGGAAGTGCGCCCATTGCCCCCTCACCCTACTCCTAGAAGCACTCAACTATACATTAAGTGTTTCCTTCACTTCCAAAACTTTAATTGACTCTACAATAAAATATTGAAACATTTCCCAAAATTGTCTCAGATAAGTAGTATATTTTATACATTTTCTTTTCCATTTTTTATTTTTTCCTTTCTCTTTATTCACCTACGTACTTCACTTTTACTTTCCCGTTTTACCGCCTCCATCGAAGTTGGGGCCTTTCCCATCCCTTCTCGTGTCTTCTTTTTCTATTTCGAAACGCCACTTTTCCAAGCAATGCACACCTTCTGCAACGGACTTGATCACCTCAGTTTGGTTACCTTTAGTTATAATTAGTTTAACAGGGAACCCCCATTTATATAATACCTTTTCTCTTCTGAGCACTTTAGTGATAGAACTTAATTCTCTTCTTTTAGCTAAAGTTTTGCTTGAATAGTCTTGGTAAATTTCTACCTTTTCATAAGGGCTCTCAAACTGTCTTTTTTCTCTACTACATTTAATTATCCTTTCTTTGAAGGAGCAATTTTGTAATTTTACTATTACATCCTGCTCTCTTCGCCCTATCAATCTCCTAGGTAGTGGGAGCCTGCGTATCTTCTCAAACGTACCTTCCAGAGTGTTATCATTCCCTGTGATAGATTAAAAAAACTCATTCACGTACTTGCCTAACTCATTGTCCAGGACTTTCCCTGAAATCCCCCTCAGCCTTAAATTATTCAGTCTAGAGAAATCTTCAATTCTACATAATTTGTTCTTGAGACTTACAACTTCATCCTCAAGCCTCCCAACTTTGGTCTCTAATCTCTGATGATCCTCCACAAGCTTTTCTTGTTTGCCTTCCAGCTGGCCAATTCTCTCTAGTAACGCATTCACTGCTTTTGTATTCTCTGTAAGCTCTAATAGTATATCTTTCCTGATTCTGTTTTCAAAGTTATAATACAACCTTTCCATTGCCTCTACAGTTAATGCTTCTGGTTGACCTGTGTTCAATCTATCGGGGAGGTCTACTATCTCTGATATATTAACGTGTTCACTGTTTTCTGTGTCTGTTTGGGATATATTCGATTGAGAGCTAGATAAATTTACTTTTTTCCTTTTCACTGTTTCTCTAGTTGTTAGTGGGCTTTTTGAGATAGCACCCTGCAATTTGGTATCTCTGCCCTTGTTTTTACTTCTTACCACTGACACATCCTTCCTTATCATTTTTGCTTATTTGTCCCGCTTCAGTTACCCAACACTGATGACGTTTTAACTACACCCCCTGTGAGTTTTCCCTTTTTGGCAAGTAACTTGTCCTCTCTTTTTGTTCCCTTTCCTTTCTTCTTTCTTTTTCCCCTTCCCCTTTTCTCTCTTCTCTTAACACAGAATATACAGGTATGTTATTTAAGGGTTGCAGACAAATGGAAACATTATACAATGCTACAAGTACACATAATAATATAAAAAAAGGAATAGCAGATGTTACAATCAAACAATCATAATTTTTGATGTTTTTTACAGCAGCAGTCCCCTGGAACCACACGGCTTTATTTACTTCAATTAACTAGAGTATTTTTTTTTTTTTTTCTTCTTATCTGCCGCAGCAGCCTAAGTTTAATAGTATCCACTGCTGCCTTATTGACACTTTATTGGCAGCTGATCAATTTAAAGCAACAGTGAGATTCAAATCTAGTGGCTGAAATCAGAATTACAAGCTTGACAGGAACAGCCCCATAGAAACTGAAACAGCCAGCTGGATGGTCGCCGGAGGGTCAGCAAGCTGAGTAACTTTACTAGCCGGATATAAATATCCCTGTTGCCCCATGTCCCAAAACCACAGAGCCAGTCCTTCAAACGGTTTCTTTGAGTATTTTGTCTTTATCACAGGGCATTTCTTAATAAGCCCCCGCCTGCAAGCAGTTCCTTATGGCTATTTAATGCTCTTCTCTGTAGATATCATTTTGAACGCACTATGTGATACACCGGTCTCCAGACTGGCAGTATAGCCAAAACTGTACAAGCATACAGTGTCCAAATATAAAGGCAGGTTTGCTGGCTAGAAATGGCTCATTTAATTGACTGTCCCTTTAAATTTTCGCAAGACTTTATCCCAGGGCACTTCTTAATAAGCCTCTGCCTGCAGGCAGTTCCTTATGGCTGTTTACAGCTCTTCTCTGTAAATATGTTTTAAACACACTGTGTGATACACAGATTTTCAGACTGGCAGTGTAACCAAAAATGTACAAGCATACAATGTCCAAATATAAAGGCAGGCTTGCTGGCTAGGAATGGCTCATTTAATTGACTGTCACTTTAAATTTTCGCACAACTTTATCACAGGGCAATTCTTAATAAGCCCCCGCCTGCAAGCAATTCCTTATGGCTGTTTACTGTTCTTCTCTGTAGATATCTTTTAAACACACTGTGTGATACACAGGTCTCCAGACTGGCAGTGTAACCAAAAATGTACAAGCCTACAGTGTCCAAATATAAAGGCAGGCTTGCTGGCTAGGAATGGCTCATTTAATTGACTGTCACTTTAAATTTTCGCAAAACTTTATCACAGGGCGATTCTTAATAAGCCCCCGCCTGCAAGCAGTTCCTTATGGCTGTTTACTGTTCTGCTCTGTAGATATATTTTAAACACACTGTGTGATACACAGGTCTCCAGACTGGCAGTGTAACCAAAAATGTAAAAGCATACAATGTCCAAATATAAAGGCAGGCTTGCTGGCTAGGAATGGCTCATTTAATTGACTGTTCCTTTAAATTTTTGCAAGACTTTATCCCTGGCCACTTCTTAATAAGCCCCTGCCTGCAGGCAGTTCCTTATGGCTGTTTACAGCTCTTCTCTGTAAATATGTTTTAAACACACTGTGTGATACATAGGTTTTCAGACTGGCAGTGTATCCAAAAATGTACAAGCATACAGTGTCCAAATATAAAGGCAGGCTTGCTGGCTAGAAATGTCTCATTTAATTGACTATCACTTTAAATTTTCGCAAGGCTTTTTCACAGGCTTTTTCACAGGGCAATTCTTAATATCCCCCGCCTGCAAGCAGTTCCTTATAGGACTTATAAGCCATCAATCTACTAGACTTAATTAGATGTCTAGCTGATGTCCATACACTGAGCAATCTCTTACAATAGCAGCAACGTGCAGCAGTGAGCCATATCACTATTAAGCAGAACTTACAGTTTTCCTGTTGGAACACCTTCTGAACACACACAGGACCTGCAAACTGCTAGCTGCAGCCGTCCTTGAAACTGCCCTCTGCTGTATCACACCTGCTCCTTGCTTCTATGTATCCTTCATACAGTGCAAGTCTGCAGGCTTGACTTAGGAAGAACTACAAATGCTGCTACCTCCTCACTGCCTCTTCACTGGCATGATCGGCCTCAAGCTCCTCCACCTCTGGTTCTTCTAGGGCTCATTAGACTGAACACAGAGAGTGCTTACACACTCCTGCAATGGGCGCACTCAGCTCCCTCGTTAGTGCTCACTCAGCACTTCCTGGGAGTGGCCATCATGATAAAACCAATTTAAACCAGTCACTATTAGGTACTCAATCATTGATACACTTTGGGGTAAGAGAAGTTTGTTACCAAATTGTGAATTTAGTATTGTACATCACTTATTTAATTTAAGAATAGATGATCACATTTTACACATATTTATCAATATCTTTACCATTCAAACCCTTTCACCTAATTATCTTATTTAGAGTTGTGTCAAAATTACTGATTGCACCTCATAATATATCCTTGTGTCATAATGTATGCTTATTGCAGGTTAATGGAGTGTAAAGGTGATTCGCACACTCGTAAATCAAATGGTATTTTACTATCTTTGTCCCTCAGAGCTAGTTTCCTGTTCTTGTGTTGTAAAATGTTATGTTTATACACATGTAATCTGATGTCCACCCTGTGTGATAGCCCACTGAGTGGCTCACAGAAACTTGTCTATCCTACTTCTTGGTCCCTGTCTACTACAGCAGATAAATGATACAGGTTTTTCAGAGACCCTACCTGGGTTATAGGTGAAGCCTTATTGGGGTCACACAAGGTCTCTTACCTACTGAAAGATTCTATTTTACACTCACTCTTATGTCCGTACATGTGTCCTTCCTAAACCCACGGCAGAACCGACTTGTGATCTTATCAGACGGCTGCAATTAATACCCAAGGCTCATGAAAATATTCACACAAACCACACTTATACCAGGGGTTGAATCCAGTATTTATACAAAAATCTATTTTTTTTTTTTAAATGAACATACTATTAAAGGAAATATAAACAAGCATAATAAGCCTTTCTTTGAAATCACATATGAAACACAGATGACACATTGACCATGTTTTGCTATGTAGCAGAATTTAACAATTAATTCAAAGAAAACATTTGAAATCAAATCATATCTTTATTTCCCTTCTTGTATCAATATGGAAAGCATCAACTGCAAAGTTTGAGTTCAAATCAAGTTACTGTGGTGCCCACCCTACGGACACAAGAAGCAAGCAACTTGAATCTCTCTCTTTGGGATATAAAACTATCTATCTACAGCCAGCTTAAAAAAACCAAAGGCACTCTTAAGAAAATAAAATAATAGCAAGTTTAGAGGTTTAGAGCAGACTGATAATATAACCATATGTTTCAGTTCCCGAAAAAGAAGAAAACACAGTGTCCTTGGATTCAAGCCAATACAGTAACAATACAGTTTATGATTCCTTTGACTGTATAATTTAATATCCTAATAATCATAATTAGGAATATATACCAATAACTTCACTGATTGCACAATAAAAATCGTATTTATCATTAACTTATGATATACCTAAATTACTTAACATAGCATAACATTATGTTACATTTGGTAGATACTGCAAAAACAATACAATTATTTGTTAGTCTAAAAAGGCTGAAAAACTTTATTCAATGTTAGATGTACACAATAGGGAGTTTCAAAGCAAATTGGAGTACACATAGTCTTACTCTATGAAGAAGGACTAGCTAAACTAAACTTATTTTCTCTTGAAAAAAGACTCCTTTGGCTTTGTCAAATAAACTTTTTGGACCAAGAGTTTTTTTAACTGACAAGAGGACATCCCTTGAGGTGGGAACTGTGGAATTTTCTACCAAAGGAGTTATTAACAGGAGATTTGATAGATAACTTTAAAAAAGAGTTAAATATATTTCTAGATAACAAGAGAAGAAGTATTGATCGAGGGAGTCATATGATTGCCAGTATCTGGGTTCAGGAAGGTGTTTTATTTCCCTTTATGAGAAATTTTTTAAAGTTTCAAATTTTTTTCTGTTTGGCTTTCTCTGGATCAATTATCAATTAATCCACATGTTACTTTTTTAAACCTTAATTACTATGCAACTATGAAAGAGTCTAGGGAAAATGGTTGAAATTAGAAGGATGGGACAGAGAGGGACAGGGGATGGCTAATCAAGTGGATTTAGTGGGTTGAGAAAGGAGTGAAAGGAGGTTTGTGTGCCATTTAATCTAGGCCTATGGCAGTACAGAATGCAAAATACACCACTGCACAAAATGTATTTTATTGATTTTAAGAAAAGTAATATATTAGACTTTACTATAGGTACATATGCAACAAATATATGTTAACAGGCCTCTAAAAAAACTATCTGATGGTAAAGGAAACAGTTGGCTGGAAAAAGGAAAATGTGGATATTTAAATGGATAACTGTAAAAACAAAACATCATAACATATTCAAAAAATTCTGACTTTTAAAAACTGAACACATAATTCCTCTTCAGACAAAACACACTGCTTTTATTTCCTAACCAAAGATGAGAAGGTGAAATCCTAGTTGGCCATTCTGGGAACCCAAAAGTGAACCACCAGGGAGCAGGAGAGTGTGGCAGACAGAAGGTGAGAGGCAAAGGTAGTATAAACAACTGATACCTATTTTTCAATGTGCCTGGCGCAGCAGGGTGCAAATCCTGTGAACTTGCCAAAGTGCTACTATTTTTTTCGCAGGCAAGGCAAGACAGATGCAACACGAGTGTAATAGATGGCAGCAGGAAAGCTTTGCAATAAGCCAGATTATTCACAGGAGTGATAAACAGTGAAGTGCTCAGCAGCAGGATAGACGTGGCTCAGTACAAGTGTCGCAAAGTTGAGAGGCGTCACAAGGAGGCACAAGATCATTAGCAGGGTAGGCAGGCCTCAAGAGAGGTGTAATCAGACAGTGGGCAGGTGTCACAAGCAATGGGAGTTTAACAGCAGCAGCCTCAGGACAGAAGAGTAATTATTGTCCACAAGGATGTTGTATAGGAACCAGACAAAGTACAGGTGTCAAAGGCAAACAGGAATCAATACAGGGGTCAGGATGGTAAAACTAAAAAACAGAATTACCAAACAGGATTGAAGGACAGGTACCAGGGAACCTGACTCAAACAATAAAAACAAACAGGTACCCGGGAACTAGACAGGATTTACAGGAACTGTAAAGTACATCAGAAACTCACATGAATGTCAGGATACACAGACAATATACAGTGAGATTCTGGAGAAGCAGGTTTCTATATATAAGGTGCAGATTAGATCAAATTAGCACTGCATCTGAAAATTCAATGTAAAGTCCCATTAATTCCCAGGAACCAGGAAGCGAAAACACACAACAGAGGTAAGTAGCATTGCCTGGGCACTACTGGGCTAGGCACAAGTTCTCTGGGGGGGATACTTTGACTAGTATGTCTGTAGCTTGAGGATGAGGGTTATCCTAAGGGGTATTACTATGATCATGAGTTATGTTGTCATGTGTGCTATCTGGACAGTGGGTTCTAAACAGAAGTGAATACAGATTTAATCTGAATCTGTGGTCCCTCCCACTACTCCCATGTTTCTAATACTTTTAGAAAGAAACAAAGGTATAATGTATGTCATCATATAATATAAAAAAAATAGTTACAAATTAAAAGTTGTATTTGTTTATTTTAAATACATTTTGCGCATTATCAAGTATTTTTTTAATTAGCATACAATATGTATGATACTTATGTGGCCCTTTTAAAGATAAAGTAAATATTGTTTAATGATTTTAAAAAAATGGAGACTCTGTGATCTACTGTTTCAGCCTGTGCTGTTATGCAGTGATTTCTACTAGTTGAAATAATATATGCTGATCATGTAGCTTGGATATTCTTTAATGTTGTTGTATGGTATATTGATGCTCAGTAGTAGAGCTTCCAATTTGATGTTGTGCATGCTGGGTCTTGTTATATTAAGTTTGAAAATATGCAGTAATTCTGCTTAAAGCCCAATTCTATTGAAGATCTATCAGGTAAGCAAAAACAAGCTTGCTAGAATCTATGTACGTTAACAATAAAAGAAATTAAAATGTTTTTCCTGATTTGAATGAGTTACTTATAATGATGTTTGTTGTAATATCATGTATTTCTTGCCATATTGTTAATAAAATTAATAGTAATGATGAGAGCCCAATATCCATTTCAATTAAGCTGAGAATTCAGTAAAGACAGTGAACATTCCTAGTTCAACTATGTTAAAATATTATTAAAACATTACCACAACATACTTTTTTATGATTTTGGATAATTATTCTTTGTAATGACCAGGAGTCAAAACAGGTCTGGTGTTTTTAACCAGATTAAATAAAATTGTATTTTGATGCTACAAAAATGTAAGTAGTTTTTATGGTATACTAGCGACTTGCCTGTCAAAAATGACGGGGCAATAACATTTGAAGGCGTGGGAATGCTATTTGAGACATAATTGAAACCATTTTCTACTGTGAGGACCTTCGGCGAACATTGGAGGCTTTCGCTGAGCGTCTTCGTCGCTCATCGCATGCCTCACAATGAGCGCCTTTGGCGCTCTTTGCGAGCCTCTCCTGTCGTGTACTTTTGGTCCTCTGAGAGAGATGTATATTTCTATGTATATGTAGTTAACTAATACTATAAATGATTTATTCAATAAATAAATTAAGTAATAATTAATGATTTATTAAATTAATTAATATACTTTAATTATTTATATTTGATATATATGCAGCGAGCAATAGGCTTAAGAGCTAACAATCTGTTTGTATTTGGCGTCTGCATAGAATATACATTTTGAGTGTTAGTGCCCTGCTTATAAAGTGTAATTAATGTTTGAACTGTGCATTCGAAATAGGCTGCGTGCGCGAGGTAAAGCCGTTGGTTTATTGTGTAAAGCGGCATTGTATAGTCGTAAATTTATTAATGTGTTACACGTCTAGTGAGCATTTTCCGGCTTTTGTAATATTGTATTTTGTAGGACGTAGTGTGATGTGTAAAGTGATATGCGTTTTGCAGTGTTTTGCACGGTCCAGGGTCGTGTACCCTCGTTTTCATTTTTTTCTGCGGCCATTTTATTCCTCGCTTAGGCTATTTTCGTGTGGAGAAAATCGTCCAAATCAAGTTAAATTTGCGTTCCACCTCACTCACAGACATCCTGGCTGTTGCCCCATGTTGTCTGTGATGTTTTTAGGTGTAGTTAGTGTGTTTTTCGGGTTTTTGGTTCGGCCGCTAATCTCGTAATTTTTTGCGTCTTGTATCTTTTTTTTTCTAATTCCCTGGGCTAACAATGGTTAAAACTGCTTGATTGATGGCATGTAATGGTTACTTATGTTCACTTATGTTACTTATGTTAGGATATATTATCATGTAAAACTTCATTCAAGTGTGTATTAATTGAGGTGTGAGAATTGCACAGTGCCATGTTTGGTGTTAAACTGTCAGATTTTCCCTGGGGGTTTTAATAAAACAAAAACAAAACAAATTATGTAGGTTACCCAGAGAAGGGGGCCACAAGTTAAAGGGCAATTGGTTGAGTGGTATGGAGAAGATCCAGTGGACCAGGGGAGACTGGCAGCTGCCAGGAGTCTGAATCATATCTGTATTTTGCAAGACATGTACCCCCTTTCCAACACTCATGCTCACAGCTCCTCAACAATCTCAGTAATATCTGACTCCTCTTATATCCAGTCTATACCACCAATGAGGACACACGGGGAAGCCTGCCACTTTGGTCCCAGGGTGTGTGCATGGCTGTTCATAGAGCTGGTTCTGAGCTCACTCATAGATACTTTAATGGGTAGTCAGTTAAGTAAGGGTTGGTGAGGTAAGGTTAGTCATTATTGTACTAGATATAAATCTCAGTATAAGCTATCAAATAGGATGCCAGCTGGGCTTGAACCCATAACCACTGTAAAACAAAAAGAGCCCAGACTTTAATGGAGCTATAAGAGATGAATTGAGCTGTCAAAACGCTTAATAAACTTGTCAAAATAGAACACTGATGCAATTGCTTTAACAAATGGAGGGATCACATGATTGTAACCAGCATCTATTTGATCCTTTTTTTGCTAGATACCCCCATTGAGACCTTTGTATCTATTTATATCTTTAGCACCATTTAAGTCAATGGGCTGTTAAATATATGATTTTTCTGGAAGCCCTGGCCAGCCTTGAATGCTCACCAAGAGTAACTGAACTCATTCTAGCTTTATACCTTCATAGTGACCGTCCCTTAGTGGTAAACAGTTGGATTCTGCCCCCGGTAACCAAGTGCAACTTGTCCCTAATTAGGAACATAGCAGAATCCCCTCAAACTCAGCACACTACTAGCATCCACCTGTCGGTGCTGAGTCAGATACCTGAATACATTTCACTCCTCTACCATCAGTAACTTGTCCCTGTATATAACCAGCATTTAGCCACAAGCCGCCCAGGGGGTACCCCACGCTAGTGTTCTGACTGGATAACCCCCTGGAAGTAAGTGTAGCCTGCAGCACAATTGATTTACTAGACAGATGTTGATAGAGCAACATTCACATACAGTGCCTTGCAAAAGTATTCACCCCCCTTTACTTTGTACCTATTTTGTTACATTACAGTCTTAAGTTCAAAGTTTTGTTAATCTGAATTTTATGTGATGGATCAGAACACAATAGTCTAAGTTGGTGAAGTGAAATGAGAAAAATATATAAATAAAACTAGTTTTTGGAAATAGAAAACAGAAAATTGGCATGTGCGTATGTATTCACCCCCTTTGTTATGAAGCCCATAAAAAGCTCTGGTGCAACCAATTACCTTCAGAAGTCACATAATTAGTGAAATGATGTCCACCTGTGTGCAATCTAAGTGTCACGTGATCTGTCATTACATATACACACCTTTTTTGAAAGGCCCCAGGGGCTGCAATGCCTAAGCAAGAGGCACCACTAACCAAACACTGCCATGAAGACCAAGGAACCCTCCAAACAAGTAAAGAACAATGTTGTTGAGAAGTACAAGTCAGGGTTAGGTTATAAAAAAATATCCAAATCTTTGATGATCCCCAGGAGCACCATCAAATCTTTAATAACCAAATGGAAAGAACATGGCAGAGCAGCAAACCTGCCAAGAGACGGCCGCCCACCAAAACTCATGGACCAGGCAAGGAGGGCATTAATCAGAGAGGCAACACAGAGACCCAAGGTAACCCTGGAGGAGCTGCAGAGTTCCACAGCAGAGACTGGAGTATCTTTACATAGGACGACATTATGCCAAAAGCTCCATAGAGTTGGGCCTTATGGCAGAATGGCCAGAAGAGAGCCATTACTTTCAGTAAGAAACAAAATAGCATGTTTTGAGTTTGCAAAAAGACATGTGGGATACTCCCATAATGTATGGAGGAAGGTGCTCTGGTCTGATGAGACTAAAATTGAACTTTTCGGCCATCAAAGAAAACGATATGGCCCTCATTCTATTATCGTCCGTAAATCGGCCGCAAAGCTGCGATTCCTTGTGGGGCTCCCGTTAACTTGCAATTCAATTATACAGCGCCGCAAGGATATCCCCTTATGGCCGGCCGTATATCTTGCAATCGGCCGTAAACTCAGAAATCTTTAAATGCAAATATATATTCAAGACTGCACTGTAAAGCTCTGTAAATGCTAGGGATCATAATGGGGGACATGAGGATTAATAGCAACCCCCTCTCAAGCTTGCACATCAGCCCAAATCCGAGATTATATTAACTGTTTATTTTCTGGCCGCAGCGTGGGCGGGTCTGAGGTGCTCCAAGCCCTCTGGACTTTTTCCACAGATATTTGACAGAAATTTAAATAAAATGTATTCACGGATTTTAGTGTAGGGGAATGTTGTGCTATTAATGCTAACACCTACAATCACTTTATAGTCTCCTTAGAGTGCAGGATGGCTTTATTATGGCTTTGTTATGTGCTTAATTGTGTGCCTGCGGGACCTTTTTGCTGCATTAAGCTGCGGCTCGTTTTTAGCCTTGCAGAGAGGTTTCCCGGAGCAATCGAATAGCAACCAGGATTTTCTTGCGGCTGAAACTCTTGCGGCCGTTTAAGATCAAAGGCTTTCCTCCAGCGTGTGCGGCCGCAAGGGATAACAAGGCGCCGGTCACAAGCCTGCCGGAATCCACGGCCGGAAGGGAGTAGAATAGGCAAATAGCTTGCGGCCGGTCCTTGCGGCCCCGCATCTCCTACGGCCGATAATAGAATGAGGCCCTATATGTGGGGCAAACAAAAAACATCACCCAAAGAAACATCATGCTGTAAGGATGTTTTTCAGCAGCCGGGACTGGGAAACAGGTCAGAGTTGAGGGAAAGATAAATGATGCTAAATACAGGGATATTCTTGAGCAAAACCTTTACCACTCTGTGCGTGATTTGAGGCTAGGACGGAGGTTCACCTTCCAGCAGGACACTGACCCCAAACACACTTCTAAAGCAACACTTGAGTGGTTTAAATCGAAACATGTAAATGTTTTGGAATGACGTAGTCAAAGCCCAGACCTCAATCCAATAGAAAATCTGTGGTCAGACTTAAAGATTGCTGTTCACAAGTGCAAACCATCCAACTTGAAGGAGCTGGAGCAGTTTTGCAAGGAGGAATGGGCACAAATCCCAGTGGTAAGATGTGGCAAGCAAGCATAGAGACTTATCCAAAGCGACTTGGAGCTGGGATTGCTGCAAAAGGTGGTTCTACAAAGTATTGACTTTAGGGGGGTGAATAGTTATGCACATTGACTTTTTCTGTTATTTTGTCCTATTTGTTGTTTTCTTCACAATAAAAAAATATATATATCTTCAAAGTTGTGGGCATGTTAGGTAAATTAAATGATGCACATCCTCAAACAATCCATGTTAATTCCAGGTTGTGAGGCAACAAAACACGAAAAATACCAAGGGGGATGAATACTTTTGCAAGGCATTGTTGCATCAAAATTGTTGTTTAGGTTATTCTTAAATAGCACGTAAAAGTTGCTAAATGCTGTGTTCTAGGTTTTTGTTGCTTTATAGGCAAAAGAGCAGCTCATACATATTAATTAGCTACTTTGATGTGCTACTTAGGTTTATAGTCTGCTAGTCTGTCTCTGTAGTGGCCAAATAAACCCCTCCAATGTTATCAGGTAGTTAGACCCCTCTCCCAGCCTTATAAAGCACTCTGAGCCACACATTTGTATACTAAGACACACATTAGTATACAGAAGTCACAAGATAAATTCTAATTGCTTTAGAAATTATTTACTGTAGGGAAGCCAATTTTAATTGTCTTTAAAATTAAATCAACTCCTTTTTGGGGTATCAGAGCCCCTTTAAAGAACATTTGAATGTTTGTATGAAGGAATTAATTCATTACTTTTAATTAGATAGTACTAAAATATAATGTGTTACAGAAATAGTATGTAGTAAGGCAGGTCTTCATTAACATTTATTGTTATCTCTAGATTGTAAAAAACATTCTTTATGCGTAATTTATACATTCAGCTGCTTGAAACTTGTAGTAAGACACTCTGTAGGTAATATACCAAAAAAAAAAAACTATGTAAATTGTGCACCCCCAGTATCTAGGAGTGAGCTCAGAACCAACTCTATGAACAGCCATGTACACACCCTGGGACCAAAGTGGCAGGCTTCCCCTTTTGTCCTCATTGGTGGTTTAGACTGAATATAAGAGGTGTCAGATATTATTGAGATTGCTGAGGAGCTGTTAACATGAGTGTTGGAAAGGGAGTACATGTCTTGCAAAAATATATATATATGATTCAGACTAGTAACCCACCACAGCAGGACTCCCACTTGGGAGGAGTTCCCACTATGTAATCTATGTTTACCTTGCCAGCCATTGGCGACAGTTCAAGAGTAGTGAAGTTCAAATTGTTCACTGGGTTGATGCTTTCCCTTGTTATTCCTCTCTGTGCTAGTATAATATTTATTTTGTGTGTTTCAATAAAGAGTGTTAGATTTGGAAACTAACAAAAGTGCTCTTGTCCAATTTTTTATACATTGCTTCTGCATACCAAATTGCATATATTCCACTATTCTTCTCAGCCATCTAAGGTCCCAGTGTTGATACCTAACTCCTCCAATATCATGACCAGTGGGATTCATCTTTAGCTGCTGGTTCAGCTGGCTAGTTGGTTCATTGACAGGTATGTGATGATAGCATGGAGATGGTAAAACAGCAGTTAAACCAAAGTAGAATGTACACATAGCATTATGGAAGAATATGCAGAAAAGCCAGATGGGTCTGGTATCATTTTGTCTATGTGTGGTTTTGTGATCTTAATCAAATCAATACAACATGTTATTAAATTTAAAAATTGATTGATGACAAAAAAACTGACATAATTCAAAACAGACACTAACTGCTCATGTCAGAGGTCGCCCATTTACATAAAGGCAAGATAATTTGTAAGTAAACAGAAAGCCTAAGAAGCTACACAACTCTAGCACATAGTCTTGAGCAATTTAAAATAAAAACAAAATCATTTACCACAGTAATAAAATATTAAGAATAGCATGCAGTGCAAAAAGATATTTGAATTAAAAAACAAAAATCCATAAATATATGAAAAGTGAATCTAACAAAATGTTAGAAAGAGACTTACTTAATCAAATATATATTGCACAAAGTAGTACACCTATGTGTACATATGCATGTCAGTAAAAACAAGTCATAAATGAGTAAGAAACCTGTTTCCAGGTCATAATCCCAAGACATGTATTATTTGTAGTGCATACAGGGAAACTGGATTTGTACATGCCAATGAGTTTACAAAATATTTAATTCTATAATTTATTTATCATTTTAACATGACTCCTTAATAGCATATTTATGTTTTATAAAACCGCTTTTGGTCATAGCACAGGATGCATCTGCATGAGTTAGACAACATACCTATAGACAGCTGATTTTCTTTTTTTGCTCAAAAAATATAACATTTATATAACAGTTATTTATAGGTAAAACATACAATATTATGATAAATGTAAAAAATATATAAAGTTTACAACATCTAATAATTTACTTTTATCAGTCTATCAGAAAAGAAAACATTTTCAAAACTGTATTACCTTTCTCATAAAAAAAAAAAACAGAGAAATGTTCCTTACAAAACAATCTCTCTTTCCTCATTACTTAAAATATTGTTCACAATTTCCAATAATATAAATATATATGTATATATATATATATATATATATATATATATATATATATATACTAGTTATATAGTACACAATCCATATAATACATATTTCATTATCTCAAAGTTAAATACAGACACTCCTGTCAGCTTTCACTATTTTCATCAACGACTTCCATACTTCTTTTACAAAATCACAATACTAATACACATGCACAGCATTTACAACCTGTCTAACCTCTTTCAAACTATTTTCAGATAGTGATGACGCGAACATCAAATTTTGGGTTCGCGAACAGCGAACGCGAACTTCATCAAATGTTCGTGAACGGGCGAACATCAGCGAACCGCCATAGACTTCAATGGGCAGGCAAATTTCAAAACCCACAGGGACTCTTTCTGGCCACAATAGTGATTGGAAAGTTGTTTCAAGGGGACTAACACCTGGACTGTGGCATGCCGGAGGGGGATTCATGGCAAAACTCCCACGGAAAATTACATAGTTGATGCAGAGTCTGGTTTTAAGCCATAAAGGGCATAAATCACCTAACATTCCTAAATTGTTTGGAATAACATGCTTTAAAACATCAGGTATGATGTTGTATCGATCAGGTAGTGTAAGGGTTACACCCGCTTCACAGTAACAGACCAATCTCCCTGTTAAATGCACCGCAAACAACCGCAAACAGTCCCTTTGCAGAACTGCAAACTCCCCATTTGCACAAGGTTGGAAACCAAGCTAGCCATGTCCCGTTCCTTGTCCTCACTGATTTCATTGAAGGTCTCTTCCTCCACCCAGCCACCAAGGGTCCCCGAAAGGTGACAACAAGCCCCCTGGGATGCCTGCTGTGTTTGGTCTTCCACCTCCTCAAAGCCACCTTCCTCCTCTGACTTCTCTTCTTCAGACTCCCAGAGTCTGGGGGCTTCCACTGCCCAGCATGGAATATTATACACAGGTCAGAGTCTGGGGGCTTCCCCTGCCCAGCATGGAATATTATACACAGGTCAGAGTCTGGGGGCTTCCACTGCCCAGCATGGAATATTATACACAGGTCAGAGTCTGGGGGCTTCCACTACCCAGCATGGAATATTATACACAGGTCAGAGTCTGGGGGCTTCCACTGGACAGCATGGAATATTATACACAGGTCAGAGTCTGGGGGCTTCCACTTTACAGCATGGAATATTAAACACAGGTCAGAGTCTGGGGGCTTCCACTGCACAGCATGGAATATTAAACACAGGTCAGAGTCTGGGGGCTTCCACTTTACAGCATGGAATATTAAACACAGGTCAGAGTCTGGGGGCTTCCACTGCACAGCATGTAATATTATACACAGGTCAGAGTCTGGGGGCTTCCACTGCCCAGCATGGAATATTATACACAGGTCAGAGTCTGGGGGCTTCCACTGCACAGCATGGAATATTATATGCGTTGCCTCTGTCTGCGTTATTATAAGGTGAGTACTGTTAAGTAGTACTATTCCTATCGGTTTAATCCCTGTTACGTCCACTATCAGGGGACGTGTATATGGCATGGATTTTTGGAAGCGGGAGATGGAAAAAGATGCTTGGTCGGTCCTCCCACTTCAAATTTGGGGCACTGCTCGTGCAATCTAAGGTGCCACCAGATATGAGTGTCACTGTGCACTGGCGAACTGTTCGGGACATCACTATTTTCAGATATCAATAAATGTTGCATTCTTTGAAATTTATTTGTCAACAAGCACTTATGTGCAGCCACCCATACATAATTCTTCTGACAATTTGTTGGTCTCTTACCATGTATGGGCCCTATTCTATTGGTCAGATTTTAATGTTACACATACAAACGTAGGGCTTTCTTCTCCATTGATTTTTGGACATCTCAAACATTACAAGTGCAACATACTTAAAGTTACAAAAAATCCATATTCTATTGGAACTTTATGTCTAGCTCACAAATTAACAGCCATATTAAATTCCAGCCTCGTAGATACGAGTTTAAAGCTGAAGCCCTACGTGCTTCAAATTTTGAAAAGTTAAGACGCTATTAAATTAGACCTGCTGCAAGCATTGTGTGAGCTACGCAGCACGGCCATCTGTGTCAAACACAGAGCAAAAGGGTAGGAGAAGTGAAAGCCTGTGAGTTGATCTCGCAGGCTCCCCCACATCATCACTTGCTGCGGGGCTCCTGAACGGGCCCTTCACGGCAGTTCTAAATACAAGCCCTGCCGTGGGGGGTACTCCAACTACCCCCGGCACCTAAAATTAACCCCCATCTATGCTGCAGGTTCCCATTGGAACCCTCTAAGTGTCCCCACATTAACCCTTTGCAGCGGGGGTCCCCAATCAGCAGCAATCAGGCCCCCGCTGCATTAAAAAAATTATAGTTCCCCGCCACGGCTCCTTAAGGGGCCCGCAGCACACCAATCCCGGCTGCTGGGGCACTTTTTTTATACCAGTAGGGATTCATACGTAGCTCTCCCGGAGCCTATTCTCAGCTGTTTTTGGGTGCCATCTTGCAAAGGATGCTGTGAGGGATATATTGTGGTGCTCATTGTGAGCCTCTCCCATTGTGTACTTCAACTTTCCTGATTTGCCTTCGGAGCTCATCGCGGGGCTCGCAATGAGCACCTTCGATGCTCATTGCGAGCCTCTACTCCGTGTAGTTTAGGGGCCGTATGGATGACTGTTACTACCTTGGGTTAAGAGTTAGTGCCTTGGGTTGTGTTACTGCCTTGGGTTAATTTGTACTGCCTTGAGTCAAATGTTACTGGCTCGGATTAAGTGTTACTGGCTTGAGTTGAAAGTGTTACTTCTTTGAGATTGATTTTACTTCAGTCCTCGTTTTCCGTCCTTCAACCTACTTTTTGTCGTGTTTACGTTTTTTTAGCCGCCATTTTTTTTTCTTGTTTAGGCTATTTTCGTTCGGGAATAATCACTAAATATGCCTCCAATTACCTTGCAACCTCACTCACAGGCTCCCTGGCTCTCCCCATGTGCTTAAGTTAATTTAAGGCATATTTTTTATTTTTGGTATTTTGAGTTCGGTGGTTCGGCCGTTAAAGTCGTACTTTTCCGAGACCCACAGTCCATCTTTGTGCTTCAGTTCTTAAGTCCTATGGGCCGTAATTTTGTGCACCACGCAAAGTCCTACTAGCCTTTGGCGCTTTTTGCAGCCTAACTCCCCTGTGCCTTAACTTCTTGCCTTACTTCGCAAAGCTCGCAGTGCAATGAGTGCCTTCAGCGCTCATTGCAACCTAAGTCCCATTTGGTGCAGGCGTCAATGTCTCGCGTCACTTCTCGAGGCTCACAAAGCGTGACTGATGGCCCGTGTATCCACAACTATTATAGGTGATTACACTTCCACATGACATATATCAATTACCAGGGTAATGTACACCACACTACACAATAGGTTAAAACCAATCTGGAAACACACAGGGACCACAACAGGTGCTCTAATGCACTGACTATAAAAGGGATAGGCACACCCCAAATAATACGCAGCAATTCGATTTAGCACTACCACACACTACTGAGATCATCTACCTCACATCCATGGGAAAGTATGTCACCTACACCAGAACTTTGGGTCAGCCTAAGGCCTTAAAGACAGGATGGGATGACATTGATGGTGACTATGTGGGTATATCACTTGATAACACAGGCCAAGCACTGCATTTTACCAGGAAGCATGTAAGGAACATGCTGTTAGAGGCATAGGGATCTTGGGATTCAGGGACAAATCCTGACAAAGGGGATTGCACAAATGTTTTAAAGCTGTTGAGGAAGGCCCACAAACACCCAAGAGAGCCCTATTAAATTGTCAACATCAAAATTACTGAAGCCCGTAATGTAGCCTGTAAAAGTTACTGATATTTAATTGGCCTCCTTTAGCTACCCACAATCTATTTGCGTGCTACGGGCTCAAAATTCCTTCAGCTGTCAAAATCGTAACTCTGTTCTATCTCCCCCCTTGATCTTTTAAGCATTCAAATGTTACAATCGCTATAATCGCAAATCGCTATTTAATTGCTACAATTGCCCAAGGACGCAATTGCAGTCAAACCCGCAAATGTCAAATGTAGTCCAATATATCACAGGTTCCAAATAAGATGCATAAATGATTTACAGACCAATTCTTAACACCGAAAAAGACAATAAAAATACACTACTACTTTAAAAAAGGGGAAAGCAATGGAAGGCATTATAATTAATTACAGAACAATCCCATAGAACAAATAGGCCGTATATAGGCTTTTTTGGGAAAAATGGGATACCTAAAGGGGGTAATGTCATAGTCTAGAATAATCTTTATGCATAGCACCTACCAGGGTCACATGTGGTCACTACACCACTGCAACCGGAATCTGATAAGAACAAGGATCATCACAAATCACTCCATTTAATAGAAGTAACAAGTAATGCACATAGCACTTACTTTTGGTCATTATCTGCTCCATTGCACAGATGCATAAACATCTGGACTATCTCATCCAAACCAGTTACACACATACAGTGTGTTCCTAAAACAAAAATATAAAAAAACTTGGTCATATAAAAAAAGGCAGAGGAGGATAAAAAAAAAAGAAAAAACATGCATGTACAGTACAGTGCTAAATAAAGTATCATGGTAACAATAAACCAATTCACCTGATTTCCATCTGCAAGCATTACTAACAATTGGCTAGTTCTCAGGATATCTCACTGGCCATGGCCATTAATAATGATGTGTCATCTCATAATAAATGCTTAGCTGTAACCAGGGTCAGTGGTCAAGGTGAACTATCACCTTCTCCATATGATATTGTTTAGCAACACTGACATCAAATTCCTCAGCTATACAAGTGTTAGCACATGTTAAAGGATACTCAAGATATCAGCAATAAGGGGAAAAATGTCCATTAATACGAAGAGGACACAAACGTCAGAAGCCAGATTCAATGTTACTTTCATCAGATGCAAGGATCTATTCTCAGACTGATATTGATGAGAGGATCACATGCTTCACTAGTGCATGTATAATTATTTGTCCCACTGAGCTACTATAGAGAACAGACTTTCCCATTGGAAAATGGGTAGAGGAATTATGTTGCCATCATGCTTCATGTTTCTTATGGCATATCCCCCTGCTTCGTCCTGTATACTGTATGTAATTCCCCATGTAATATTACTGTGTTTTGTGTCATGTTTAAAATGAATTAATGTGTGAGTATGGTTAATGGCATGTGATAGTCTGATATATTTGATTTAGAGGTGCAATTCCTAAATGTCCCCTACCCCCCAGCCATCTTAGTCCCTCAGGCATGATCAAAGGAACAACCATAAAGTTTTAAACTAGTTTTTATTGCCCTTTGGGGTTGTAAATATAGCAAAGTAAAAACTCCCCCTCTAATGACAACCAATATCTACCAGATCAAAGAGGTCAGAGAGGGGAGTAAGGAATGCTGATTGTAATTTTGTTCTGTGTTCTGTCTGTAGTTGTTTTAGTTGGTGTTTGGACACAGTTCACTTCTGGAGGCATTTAGAAAATGGTATGTCTTATATTTTCCTGGATGGCTGCAATGAGGTACTGAGAGACTCTGTAGGATTCTGCTGGGGTAGGTTTGACTGTAACACGTCTTATCAAGCCCCATAAGAAGAAGCAGATCTGGAGTCTCTTGGTAGTCTGGAAGTGCAGATTCCTGATGCAAGGATCCTGACCGATACAGAAGCCAGATATCAGGTTGCTGGTGACGAGATAGCAAGAGGCTCTGGGCAGTAATAGCCCCTACCATTCGGATACTCAGAGCTGGCTTTGATTAACATGCCATTGTGAGACTTTGCAAGTCCACCACCATAGCGGTATTAGTGTACATTTAAACTAACAGCAATCATGTCTTAGAAATCTGGATATATGATAACTTTAATAGTGTGGGAGCAACATGTTAAGGGGGGCTGTCATTGAGGGAATGTCTACCTGAGAGGCAGTGGGAATATCTTACGATTACTTCAATTTTATGACATTGTTTGCAAATGCATGAGATGCCTTCATGGAGAAGAATTGTGCCTAAAACAAAAAACAAGTAATATGCAAAATAAGGCATTAAGAAAAGAGAGGGACTGCACAATCTCTTTTCAACAGCATTCCTCAGTGACCATCAATTGGTGAAATGTTACACAGAATCCTATGTGTCCACAGAGAAGAGGATCATGGACCATGTGATGGGAGGTAGCCATCTGCATACAAATTATCACCATCACATAGGCCACTATCCTATACTATGTAGCCAGGCTAGATTACATGAAATGTGGACCAATAGATTGTCACTGAGGAGTGCTGTTAAGATGGCACAAACATATGTGTAGCCCCTACATCCTCCTCCGCCTTCCAACAGGGCCTGACCCCCCGTGGGCAGCGGCCGTCTCCCTGATGGTGGTGGTGGGGTGCAGGAGGAGGCATACCCCTAGGAGGCAGCGGCAACTGCAGTGGTGGTGCTGGTGGCGGAGGCATGGGGGGAGCAGCCCAGCAAGGTAAGTAAGTTGGTGTCTCCTCTCCTCCCTATTTTGCCAGGCCAGGCTGTTGACCTCCACGTGATTGGTATAGATGCTGGGCTGGGTCCCCTGGAGGCACTCCAGTATCTGTTGCAAGATGGCCAGCATCTCCTCCTGAGCAGCCAAGCTTGGTAAACTTGTAGATGGAGGTTCCTGCTGAGGAGCCATTGGTGGGTGAGGAGGTACTCAGTGGGGAGGGGCTGTTGTTTGGCTGGAGACTAGCTCCAAATGGGTGGTCATGGTGGGCCTGGTGGTGGGGGTGGGAGTTAGGTTGATGCACTGCTGGGAGGAGGAGAAGGTGGTGGCAAGCCATGGTCATTCCCCCAGTTTGAGGAACCTAGTGATGGCTTTAGTTGTTGGAGGAGGGGGACAGTGAAATCAAATGCCACTGGTGTGGCATATGGTCCTGCAGGTGACCCGATTGCCCAGATGAAGTCCTCCTCCTCCTTGTAGCTAGGGCCCTCGGCTCCTCTTGTTTCCTCCTCCCCTGTACCAGTTCCTGCTGGGCAGGGCTTGGTCCACCAACTTCCTGCTCCGATGGAGTCGACACCCCCTCTTCTGGCTCACATCTGTTGAATAATACGTTGCTTTCTGTTCATTCCTAACTATCTGACATCTAGGCATGAACCTGGATGATTCACTTAAATGTTATAATATGCTATATGTGATCTATTATTTGGTTCTTGATCTTGATAGTTCTTGGCTCCTAACACTATCTTGATTCTGGCTGTGGTCTGTAACTGCAGTGGGCACACCCATACATGGACTCTCGATTGGTTGATTACTGGTGTTGTGCCCATGACTGAATTTAATGTTGCTTTACTGATCCATCTATCACGTTAATTCCATAGAGCTGACATGTCAGTGTCCTTGTTGATCATTATATACATGTGTAGTATGTGTGATGTACATGTGGTGGCATGTTTTTGTGACATTCACCTGACATAGAGGCTGGGTCATGCTGGGCCACCAGGCCTGAAGCTCCAGCGGCGGCACCTGGCTCAGTCAGTCCTTGAGGACGCTCTCCCACTTGTTGTATTTTACAGTCACTTGGGGCCACCACTTGGTGCTGAGGCTGTAACCCTCTCCTTGGCCATTATCCTCCTCACCCTGGCCCAAACATCATCAAATAATAATTGATAGACCTCACATCCCTTTCTGCTGTGGCCACTGCTGTGACTACGGCAACTACCTCCTTCCATGCCTGGGCCCTAGGCCCGGTCTAACTCCCCCTCTGCCCGCAAGGATAGCTGGGCGATCACGTATGGCACGGAGAAGGACCACCATCTCCTCATGCATGTAGTTTGGGACCTGCCACCATCCTCCTGCCCTCTAGATGGTGGACAGGGATCCTGCTCTCCCTCGTCTGACCCTGAGGCCTGTGCCTTCTCCACTCCCCTCTTCTTCTTCTCCACTGCCTCTTCTTCTTCTCCACTCCTCACCTCCTCTCCTCCACTCCCCTCCTCCCCTCCTCTACGCCCCTTCTGCTCAACTTCTACTTCCTCTCTCTCCTCCTAACTCTCCTCCTCTCCTCCTCTCCACTTCTCCACTCCTCTCCCCTCCTCTCTCCATAATAAACCCAAAAATAAAAAAAGGATAAATATAACAAAGTATTTGTGAATATATTTGTGAGGTAAAAAAAAAATGTATGTTTTATATGTAATTATTAACTGTTGGGTGGGGGTGTGTGTATGTAGTGTAGTGTAGTGTGTATCTATGTGTTTATTTACTATCAGCCTTATTAAATTGTGATTCAGTAAATTTAAAAGGGCTCTATTTAAGCACACAGCATATTTTCTTTACAGAAGTTTTTAGTGAGTGAAGACCTTGCTTTTGGATAAAAGTTCACTAAAAATGTTTGTAAAAAAAATATGCTATGTGCTTAAATAGAGCCCTTTTAAATTTACTGAATTGCAATTTAATAAGGCTGTATATGTGTATTTGTATTATGTGTAATCAGTAAATATGTTTAATCAAAGTTTAAGTGTAAAATAGTTATTAGAATAATATAAAAAATTAAAACCGTAAGAACATGCTGTGAAAAATCTCCTACTCTGTCTATATCACTGCTAAAACCACAAGCTTTGAGACCTGCATGCTACTTTATGAGAATCTACAACACATTCAACGGTGGGGCATATGAAATGCATCTCTCTCTATGTCAATCATTTTCTGGTATTCCGCTTTCTATTGGCTCTGAGGCCTGTGTCGCACTCTGTAATTACGAGATTGGATTGTAAAAGCATCTATTCTAGCCCACAGAGCAAGAAGGGTTTACGCTTTTAAGCCTTTGGCCCTGTACTTGTTGGCTTGTTCAATTAAATCAATCTGTAACTGTTGCAATTTAATAAGGCCCAAGGTGTCTGTGGAGAGGCACATAGAGGAACAGCAAACTACCCTCCATCAAGGCCAATTTTGGGTACACCGATCCTGTAAAATCCCATGACATTGCTGTTGTGCATTTGGCAAGATGTCTACTAATAATAATGATGTGAAATTATAGCTTTTGTTATTGTATTAATTCATAATAATAATAATAATAATAATAATAATAATAATAACAATAATAATATCATTTGTAATATCAATATCATCAGTCATTTGGGTAAAACCACTTCAGGGGAACGGTGATACTGAGCTGTGCTAGAATTTATAGTTGTGGAGAGGATTTAAGAGGCACAGGAGAGAGAGAGGGTTGAAGAGACACAGGGGAGGGAGAGGGGAAAGAGGCACAAGGGAGGGAGAGGGGGAGTCAAACTGGAGGGAGAGGGAGAAAATAGACACAGGGGAGGGAGAGGGGGAGAAAGAGACACAGAAGCGGGAAGGGGGAGAGAAACAGGGGAGGGAGAGAAGGAGAAAGGAGACACAGGGGAGGGAGAGTGGGGAAGGAGATACAGGATAGGGAGATGGGGGAGGAGACACAGGGGATTTAGAGGGGTCAGATACATGGGAGGGAGAGTGGGGGAGAGACACAGGAGGGTGAGAGGTGGGAAGGGGGGTGAGACACGGGGGGAGATGGGGAAGAGGCAAAGGAAAGGGGGAAGAGACACAGGGGAGGGATAGGTGGAGAAGAGACACAGAAGAGAGAAAGGGGGAACAGTCACAGGGGAGGGTGAGAGCAGGAAAGAGACACAGGGGAGGAAGAGGGGGAAACAGATAGAGGAGAGGATGGGGGAAAAGAGACAAAGGGGAGGGAGAGGGGGAATAGACACAGGAGAGGGAGAGGGGGAACAGACATGGGAGGGAGAGACGGAGAAAGAGACACAGTGGAAGGAGAGGGGGAAACAGACACAGGTGAGGGAGAGGGGAAAATAGACACAGGGGAGTGAGAGTAGGAGGGGAGACACACAGGAGAGGGAGAGAGGGGGGAAGAGACAAAGTAGAAGGAGGGAAGAGACAGACGGGAGGACAAGGGGGGGGAAGAGAAACAGGAAAGGGGGGGAGAGAAAAGGGGCAGAAGTATCAAATATTATCCCGTCATTTGAGACGGGCAAGTGACTAGTGTTCATATAACAATGTATTGGATATTAAAAAGTGATAATTATTTCAGAAGGATGGCACACTTCATGCAGATTTAATTTTTATGGACACCAGTATGTAAACTGATGTTAAAAGAATATAGTATTAAAGCATTTTTAACATTGAAAGGTTAAACACTTGGCTTTGAAAGCATCAAGTCCCAAGTAACTTAATTTTAGTGACATGCAAACATATGATTACAGTACTCAAAAGCATGAAGGGATGGCTATACAGGAAGATGTATATATGATTTTCAAATAAGTGAAACAGTGATAACGGTACAACAAAGATGTATTATTATGTATACACAGAGCGCCGTCATAAATGTATACGACTGTGCATTTATATCATAAGTGGTGTGGCCAGATCCTGGAATATTGGTAGTAATTGAACATAACATCAGAGATGATTATATATGGCATTTAAGATCATTCTGCTGGGTGGAATATCAGTGATCTAATACCTGTGTTTATAGTTTATATTCATTATATGATAGAACTACTTAGAGATGCCGAACAAGGCTTAATGTAGGTTAGATTTGGCTAAAATGAAATAAAAAAAACAACATGTTAATCAGTTAAGGAAAATAATAGTGAACGCACCATTTCTTCTCAATGGCATTCCATATTGAACATCAATTGGTGAAATGTTAAACATAACCATACATGTCCACAGAGAAGAGGATCATGGACCGTGTGATGGTTGGTAGCCACATAGTTACCAAAAATTACCAGCACATACAGTGGGGGAAAAAAAGTATTTGATCCCCTGATGATTTTGAACGTTTGTCCACTGACAAAGAAATGATCAGTCTATAATTTGAATGTTAGGTGTATTTTAACAGTGAGAGCCAGAATAACAAAAAAAACAAGAAAAACACATGTCAAAAAAGTTATTAATTGATTTGCAGGTCATTGAGGGAAATAAGTATTTGACCCCTTTGACATAGCACATGGTGGCAAATCCCCTGTTGGCAATCACAAAGGTCAGACGTTTCTTGTAGTTGGACACCAGGTTTGCACACATCTCAGGAGGGATTTTGTCCCACTCATCTTGGTAGATCCTCTCCAAGTCATTAACGTTTCAAGGCTGATGTTTGGCAACTCAAACCTTCAGCTCCCTCCACAGATTTTCTATGAAGAAGATCTTAATGTGCTTCTTCTTGAGGCACTCCTTTGGTGCCTTGACTGTGTGTTTTGAGTCATTGTCATGCTGGAATACCCATCCACAACCCATTTCCAATGCCCTGGCTGAAAGAAGGAGGTTCTCACCCAAGACTTGACGGTGCATGGCCCTGTCCATCGTCCCTTTGATGCAGTGCAGTTGTCCTGTCCCATTAGCAGAAAAACACCCACAAAACGTAATGTTTCCACTTCTGTGTTTGACAGTGGGGATGGTGTTATTGGGGTTATAGGCAGCATTCCTCCTCCAATGCCAAAGAGCTCGATTTTGGCTCTCATCTGACCACAACACTGTCACCCAGTTTTCTTCTGAATTGTTCAGATGTTCATTGGCAAGCTTCAGATGGGCCTGTACATGTGCTTTCTTGAGCAGCGGGACCTTGCGGGCACTGCAGGATTTCAGTCCTTCACGGCATAGTGTGTTACCAATTGTTTTCTTGGTGACTATGGTCCCAGCTGCCTTGAGATCATTATCAAGATCCTCCTGTATAGTTCTGGGCTGATTCCTCACCGTTCTCATGATAATTGCAATTCCACAATGTGTGAGATCTTGCATGGAGCATCAGGGTGACTGGGAGACTGGCCGTTATTTTGTGTTTCTTCCATTTGAGAATAATCGTACCAACTTTTGTCACCTTCTCGCCAAGTTGCTTGGCGATGGTCTTGTAACCCATTCCAGCCTTGTGTGGGTCTACAATCTTGTCCCTGACATCCTTGAACAGCTATTTGGTTTGGCTATGGTGGAGAGTTTGGAATCTGATTGATTGATTGCTTTTGTGGACAGGTGTCTTTTATACAGGTAACAAACTGAGATTAGGAGCACTCCTTTTAAGAAAGTGTTCCAAATCTCAACTCGTTACCTTTATAAAAGACACCTGGGAGCCAGAAATCTTGCTGATTGATAGGGGATCAAATCCTTATTTTCCTCACTGACCTGCAAATCAATTTATAACTTTTACCACATGCAATTTTCTTGATGTTTTTTTTTTTGTTATTCTGTCTCTCACTGTTAAAATACACCACCATTAAAATTATAATCTGATCATTTCTTTGTCAGTGGACAAATGTTCAAAATCAGCAGGCGATCAAATACTTTTTTCCCCCACTGTAGGCCATGATCTTCTACTCTGTAGCCAGGCAGGGGTATGTCAGCATTTTGACCTATAGATTTTCAGTGAGGAGTGTTGACGAGAAGGTTTAAAAAATAGATGCAGACCCTATTTTCTCCTCTTCTTAAGCTCAGGGCCCCACCCTCGTTGTTACCACACCATGTTCCTCTACCATGAGAAGGGGGTGTTTGAGGGATTGGTATGTCCTCTATCAGTGGCTGCGTATCAGCAAGAGTTAGAGGTATATTGGGAGGTGAGGATGGTGTAGGCTGAGGTTCAGATAGTGCTGGCGGCTGGAGAACCAAGGTTTGCAGGTAAATTTCAATCTGCACTTCGGTAAGCACTCTCTAGTCCTGCCTGTCACCTATGTTTTTGGCCTCCTATCTCACCATCTTTAAATTGTGCCTCTTCATCTCCCAATAAATCATCATGTTACTGTTCTGCCTTAATAAGAAATGTTCAGAAAACCTGTCCATTGTTTCACAAAGGGAAGCATTTTTAGTGGACAGGTCACTCAGTATATTTTTAACTGTGCTTTCTTCAAGCAGCATAAATTGTAGCACATCATCCAAAGTGTGGGGGTTGGAGGTCTAAGTGGGGCTTGATCAGACATTTCACTAGGAGGAGATGGCAGTGGCAGAGGTCGTGGAGGTGGTGGAGGAGCAGGGAGGTGCTGAGGAGCCTGCATTTGAGAGTGGCCCTTGGGGTGGTGGGGGTGTGCCTGGTGGTTCTTGGCTCCAGGAGAAGGTAGGAAGAGGAGATGGAGACAGAGAGTGATATGTGGAGCTGTGGCAGGGCCCGGGTGGAGAGTCATAATGGCTGGCCAGTGACTGAATGGTATCATACTCCAACATCTCACACACAACATAGGAATAATTTACTTCCTGAGGATGTCCCGTTCCCTCTGATCCAGTTAGTGGTTCCTCTTCCACCCCTTGCTAAGGATCATCTGGGACATCGCATGGAGGCGACGTCACCGTCTGTGGCTCCGTGGGAGGCTGGGACCTCCTGGGTACTGACATGGCTGCATTACCACTAGGCAAGGTAGGCTGTTGCCTAGGGACAAATCTCAGAGAGGGACACCTCAAAATAAAATAAAATATTTTTGCATATATTATTTTTTAAATATTGTTGCCCAGTGTTAGCTCAGTATTTACATTTATTTTAGTAGAATGTGCTGCCCCTCTTGGACTGCCTTAGTTGAATTGTTGAACTTCTTGTTTGGAGATAAGGGGCTGCATTGGACTTGACACATCCAGCTGTAGATTCAGTAGTTACACCCATTGAATGCAGTCTATACGTTTGGAATTTTCTTCAATAAAGGTCATGATTTCTCACGGGCTAAATAATTAGCCCCACTGACATATAGAGATAAGGAGCATGCAGGACCTTCTGTGATGAGCCATAAATCAGCCCACAGGCTTTGTGGGTGTACAGGTCTGAATGGCCCTAAATCAGTCTTAACTCCCACAGATAAGAGATTAGACACTGATAATCCAAAAAATGTTGCTCTACCCTTCTTCACCCTTTCTTGCTATACTACTCAGTATGGAACAGCTCTCCCTTCCCTCCTCTTCAGGACTTTGCACAGATACCAGGAATGGGATAATAACACAGTGCACATACACATACTAAATAGAAATAAATGCAGTGGAATATTTGTATCTATGTATCTAGACACATTTCATTATTTCTAATACACATAAATACACAATGCTAGATACTTAAGTGTACACTGTATATTATATATATATATATATATATATATATATATATATATATATATACTGTATATATATATATATATATATATATATATATATGTATATATATATATACAAAAATAAGTATAACAAAATAGGAATCAACACAACTTTAAAAATTAAAACTTTCCCTTACAATGTCAAAGTCCTTAAAACCAGAAATGTATATTTTGTTCAAAATTATGTACATATTCCCAACATTTAATTTTTTTTAAATACATATAAAATTTCTCTCCCAGTACCACTACTGCCTTATTACATATCGGCCATCCATATTCACTCAAATCATCTCCACTTCCAAACACCTTCCATGCACATTTGTTCCAATTCACCATAAAACCACTAGCCATATAAAGTGTTTGAGTTGCATTCTAACTTTCTTCAAGGCAGCTTGTTACAGACAACAGTCTCTGTCAGTAGGCATGATCAGCTGTGCCTGGGGGTTAAATCATGTTGGAGCTTTAAAGCAGGCTAGGCTATGATGTCAAAGGTCCCATCCCATGAAGACATTAGCTCCACCCCATTGTCTACACAGAGTTAACAACTGTATTGTAACCTGTTTGACCATAGGTCCTGCCCAGTGATAGTGCTGGGTTGACCATTGTCCCTTCTTTCTTTTATTGAGCATTTGCAATTTAAGCCAGAGTCTGGCTTGCCAGATCATTTTTTAGTCCATCGTTCAGTTAAATCTTGGGTCAGGGGGAAAAACTCTTATGTCAGTGTATCTCTGCATGCCTTCACCAAGGAAGAAGTCAAAACCAGAAATATCAACCAAGTTTATTTTATCACAAGCTTGAAGAGCACCACACAGTCTCATAGAAGGATATATACGGTAGTCTGCCTTATTGCATTTCTATTAGCCTTATATACCATTCTATGTAGTGGGTAAATACTGTTCTTAAACATACATACATAGAAAAACTAGAAACTATTAGAAACAGATGACAACATTGTATGCAGCAGATGTTTTGAAAAAGAAAAGAAAAATATAACACTATTATGTGGTTTGTGATGGAGTCAGACAGATAGACTTCGAAGCTGGCTTTGAAGGTCTCCAGGAAATGCTTATTACAGAAACCTAGGGCCATATTAAATTCCAGCCTCATAAGTCCAACGTGTAGCACGTAAGGGCTACATGCTTCAAATTTGTCCGAGTTATGTTGCTATTCAATTAGAATGGGCTGAGAGCTATCAGCGAGAGACGCTATTTTGCAAACAAGTTCTCGGCCATCGGAGTTAAGTGCTCGATCGCACACAATTAAGCAATCACGCAGTTACGGGTTCAGTTGGAGCCAATGCGTTACGTCACTGAAAAAAAAGAGGGTAGATTTCAAAGTGCTTTAATTCCAGTTTGCAATCGGACCCACAGGCCAGATATAATGCAATATTAATAAAGCAGTAAATATGATATTCTATTACATGCGAGTTACAGTATATGTCGTAACACATTGATTGCAGGGATCAATATTACACAAAATATAATCATGAAATAAAGTATTTTTCAGGGCCGATTTGCGGGCTTGAGAATGTTGAGCTATTAATTCTAAGACCTGAAATCACTTTCCCTTATAATAAATATACAGTAGAGTGTTATTTGCATTACAAAGGCAAGGTATTTAACTTTACCCCCCTTGCGGGTGCTCTAGAACACTCTTTGGCCTTTGGACTCCATTTGCGTGTTACATGCTTGCTCGCGAGTGACCACATTGCAATTTAAAAGCTGAATTAAACAGTTAGTTGTTACGGGCATGACAGATCAAAGGATTTACATGTGCAAAGTTCAACGTTGCACAGCACGTAGCCTATTCTCTGCCTCCTGCGTGTTAGCACGCAAAGGCCGCTGCGAGCAATGTTACAGGGCTAATTTAATACCCGTAAGCCGTAACTTCTGAGTTACTGGCTACTTTTTAACACGTAGCCCCAATTTAATAGGACAGCTAAATGGCTACATAACAGAAGTACAATATGGATGATTTATTACTACATAACATCACATAACAGCACATATGTTTTCTCTACTCTGGCCACACCTCTTGATACCCCTTTGCCCTCTGTTTGAGGGAAAACTGTCAAATTTTAAAAGCAAGAAAAAAGGTTAATTGTTTTATTTAAAATTGCACAACATTATTACATAACATTATTAATAGTCAATGCCCAACAAACATATGAGCTTTACTTTAAATGCACAACAATCACACGCACAAATACAATTGGAGAGGGTGCACAACATTGTCTTACTCTAGATTGGACCATAAAAATTCTAGTTAAAAACCACACTGCTTACAACATATTTGTATACAAGTTTTAAATGATCTTTTCAGGAATGGATACCCTCATGAATACATTAAATCAAATGCTATGCTATACACTGTCATATGCTTTTTAAAATCATTTGTACCTATTGCTACTGGTTGTGCTCTCTCCATAGTGTACTATATCACATCTCTCAAACATATTAAACTCCCAGCTATCTTTTGCTTTGACACGGCAAACATTGACTCCTCACCTATTATTTTCACATAGCAACAACATACCTCAAACACATTTTAAATCATATCTTAAAATGTCTAATAATAATCACCATGCAAACTAGTACTTCCAGAAACTTTCCATGTATTACATCCACACAAAATGTCTTCAATTTCTCTCTTACATATATTTCTCTTTCATACCTTCTCAGTTTCAGCTCATTCCAAATTTATTTTATTAAATCTCCATGCCTTTGTTTCTTTTCATACAAGTCTCACAGAGTTTACATGCTTTACTCAAAAATACATGTTTCCAAGTCACTTCCATTACCACCCATCACTCTCTAATTCCCAGTCTTACTTTCATAAGCTTTTGAATTAAGAATTTCCTTATATACTCTTTTTGATTCCTCAGTTTCATTTTTCATGTCTATATCTCTTTCTCTTAAATGTTATAGTAAATAAATAATACATTTGTGTTCACATGTGAAAGTCTAAAACAAGTTAAAAAACGTGTTTCATGGCCAGAATTCTGCTAAGTACAGTTATTACACTGCATTCTGGGAACCTTGACAAGGACATGCACATGTGTTCACAAAGGCTTCGCTCTTGCAATCCAAAACCATATCAAACATGGCTTCTAGTGATGTCGCGAAAATAAAATTTTCGGTTCGCGAACCGCAAACGCGAACCGACGCAAATGTTCGCGAACCGGCGAACCCGCCGAACCGCCATAGACGTCAATGGGCAGGAGGATTTTAAAACCCACAGGGACTCTTTCTGGCCACAATAGTGATGGGAAAGTTGTTTCAACGGGACTAACACCTGGACTGTGGCATGCCGGAGGGGGATCCATGGCAAAACTCCCACGGAAAATTACATAGTTGATGCAGAGTCTGGTTTTAAGCCATAAAGGGCATAAATTACCTAACATTCCTAAATTGTTTGGAATAACGTGCTTTAAAACATCAGGTATGATGTTGTATCGATCAAGGTAGTGTAAGGGTTAGGCCCGCTTCACAGTGACAGACCAAACTCCCCGTTTAACGCACTGCCAACAACCGCAAACAGTCCATTTGCACAACCGCAAACTTCCCATTTGCACAAGGTTGGATACCAAGCTAGCCATGTCCCGTTCCTTGTCCTCACTGATGTCATTGAAGGTCTCTTCCTCCACCCAGCCACGTACAACACCAAGGGTCCCCGAAAGGTGACAACAAGCCCCCTGGGACACCTGCTGTGTTTGGTCTTCCACCTCCTCAAAGCCACCTTCCTCCTCTGACTCCTCTTCTTCAGACTCCTCTCACTGCGTTGCCTCTCTCTGCATTATTATAAGGTTTGTTAAGTAGTACTACTCTTATCAGTTTAATACCTGTTACAGCACCTATCAGGGGGCATGTATAAGGCCTGGATTTTTAAAACCGGGAGATGGAAAAAGATGCTTGGTTGGTCGTATCACTTCAATTTTGGGGCACGGCACGTGCAATCAAAGGTACCACCAGATAGTAGTGGCATGTTTGTAAGTACTACTCTTATCAGTTTAATACCTGTTACGTCACCTATCAGGGGGCGTGTATAAGGCCTGGATTTTTAGAACCGGGAGATGGAAAAAGATGCTTGGTTGGTCGTATCACTTCAATTTTGGGGCACAGCACGTGTAATCAAATGTGCCACCGTATATGAGTGGCGTGTTTGTAAGTACTACTCTTATCAGTTTAATACCTGTTACAGCACCTATCAGGGGGCGTGTATAAGGCCTGGATTTTTAAAACCGGGAGATGGAAAAAGATGCTTGGTTGGTCGTATCACTTCAATTTTGGGGCACGGCACGTGCAATCAAAGGTGCCACCAGATAGGAGTGGCGTGTTTGTAAGTACTACTCTTATCAGTTTAATACCTGTTACAGCACCTATCAGGGGGCGTGTATAAGGCCTGGATTTTTAGAACCGGGAGATGGAAAAAGAAGCTTGGTTGGTCAATTCACTTCAATTTTGGTGCACGCCACGTGCAATCAAAGGTGCCACCAGATAGGAGTGGCGTGTTTGTAAGTACTACTCTTATCAGTTTAATACCTGTTACAGCACCTATCAGGGGGCGTGTATAAGGCCTGGATTTTTAGAACCGGGAGATGGAAAAAGATGCTTGGTTGGTCAATTCACTTCAATTTTGGGGCACGGCACGTGCAATCAAAGGTGCCACCAGATAGGAGTGGCGTGTTTGTAAGTACTACTCTTATCAGTTTAATACCTGTTACAGCACCTATCAGGGGGCGTGTATAAGGCCTGGATTTTTAGAACCGGGAGATGGAAAAAGAAGCTTGGTTGGTCAATTCACTTCAATTTTGGGGCACGCCACGTGCAATCAAAGGTGCCACCATATAGGAGTGGCGTGTTTGTAAGTACTACTCTTATCAGTTTAATACCTGTTACAGCACCTATCAGGGGGCGTGTATAAGGCCTGGATTTTTAGAACCGGGAGATGGAAAAAGAAGCTTGATTGGTCAATTCACTTCAATTTTGGGGCACGCCACGTGCAATCAAAGGTGCCACCATATAGGAGTGGCGTGTTTGTAAGTACTACTCTTATCAGTTTAATACCTGTTACAGCACCTATCAGGGGGCGTGTATAAGGCCTGGATTTTTAGAACCGGGAGATGGAAAAAGATGCTTGGTTGGTCGTATCATTTCAATTTTGGGACACGGCACGTGCAATCAAAGGTGCCACCAGATAGGAGTGCCGTGTTTGTAAGTACTACTCTTATCAGTTTAATACCTGTTACAGCACCTATCAGGGGGCGTGTATAAGGCCTGGATTTTTAGAACCGGGAGATGGAAAAAGATACTTGGTTAGTCGTATTACTTCAAATTTGGGGCACGGCACGTGCAATCAAAGGTGCCACCATATAGGAGTGGCGTGTTTGTAAGTACTACTCTTATCAGTTTAATACCTGTTACAGCACCTATCAGGGGGCGTGTATAAGGCCTGGATTTTTAGAACCAGAAGGATGGAAAAAGATGCTTTGTTGGTCGTATCACTTAAATTTTGGGGCACGGCACGTGCAATCAAAGGTGCCACCATATAGGAGTGGCGTGTTTGTAAGTACTACTCTTATCAGTTTAATACTTGTTATGTCACCTATCAGGGCATGTGTATAAGGCCTGGATTTTTGGGACCGGTAGATGGAAAAAGATGCTTGGTTGGTCGTATCACTTCAAATTTGGGGCACTTTGTGACATTAGCTTCTTACGCTCAAACATGTCCTTTACAGGCACCTGACTATGGGCAGATGAGCAGGAACTGCTCAAGGCGAGAGACGGAGTGGCGGATGGTTGAGAGGGGGCAAGGAGGACAGCAGTAGTTGATGTGGCTGATGATGCTGGACCAGGAGGAGAATGGCGGCTTTGAGTTTGTGTGCTGCTTGTACTCATGTGTTGGTCTGGAGTCACCCAAACATCAGGTCTCAACCTGTGGAGGATAAGGGAACCAGGCTACTCTAGACCTCATTCATCATTGCAGGTCTTGCCAAATTGGTACTATGCGTGCAAGCTACTGTGACAACAGATATGAGTGGCACTGTGCACTTGCAGAAGTTGGCAGAGTAGACGCTGTAGGCCTGACACAGACGCTTGCAGACAAGTAACTGCTATTCAATGTACTACAGTCAAAATTGTATTCTTTGTTTAAATGTGCACTACTGACTGTCACACCAGATATGAGTGGAGGCACTGACTGGGCAAGTGGGCACAGTATACGATGTGAGCCTAAGACACACACACTGGCAGGCAGGCAAATGAAATTAGATTACACAGAAAAAAAGTGTTTTTTTTTTTTAAATGTAAAGTCCTGGTATACCACTAGATTGGATTGGTTAAACTTGGCACAGTGTATTTTAAAATTATGAGAAAAACATGATCTGTAAACTAAATAAAAATCATTTTAGGAGGTTGAGAGAAAAAGAAACCGGATGGGGGGATACCGAGCAGAGCACACCATCTACAGCCCACTGGGAGACAAACTCATCCATTCCCCCAGTGGACAAAGCCAGGTGGTACTCTGCCTGGATACGGGAGTGCACCAGCACCCGGAACATGGCCTCAGGTGACAAGGGAACCCCCCCTATCAAACACTGCTTCCTGGACTTATATATAGCCAATTTGGCTAATGCCAGGAGCAGGTTGACGAGGAGGTCCCTGGCCTTATTGCCCCGGGACACTGGGTGCCCAAAAATAAAAATGTGAGGGGAGAAATGCAACCAGAACTGCAGGAGGAGGCCGCTCAAGAGTGACAAGAGGGGCTGCAGTCTGGCGCAACTAAAATAAATATGATACACGGACTCTCCCTTGCCACAGAATGGACAAGTGGAGGGAGAGTCCGTGAATTTAGCTAAGTACTCTCCCGTGCTCAGTGCACCATGGAGCACTCTCCAACTCAAGTCCCCGGTGGGTCGTGGAACTAAATCAGAATAAAGTTCCCTCCACCGGAGCCTCTTGCCCTCGTCAGCTGGTAGGACCCACCTCCAGATGGTATCGGGACGGGTCACGAGGGCAAGGAAGTGCACTGTATGGAGCACAAGAGAATATAAGCTCTTCCTCGGCATGCCGCGAAAGCATGCCAAGGGTATGTCCCTCAACTTTGAGAGGTTGGGGACAGGAGGAGCCTGAGGGGAAACACGGGGCTTGTGTCCAATGCAAACAGCCGGAGCAGGGGTGTTGAAAGGTGCATGTGGCACTCCGGCCTGCAAAGCCCCGTGAAGGAAGGTGCGCAAGTCGGGGGAGATGGCATCCCTAATCTCCTGGAGCCAGTGCCCTGAGACTTTGGGCATCACATATAACAAACGGAGTGCAAGCTCCTGGGGTGACACCCAATCAGAACGCCCGTATTCCAGGAGATCCCCTACTCGGGTCATCCGTGCATGACTAAGGCGGCGGATGATACTGGGGGACTGTAACATTGGAGCCCCCACTGCTGGATTAAATAGCAGGGGCTCCGTGAATATTTCATCCCCCTGGTCACGGAGACCATGCTCCAGGCCTTGAGGGTTTCCTGGTAGTATGCCGGCAACACAGAGAGGTCTCTCCCAAACCCCTCGGGCCTGATCAGAAATAATTGCCGGTCATACCCCAGGTTGTGAAACTGGCGATAAAAGCTGGATACCAGTGCGCACCACTGCGGAGAGGGATCTGCATATAGGTATCTCTGCAGGTACTGAAGGCGGAATGTGGACAACTGGGAGCACACACAAACTACTCCCTGTCCACCCTCCACCAAAGGCAGACTTGCCACCCCTGCAGAGACCCAATGCCTTCCCATCCAGAGGAAATCTAACAAATTCCTCTGGATATTGGTGACAAACTCTGGGGTCGGACTCAGACAAATCAGCCGGTGCCAGATCTGAGAAGCCACCAGCTGATTCACCACTAGAGTCCGCCCCCTAAGGGAAAGCATTTTTGCTAGACCCCTCCATCGTCCCAGACGAGAGAGGACACTGCCCTCTAACTCCCTCCAGTTGTCTGGGACGGAAGCGTCCGCAGCGGACAGGTAGACCCCCAGATATTTAATGACATCTGCCTCCCACGTGATGTCACGAAACGTGGGAGGCAAAGAGTCTACCTGTAAATTACCCTGTAAAAGGCCTGTGCATTTGGACCAGTTGATCTGAGCGGAGGAGGCAGCTGAATATACCTCCTGGCACTGTTTTGCCAGCTCAAGATCAACTGGATCCTGGGCCACGAGGAGCACATCGTCAGCATAAGACTTCTCACAGGACATGGCACGGAGGGCTTCAGAGAGCTCTTGAAAAGATAGTGGTATATCAAGCCGCTCTCTTACACCCTCACTGACTGTGGGGAGCCCCTCCCATAGCACCCTGCAGGCGTCTGGAGAAATGGGATCCGGAGAGTAAAGATCTTTATAAAAGTTCCGGGCTCTGTCCCGGATACTCTCCGGATCTGTAAGGGGGGCACCGTCTTCATCTAGAAGACAGGTGATGTGCCTACTGTTACCCCCCTTTTTCTCCAGTGAGTAGAAGAGGCGCGAGCCGCGGTCTAGATCTTTGAGAAAACCTAAGCGGCTGCGCACGCATGCCCCCTTGGCCTGTTGTCATTCCAGGTCACAGAGGACACCCTTCCTCTCTACATACTCGCTCTGCAGGGATTGGTCCCTACAAGTGAACAGCCTCTGCTCCAGATGGAGTACCTCCCCCAGGAGTGACTCCAACTCAGCTTTGCACTGCCCACTCGCACCCTTTGTATATTCCTGACACAGAAGTCGCAAATGAACCTTGCCCACGTCCCACCACAGTTTTAACAAGGCAAAGTCCCCCTTGCAACCCCTCCAGTCCGTCCAAAACTCCCGGATCAATGTCACAAGCCCCTGGTCCTTCAACAAAGCATTGTTGAAGTGCCAATAGGCGGCTCGTGGCGCTGTTGGCGTTAGCGCCACCGTCACAGACACACAGTTGTGGTCTGTGAACGGAGCCAGCCTAATGGCACAAGAACCGACTCGTGACATATAGTGACTAGATATATATAGTCTGTCGATCCGGGAGTGGGACACCAGAACGGCTCTCACCCTGACGTAGGTGAAACCGTTTGATGCCCCTGGGTTCTGCTCTCGCCAGATGTCCTCCAGGGAGAAGCGGGCGATGATCTCCCGCAGGGCTGACGCAGAAGGCGGGTATGGCTCTGGACTATTCCGTTCCAGAGCATCGAGGGTGCAGTACCAAACACTCATCTGCGTCAACCGTCTCCAAAAACTGGAACAGTCTGGCGAGGAACCTCACTCTCTCTGGCCCTCCAGCAGGGGCATATATATTAACTAGGTTAATGATGCTACCCTGCTCTCGGACCCGGAGGTGGATTAGACGGCCTGGGATAACAGCTTTCACAAGCAGCAGCTCTGGCTGAAAAGACTCTGAGAACAGGGTCACCACTCCACATGACGCCGATGTGAAGTGGCTGAAGAAGACCCTGCCTCTCCACTCCAGTTGCCACGAGGCCTCAGCCTCTGGAGTGGTGTGAGTTTCCTGCAGGAAGCTCACAGAGTACCCTCCCTGATATAAATAGGAGAGTACCTGGAACCTGCGGAAACTGTCTTGACAGCCATTGGTATTTAGCGTGCTGATGTGCAAAGCCATTACTGCGTGTCAGGAATTGTGCGTTCCTCAGACCCTTGAGACTGCTGATAGGACACGCACATTTTATAGAATTTCTGGACGCGGAGATGCTCTGCAGTCCCAGAATTCTTGGCCCTAGTGCTGACTACTAGATATTGCTGGAGAGAGTGGAGAATAAACGACATATTCTTCCACCTCTCCAAGGCCAGCCGCACCTTCCTTTTCTTTTGTCCATGAAGGGTGCTCTCAAGGAATAGATCTATTTCCTTGACAGGGATGACCCGCCCAGAATCTGATGTTCCTTCTAGTGGGTCACCCCTGGGCTTCTCTTGGCTTAGGGCTTTTACTCCATCCTCCCCGGCTGGAGTCAGTTTCCTCAGCTTTATTCTCAGGGACCCCCTCTTAGATGATACAGAAGGAGTCCCTTTAGCACCCTTCAAGGTAAATAATGGACCCTTGGATTGCTGCTGAACCCCTGTAGCTTCAGGAGTGCATTCAGGGGTAGCTGGCTGGACAGCAGTGGCTGGCATGGCTTCCTTAATGGAAACCTTGGAGGCTTTATATGTCTCCTCTGCCAGTTCCACCGCTGCTTGCTCAGCTTGGATGGCACCGATGTTAGGGTCAGTGGACTGCTGAGGAGGGTAGACAGGCTCTCCCATGATGTTAACAGGAAAACCTGTTTCATCACCCTCCCCCATTTCCACTTCCCCTTGTGCCACATCCCCCCTGACAGACAAATCCATGGGATCCTGAATGGGGGTCATGCCTATATTCCCCCCCTCCAGTAGTGACTCGGCCTGGGGCTCTAACAAAGCCCGAGGTACATCACTAGAGAGTGACACTGGAGGAGGAGACTGACTGTTGCCCTTGAAGCTCAGCACCTCAGGGACACTGACTACCCATTCAGCAGGGGCTTTGTTGGGACCCCCCTCAAAGGCCAGAGGCAGAACCTGATCTTTCTTGTCTACCCCTGCCTCACATGGGAGACCCTCTTGCCCCTGCTTTTCCTCCAGACCCTTTTCCACATTAACCCCTATAGGGTCTGGAGAGAGAAATGTGTGGTCTGGCACCGGCTGGCTGAGCTTAATAACCGGGCCAGACAATGTCACCGGATGAGGAGGAGATGTTTTGTTCCTCTTCTTGCTTTTAGAGGGAGGTGCTCCACTATAGAGCACTTCCCACTTATCAGCAACCTCCCTGTTGGTTTTATGCTTCCTCTTCCTGGGGACGTCACTCCTGGAAGAGGTGCTGCCACTAGCTGCCTCCCCTGCAGAGGGCTTATTATCCCTCTGCTTATACTGTGCCCCCACACTAACTGATGTAATTATGGTGGGGGCAGATTGGGACTTGGGAGATGCAGCTGTGACACTGGGAGGACCGGTGACATTCTTCCCCTTTTTCCCCGTGTCTGCAGTCTTGCTGGAGACCACAGACACAGATGGCTTTTTTGGGGAAGAAGGGGGTTTGGAGGCCGTGGTGGTGGCTTGAGGAACGGCCTCCTTGCCTGAGCTCTGTGGGGGGCTATGACCCTTGAGGTCCCCGCTGTTATGGGCTCAGCGGGGATGGGTGCTGTACTGACGGAGGTGCCATTTGCTGTATGCCCCAACCCCTTGCAATGATAGCACTGCACCTCCGTAGTGCTGTAAAAAATCCTGTAGAGCACCCCCTCAAATGGAACCCCAAAAGACCCCTCTGTGTTTTCTGCGCCCTGAGGCAGGCACATTTGTACCTGCCTCTTGAAAGAGAGTACATGACGAAGTGCTCTCTCTCTGCACCCCAGGGGAATTTTAATAAATGGTGTTTTTACTTCCCCTAGGGTTAGCAGGTGGGGGCGCAGGAGGGAGTCTGGTAGGAAGGGGGGCACATTAGAGAGTGTTACTTTTGTGCCCAACCCTTCCAGGGGTTCTATTGGGACATATAATCCCCCCACTGTGATGCCTCTCTGTATAAGAATGTAAGCAGCAGCCAGAGTACGGGTAAAGAAAACTGCTTTCCCGTACATTTTGCTGGCTGCTACTATAACAGAGGGGCTGATGACATTAGCTTCAGCACGCAGATAGATATCAATGCTGTAGACCCCAGACATCTGACATTTAACCCCATGCTTCTTGGTGATCTGCCCCTCAGCCCCAGCGGTGGTATTACTGGGGCTAGCAGAAACCACCTGTGACCAGGTATTAGCCACAGGGGTAGGTCTGCTGGCAGAACCACAAGGAGCTGGGGCTGCCTTATCTGCCTGGGGCCTATGCTGTGCAGTGCTGCAGCTAGGATTTTCAGGGGCCATTATTCCCCGTTTTGACCCCTGAGGCTTCTTAATGGTCTTATCCCTTATGTTTAGACCCTTTTTTATTAGTTTATTTGTTTTATTTATTTTTATTTTTTGTTTTATGATTTTCTATTGTTTTCTTTTTAAAAATATATAAGTGTGGAAAAGAAACAAAAAGACAAAACTAAGGGAGAGAGATGATGCTTGGCAGTGGAAGGGTTAATGGCCTGTTGCAAGGTGTCTAATTGCAACAACACAGAGAACACAGAGGCTTTTTAACCCCTCTGTGTCTCTGTGTCAGATGTTAAAAAAAAGCCTTTTCAACAAAAATTCTAATTGTTTTCCCCCCCACTGCCTACAAAGATGTTACCTGTCTTCTCTCCCCCCCAAAACATAAAACCCAACACCAAACAAACAAAACTTTAAAAAAACCTGAAAAACTTTTAAAAAAAAGTCAAAGTAAAAAAAGCTCCAGGAGTGAAGGTGGAGTGCTAAGGGAGGGGTGTGGCAAAGTATCCAGGAGACAGCTCACTCTCCTGGGATAGAGAGCTGGGCCTGACTCCCAGAAAACTAAAACTTAAATTAAACTAAGAAAAATACCACAAAAACTCCCAAAAATGAACAACACCGTGCACAAAGTGCTTATAAACAGAAAGGTGTTATAATAAAACTTGTATTTGAGGGACTAAGACCCTAAAAAGCCTTTTGTTTAGAGCTCAAGCATGCACACAACCTCTTGGCACAGTACTTGTAAGCAGGACACACCCACTGGCTAGCGGTCAGGCAAATGAACTTAGATTGGCGGTCAGGCAAATGAACTTAGATTTAAGAAAATGAAATTATTGTTTTTTTAAATGTAGACTGCTGGTACACCACTAGATTGGATTGGTTGTACTTGGCACAATACTTGTAAGCCTGACACACACACTGGCTAGCGGTCAGGCAAATGAACTTAGATTGGCGGTCAGGCAAATGAACTTAGATTTAAGAAAATAAAATTATTGTTTTTTTAAATGTAGACTGCTGGTACACCACGAGATTGGATTGGTTGAACTTGGCACAATACTTGTAAGCCTGACACACACACTGGCTAGCGGTCAGGCAAATGAACTTAGATTGGGCGGTCAGGCAAGTGAACTAAGATTTAACAAAATAAATATAAGTATAAGTTTTTTTTTTTTTTAAAGTAGACAACTAGTAAACAAGATTGTATTGGTTGCACTGTGCACACACAGTATAAGCTGTGAGCCTGACACACACACTTACTAGCAGGGCTAGCAGGGAAACAGGCAAATGAAGTTAGATTAGACAGAAAAAAAATAAACAAAAAAAAATGATGTTATAGCCCTAAAAAGGGCTTTTTGGGGTGCTGTGTTTACCGCAGAGATCTGATGAGTCCTTCAGCACTGCACTGGACACTGAATAAACTTGCCTAGCTATTGATTTCCCTATTCAATCAGCATCACCTACACTCTCCCTCCTCTCAGAAAGACTGCAAGTTAGTTATGATTCCAAAATGGCTGCTGTTCATGAGGTAGAAGGGTCTGGAAGGCAGGGTATGATGCTGATTGGCTGGAATGTGTCTGCTGACTGTGAGGTGCAGGTTTAAAGTTTGCTCAATGATAAAGTATAGGGGGTGGATCGAACATTGCATATGTTGGCAGTTCGCCGCAAACGCGAACATGCTATGTTCGCCGGGAACAGTCCGCAGGCGAACTATTCGCGACATCTCTAATGGCTTCCCTTAAGCATATGCCCGATGTATAAAACAACTTTGAGCAAAACACAAGCTAAGAATCCCACCCATGTACAGCTGTTTCAGGGTTACTGCCTCTCATCAGCATAGGGCCAGTTTCTTAGCTTGTGTAGTGGATATTATGAGTAGGTAGTTCACCACAACAATCATTTAATATATGGTGGGCAAAAGAGCGATAGAAGCCCTCTACCGTACAGTAGTACAGTAAATAAATAGTATATCTGTGTTCTCATTTGAATGTCTAAAACAAGTTAAAAAACTTGTTTCAGGCCAAGAATTCCAAGAATTACAGTTATTACACTGCCTTCTGAGAACCTTTCAGGGACATGCAAATGTGCCCACAAAGGCTTCACTTTTGCAATCCATAACCATATAAAAAGTTTTTAAACATTATTTTTGCACTGTGCAGTGGTCCTTTATGTAAAGTCTACAATAAAGCACAAAATGGAACAATTAGAAGATAAGAAGAGGAAAGATAATATGGTGATATACTGTATTGATACTTATGATGCCAGATCAAATACTATTCATAACAGCATTTCAGAATCATTGCCATCCTTTTTATTAGATGATGAAGATCTTTTAAGAGATATGGAAGGTTTCTGGATTTAACTAGCTTGCAGTATCATAAGCATTACCTTACTAGCACATATATTTTATGTGTATTCCTGTCAAATCTTACATATCTGATCTTCTTCTGTTAAGTTCCTTTTTTATCATGCACACTATGTCATGTAAGGTTCCCTTGAGATCTCCGTTTTCTTGAAAAGGTCTTTTAACATTACCCTTCTTTAATCTTCTATCTCTTTACATCGCTCATTATAGAAAGTATCTTTGTCTCTTCTTGCTATCCTCTGGAATTCTGCATTCAGTTGGGCAAATCTTTGTCTCCACTACCTTTCATTTTCCTACTTTCCCCTTCTTTCTTGGGCTACTTTCAAAGTGTTATCTAACAGACAGATTTACTTGCTGTTATTTTTTTTATTTTGGGTATATTTTTTGTTGCTGTTTTCTGGACAATGTCACAAGCTTCTGTCCAAAGTTCAGGCATTCTATCTACCATGCCATATTAAATCATAGCCTGTAGCAGCAACTGTACACCCACAAAGCCTGCAGGCTTGAGATTCGGCGGAGTTATAGAGCTATTACATGCAACCATGCCACGACCAACGAGCCGGAGTGGCAAGCCCGTAAACCCTTTCCGGCACACAAGTTTTTAAGGGGCTGGTCAAGATGCGATCGGCCATTATGATCCAATAACGGTATAACGTAGTGCAATACAGGCCTCTCAGCCAATAGAAAGCAGTCTAGCCACAGCTGATTGACCGAGGGAGATTATAAAGTGCTGTTGCTGGAGTTTGAGTTTTTTTAGTGAGAGAGAGTAGGAGTATTTTGAGAGCAGTTATTTTTCTATTATACTATTTACGATTTTACATTTAATCCTTGGTTACACATATTTACAGATTACATATAATTGCAATACACATCATTTAAAAAACACACATAGAGACACATAGAGCTAGGTCACTCCATACACCCCCATCACCCACAAACCATCCCCTAACAGTTATTAAATGCACATAATAAATAATACACAAATTTTTGTTTTCCATCATACATATACAGCCAGACTTTGATTGATTTATCCTTATTTTATTTTTGGGATTATAATGGAGGGAGGAGAGAGATGAGGGAGAGGTGGCCCTGGGAATAGTGGATGAGTGGAGGATAGGAGTGGAAGAGAGGAGGAGGAGGTTGGGAGTGGTGGAGGAGAGGAGGTGGCGGAGGAACAGGAGGAGCAGCGAGAGCAGGAGGGAGAGGAGCATGAGAAGTAGGAGGAGAAGGAGGAGGAGAAGGAGAAGGAGATGGAGGGGGAGGAGAAGCAGTAGGAGGAGGAAGTGGAGGAGGAAAGTGGAGAGGAGGAGGTGGGTGATGGCAGGGTGGCCCTAGCACCAGGCACACATAGAAGAGGAACAGAGGGGGAGGGGCCTGATCTGGCTGGGGTAGTTCAGGGGAGGGAAAGGCCTCAGGGACAGGTCAGGGAGATGAGGATCCACAAGCACAGAGCCCACAATTACACAAACCGGGAGAATGTGGTGCTCCTTGGTGCTATCCATTGCCGCCCCGTGATCGTTGAAGGGGAGAAGGAAGTTAGGCCAGGGCCTAGGGCTCAGGTATGGAAGGTGGTAGCGGCTGAGGTTACAGCAGTGGGCATAGTACCAAGGGATGTGAGGTCCATCAAGCACCGTTTTGAAGACATCAGGGTCAAAGTGATGAGGATGATGGCCAAAGGAGGAGAAGAACTTGACTGTGTGCTATAATGAGTGGGAGAGGGTCACCAAGGACCTTCTGAGCCAGGTGCCCACCGCTGGAGCTTCAGGCCTGGTGGCCTAGCAGGATCCAGCTTCCATGTCGGGTGAATATCACATACACCAACATGCCACCACATGTACATCACACACTACACATGTACATGATGACCAACAAGGACACTGACATGTCAGCTCCATGGAATTATCAAGGGATAGATGGATGCGTCATTAATTCCATGAAGGTGACAAATCACTATCAATCCTGGGAACAACAACAGTAATCAAGCAATATAGGGTCCATGTATTGGTGTGACTACTGCAGTCTATGCAGTTACAGACCGCAGTCGGATTCAAGATAGCGTTAGAAGATTATAGAACAATCAAGACCAATTACCAAAGAATAGATCATGTCTAGCAAATGATAGCTAATCTGAGTTGCAATTAGGAGAATTATCCAGATTCAAGCCTGGATGTTAGATAGTTAGGAATGCACACAAAATAATGTATTATTTATAATACTAATAACATATACCTTTCTTTTCTCTCTTTCAGCATCAAGGAGGTCTGGGTCCAGTAATGAGGTGGGAACCGGCGCAGGGGGGAGGAGGAAACAAGAGGAGTCAAGAGCCCTGGTTCTTAGGAGGAAGATGTAATATGGCTTGGGGTCACCATCAGTACCACCAGCCAAACCGTCAGAATTTGACACCACTATCCCCCTCCACTAGAGACTGAGCCTATTGCCAGGACCCTCCCACTGGAGGGATCATACCAGCCAGCCACCACCTCCTCACCCCCTCAGCAGTGAGCTGGACTGGCTGACACCACCACCACTAAGCCCACCAACACCACCACTCATAATGTAGCAGTTTACAGTCGGGCCACAGACCCTCCCCACTTGGACACCACCACCGTCACCTCCTCATTAGGCCATGCCCCAGGGGCCTCCATCCCCAACATCAGGCCAGGCTTCACAGTCGGAGATTCTGGCCCTAATGCAACAGCAGGTGGAATGTCTTCAGAGGATCCAGGCCAGCATCTCCACCAATCATGCGGAGGTCATGAGCAGCCTGGCCAGGCACAATACGGAGGAGAGGAGGCTGATGACAGAATCCGACTTTTCCATGCTGTTCATAATGGGGGTGGACCAGAGCATATTCCATGGGGTAGACGCAGAAGCCATGCAATGAACTCTGGTCCCAAGCCCCGCCTCCTCCACCGCCAGAGGCATCCCCCGGCCACCCATAGCCTGGCCCCTCTTCTCCTCCCACAATGCCTCCACCACTATCACTGCAGGTGCTGCTGCCTCCTGGGTCACACTTTGCGAGCTTTGCAAAGCCTCATTGCACTGCGAGCAGTTGAGGCATGCAGGACTTAAGCAGCGAGCAGTTTCACACCACTGCGAGCCTCGCAAAGCGAGGCAAGTAGTTGAGGTACGCTACTGCAAGAGTCGCAACTGCTAGCCAAGCACCCGAAAAACAAAAAAAATAATTTAACTAAAATAATAACACACTCACACACAGCACAGGGAGAGAGCCAGGAAGCCTGGGAGTGTGGTTGCAAGCCAATTTGAGACATATTTGGAGTTTTTCGTCAATACAAAATCGACTAGGCAAGGAAAAAAATGGCGAAAAACATAAACATTTTTCTGGATGAAAACGAAGCTGAGCAAAGCCAGGTACGCTGGACTTGGAAAATACACAACGGCAAAGACAATATAACACTTACACCAACAACGCCAGGCACACAGGACTTTGAAAATAAAACCAACGGCAGTCCGCGTGTAACATGCAAACATTCAGCAGACACACAGAGGAGAAAGACACAGGGAAGGGACAGGGGGGAGATGGTGGAAAGAGACACATGCATTCCCAAACACAAAACATTAATGAAACCTGCAATGAGTGGCCTGTATAGTAGGCGGGAGGAAAAGGTGGCAATGAGTGCTTACGGCGCTTATTGCTTGCCATGCGATGAGCGCCACAAGCTCTCATTGCTGGGCTCACTATAAGCACAGCGAGCAGGAGAGGCTTGCAAGGAGCGCCAAAGGCGCTCATTGAGAGCCCCGGGATGAGCGCCGAAGGTGCTCAGCGTGGGGTTTTGCGATGAGCGAAGAATGTGATCAGTGCAAAGCAGAAAGTACATGGGAGGAGAGTCGGTCATCGCAGGGCTCACAATGAGCACCGCGAGCGGGAGAGGCTTGCAATGAGCACCGAAGGTGCTCATAGAAAGCCCCGCAATGAGCACCAAAGGCGCTCAGCGCAGGCAATTTCCTAATTATATATATATATATATATATATATATATATATATATATATATATATATACAGTATTCCAGGGTACACATTAGAGCCTCTGTGAGTGAGAAAGGGTTAATGCGACAAGCAGTTTCTTGTTTTTGGGTTGCAATTTAATCAGGTAGTGTGTCTTTAATTTATTTATGCATGTTGCAGCATGGCTTTTCATATTGGCATATGCATGACCATTACAACATATGATGAAATAGTAATTATTTTAAATGCATATTTTTTATTTGGAGATTTTTGTGTAAGTAATTGCAATGCCTTTCTATGCTTTCCCCGTATTTTAAAATCCACTGTTATGTTTATATTGTCTTTTACAGTGTTCATACACCCTTTGTGTGTCCTATTTGGAGCCAATAATATTTTCTCCTCCTTTTGCCGTTTACGGGTTTGAACCCCAGTTCGTCTTTGGGGATTCATAGCAATTTATTAGAGATTTGGGAACGTAACATTTACGGGCTTGACAGGTCAAAGTGTTTGTGGCAACGGAGTTCTGATTTCAAAAGCCCATAGGGTTTTTCCGCCTGTAACCCGCAGATCATTTACGGGTAGCTGTAAGAGGCCAATTTAATAGCCGTAAGTCTAGCGTTGGGGGAATTTAATAGGGCTGTTAGTCCCTTAAGTATATTTTTTACATCCACTGTATATTGTCAGGGGATATTAATGACTTCATAGCTGCTTGGTGTAGTGATTTTCCCTCTTTTCTTCAGTTTAATTGTGAAGCTTGCAACAAGAAGCTCATGGTCCGAGGCACAATAAGCTCCAGGTCTTGCTTTTCCTGACTGCACAGAGCTGCTCCATCTTTGGCTACAGAACATATAGTTAATCTTAGGAGATTTTGTGGTTGTCTGACATTCCAGTCCATTTGAGTTCAATAATTCCTAGGATATCAATGTTTAATCTTGTCATCTCATTTTAAATATACCCATCTTCTGCTCATCCCTAATAATGTTGGGGCACCTTCTGAGGACCTCATCTTCCGGTGCCATATAGTTATGTCTCTGGTTGTACTTATTCATTTAATTTTCTTGGCAAATATAGTGGAGTCGGTTTCCAGTTTCTTCTCGAGTGGACTAAGGTTTGTCTGACCTTGTTATTAGCTGCTCAACTTGGCTGACCCTACATTGTATAGCTCCTAACTTCATTATGGTTACAAAGCCCCATTCACCATGAGAATATAGTGATCTAGAATGATAGATAGATAGATAGATAGATAGATAGATAGATAGATAGATAGATAGATAAGACAGGCAATCTGTTTGTTAATTAAAAATAATATTTAATAGTTAGCAAAATATTGAATTAATGACAAATAATTACTGAGGCATCATTAATATTAAACTAATTTGTTAAGTTCAAGAGAGATTTATAAGGAATTTCAATTATTCATATAATTTTAAGAAAATATATTAAATACATTTGTAAACATATACAAATATGTACAATAATGTGTATATATGAAATGAAGTTAATAATTCTGCCCTTCATTTACAAACTAATACAATACATTCTACTGTTGGCAACAGGTAATTAATGAAGTATGTTTATGAAATATTTGCGTTTTAGTGAAATGAGAGCTACTAAGAGGATCTAGTTTTTATCTTATCAACACCTGCTCAGTGCATTATGGGTTGCCATAGCAACAGAAACCAGAAAAGGCATGATGTGGTTCCCTTTAAGAAAGTAAACATGAGACTAAGGAAGCATGCGCCCAGACTCTGGCTGATGATATCATTAGGACTCATTCTACAGCATGTGCTTGAATCCACACATGACACAACAATAACAGAAATAACAGTTTTTATCTTATCAACAACTGCTCAGTGTATTATGGGTTGCCATAGCAACAGAACCATTTAAAAAGAAATAAGAGGTATGATGTGGTTTCTCAGAAGAAACTAAACATGAGACTAAGGAAGCATGTGCCAGAACTCTGGCTGATGATGTCATTAGGACTCATTCTACAGAATGTACTTGAATCCACACATGACATAACAATAACAGAAAGAACAAATAATAAAAAGTTTACCAAAAGGTTCATGTAGAGAAGTAACAGAAAGCAGGACATAACACCAGATTGGGAATTGAAAATAGTTGAAACAAATGAATTTACTGTGCTTCCAAAAATTATAAAAGCATGACTGGGAAACATTTGTGAGAGTTTACATTTTTATACAGCAAACATTGTGACAGATATTAGGAAAAGTATATATATTAATAGGGAAATAGACACAAACTCCTTATCTTAAAAATATGATATTCCCTTATAGTGATGTCGCGAACATCAAATTTTCGGTTCGCGAACCGCTGACGCGAATTCCATCAAATGTTCGCGAACGGACATCGGTGAACCGCGATAGACTTCAATGGGCAGGCGAATTTCAAAACCCACAGGGACTCTTTCTGGCCACAATAGTGATGGGAAAGTTGTTTCAACAGGACTAACACCTGGACTGTGGCATGCCGGAGGGGGATCCATGGCAAAACTCCCACGGAAAATTACATAGTTGATGCAGAGTCTGGTTTTAAGCCATAAAGGGCATAAATCACATAACATTCCTAAATTGTTTGGAATAACATGCTTTAAAACATCAGGTATGATGTTGTATCGATCAGGTAGTGTAAGGGTTACACCCACTTCACAGTAACAGACCAATCTCCCCGTTTAATGCACCGCAAACAACCGCAAACAGTCCCTTTGCACAACCGCAAACTCCCCATTTGCACATGGTTGGATACCAAGCTAGCCATGTCCCGTTCCTTGTCCTCACTGATGTCATTGAAGGTCTCTTCCTCCACCCAGCCACCAAGGGTCCCCGAAAGGGGACAACAAGCCCCCTGGGACGCCTGCTGTGTTTGGTCTTCCACCTCCTCAAAGCCACCTTCCTCCTCTGACTCCTCTTCTTCAGACTCCCAGAGTCTGGGGGCTTCCACTGCCCAGCATGGAAGATTATACACAGGTCAGAGTCTGGGGGCTTCCACTGCCCAGCATGGAAGATTATACACAGGTCAGAGTCTGGGGGCTTCCACTGCCCAGCATGGAATATTATACACAGGTCAGAGTCTAGGGGCTTCCACTGCCCTGCATGGAATATTATACACAGGTCAGAGTCTGGGGGCTTCCACTGCCCTGCATGGAATATTATACACAGGTCAGAGTCTGGGGGCTTCCACTTTACAGCATGGAATATTATACACAGGTCAGAGTCTGGGGGCTTCCACAGCCCAGCATGGAATATTATACCCAGGTCAGAGTCTGGGGGCTTCCACTGCAAAGCATGGAAGATTATACGCGTTGCCTCTGTCTGCGTTATTATAAGGTGTGTACTGTTAAGTAGTACTATTCCTATCGGTTTAATCCCTGTTACGTCCACTATTAGGGGACGTGTATATGGCATGGATTTTTGGAACAGGGAGATGGAAAAAGATGCTTGGTCGGACCTCCTACTTCGAATTTGGGACACTGCACGTGCAATCTAAGGTGCCACCAGATAGGAGAGGTGTATTAAGTTGTACTACTCATTCCTCATCAAGTTTAATACCTGTTCCGTCACCTATCTTTCCTCCCAATAGCACATTCTATATGTCATCAACCGGCCTGTGTGTATTTAGAGAACCACACTTTAAGGCCCTTAACCTGGGACAAGGTGGCTTGGCTATCAGAATTGCCTCAGAGCCTTAAAAACTCACCAAACCCCCTAATCAGACACTCACTATCATACTGGAAATGGGCCAAGAAACACACGGGTTTGTTCCCTGGATCCACCCAAATGACCCCAATTCTTGACCACCCTCAGGCCCCGAAACACATGAGCACAACATCACAACACTGGTGGAGGTCAAGGAAACTAGATAGACTGGGAGACTGGTTAGTAAAGTGCCAGATGCTCACCTATGAGGAACTGAGGGACAAGCATGAGCTACCGCTGTCAGAACATTACAATTACTGTAGGCTGAGGCATTTCACACACTCCCTGACCCAGAAACAGGGGACACCGGTCTTAAATTGGTTCTCCAAAATTTGTAAAGATAAACCTCTATCAAGGGGGATCATTGGGTCGCTTTACAAATATAAAACATTTGTTAGTGGTTGAAGCGACACTGGGGGAAGTACCGGAGTGGGGGAGCCCTGGAGACCCTTCAGAAGCAACCGGCGGCAAAATTATCCCAGGAAAGGAGAGGTCGCTTACTGAAGCCTGCCCTAGGGTAACCCAAGGGTGATTGCCCAGGTTAGATATTGTAAATAATAAGCTAATACTGCTGGAGGGATGATAGCTAATTGGACTTTGGTGTTTCCTGCAGATATACTCTTTACAATTGTCTGTTTTACCATGTTTTAGGTATCTCTTAAATTGCAATCACAGTAAAAAATAAGAAAAATTATTAACCTAAAAAGTAAAAATAAGAAGGAATAACCAGCTTTCACAAAATGTCTCTATTGTAAATATGTATTGTTGCACAACTGTTATGCAAGACTGTTCAAAAATGCTTTATTTTATTATTATTTCTATTACATGCAGTACACCTTCTAAAATAAAATAATTAAAATGCAAAAATTAGGTATTGTTGCAGCGACCAGAAAAATTGATGTTAGTTTGCCAGGCAGAAAGTGCCCTAAAACATTGCGTCTTGAATCCTAGTTGGTGGCGGATAAGTCACGCAAGTCATCCGGCATTCAGGGATAAAATACAGCAGCGTGTGGACCATTATTAGCTCAAGGCAGCTCATCTATCAGGACTTCTTTAATCTAATGTATCGCCCACTGTCAGTCCCTTCGGGATCCATCCCTCATTCATCTTAATAAAGGTGAGGTAATCTAGACTTTTTTGACCTAGGCGACTTCTCTTATCAGTGACAAAACCTACTGCTGCACTGAAGGTCCTTTCTGACAGGACATTTGAAGCGGGGCAGGACAGAAGTTCTATGGCAAATTGGGATAGCTCAGGCCACAGGGCAAGCGTGCACACCCAGTAGTCAAGGGGTTCATCGCTCCTCATAGTGTCAATATCTGTAGTTATGGCGAGGTAGTCTGTTACCTGACGGTCGAGTCGTTCTCTGTGGGTGGATCCCGAAGGGCTGTGGTGATGCATAGGACTTAAAAAGCTCCACATGTCCTTCATCAACAACACGTCTGTAAAGCATCCTCTCATTGCCGGCGTGGTCGTGGGAGGAGGAGGATTATGTTCACCTCTTCCGCTGTTAGATTGCCTTTGTGCTGTGACATCACCCTTAAACGCTGTGTAAAGCATACTTTTTAATTTATTTTGGTAGTGCTGCATCCTTTCCGACTTGTGGTAATTCGTTAACCTTTCAGGCACTTTCTGCTTATAACGGGGATCTAGTAGCGTGGACACCCAGTACAGGTCCTCCTTCATCCTTTTTTATACGAGGGTCCCTCAACAGGCACGACAACATGAAAGACCCCATTTGCACAAGGTTGGATGCCGAGCTAGTCATGTCCCGTTCCTCGTCCTCAGTGATCTCACTGAAGGTATGTTCGTCACCCCAGCCACGTACAACACCACTGGTACCAGATAGGTGACAACGAGCACCCTGGGATGCCTGTTGTGGTTGGTCTTCCTCCTCCACCTCAGAGCCACATTCCTCCTCTGACTCCTCTTCCTCACAATCCTCTTCCAGCGTTGCCGAAGGTCCAGCAAGCGATGCTGATAAGGCTGTTTCTGGCGGTGATGGTGACCACAACTCTTCCTCTTCAAGCTCATCTACGTCCTGATCCAGCACTCTTCGCTTGGCACGCTCCAGGAAGAAAACAAATGGTATGATGTCGCTGATGGTGCCCTGGGTGCAACTGACCAGGTTTGTCACCTCCTCAAAAGGACGCATAAGCCTACAGGCATTGCGCATGAGCGTCCAGTAACGTGGCAAAAAAATCCTCAGCTCCGCAGAGGCTGTCATAGCACCCCGGTCATACAATTACTCGTTAATGGCTTTTTCTTGTTGGAGCAGGCGGTCGAACATTAGGAGTGTTGAATTCCAACGTGTCCGTTTGTCTAAAATCAAGCGCCTCGCTGGCATGTTGTTTCGCCGCTGGATATCTGTAAAGTGCGTCATGGCCGTGTAGGAACGCCTGAAATGAGCACACACCTTCCTGGCCTGCTTCAGGACGTCCTGTAAGCCTGGGTGCTTATGCACAAAGCGTTGTACAATCAGATCACACACATGTGCCTTGCACGGCACATGTGTCAACTTGCCCAAAGTCAATGCCGCCAACAAATTTCTTCCATTGTCACAAACCACTTTGCTGATCTCCAGTTGGTGCGGAGTCAGCCACTGATCCACCTGTGCGTTCAGGGCGGACAGGAGTGCTGGTCCGGCGTGACTCTCTGCTTTCAGGGAAGTCAACCCCAAGACGGCGTGACACTGCCGTATCCGGGATGTGGAATAGTACCTGTGGAGCTGGGGGGGTGCCGTTGATGTGGAGCAAGACATAGCAGCAGCAGAAGAGGACTCAGCCGAGGAGGTTATGGAAGAGGATGGAGTAGGAGGAGTAGAGGAGGTGGCAGCAGGCCTGCCTGCAAGTCGTGGCGGTGTCACCAACTCCTCTGCAGAGTCACGTATTCCATGCTTGGCAGCCGTCACCAGGTTTACACAATGCGCAGTGTAGGTGATATACCTGCCCTGACCATGCTTTGCAGACCAGGTATCCGTGGTCAGATGGACCCTTGCCCCAACACTGTGTGCCAGAGATGCCATTACTTACTTTTGCACAATCGAGTACAGGTTGGGGATTGCCTTTTATGCAAAGAAATTTCGGCCGGGTACCTTCCACTGCAGTGTCCCAATAGCTTCAAATTTTTTGAACGCCTCAGACTCCACCAGCTTGTATGGTAAAAGCTGGCGGGCTAAGAGTTCAAACAAGCCAGCTGTCAGTTGCCGGGCAAGGGGGTGACTTTGTGACATTGGCTTCTTACGCTCAAACATGTCCTTGACAGACACCTGACTGTGGGCAGATGAGCAGGGACTGCTCAGGGCGAGACACGGAGTGGCGATAGTTGAGAGGGGGCAAGCAGGGCAGCAGTGGTTGACGTGGCTGAAGATGGTGGACCAGGAGGAGGATGGCGGCTTTGACTTTGTGTGCTGCTTGTACTGATGTGTTGATCCCATAGGCGTTTGTGATGTGACATCATGTGCCTTCGCAAAGAAGTTGTACCTAGGTGGGTGTTGGACTTCACACAAATCAGTTTCTTTTCGCACAGGTTGCAAATGGCATCACTGTTGTCACAGGCAGACAAACGAAAAATTTGCCACACTGCTGAGCTCTGCAATGACGGCATTCTGGTGGTGGCAAAAGCATGCATTGACTGGCGTGCTGTTTGGCTGACCCCGGGTGTCGATGCATACTGTCTGACTGTGCCACTAGCTACTTTTGACGACCTCCCGCTGCTTCCAACTCGTCTCCTCCTCATCTCTGTCTCCCCATCTGAACTTTCCTCCTGTTCTTCTTCTCTTATAGTGGGCATCCACGTGACTTCCACGGATGCATCATCATCATCAACCGCTTCACTTGTATCTGACAACTCAACAAAGGAAGCAGCACCGGGTACAACATCATCATCATCATCATCATCATCAGACCGTACGTCCATGTGTGTAATGTTGCCTGACTGGGACATATCCCTGTTATCTACATCCTCTGGCACTAATGTTTGTGCATCACTCCTTTCTTCCAACGGATCTGTAAATAACTCTGCTGATGGATCAAGTGAAGCGGCTGTGGTGCTAGTGTTGGTGGTGGCGGCAGGTGGGCGAGTGGTAACTGGAGAGGTGCCCAAAGCTAAGCTGGAGTAGGATGGTGCGTCTAGATTCCGAGCGGAAGCCGTAGAAGATTGGGTGTCCTGTGTTAGCCAGTCAACCATGTCCTCAGAACTGTTCAAGTTCAGGGTACGTTGCCTCTTAAAACTGAGCATTATTCTAGGGCCAAAGGGAATCACAGCACCACAACTACGACGGCCCCTGCGGTGTGGCCTGCCTCTGCTGTCATTTTTTCTATTAGTTGTAATATGCGTGCAAGCTACTGTGACACCAGATATGAGTGTCACTGTGCACTGGCAAAAGTTGGCAGAGTAGATGCAATAGGCCTCACACACACGCCTGTAGGCAGGCTACTGATATTCAATCGATTACAGAAAAAAAAGGGTTGTTTTATTTCACTGCACACTACGGTGGCACTAGATATGAGTGTCACTGCGCACTGGCAAAAGTTGGCAGACTAGATGCAATAGGCCTCACACACACGCCTTTAGGCAGGCTACTGATATTCAATCGATTACAGTAAAAAAAGGGTTGTTTTATTTCACTGCACACTACGGTGGCACTAGATATGAGTGTCACTGCGCACTGGCAAAAGTTGTCAGAGTAGATGCAATAGGCCTCACACACACGCCTTTAGGCAGACTACTGATATTAAATCGATTACAGTAAAAAAAGGGTTGTTTTATTTCACTGCACACTACGGTTGCACTACATATGAGTGTCACTGCGCACTGGCAAAAGTTGGCAGACTAGATGCAATAGGCCTCACACACACGCCTGTAGGCAGGCTACTGATATTCAATCGATTACAGTAAAAAAGGGTTGTTTTATTTTACTGCACACTACGGTTGCACTAGATATGAGTGTCACTGAGCACTGGCAAAAGTTGGCAGACTAGATGCAATAGGCCTCACACACACCTGTAGGCAGGCAACTGATATTCAATCGATTACAGAAAAAAAAGGGTTGTTTTATTTCACTGCACACTACGTTGGCACTAGATATGAGTGTCACTGCGCACTGGCAAAAGTTGGCAGACTAGATGCAATAGGCCTCACACACACGCCTTTAGGCAGGCTACTGATATTCAATCGATTACAGTAAAAAAAGGGTTGTTTTATTTCACTGCACACTACGGTGGCACTAGATATGAGTGTCACTGCGCACTGGCAAAAGTTGGCAGGCTAGATGCAATAGGCCTCACACACACACCTTTAGGCAGGTTACTGATATTCAATCGATTACAGTAAATAAAGGGTTGTTTTATTTCACTGCACACTACGGTGGCACTAGATATGAGTGTCACTGCGCACTGGCAAAAGTTGGCAGACTAGATGCAATAGGCCTCACACACACGCCTGTAGGCAGGCTACTGATATTCAATTGATTACAGTAAATAAAGGGTTGTTTTATTTCACTGCACACTATGGTGGCACTAGATATGAGTGTCATTGCACACTGGCAAAAGTCAGCAGACTAGATGCAATAGGCCTCACACACACACCTGTAGGCAGGCTACTGATATTCAATCGATTACAGTAAAAAAGGGTTGTTTTATTTCACTGCACACTACGGTGGCACTAGATATGAGTGTCACTGCGCACTGGCAAAAGTTGGCAGACTAGATGCAATAGGCCTCACACACACGCTAGCAGGCAGGCATATGCAATTAGATTACACAGAAAAAAATAATAAAATAAAATAAAAAGGGCTTTTTGTGTTGCTGTCCTTGCAGCAGATATCAAAGGAGTCCTTCAGGTGTGTAGTTAAAGCTAAATACACAGCCTGGCTATCTATTTCCCTATTAAAGCAGCAGAAAAAAATAATAAAATAAAATAAATGATGTTCTAGCCCTAAAAAGGGCTTTTTGAGTTGCTGTCCTTGCAGCAGATATCAAAGGAGTCCTTCAGGTGTGTAGTTAAATCTAAATACACAGCCTGGCTATCTATTTCCCTATTAAATCAGCAGAAAAAAATAATAAAATAAAATAAATGATGATCTAGCCCTAAAAAGGGCTTTTGGGTTGCTGTCCTTGCAGCCGATATCAAAGGAGTCCTTCAGGTGTGTAGTTAAAGCTAAATACACAGTCTGGCTATCTATTTCCCTATTAAATCAACAGCAGGTAGATTATATCTCCTCTCTCAATGGATGCAGCTACAGAATGATTCTAAAATGGAGGCTGTCATACAGATGGAAGGCTCTGGAAGGGAGTGTATGCTGCTGATTGGCTGGATGTGTCTGCTGACTGTAAGGTGCAGGGTCAAAGTTCCCTCAATGATAAAGAATAGGGGGCGGACCGAAAAGCGCATATGTTAGCATTCGTTGCGAACGCGAACATGCCTAAATTGCCGCAAATAGTTCTCCGTTGAACTGTTCGGGACATCACTATTCCCTTATATATCATTGTAAATCTATTAGATACACTGATAATTATTAACAATGAGTATTGATATAGTTGTAATTCAATGCTGTCAAATGAACTAAGAACAAAGACCACAAAACACTGAAGTGGTTAATAGCAACCTTTTTTTCATGCAGTAACATGACTTTCAAGAGCTAGAGGATTACTGATAATATATGATAACTGACACAACGCCTTCCTTTTTTGTATTTCTTTTCTTTTTTTTATTTCACATTATTCATTTACATCACATATTATAATTGTCAAACTGCGAGTTGCCATCACGATTTGCGAGCTTGTGAAGCGAACTCGCAGAACTACTTGCCTCGCGATGTGAGGGACGCAGTTTGGGCCGCATTTGCTGAGGTGGAGCAAGTTAACGGCCGAACTGCGTACATCGAAAAACACCAAAACCACAGAAAAATAGCAAAAAAACATAAAAAAACATCACACACAGCACAGGGGGACAGCCTGCATGTCTGGGAGTGAGGTTGCACACTAATTTAAGTCAAATTTAAGCAGTTTTGGCTCTTAAAAATTGGCTAAGTGAGAAAAAAATGGTGGACGAAAAAAATGAAAACAAAGCTACACGACCCTGAAGCACACAAAACACCGCCAGGGATGTACGACTTTTACCCAGGCACGTACGAGGTACAAAATACACTATTAGGAAGGACAGAAAATGCTTGCGAGGCGCCTAAAATAACGGATATGTCCCGCGCATGTAGGCTATATATACTACACACTTGCCACATTGCTGACACTTTCTTCTCAGGTGACGACAGTCTGACTTGACATTTTCTGCTGCCAGAAAATCCAAAGAGATTGTTAGATCTTAAGGATATTGATTTCTGGCTATTAATTATAAATAGGTAAAGTATATTATTTTTTTTTTTTTATAGTTTCCACTGTATATATATCTTTAGTATGCTTAGCTCTTTCTAAAACATTTATTAATCTACTACATAATTATTAATGTACATTAATAATTAATAATTACTTAATAAAAATTAAAAATAAACATTATACTGCAGTGTAAAATTTTACATTGTATGTATTATATGTATTATGATTACCTCTTTATCTTACATTTATTAATTAATTAATTTATTAATAATGTCAAATTTCTTTATTAATTGCTATTTAGAAAAAAAAATGTTTTGCCCACTGCACTAAAAAAAAGGTGTCTTTTACACTGCCGTTACATGTCTGTATTATGCTTAAGTCTTCCTAATACACTTATTCATTAATGTCAATTAATTAATTATTTAATTAATTAAGAATTACTATATTTTACACAACACTTATATATCTGTATTTATGCTCCTTGCCTGACAGCAATAGGACCCTGAAATATGTTTTATACTGCAGGAACAGAAATGCATATTTTACACTGCAGTTCTATATCTGTATTATGATTAGTACTTAATAATACATTTATTCATTAATTAATTTATTAATAATCTCAAATTCATTTATTAATTGCTAATTACAAAAATAAAAAAGTGCACTGCACTAAAAAAAAAAAAAAAGCTCTTTTACACTGCAGTATTGCACTGTATTATGTTTAAGTCTTCCTAATACACTTATTCATTAACGTCATTTAATTCATTCATTAATAATTACAATATTTTACACTACACTTGCATATCTGTATTGATGCTCATTGCATGACAGCAATAGGACCCTGAAATAAAATAAATGGATATTTTACACTGCAGTTAAAAATAAGGACATTTTGTACTGCACTTACTTCAATCAGTTTATTATGCTCTAAGACCTCAACATTTTTTATATTTAGCACTGATTTTACTTAAGTTACTTTATTATGCTCTGAGACCGCAAAAATATATATACTTTACAGTGCAATTACTTACATCAGTGTATTATTCTCTGGACCTATAAAAAATGGATATTTTGCACTGCAGTAAAAAAAATATATATTTTACACTGCACTTTCTATTAATGCCCATTGCCTGACAGGGATAGGACCCTAAAAGCAGTTACAGATTTAAATCAGTTTATTATGCTCTGACACCTAATACATTTCATATTGATGCTTAGGCCTTTACGTTTTGCATGTATCAAATTAAATATGATACTTTCATTTATCAATGAATTAGATGAATACAAACATTAACAATGCTTTTAATGTCATTTTACAGTTTTGTCATCTCTGTGAACACTGGACCTGAATGAACACAGACCCTAAGCTCTGCAGCAATTCATCTGCAATTACATCACCATTACAGGTATATGATTTAATTATGCCCTTCTTTATCACAACATGATTAAGTCTTTTGCTTTTGCAATGATGAAAGTTATTGATTAATAATTCATGTATGTACAATAAAAATACATTATATATCTTACAGATTTGAAGAAAAATACAACTACAACACCATCAGAAAGTGGAAAGGAAGTTAATCCTTTAATACTTCAGGTAGCTAAGAAAAAATGTTAAGAATGTGCTTATTCATGCTATACAAGAAAAAATTAAAATTGAAACTAAAAAACCTGTATTTACAATTGCAGATTAAAATGGTGGACAAAGCAGAAACAAAGAAAGAACGGAAAAGAGCGGCAAGTGAACGGAAGCAAAGATGGAGAGATGCACAGTCGCCCAAGACTTCCCAAAGACTAAGAGAAGAAGGCCAACAGAGACTTGCCAATAAAAGAAAATTGAGTGCACATGGACAAACTGAATTTGCTGGACCTTCAATGAAAAGAAAAAGTAAACAAAAACATGTCTGTGAAACATTGCCTAATGATCCAATATTGCCTTATGGCACCAATGTTGATTCACATGACACCGATGTTGACATACACACTGGCACTGATAGCTATGTTCAGGAGCTAGGTATAGTCCTTTATTTACATCACTAACAGTAGGCACTCATTATTTTGGATTAATGAATGTGGTTTGTCAGTTTTGTGGAGAATGCAGGAAAGACCAACTGATAGACAGTTTACTAGTTGCTGTCAGAAAGAAAAGGTAAGACTTCCACAAAGACACACATTTCCTTAATATTTACAAAGTATAATTATACCAATTTAAAAAAAAAACATCAGATCTTATAACAGTGCAATTTTATTTGCTTCAATGGGTGCTACATTAGCAGAAAATGTCCCAGGGCATGGTCCTTACTGTTTTAGAGTTCATGGACAAATTTACCACTACACTTCACATTTACACCCACAAGAAGAAGAGCAAAGGAAATGTGCACAGTTATATGTCTTAGATACAATGGAAGCTGTTGAACAACGTATGACACTTCCTGAAAAGAAACAGTGTTTGCGCATAGTCTTTGAACAGCTGGATACAATTATGGCCAGCAACTGATACAGTCAAGCATACAAAAATTTAGCAGAGGTTAAAAAAGAAAAACAGCAACATGCTCAAATACATCAATTACCAATGCCAAGAGTAAATGTGGGTTTAAAAAGAGATCGCGATACTGATCAAAGACGGTATAATTTACCAACAGTAAATGAGGTTGCCATGGTCTTTAAAAATGAGGATGGTGAACCACCTTTTCAGGGGAATATTAGAATATATCCATAAACATAAATATATTAAGTTTTGTTTTGGATCCAATGACATATGCAATTTATTTCCAAATGGTGAGCTAGGATGGGAACCAAAATTACAATTGCACAGTTATCCCAATATTAAAGTTCGGGTTAGAAACCATATTTCTATGCTAGAATATGAAGTGGCACAAACTGCTATTCTAGATCACTTTAATCCTATTTTATGTGGGAGCAAATTCTCACAGCAATGGATTATTGATTCTTATCTGCAAGTCAAAGCAAATAAATGTTATCAAATTTCAACAAAACAAGCTTTGCATTGAACAATATTGTGGATTGATGGATTAGGTCGCTGAATTGGCTACCAACAAAGACATTCTAGCTGGAAAAGCAATCATTTTGCCATCCACTTTCCAAGGATCACCTCGCAATATGCAAGAAAGATACAATGATGCCATGGCTATTGTGACTACATTTGGAAAACCAGATTTATTCATTACATTCACATGTAATCCACAATGGCCAGAGATAAAGGAAAATTTGAATCTTGGCCAAAATACTTCTAACCGACCCAATTTAGTGGCAAGAGTATTCAAAATAAAAGTCAATTCTTTAATAGAGAGAGAGTGGATTCAGTGGTGAGTGCTGAACTGCCACATCCAGAAAAATATTCAAAACTTTATGAGATTGTAACACACTGAATGATTCATGGTCCATGTTGAGATATCAATCCAAATTCCCCATGTATGGACAATAAAAAATATACAAAAGAGTTCCCAAAACAATTTAAAATGCAAACATATGCTAATTGTGATGTATACCCTTTGTACAAAAGAAGAGAACGACAAACAGCTATTATTCAATTCCAAAAGGTCGATAATAGATATGTAGTTCCATACAATCCACATTTGCTGATGAAGTACAATGCACACATAAATGTTGAAGCTTGCACTTTTATCAAATCCATGAAATATGTGCATAAATATATATACAAAGTATGTGATGCATAAACTGTTGTTGTGCAAGGTGCACTAAATGATCAAGAAAATCCAATTTTACATGACAAACTTTCTACTTATTTAGATGCTTGCTATGTTAGTGCTCCAGAAGCAATGTGGCGTCTTCTGAAATTTGAGATGCATGACCAGTCACATGCTGTGTATCGATTAGTTGTACATTTGCCACAAAGTCAATTTGTTTGCTTTACTGCAGGCAATGAAAGAAATGCCTTAGCCCAAAGTGAACATCGAGTAACAACACATACTACTTACCATGAGACACCATATCACTATGTATTCGTAAATGGCCAATGGCGACAATGAAAAAAACATAATAAAAAAATGATCCCAAGAATATATACTGTTAGTTCAAGAGACATTGAACTTTTCGTTTAAGATTATTTCTTTTACATGTTCCTGGTGCACAAAGTTATGAACATTTACGCAAAGTGAATGACAAAGTATATTTTATGATACTTTCCAATTAGCTACAAGACATCAAAACTTCATAGCAGATGATACCGAATGGGAGAGGGTCTGGTAGAAGCAGCACTATGTTAAATGCCAAAGCAAATGAGAGAACAATTTGCATTAATTTGCATCTTTGCGATGTACCTGATGCATTAGCTTTGTGGGAAACATTAAAATTAAGTATGTGTGAAGACTTCTTGAAACGTTACAATGAGGCCATTGCGCTCTTAAGAGCATTAATGGAAATTCATGAAATATTTCTTGCTCATGGATTAAATTGTGCAAGTTTTAATTTGCCTGATCCAGGACTTATAGATGAAATAAACTTTGAAGACTATAACACTGAGCTTCAAAACAAAAAACACAAGAAAAACTTGCAACTTTAAATACATTACAATTGCAAGCATTTAACTACATCACAAATGCTACAGATGATGAAATGATCAAAGACCGTTATTTCTATCTAGATGGCCCTTGTGGATCAGAAAAAAGGTATCTGATAGACTATTTAAAGAAGTAATGGATATTGATTTGCCATTTGGTGGAAAGGTGATGTTGTTAGGAGGAGATTTTAGGCAAACATTACCTGTTGTGCCACATGGAAATAGGACTGACATTGTCTAAACATGTATAAAGTAAACTGTGGAAAATTTTTACACTTCTCAATTTAGAATTAAATATGAGATCTGAACGCCAAAATTAATTCAATGATTGGCTAATTCAAATTGGAGAAGGAAAACATCCACAAATAAATAATCTACCTTTATGATACCAGAGAAAGTCCATCAAAAATGGTTTGCAAAGAATCACTCATATCAGCAATCTTTCTAAATATTATCAATAACAACGATTACTCAGACATTGCAAACAAAGTGATATTAACATAAAAAAATATTGATGCCTTGAATCTAAATAACAAAAACTTAAAATTCATCAACGCACCCCCAAAAAATGATTACAGTGCAGATTCAGTTCTGGCTGATGATAAAGACAGTGAGTCTAACTTTATCAATTCTTTAACACCATCTGGAATGTCACCACATGTTTTGCAATTGAAAAAGGGCAGTTGTCATGCTACTGAGAAATATGAATCCCAAAAAAGGACGTTGTAATGGGACCAGATTAATTGTGCAAGATTTAAAAGGTCATTTCATACATGCAGAAATTATGAATGGTACGCATAAAGGTGAATGAGTTTTTATACCAAGAATTGATTTGGCTCCAAGTGAGAGTGGTTTGCCTTTTGTCCTTCAAAGGAGACAATTTCCCATTATCATGGCATTTGCCATGACCATAAATAAATCCCAAGGACAAACTGTTAAGTCTGTGGGTATTTTTTTACATGAACCTGTTTTTGCACATGGACAACTCTATGTTGCTTTTTCAAGGTACACAAATCCAGATGACATTAAAGTGTATATTGAAGAAAACCCAAGTCAGGGTAATTTATTAGAGGATGGATGCATTTTTACCAAAAACATTGTGTACAATGAGATTCTGCAAACATAGAGAACAGTGATTTTATTTTGAGGTCGAAATTTAATGTCACTTTTTAGAAGACCACTTATTCAATAAGAAATTCTATAAAATGGCAAAAAAAAACGGACGTACTTTTATGTCTAGCATTGTCTTTTTAGAGGACCACTATTTCACATAGGAAACTCTATGTGCCATTTTCAAGAACTACAAAAATAACAAAACACAAGAGGAAAAATAAAATAAAATAAACAGTGTCTTGGAAGTGTTCTTTTCCTTGGATTGGCCCCATAAAACATTTACTTTGCATTTTCTTACATTTCCCGGTTAAAGTTTATTATATTAAGTTACTGTTTGTAATGTTAGAATTGTATTTTACAAGGTGTGAAAAGTTGATTCATTGTATGTTATTAATGTTTCATGTTACTAGAAGGATAATCAGTTATTGCAAAATTGAAATGTATAATTAAATTTAGAGTATTGATCCAAGGAGTAATCCGATCGCCAGTTACTGGGTTCAGGAAGGAATTGTTTTTTTTCCCCTTTTGACATAATTGGCTAAGTTGCAATGGTTTTTTTTCTGTTTGCCTTCCTCTGGATTCAATATTCAAGATCAATGCATTATCATAAAAATATACTTTAAATGTTATTACATTACGTTAATGTTTGCCCTGTTAGAATTGTATTTTACAAGGTTGGAAAAAAGGTTTTATTGTATATAGTTAAGGGTTCATGTCAGTAGGAGGAACATTATTTCTTGCTATATTGAAATGTATAATTAAATTGAGAGGATTAATCCAGGGACTAATCCGATCTCCAGTTAATGGGGTCAGGAAGGAATTCATTTTTTCCCCCTCTTTGACACAATTGGATACGTTTCACTGGGGGGTTTTCTGTTTGCCTTCCTCTGGATTCAATACCTTGGTGGTTTAAATAATTTAAATACAAGTTGCAGGTTAAAAAGTATTATGTAATGGTTTACTTTACTCATTCATTCTGAGTTGAACAGTTGTTATATAACTCATGCATAACTGACTATTTACAAATGTTAATATTGTTAAAAAAGTTTACCAGTCATTGAACTACAAGGTACATGTTAAAAAGCAATATGCAATAGTTTATAATACTTATTAATACAAAATTGGTCCATTGTCATATTATTACTGCATAGCTCACAATTACAAAAGGTTGATATTGTTAAAAATAATGTTTTAACAGTTGTTGAAATACAAGTTGCATGTTAAAAGGTAAATACATGTATTATAATTTTGGTACTTATTTATAGATAACTAAAAGGTTAAGAGTTGCAGACATTGTGTAACAGCTTTCCCAGCCTTAACATTTTATTGCCGTAATTTTTGACGGGCATGTCGCTAGTATATATATATATATATATATATATATATATATATATATATATATTGATTATTTTTACACTATGCGGGGGTCACATCATTAGGGCAATTATCTGGGAAGAAGATAAAGATCAAAAAATACATATTTATTTAAGTTTCTGGTCTTGATATGATGATAAAAAAACAGAAACAAAATTCTGTGAGGGGTTATATGTCTCAAGTGAAATTATTTTTTTTCTTGTAGCTATTAAGAAAGGTATAATCATACAGTATTAATAATTAGAAATATTGTACACAAACATATATATATATATATGTATTGCAGTTCCTTGTTTTTTTCAAAGATTATTATCAAAAGCACTTTTAAAAATATATGTATATGAGACTATGCACAGAAACTGAGACAAGGTCATCAAGTGAAGCAACACATTAGCTTTTACTTTTACAATAAAAATGGTTAGTAGAATTAAATGAAACCAATTAAGTAAAAGACCACTGTAATTCAAGAAAAATGTCACTTGTTTGTGAAATATGTAACACACTAATAACTTTAGCAGCCATGAATATACATTTTTTATAGAAAATCACCATTTTTGAAGACTCTATAAATAGAGGGATCAATTTTGTCTTTGTTACATCACTCCCTGATAGCTGGAACACAGGGGTGAGCTTTGTTTACGTATTAGTGTAGGGAGGTGTGGGGAATAAGGAAACAGGGAGTGGTCAAAAAGATTTGTTGATAACTGAATCTGATTGGAATTTATACCACATTCCTTCCTCCTCACAGGCTTAGAAGCAAGCTATGCAAGCCCTGAACTTCTGAAATGTAAACAAGCCTCAGACATACACAGCCTTCACCAAAGTATCATGAATACCTTCAGAGTCCAGCAGAGGTATCAAATGTATTTATTCTGGTTAAAACTAGTTTTATGTCTTTTCTGCTGCCTAATTATGTTTTAAGTCAGACTTCACATTTTCAAACATGCATGATACATTTTTTTCATTTTTCAATAGTCCTATAAAACAAATTATTTACAGTTTACAGGGTATTTCAGGAATCTTTTCTGTTAAAGTTCTTTTTTTCGCTTACATTTTACTTAGTAAAAATTTAGTTTACTTTTTTTTAATTTATTGTGATTACTACTATTTAAAATTATGAAAGGTCAACTATTACAGTAACCCATTAACAATCATCATAGAATATTCATAGTTTATTCTTCATATGATGTATCAAAATTGCCATCTGCCACTTTTTGATTTAAAACCAAAATGTTAAAATGTATTGCAATATCCAATATATGGAACAATTCTGATGTCTGTGTGTAAATATATATATATTTATCTTATGCCATTCATCTTCTAACATTTTCTCTGCAGTTTAAATTTATTGAACTTGAGGCACATACTCAATCTGCATATCAAAATGACTGCAGAGCGTGTAATTTGCATAATTAATACCTAGCTGCTGATAAAACTATTTTGTGTTTAATAATCCCATCTGTTACTATGTTCTGTAGTCAGCAAATAGTCTAGTTTATCTCCGATGTCATTAATAAGAAAACTTTCTATGATGTTCTATGGAACTTTTGATTTGTTAAGTTAGTAGCAATATTTTCTGATATGGTAATATATAAGTGGAACAACCTCCCAGGCAAAAGGCTGCCCAACCAGGCCTGACAATTTTTAAAATAATAAAAATGGTACTAGAAATCAAATTTCCACTTAAAAATGAATCTGCTAATTGTTCCTGCATAATGTCTTATTGTATTGTTATTTCACGTCTTCTCTTATCACTGAATTAACTAATATAATTTTTTTTCTTTCTCTTGAACCTTTAAATCTTCTACATCACTCAGTCAACACATCTAACCCTTGCAATATTTTCTCCCATGTTCCTCTCCAAATTACACCACCCTGCCTCTATATCTGGCATCTATGATTCAGTCTGTAAAAGCTTACACTCTCAAGACTAAAGATTTTCTTGAAGCACTACCCCCACTCCATCCCACACCCTAGTTTGTGTTTTTATGTAGAATTGTGCCCTTCACAGGGAGAAATCTCCTGTAGTATATCAGTCTAGTCCCACTCAAAAGAGTGACCCAGCCCCGAAATACCAGGCAATTCTACCCTGAACAGGAGAAACAGCAAACCTCAGACGCGTTTCGGCCTTTATGGGCCTTGTCAGTGAGATGCAGCGGAACTCCGTAAGGCACAGTGAGCAAGGCGTCCACGTCTGGAGTCCCCTATTACCCTTAGGGAGACTAAACCCTAAAGGTAATTTGCATATAGAAAACAACAAAGTCAGAGGTGCTCATCATAGAACGAACCAACCTTAATAGGTTGGTTCTATAGCTATGATAAGCTACTCTGAGAGCAACATCTTTTAGCTCACTTGTGCCCTTCACAGGGAGAAATCTCCTGTAGTATATCAGTCTGATCCCACTCAAAAGAGTGACCCAGCCCCGAAATACCAGGCAATTCTACCCTGAACAGGAGAAACAGCAAACCCCAGACACGTTTCGGCCTTTATGGGCCTCGTCAGTGAGATGCAGCTAAACTCCCTAAGGCACCGTGAGCAAGGGGTCCACGTCTGGAGTCCCCTATTACCCTTAGGGAGACTAAACCCTAAAGGTAATTTGCATGTAGAAAACAACAAAGTCAGAGGTGCTCATCAGAGAACGAACCAACCTTAATAGGTTGGTTCTATAGCCATGATAAGCTACTCTGAGAGCAACCTCTTTTAGCTCACTTGTGCCCTTCACAGGGAGAAATCTCCTGTAGTATATCAGTCTGGTCCCACTCAAAAGAGTGACCCAGCTTCCTCTGGATTAATAATTAAAAAAATAAAATAAAATAAATAATTGATTAATAATTAACAACTAATTAATTAATAACTAATCTGTATATTGCCAATCAGAGAAGATCTTAAAAGGTTGAACTTGATGGACTGAAAGTCCTTTTTCAACCTTAATTACTATGTAACTATGTAACTATGTGCAATTATTTAAAAACACTTTAATAAACCTTCTGAGGATCCAGATGAGTTAGAACAAACACATGATTTATTCTTAGAGATGTTGGGAGAAAATGAACAGGAAATGTATACAGATAATTCTTGAATGAATAAATTGAAGTTAAAGTCCAAATTCAATCCCCCATTATCAACTTGTGCAACGGTGGATTTGTACATAAAATTAGTTATGTCAGATCTCATAAAACTAAGAGCTGTAAAAGGCTCCAATATTTTGCAGAGAGAAAGGAAGGCCACGATGGAGATGAGCAAATGGGAAGACACGATAATTAAACACTCAGACAAAGGGGGCAATATTGTATTGTGGCCAGCTGAGGAATATGTTAAAGAAGCTAAAAATCAGCTAGATGATCTGGAATGCTATACCAGGCTAACTTTAGATCCAACTGAGAGATATCTTAAACTGTAAAAAACAAATGATAGAGAGTGCAAAGGAGGATGGCCTGATCAATAGAAAAGAACAACAATTCCTTAAGGTAACCAATCCCAAAGTAGCAACCTTTTATACAGTATGTTGCTGAAAATACATAAGAGTCTGAAGAAACCAACAGGACACCTGATTATATCTGGGCTAGGCAGCCTCAGTGAACCAGCCAGTCAATATGTTGACATCAGGTTAAGATCATTTGTAACAAGCCTCTCCTCTCATGTAAGATACAATGGATTTACTGAGCAAGCTAGAGGTTGTTCAGGTTAAGAGAACTACCCTTTTAATCAAATGCAATGTAGAATCGCTATATACATCTATCCAACAGGAGATAGGGTGTAGTGCAGTTAAGTACTTCCTTGACATGGAGTCCAGTGAGAATCAGGAAAAATATGTCTTCATAGTAGACCTTCCCAGATTTATATTGAGACACAATTGTTTTGTATTCGACAACAAGTATTACTTGCAAAAGAGAGGGATTGCCATGGGGGCCGTGAACATGATCAATTCGTCAAACCTGTAGTTATGGGTTTAGATGGAGCCAATAGTAAAAGAGATCATCATCATTACGTCACTGAAAAATGGAGGTTAGATTTCAATCCCTTACGGGCTTGAATTACGAGTTACGATCGGACACGCATTCCAGAAATAATGGAATATCAATTAATCAGTAAATATGAAATTCTAGTCCATGCGAGTTCCATTATATGTATTAACACATTGATTGCCGGGATCGATATAACACGGAAATTAAACATAAAAAAAAAGTATTTTACTGTATATTGCAGATTTGCAAGCTTGAGAATGTAGTGCTATTTATTTTAACACATAATATCACTTTACCTTTAATATTAAGTATAGTAGTTTGTTGATATTTGCATTTACAGTGCTACGAGGGTCCGATCTAGTACCGTAGGCTTTTTGGCTCAATTTGCAGGTTACGGGTTTGAACGCCAATAGACTCATAGCAATTTAATAGCGATTTGCAAATGTAAAATTTACGGGCTTGACAGATCAAAGGTATTGTGCAACGGAGTTCTGATTTCGACAGCCCATATGGTTTTTTTCACATGTAACCAGCAGTTCGTTTGCGGGTAGCTGTACAAAGACCAATTTAATAGCCGTAAGTCTAGCAGGCTCAGTTACGGGCTACGGGTTTTCATGTTGGGGAATTTAAAAGAGTTGATACTGTACATGCAGAGGGAGCTCAGAAAACACTCAGAAGACACCTAAGGTGAACATTTATGTAACATCAAGAATGGGCTTAAGGACAAGCTAGGGGGCAAGACATCAGTCTAGCTAGGCATTATCTTCAATCTCATGAATCAGAACCTAAGATAAAATGCTGGGTGCTGGAACATGTAATACTAGGGATCAGAAGAGGCAATCTGGAGACAGAGCTCCTAAAGAAAGAAAGTAAATGGATAACATTACTAGATACTATGATCCCTAGATATGTCTTATAAACATATATCACATTTGGATCCTTAACAATATATGTGATGTAGTGTCTTTGATGGTGACTAGTGATGTCCCGAACAGTTCGCAGGAGAACTATTCGCGGCGTTTTTTGCATGTTCGCGTTTGCATCGAACGGCGAACACATGCGCTTTTTGGATCGCCCCCAATTCTTTATCATTGAAAAAACTTTGACCCTGCACCTTACAGTCAGCAGACACATTCCAGCCAATCAGCAGCATACAATCCATTCCAGGGCCTTCCATCTGAAGGACAGCCTCCATTTTAGAATCATTCTGAAGCTACATTCGTTGAGAGAGGACATATATTCTACCTGCTGCTAATTTAATAGGGAAATAGATAGCCAGGCTGTGTATTTAGCTTTCACTACACACGTGAAGGACTCCTTTGATATCTGCTGCAAGGACTGCAACCCAAAAAGCCCTTTTTATTTTATTTTATTATTTTTTTCTGTGTAATCTAATTGCATATGCCTGCCTGCTAGCGTGTGTGTGAGGCCTATTGCATCTACTCTGCCAACTTTTCCCAGTGCACAGTGACACTCATATCTGGTGCAACCGTAGTGTACAGTGACATAAAACAACCCTTTTTTTACTGTAATCGATTGAATATCAGTTGCCTGCCTACAGGCGTGTGTGTGAGACCAATTGCATCTACTCTGCCAACTTTTGCCAGTGCACAGTGACACTCATATCTGGTGCAAACGTAGTGTACAGTGACATAAAACAACCCTTTTTTTTACTGTAATCGATTGAATATCAGTTGCCTGCCGACAGGCGTGTGTGAGACCTATTGCATCTACTCTGCCAACTTTTGCCAGTGCACAGTGACACTCATATCTGGTGCAACCGTAGTGTACAGGGACATAAAACAACCCTTTTTTTCTGTAATCAATTGAATATCAGTTGCCTGCCTACAGGCGTGTGTGTGAGGCCTATTGCATCTACTCTGCCAACTTTTGCCAGAGCACAGTGACACTCATATCTGGTGCAACCGTAGTGTACAGTGACATAAAACAAGCCTTTTTTGACTGTAATCGATTGAATATCAGTTGCCTGCCTACAGGCGTGTGTGTGAGACCAATTGCATCTACTCTGCCAACTTTTGCCAGTGCACAGTGACACTCATATCTGGTGCAAACGTAGTGTACAGTGACATAAAACAACCCTTTTTTTTACTGCCAACTTTTGCCAGTGCACAGTGACACTCATATCTGGTGCAACCGTAGTGTACAGTGACATAAAACAAAACTTTTTTTTCTGTAATCGAGTGAATATCAGTTGCCTGCCTACAGGCGTGTGTGTGAGACCAATTGCATCTACTCTGCCAACTTTTGCCAGTGCACAGTGACACTCATATCTGGTGCAAACGTAGTGTACAGTGACATAAAACAACCCTTTTTTTTACTGTAATCGATTGAATATCAGTTGCCTGCCTACAGGCGTGTGTGAGACCTATTGCATCTACTCTGCCAACTTTTGCCAGTGCACAGTGACACTCATATCTGGTGCAACCATAGTGTACAGTGACATAAAAGAACCCTTTTTTGACTGTAATCGATTGAATATCAGTTGCCTGCCTACAGGCGTGTGTGTGAGGCCTATAGCGCCTACTCTGACAACTTTTGCCAGTGCACAGTGACACTCATATCTGGTGCAACCTAGTGTACAGTGAAATAAAAGAACCCTTTTTTGACTGTAATTGATTGAATATCAGTTGCCTGCCTACATGAGTGTGTGTGAGGCCTATTGCATCTACTCTGCCAACTTTTGCCAGTGCACAGTGACACTCATATCTGGTGCAACCGTAGTGTACAGTGACATAAAACAACTCTTTTTATTAAGTAATCGATTGAATATCAGTTGCCTGCCTACAGGCGTGTGTGTGAGGCCTATTGCATCTACTCTGCCAACTTTTGCCAGTGCACAGTGACACTCATATCTGGTGCAACCTAGTGTACAGTGAAATAAAAGAACCCTTTTTTTTTCTGTAATCGATTGAATATCAGTTGCCTGCCTACAGGCGTGTGTGTGAGGCCTATTGCATCTACTCTGCCAACTTTTGCCAGAGCACAGTGACACTCATATCTGGTGCAACCGTAGTGTACAGTGACATAAAACAAGCCTTTTTTGACTATAATCGATTGAATATCAGTTGCCTGCCTACAGGCGTGTGTGTGAGGCCTATTGCATCTACTCTGCCAACTTTTGCCAGTGCACAGTGACACTCATATCTGGTGCAACCGTAGTGTACAGTGACATAAAACAACCCTTTCTTGACTGTAATCGATTGAATATCAGTTGCCTGCCTACAGGCGTGTGTATGAGGCCTATTGCATCTAGTCTGCCAACTTTTGCCAGTGCACAGTGACACTCATATCTGGTGCAACCGTAGTGTACAGTGACATAAAACAACACTTTTTTTTCTGTAATCGAGTGAATATCACTTGCCTGCCTAGAGGCGTGTGTGTGAGGCCTATTGCATCTACTCTGCCAACTTTTGCCAGTGCACAGTGACACTCATATCTGGTGCAACCATAGTGTACAGTGACATAAAAGAACCCTTTTTTGACTGTAATTGATTGAATATCAGTTGTCTGCCTACATGAGTGTGTGTGAGGCCTATTGCATCTACTCTGCCAACTTTTTCCAGTGCACAGTGACACTCATATCTGGTGCAACCGTAGTGTACAGTGACATAAAACAAGCCTTTTTTGACTGTAATCGATTGAATATCAGTTGCTTGCCTACAGGCGTGTGTGTGAGACCAATTGCATCTACTCTGCCAACTTTTGCCAGTGCACAGTGACACTCATATCTGGTGCAAACGTAGTGTACAGTGACATAAAACAACCCTTTTTTTTTACTGCCAACTTTTGCCAGTGCACAGTGACACTCATATCTGGTGCAACCGTAGTGTACAGTGACATAAAACAAAACTTTTTTTTCTGTAATCGAGTGAATATCAGTTGCCTGCCTACAGGCGTGTGTGTGAGACCAATTGCATCTACTCTGCCAACTTTTGCCAGTGCACAGTGACACTCATATCTGGTGCAAACGTAGTGTACAGTGACATAAAACAACCCTTTTTTTTACTGTAATCGATTGAATATCAGTTGCCTGCCTACAGGCGTGTGTGAGACCTATTGCATCTACTCTGCCAACTTTTGCCAGTGCACAGTGACACTCATATCTGGTGCAACCATAGTGTACAGTGACATAAAAGAACCCTTTTTTGACTGTAATCGATTGAATATCAGTTGCCTGCCTACAGGCGTGTGTGTGAGGCCTATAGCGCCTACTCTGACAACTTTTGCCAGTGCACAGTGACACTCATATCTGGTGCAACCTAGTGTACAGTGAATTAAAAGAACCCTTTTTTGACTGTAATTGATTGAATATCAGTTGCCTGCCTACATGAGTGTGTGTGAGGCCTATTGCATCTACTCTGCCAACTTTTGCCAGTGCACAGTGACACTCATATCTGGTGCAACCGTAGTGTACAGTGACATAAAACAACTCTTTTTATTAAGTAATCGATTGAATATCAGTTGCCTGCCTACAGGCGTGTGTGTGAGGCCTATTGCATCTACTCTGCCAACTTTTGCCAGTGCACAGTGACACTCATATCTCGTGCAACCTAGTGTACAGTGAAATAAAAGAACCCTTTTTTTTCTGTAATCGATTGAATATCAGTTGCCTGCCTACAGGCGTGTGTGTGAGGCCTATTGCATCTACTCTGCCAACTTTTGCCAGAGCACAGTGACACTCATATCTGGTGCAACCGTAGTGTACAGTGACATAAAACAAGCCTTTTTTGACTGTAATCGATTGAATATCAGTTGCCTGCCTACAGGCGTGTGTGTGAGGCCTATTGCATCTACTCTGCCAACTTTTGCCAGTGCACAGTGACACTCATATCTGGTGCAACCGTAGTGTACAGTGACATAAAACAACCCTTTTTTGACTGTAATCGATTGATAATCAGTTGCCTGCCTACAGGCGTGTGTGTGAGGCCTATTGCATCTACTCTGCCAACTTTTGCCAGTGCACAGTGACACTCATATCTGGTGCAACCGTAGTGTACAGTGACATAAAACAACACTTTTTTTTCTGTAATCGAGTGAATATCACTTGCCTGCCTAGAGGCGTGTGTGTGAGGCCTATTGCATCTACTCTGCCAACTTTTGCCAGTGCACAGTGACACTCATATCTGGTGCAACCATAGTGTACAGTGACATAAAAGAACCCTTTTTTGACTGTAATTGATTGAATATCAGTTGTCTGCCTACATGAGTGTGTGTGAGGCCTATTGCATCTACTCTGCCAACTTTTTCCAGTGCACAGTGACACTCATATCTGGTGCAACCGTAGTGTACAGTGACATAAAACAACCCTTTTTTCTCAGTAACCGATTGAATATCAGTTGCCTGCCTACAGGCTTGTGTGTGAGGCCTATTGCATCTACTCTGCCAACTTTTGCCAGTGCACAGTGACACTCATATCTGGTGCAACCGTAGTGTACAGTGACATAAAACAACCCTTTTTTGACTTTAATCGATTGAATATCAGTTGCCTGCCTACAGGCGTGTGTATGAAGCCTATTGCATCTACTCTGCCAACTTTTGCCAGTGCACAGTGACACTCATATCTGGTGCAACCGTATTGTACAACGACATAAAACAAGCCTTTTTTGACTGTAATCGATTGAATATCAGTTGCCTGTCTACAGGCGTGTGTGTGAGGCCTATTGCATCTACTCTGCCAACTTTTGCCAGTGCACAGTGACACTCATATCTGGTGCAACCGTAGTGTACAGTGACATAAAACAACACTTTTTTTTCTGTAATCGAGTGAATATCAGTTGCCTGCCTACATGAGTGTGTGTGAGGCCTATTGCATCTACTCTGCCAACTTTTGCCAGTGCACAGTGACACTCATATCTGGTGCAACCATAGTGTACAGTGACATAAAAGAACCCTTTTTTGACTGTAATTGATTGAATATCAGTTGCCTGCCTACATGAGTGTGTGTGAGGCCTATTGCATCTACTCTGCCAACTTTTTCCAGTGCACAGTGACACTCATATCTGGTGCAACCGTAGTGTACAGTGACATAAAACAACCCTTTTTTTTCAGTAACCGATTGAATATCAGTTGCCTGCCTACAGGCTTGTGTGTGAGGCCTATTGCATCTACTCTGCCAACTTTTGCCAGTGCACAGTGACACTCATATCTCGTGCAACCTAGTGTACAGTGAAATAAAAGAACCCTTTTTTGACTTTAATCGATTTAATATCAGTTGCCTGCCTACAGGCGTGTGTATGAAGCCTATTGCATCTACTCTGCCAACTTTTGCCAGTGCACAGTGACACTCATATCTGGTGCAACCGTATTGTACAACGACATAAAACAAGCCTTTTTTGACTGTAATCGATTGAATATCAGTTGCCTGTCTACAGGCGTGTGTGTGAGGCCTATTGCATCTACTCTGCCAACTTTTGCCAGTGCACTGTGACACTCATATCTAGTGCAACCGTAGTGTACAGTGAAATAAACCAAGCCTTTTTTGACTGTAATCGATTGAATATCAGTTGCCTGCCTACAGGCGTGTATGTGTGAGGCCTATTGTATCTACTCTGCCAACTTTTGCCAGTGCACAGTGACACTCATATCTGGTGCAACCGTAGTGTACAGTGAAATAAAACAACCCTTTCTTGACTGTAATCGATTGAATATGAGTTGCCTGCCTACAGGCGTGTGTATGAGGCCTATTGCATCTACTCTGCCAACTTTTGCCAGTGCACAGTGACACTCATATCTGGTGCAACCGTAGTGTACAGTGACATAAAACAACCTTTTTTTTTCAGTAATCGATTGAATATAAGTTGCCTGCCTACAGGCGTGTGTGTGAGGCCTATTGCATCTACTCTGCCAACTTTTGCAAGTGCACAGTGACACTCATATCTGGTGCAACCTAGTGTACAGTGAAATAAAAGAACCCTTTTTTGACTGTAATCAATTGAATATCAGTTGCCTGCCTACAGGCATGTGTGTGAGGCCTATTGCATCTAGTCTGCCAACTTTTGCCAGTGCACAGTGACACTCATATCTGGTGCAACCGTAGTGTACAGTGACATAAAACAACACTTTTTTTTCTGTAATCGAGTGAATATCAGTTGCCTGCCTACATGAGTGTGTGTGAGGCCTATTGCATCTACTCTGCCAACTTTTGCCAGTGCACAGTGACACTCATATCTGGTGCAACCATAGTGTACAGTGACATAAAAGAACCCTTTTTTGACTGTAATTGATTGAATATCAGTTGCCTGCCTACATGATTGTGTGTGAGGCCTATTGCATCTACTCTGCCAACTTTTGCCAGTGCACAGTGACACTCATATCTGGTGCAACCATAGTGTACAGTGACATAAAAGAACCCTTTTTTGACTGTAATCGATTGAATATCAGTTGCCTGCCTACAGGCGTGTGTGTGAGGCCTATAGCGCCTACTCTGACAACTTTTGCCAGTGCACAGTGACACTCATATCTGGTGCAACCTAGTGTACAGTGAATTAAAAGAACCCTTTTTTGACTGTAATTGATTGAATATCAGTTGCCTGCCTACATGAGTGTGTGTGAGGCCTATTGCATCTACTCTGCCAACTTTTGCCAGTGCACAGTGACACTCATATCTGGTGCAACCGTAGTGTACAGTGACATAAAACAACTCTTTTTATTAAGTAATCGATTGAATATCAGTTGCCTGCCTACAGGCGTGTGTGTGAGGCCTATTGCATCTACTCTGCCAACTTTTGCCAGTGCACAGTGACACTCATATCTGGTGCAAACGTAGTGTACAGTGACATAAAACAACCCTTTTTTTTACTGTAATCGATTGAATATCAGTTGCCTGCCTACAGGCGTGTGTGAGACCTATTGCATCTACTCTGCCAACTTTTGCCAGTGCACAGTGACACTCATATCTGGTGCAACCATAGTGTACAGTGACATAAAAGAACCCTTTTTTGACTGTAATCGATTGAATATCAGTTGCCTGCCTACAGGCGTGTGTGTGAGGCCTATAGCGCCTACTCTGACAACTTTTGCCAGTGCACAGTGACACTCATATCTGGTGCAACCTAGTGTACAGTGAATTAAAAGAACCCTTTTTTGACTGTAATTGATTGAATATCAGTTGCCTGCCTACATGAGTGTGTGTGAGGCCTATTGCATCTACTCTGCCAACTTTTGCCAGTGCACAGTGACACTCATATCTGGTGCAACCGTAGTGTACAGTGACATAAAACAACTCTTTTTATTAAGTAATCGATTGAATATCAGTTGCCTGCCTACAGGCGTGTGTGTGAGGCCTATTGCATCTACTCTGCCAACTTTTGCCAGTGCACAGTGACACTCATATCTCGTGCAACATGGTGTACAGTGAAATAAAAGAACCCTTTTTTTTCTGTAATCGATTGAATATCAGTTGCCTGCCTACAGGCGTGTGTGTGAGGCCTATTGCATCTACTCTGCCAACTTTTGCCAGAGCACAGTGACACTCATATCTGGTGCAACCGTAGTGTACAGTGACATAAAACAAGCCTTTTTTGACTGTAATCGATTGAATATCAGTTGCCTGCCTACAGGCGTGTGTGTGAGGCCTATTGCATCTACTCTGCCAACTTTTGCCAGTGCACAGTGACACTCATATCTGGTGCAACCGTAGTGTACAGTGACATAAAACAACCCTTTTTTGACTGTAATCGATTGATAATCAGTTGCCTGCCTACAGGCGTGTGTGTGAGGCCTATTGCATCTACTCTGCCAACTTTTGCCAGTGCACAGTGACACTCATATCTGGTGCAACCGTAGTGTACAGTGACATAAAACAACACTTTTTTTTCTGTAATCGAGTGAATATCACTTGCCTGCCTAGAGGCGTGTGTGTGAGGCCTATTGCATCTACTCTGCCAACTTTTGCCAGTGCACAGTGACACTCATATCTGGTGCAACCATAGTGTACAGTGACATAAAAGAACCCTTTTTTGACTGTAATTGATTGAATATCAGTTGTCTGCCTACATGAGTGTGTGTGAGGCCTATTGCATCTACTCTGCCAACTTTTTCCAGTGCACAGTGACACTCATATCTGGTGCAACCGTAGTGTACAGTGACATAAAACAACCCTTTTTTCTCAGTAACCGATTGAATATCAGTTGCCTGCCTACAGGCTTGTGTGTGAGGCCTATTGCATCTACTCTGCCAACTTTTGCCAGTGCACAGTGACACTCATATCTGGTGCAACCGTAGTGTACAGTGACATAAAAGAACCCTTTTTTGACTTTAATCGATTGAATATCAGTTGCCTGCCTACAGGCGTGTGTATGAAGCCTATTGCATCTACTCTGCCAACTTTTGCCAGTGCACAGTGACACTCATATCTGGTGCAACCGTATTGTACAACGACATAAAACAAGCCTTTTTTGACTGTAATCGATTGAATATCAGTTGCCTGTTTACAGGCGTGTGTGTGAGGCCTATTGCATCTACTCTGCCAACTTTTGCCAGTGCACAGTGACACTCATATCTGGTGCAACCGTAGTGTACAGTGACATAAAACAACACTTTTTTTTCTGTAATCGAGTGAATATCAGTTGCCTGCCTACATGAGTGTGTGTGAGGCCTATTGCATCTACTCTGCCAACTTTTGCCAGTGCACAGTGACACTCATATCTGGTGCAACCATAGTGTACAGTGACATAAAAGAACCCTTTTTTGACTGTAATTGATTGAATATCAGTTGCCTGCCTACATGAGTGTGTGTGAGGCCTATTGCATCTACTCTGCCAACTTTTTCCAGTGCACAGTGACACTCATATCTGGTGCAACCGTAGTGTACAGTGACATAAAACAACCCTTTTTTTTCAGTAACCGATTGAATATCAGTTGCCTGCCTACAGGCTTGTGTGTGAGGCCTATTGCATCTACTCTGCCAACTTTTGCCAGTGCACAGTGACACTCATATCTCGTGCAACCTAGTGTACAGTGAAATAAAAGAACCCTTTTTTGACTTTAATCGATTTAATATCAGTTGCCTGCCTACAGGCGTGTGTATGAAGCCTATTGCATCTACTCTGCCAACTTTTGCCAGTGCACAGTGACACTCATATCTGGTGCAACCGTATTGTACAACGACATAAAACAAGCCTTTTTTGACTGTAATCGATTGAATATCAGTTGCCTGTCTACAGGCGTGTGTGTGAGGCCTATTGCATCTACTCTGCCAACTTTTGCCAGTGCACTGTGACACTCATATCTAGTGCAACCGTAGTGTACAGTGAAATAAACCAAGCCTTTTTTGACTGTAATCGATTGAATATCAGTTGCCTGCCTACAGGCGTGTATGTGTGAGGCCTATTGTATCTACTCTGCCAACTTTTGCCAGTGCACAGTGACACTCATATCTGGTGCAACCGTAGTGTACAGTGAAATAAAACAACCCTTTCTTGACTGTAATCGATTGAATATGAGTTGCCTGCCTACAGGCGTGTGTATGAGGCCTATTGCATCTACTCTGCCAACTTTTGCCAGTGCACAGTGACACTCATATCTGGTGCAACCGTAGTGTACAGTGACATAAAACAACCTTTTTTTTTCAGTAATCGATTGAATATAAGTTGCCTGCCTACAGGCGTGTGTGTGAGGCCTATTGCATCTACTCTGCCAACTTTTGCAAGTGCACAGTGACACTCATATCTGGTGCAACCTAGTGTACAGTGAAATAAAAGAACCCTTTTTTGACTGTAATCAATTGAATATAAGTTGCCTGCCTACAGGCGTGTGTGTGAGGCCTATTGCATCTACTCTGCCAACTTTTGCCAGTGCACAGTGACACTCATATCTGGTGCAACCTAGTGTACAGTGAAATAAAAGAACCCTTTTTTGACTGTAATCAATTGAATATCAGTTGCCTGCCTACAGGCATGTGTGTGAGGCCTATTGCATCTACTCTGCCAACTTTTGCCAGTGCACAGTGACACTCATATCTGGTGCAACCGTAGTGTACAGTGACATAAAACAACACTTTTTTTTCTGTAATCGAGTGAATATCAGTTGCCTGCCTACATGAGTGTGTGTGAGGCCTATTGCATCTACTCTGCCAACTTTTGCCAGTGCACAGTGACACTCATATCTGGTGCAACCATAGTGTACAGTGACATAAAAGAACCCTTTTTTGACTGTAATTGATTGAATATCAGTTGCCTGCCTACATGAGTGTGTGTGAGGCCTATTGCATCTACTCTGCCAACTTTTGCCAGTGCACAGTGACACTCATATCTGGTGCAACCATAGTGTACAGTGACATAAAAGAACCCTTTTTTGACTGTAATCGATTGAATATCAGTTGCCTGCCTACAGGCGTGTGTGTGAGGCCTATAGCGCCTACTCTGACAACTTTTGCCAGTGCACAGTGACACTCATATCTGGTGCAACCTAGTGTACAGTGAATTAAAAGAACCCTTTTTTGACTGTAATTGATTGAATATCAGTTGCCTGCCTACATGAGTGTGTGTGAGGCCTATTGCATCTACACTGCCAACTTTTGCCAGTGCACAGTGACACTCATATCTGGTGCAACCGTAGTGTACAGTGACATAAAACAACTCTTTTTATTAAGTAATCGATTGAATATCAGTTGCCTGCCTACAGGCGTGTGTGTGAGGCCTATTGCATCTACTCTGCCAACTTTTGCCAGTGCACAGTGACACTCATATCTGGTGCAAACGTAGTGTACAGTGACATAAAACAACCCTTTTTTTTACTGTAATCGATTGAATATCAGTTGCCTGCCTACAGGCGTGTGTGAGGCCTATTGCATCTACTCTGCCAACTTTTGCCAGTGCACAGTGACACTCATATCTGGTGCAACCATAGTGTACAGTGACATAAAAGAACCCTTTTTTGACTGTAATCGATTGAATATCAGTTGCCTGCCTACAGGCGTGTGTGTGAGGCCTATAGCGCCTACTCTGACAACTTTTGCCAGTGCACAGTGACACTCATATCTGGTGCAACCTAGTGTACAGTGAATTAAAAGAACCCTTTTTTGACTGTAATTGATTGAATATCAGTTGCCTGCCTACATGAGTGTGTGTGAGGCCTATTGCATCTACTCTGCCAACTTTTGCCAGTGCACAGTGACACTCATATCTGGTGCAACCGTAGTGTACAGTGACATAAAACAACTCTTTTTATTAAGTAATCGATTGAATATCAGTTGCCTGCCTACAGGCGTGTGTGTGAGGCCTATTGCATCTACTCTGCCAACTTTTGCCAGTGCACAGTGACACTTATATCTCGTGCAACCTAGTGTACAGTGAAATAAAAGAACCCTTTTTTTTCTGTAATCGATTGAATATCAGTTGCCTGCCTACAGGCGTGTGTGTGAGGCCTATTGCATCTACTCTGCCAACTTTTGCTAGTGCACAGTGACACTCATATCTGGTGCAACCGTAGTGTACAGTGACATAAAACAAGCCTTTTTTGACTGTAATCGATTGAATATCAGTTGCCTGCCTACAGGCGTGTGTGTGAGGCCTATTGCATCTACTCTGCCAACTTTTGCCAGTGCACAGTGACACTCATATCTGGTGCAACCGTAGTGTACAGTGACATAAAACAACCCTTTTTTGACTGTAATCGATTGATAATCAGTTGCCTGCCTACAGGCGTGTGTGTGAGGCCTATTGAATCTACTCGGCCAACTTTTGCCAGTGCACAGTGACACTCATATCTGGTGCAACCGTAGTGTACAGTGACATAAAACAACACTTTTTTTTCTGTAATCGATTGAATATCACTTGCCTGCCTAGAGGCGTGTGTGTGAGGCCTATTGCATCTACTCTGCCAACTTTTGCCAGTGCACAGTGACACTCATATCTGGTGCAACCATAGTGTACAGTGACATAAAAGAACCCTTTTTTGACTGTAATTGATTGAATATCAGTTGTCTGCCTACATGAGTGTGTGTGAGGCCTATTGCATCTACTCTGCCAACTTTTTCCAGTGCACAGTGACACTCATATCTGGTGCAACCGTAGTGTACAGTGACATAAAACAACCCTTTTTTTTCAGTAACCGATTGAATATCAGTTGCCTGCCTACAGGCTTGTGTGTGAGGCCTATTGCATCTACTCTGCCAACTTTTGCCAGTGCACAGTGACACTCATATCTGGTGCAACCGTAGTGTACAGTGAAATAAAAGAACCCTTTTTTGACTTTAATCGATTGAATATCAGTTGCCTGCCTACAGGCTTGTGTATGAAGCCTATTGCATCTACTCTGCCAACTTTTGCCAGTGCACAGTGACACTCATATCTGGTGCAACCGTATTGTACAACGACATAAAACAAGCCTTTTTTGACTGTAATCGATTGAATATCAGTTGCCTGTCTACAGGCGTGTGTGTGAGGCCTATTGCATCTACTCTGCCAACTTTTGCCAGTGCACAGTGACACTCATATCTGGTGCAACCGTAGTGTACAGTGACATAAAACAACACTTTTTTTTCTGTAATCGAGTGAATATCAGTTGCCTGCCTACATGAGTGTGTGTGAGGCCTATTGCATCTACTCTGCCAACTTTTGCCAGTGCACAGTGACACTCATATCTGGTGCAACCATAGTGTACAGTGACATAAAATAACCCTTTTTTGACTGTAATTGATTGAATATCAGTTGCCTGCCTACATGAGTGTGTGTGAGGCCTATTGCATCTACTCTGCCAACTTTTTCCAGTGCACAGTGACACTCATATCTGGTGCAACCGTAGTGTACAGTGACATAAAACAACCCTTTTTTTTCAGTAACCGATTGAATATCAGTTGCCTGCCTACAGGCTTGTGTGTGAGGCCTATTGCATCTACTCTGCCAACTTTTGCCAGTGCACAGTGACACTCATATCTCGTGCAACCTAGTGTACAGTGAAATAAAAGAACCCTTTTTTGACTTTAATCGATTTAATATCAGTTGCCTGCCTACAGGCGTGTGTATGAAGCCTATTGCATCTACTCTGCCAACTTTTGCCAGTGCACAGTGACACTCATATCTGGTGCAACCGTATTGTACAACGGCATAAAACAAGCCTTTTTTGACTGTAATCGATTGAATATCAGTTGCCTGTCTACAGGCGTGTGTGTGAGGCCTATTGCATCTACTCTGCCAACTTTTGCCAGTGCACTGTGACACTCATATCTAGTGCAACCGTAGTGTACAGTGAAATAAACCAAGCCTTTTTTGACTTTAATCGATTGAATATCAGTTGCCTGCCTACAGGCGTGTATGTGTGAGGCCTATTGTATCTACTCTGCCAACTTTTGCCAGTGCACAGTGACACTCATATCTGGTGCAACCGTAGTGTACAGTGAAATAAAACAACCCTTTCTTGACTGTAATCGATTGAATATGAGTTGCCTGCCTACAGGCGTGTGTATGAGGCCTATTGCATCTACTCTGCCAACTTTTGCCAGTGCACAGTGACACTCATATCTGGTGCAACCGTAGTGTACAGTGACATAAAACAACCTTTTTTTTTCAGTAATCGATTGAATATAAGTTGCCTGCCTACAGGCGTGTGTGTGAGGCCTATTGCATCTACTCTGCCAACTTTTGCAAGTGCACAGTGACACTCATATCTGGTGCAACCTAGTGTACAGTGAAATAAAAGAACCCTTTTTTGACTGTAATCAATTGAATATCAGTTGCCTGCCTACAGGCATGTGTGTGAGGCCTATTGCATCTACTCTGCCAACTTTTGCCAGTGCACAGTGACACTCATATCTGGTGCAACCGTAGTGTACAGTGACATAAAACAACACTTTTTTTTCTGTAATCGAGTGAGTATCAGTTGCCTGCCTACATGAGTGTGTGTGAGGCCTATTGCATCTACTCTGCCAACTTTTGCCAGTGCACAGTGACACTCATATCTGGTGCAACCATAGTGTACAGTGACATAAAAGAACCCTTTTTTGACTGTAATTGATTGAATATCAGTTGCCTGCCTACATGAGTGTGTGTGAGGCCTATTGCATCTACTCTGCCAACTTTTGCCAGTGCACAGTGACACTCATATCTGGTGCAACCATAGTGTACAGTGACATAAAAGAACCCTTTTTTGACTTTAATCGATTGTATATCAGTTGCCTGCCTACAGGCGTGTGTGTGAGACCTATAGCGCCTACTCTGACAACTTTTGCCAGTGCACAGTGACACTCATATCTGGTGCAACCTAGTGTACAGTGAATTAAAAGAACCCTTTTTTGACTGTAATTGATTGAATATCAGTTGCCTGCCTACATGAGTGTGTGTGAGGCCTATTGCATCTACTCTGCCAACTTTTGCCAGTGCACAGTGACACTCATATCTGGTGCAACCGTAGTGTACAGTGACATAAAACAACTCTTTTTATTAAGTAATCGATTGAATATCAGTTGCCTGCCTACAGGCGTGTGTGTGAGGCCTATTGCATCTACTCTGCCAACTTTTGCCAGTGCACAGTGACACTCATATCTGGTGCAACCTAGTGTACAGTGAAATAAAAGAACCCTTTTTTTTCTGTAATCGATTGAATATCAGTTGCCTGCCTACAGGCGTGTGTGTGAGGCCTATTGCATCTACTCTGCCAACTTTTGCCAGAGCACAGTGACACTCATATCTGGTGCAACCGTAGTGTACAGTGACATAAAACAAGCCTTTTTTGACTGTAATCGATTGAATATCAGTTGCCTGCCTACAGGCGTGTGTGTGAGGCCTATTGCATCTACTCTGCCAACTTTTGCCAGTGCACAGTGACACTCATATCTGGTGCAACCGTAGTGTACAGTGACATAAAACAACCCTTTCTTGACTGTAATCGATTGAATATCAGTTGCCTGCCTACAGGCGTGTGTATGAGGCCTATTGCATCTAGTCTGCCAACTTTTGCCAGTGCACAGTGACACTCATATCTGGTGCAACCGTAGTGTACAGTGACATAAAACAACACTTTTTTTTCTGTAATCGAGTGAATATCACTTGCCTGCCTACAGGCGTGTGTGTGAGGCCTATTGCATCTACTCTGCCAACTTTTGCCAGTGCACAGTGACACTCATATCTGGTGCAACCATAGTGTACAGTGACATAAAAGAACCCTTTTTTGACTGTAATTGATTGAATATCAGTTGTCTGCCTACATGAGTGTGTGTGAGGCCTATTGCATCTACTCTGCCAACTTTTGCCAGTGCACAGTGACACTCATATCTGGTGCAACCGTAGTGTACAGTGACATAAAACAACCCTTTTTTTTCAGTAATCGATTGAATATCAGTTGCCTGCCTACAGGCTTGTGTGTGAGGCCTATTGCATCTACTCTGCCAACTTTTGCCAGTGCACAGTGACACTCATATCTCGTGCAACCATAGTGTACAGTGAAATAAAAGAACCCTTTTTTGACTTTAATCGATTGAATATCAGTTGCCTGCCTACAGGCGTGTGTATGAAGCCTATTGCATCTACTCTGCCAACTTTTGCCAGTGCACAGTGACACTCATATCTGGTGCAACCGTATTGTACAACGACATAAAACAAGCCTTTTTTGACTGTAATCGATTGAATATCAGTTGCCTGTCTACAGGCGTGTGTGTGAGGCCTATTGCATCTACTCTGCCAACTTTTGCCAGTGCACAGTGACACTCATATCTGGTGCAACCGTAGTGTACAGTGACATAAAACAACACTTTTTTTTCTGTAATCGAGTGAATATCAGTTGCCTGCCTACAGGAGTGTGTGTGAGGCCTATTGCATCTACTCTGCCAACTTTTGCCAGTGCACAGTGACACTCATATCTGGTGCAACCATAGTGTACAGTGACATAAAAGAACCCTTTTTTGACTGTAATTGATTGAATATCAGTTGCCTGCCTACATAAGTGTGTGTGAGGCCTATTGCATCTACTCTGCCAACTTTTTCCAGTGCACAGTGACACTCATATCTGGTGCAACCGTAGTGTACAGTGACATAAAACAACCCTTTTTTTTCAGTAATCGATTGAATATCAGTTGCCTGCCTACAGGCTTGTGTGTGAGGCCTATTGCATCTACTCTGCCAACTTTTGCCAGTGCACAGTGACACTCATATCTTGTGCAACCTAGTGTACAGTGAAATAAAAGAACCCTTTTTTGACTTTAATCGATTGAATATCAGTTGCCTGCCTACAGGCGTGTGTATGAAGCCTATTGCATCTACTCTGCCAACTTTTGCCAGTGCACAGTGACACTCATATCTGGTGCAACCGTATTGTACAACGACATAAAACAAGCCTTTTTTGACTGTAATCGATTGAATATCAGTTGCCTGTCTACAGGCGTGTGTGTGAGGCCTATTGCATCTACTCTGCCAACTTTTGCCAGTGCACTGTGACACTCATATCTAGTGCAACCGTAGTGTACAGTGAAATAAACCAAGCCTTTTTTGACTGTAATCGATTGAATATCAGTTGCCTGCCTACAGGCGTGTTTGTGTGAGGCCTATTGCATCTACTCTGCCAACTTTTGCCAGTGCACAGTGACACTCATATCTGGTGCAACCGTAGTGTACAGTGAAATAAAACAACCCTTTCTTGACTGTAATCGATTGAATATGAGTTGCCTGCCTACAGGCGTGTGTATGAGGCCTATTGCATCTACTCTGCCAACTTTTGCCAGTGCACAGTGACACTCATATCTGGTGCAACCGTAGTGTACAGTGACATAAAACAACCTTTTTTTTTCAGTGATCGATTGAATATAAGTTGCCTGCCTACAGGCGTGTGTGTGAGGCCTATTGCATCTACTCTGCCAACTTTTGCAAGTGCACAGTGACACTCATATCTGGTGCAACCTAGTGTACAGTGAAATAAAAGAACCCTTTTTTGACTGTAATCAATTGAATATCAGTTGCCTGCCTACAGGCATATGTGTGAGGCCTATTGCATCTAGTCTGCCAACTTTTGCCAGTGCACAGTGACACTCATATCTGGTGCAACCGTAGTGTACAGTGACATAAAACAACACTTTTTTTTCTGTAATCGAGTGAATATCAGTTGCCTGCCTACATGAGTGTGTGTGAGGCCTATTGCATCTACTCTGCCAACTTTTTCCAGTGCACAGTGACACTCATATCTGGTGCAACCGTAGTGTACAGTGACATAAAACAACCCTTTTTTTTCAGTAACCGATTGAATATCAGTTGCCTGCCTACAGGCTTGTGTGTGAGGCCTATTGCATCTACTCTGCCAACTTTTGCCAGTGCACAGTGACACTCATATCTCGTGCAACCTAGTGTACAGTGAAATAAACGAACCCTTTTTTGACTTTAATCGATTGAATATCAGTTGCCTGCCTACAGGCGTGTGTATGAAGCCTATTGCATCTACTCTGCCAACTTTTGCCAGTGCACTGTGACACTCATATCTAGTGCAACCGTAGTGTACAGTGAAATAAACCAAGCCTTTTTTGACTGTAATCGATTGAATATCAGTTGCCTGCCTACAGGCGTGTATGTGTGATGCCTATTGTATCTACTCTGCCAACTTTTGCCAGTGCACAGTGACACTCATATCTGGTGCAACCGTAGTGTACAGTGAAATAAAACAACCCTTTCTTGACTGTAATCGATTGAATATGAGTTGCCTGCCTACAGGCGTGTGTATGAGGCCTATTGCATCTACTCTGCCAACTTTTGCCAGTGCACAGTGACACTCATATCTGGTGCAACCGTAGTGTACAGTGACATAAAACAACCTTTTTTTTTCAGTAATCGATTGAATATAAGTTGCCTGCCTACAGGCGTGTGTGTGAGGCCTATTGCATCTACTCTGCCAACTTTTGCAAGTGCACAGTGACACTCATATCTGGTGCAACCTAGTGTACAGTGAAATAAAAGAACCCTATTTTGACTGTAATCAATTGAATATCAGTTGCCTGCCTACAGCCATGTGTGTGAGGCCTATTGCATCTAGTCTGCCAACTTTTGCCAGTGCACAGTGACACTCATATCTTGTGCAACCTAGTGTACCGTGAAATAAAAGAACCCTTTTTTGACTTTAATCGATTGAATATCAGTTGCCTGCCTACAGGCGTGTGTATGAAGCCTATTGCATCTACTCTGCCAACTTTTGCCAGTGCACAGTGACACTCATATCTGGTGCAACCGTATTGTACAACGACATAAAACAAGCCTTTTTTGACTGTAATCGATTGAATATCAGTTGCCTGTCTACAGGCGTGTGTGTGAGGCCTATTGCATCTACTCTGCCAACTTTTGCCAGTGCACTGTGACACTCATATCTAGTGCAACCGTAGTGTACAGTGAAATAAACCAAGCCTTTTTTGACTGTAATCGATTGAATATCAGTTGCCTGCCTACAGGCGTGTATGTGTGAGGCCTATTGTATCTACTCTGCCAACTTTTGCCAGTGCACAGTGACACTCATATCTGGTGCAACCGTAGTGTACAGTGAAATAAAACAACCCTTTCTTGACTGTAATCGATTGAATATGAGTTGCCTGCCTACAGGCGTGTGTATGAGGCCTATTGCATCTACTCTGCCAACTTTTGCCAGTGCACAGTGACACTCATATCTGGTGCAACCGTAGTGTACAGTGACATAAAACAACCTTTTTTTTTCAGTGATCGATTGAATATAAGTTGCCTGCCTACAGGCGTGTGTGTGAGGCCTATTGCATCTACTCTGCCAACTTTTGCAAGTGCACAGTGACACTCATATCTGGTGCAACCTAGTGTACAGTGAAATAAAAGAACCCTTTTTTGACTGTAATCAATTGAATATCAGTTGCCTGCCTACAGGCATGTGTGTGAGGCCTATTGCATCTAGTCTGCCAACTTTTGCCAGTGCACAGTGACACTCATATCTGGTGCAACCGTAGTGTACAGTGACATAAAACAACACTTTTTTTTCTGTAATCGAGTGAATATCAGTTGCCTGCCTACATGAGAGTGTGTGAGGCCTATTGCATCTACTCTGCCAACTTTTGCCAGTGCACAGTGACACTCATATCTGGTGCAACCGTAGTGTACAGTGACATAAAACAACCCTTTTTTTTCAGTAACCGATTGAATATCAGTTGCCTGCCTACAGGCTTGTGTGTGAGGCCTATTGCATCTACTCTGCCAACTTTTGCCAGTGCACAGTGACACTCATATCTGGTGCAACCTAGTGTACAGTGAAATAAACGAACCCTTTTTTGACTTTAATCGATTGAATATCAGTTGCCTGCCTACAGGCGTGTGTATGAAGCCTATTGCATCTACTCTGCCAACTTTTGCCAGTGCACTGTGACACTCATATCTAGTGCAACCGTAGTGTACAGTGAAATAAACCAAGCCTTTTTTGACTGTAATCGATTGAATATCAGTTGCCTGCCTACAGGCGTGTATGTGTGATGCCTATTGTATCTACTCTGCCAACTTTTGCCAGTGCACAGTGACACTCATATCTGGTGCAACCGTAGTGTACAGTGAAATAAAACAACCCTTTCTTGACTGTAATCGATTGAATATGAGTTGCCTGCCTACAGGCGTGTGTATGAGGCCTATTGCATCTACTCTGCCAACTTTTGCCAGTGCACAGTGACACTCATATCTGGTGCAACCGTAGTGTACAGTGACATAAAACAACCTTTTTTTTTCAGTAATCGATTGAATATAAGTTGCCTGCCTACAGGCGTGTGTGTGAGGCCTATTGCATCTACTCTGCCAACTTTTGCAAGTGCACAGTGACACTCATATCTGGTGCAACCTAGTGTACAGTGAAATAAAAGAACCCTATTTTGACTGTAATCAATTGAATATCAGTTGCCTGCCTACAGCCATGTGTGTGAGGCCTATTGCATCTAGTCTGCCAACTTTTGCCAGTGCACAGTGACACTCATATCTGGTGCAACCGTAGTGTACAGTGACATAAAACAACACTTTTTTTTCTGTAATCGAGTAAATATCAGTTGCCTGCCTACATGAGTGTGTGTGAGGCCTATTGCATCTACTCTGCCAACTTTTGCCAGTGCACAGTGACACTCATATCTGGTGCAAACGTAGTGTACAGTGACATAAAAAAACCCTTTTTTTTACTGCCAACTTTTGCCAGTGCACAGTGACACTCATATCTGGTGCAACCGTAGTGTACAGTGACATAAAACAACCCTTTCTTGACTGTAATCGATTGAATATCAGTTGCCTGCCTACAGGCGTGTGTATGAGGCCTATTGCATCTAGTCTGCCAACTTTTGCCAGTGCACAGTGACACTCATATCTGGTGCAACCGTAGTGTACAGTGACATAAAACAACACTTTTTTTTCTGTAATCGAGTGAATATCAGTTGCCTGCCTAGAGGCGTGTGTGTGAGGCCTATTGCATCTACTCTGCCAACTTTTGCCAGTGCACAGTGACACTCATATCTGGTGCAACCATAGTGTACAGTGACATAAAAGAACCCTTTTTTGACTGTAATCGATTGAATATCAGTTGCCTGCCTACATGAGTGTGTGTGAGGCCTATTGCATCTACTCTGCCAACTTTTGCCAGTGCACAGTGACACTCATATCTGGTGCAACCGTAGTATACAGTGACATAAAACAACCCTTTTTTTTCAGTAATCGATTGAATATCAGTTGCCTGCCTACAGGCTTGTGTGTGAGGCCTATTGCATCTACTCTGCCAACTTTTGCCAGTGCACAGTGACACTCATATCTCGTGCAACCATAGTGTACAGTGAAATAAAATAACCCTTTCTTGACTGTAATCGATTGAATATCAGTTGCCTGCCTACAGGCGTGTGTATGAGGCCTATTGCATCTAGTCTGCCAACTTTTGCCAGTGCACAGTGACACTCATATCTGGTGCAACCGTAGTGTACAGTGACATAAAACAACACTTTTTTTTCTGTAATCGAGTGAATATCAGTTGCCTGCCTAGAGGCGTGTGTGTGAGGCCTATTGCATCTACTCTGCCAACTTTTGCCAGTGCACAGTGACACTCATATCTGGTGCAACCATAGTGTACAGTGACATAAAAGAACCCTTTTTTGACTGTAATTGATTAATTATCAGTTGCCTGCCTACATGAGTGTGTGTGAGGCCTATTGCATTTACTCTGCCAACTTTTGCCAGTGCACAGTGACACTCATATCTGGTGCAACCGTAGTGTACAGTGACATAAAACAACCCTTTTTTTTCAGTAATCGATTGAATATCAGTTGCCTGCCTACAGGCTTGTGTGTGAGGCCTATTGCATCTACTCTGCCAACTTTTGCCAGTGCACAGTGACACTCATATCTCGTGCAACCATAGTGTACAGTGAAATAAAAGAACCCTTTTTTGACTTTAATCGATTGAATATCAGTTGCCTGCCTACAGGCGTGTGTATGAAGCCTATTGCATCTACTCTGCCAACTTTTGCCAGTGCACAGTGACACTCATATCTGGTGCAACCGTATTGTACAACGACATAAAACAAGCCTTTTTTGACTGTAATCGATTGAATATCAGTTGCCTGTCTACAGGCGTGTGTGTGAGGCCTATTGCATCTACTCTGCCAACTTTTGCCAGTGCACTGTGACACTCATATCTGGTGCAACCGTAGTGTACAGTGAAATAAACCAAGCCTTTTTTGACTGTTATCGATTGAATATGAGTTGCCTGCCTACAGGCGTGTGTATGAAGCCTATCGCATCTACTCTGCCAACTTTTGCCAGTGCACTGTGACACTCATATCTGGTGCAACCGTCGTGTACAGTAAAATAAAACAACCCTTTCTTGACTGTAATCGATTGAATATGAGTTGCCTGCCTACAGGCGTGTGTATGAGGCCTATTGCATCTACTCTGCCAACTTTTGCCAGTGCACAGTGACACTCATATCTGGTGCAACCGTAGTGTACAGTGACATAAAACAACCTTTTTTTTTCAGTAATCGATTGAATCTAAGTTGCCTGCCTACAGGCGTGTGTGTGAGGCCTATTGCATCTACTCTGCCAACTTTTGCAAGTGCGCAGTGACACTCATATCTGGTGCAACCTAGTGTACAGTGAAATAAAAGAACCCTTTTTTGACTGTAATCAATTGAATATCAGTTGCCTGCCTACAGGCGTGTGTGTGAGGCCTACAGCGCCTACTCAGCCAAATTTTTGCCAGTGCACAGTGACACTCATATCTGGTGTCACAGTAGCTTGCACGCATAGTACCACTAATCGGAAAAAAAATGACAGTCAGAGGCAGGCCAACCCGCAGGGGCCGTCTAGGGGCCCTAGAATAATGCCTAGTTTTCAGAGGCAACGTACCCTGAACTTGAAAAGTTCTGATGACATGGTTAACTGGCTAACACAGGACACCCAATCTTCTACAGCTTCCGTTCGGAACCTAGATGCACCATCCTCCAGCTTAGCTTTGGGCACCTCTCCAATTACCACTCGCCCACCTACCGCCACCACCAACACTAGCACCACAGCCGCTTCACTTGATCCATCAGCAGAGTTATTTACACATCCGTTGGAAGAAATGAGTGATGCACAAACATTAGTGCCAGAGGATGTAGATAACAGGGATATGTCCCAGTCAGGCAGCATTACACACATGGACGTACGGTCTGATGATGATGATGATGATGTTGTACCCTTTGCTGCTTCCTTTGTTGAGTTGTCAGATACAAGTGAAGCGGTTGATGATGACGATGCGTCCGTGGATGTCACGTGGGTGCCCGCTATAAGAGAAGAAGAACAGGAGGAAAGTTCAGATGGGGAGACAGAGAGGAGGAGACGAGTTGGAAGCAGCGGGAGTTCGTCGAAAGTAGCTAGTGGCACAGTTAAACAGCATGCATCGGCACCCGGGGTCAGCCAGACAGCACGCCAGTCAACGCATGCTGTTGCCACCACCAGAATGCCGTCATTGCAGAGCTCAGCAGAGTGGACATTTTTTGGTGTGTCTGCCTGTGACAACAGCGATGCCATTTGCAACCTGTGCAAAAAGAAACTGAGTCGTGGGAAGTCCAACACCCACCTAGGTACAACTTCTTTGCGAAGGCACATGATGTCACATCACAAATGCCTATGGGAGCAACACATCAGTACAAGCAGCACACAAAGTCAAAGCCGCCATCCTCCTCCTGGTCCAGCATCTTCAGCCACGTCAACCACTGCTGCCCTGCTTGCCCCCTCTCAACCATCCGCCACTCTGTGTCTCGCCCTGAGCAGTCCCTGCTCATCTGCCCACAGTCAGGTGTCTGTAAAGGACATGTTTGAGCGTAAGAAGCCAATGTCAGAAAGTCACCCCCTTGCCCGGCAACTGACAGCTGGCTTGTCTGAACTCTTAGCCCGCCAGCTTTTACCATACAAGCTTGGAGTCTGAGGCGTTCAAAAAATTTGAAGATATTGGGACACCGCAGTGGAAGGTACCCGGCCGAAATTTCTTTGCACAAAAGGCAATCCCCAACCTTTACTCGATTGTGCAAAAGGAAGTAATGGCATCTCTGGCACACAGTGTTGGGGCAAGGGTCTATCTGACCACTGATACCTGGTCTGCAAAGCATGGTCAGGGCACCTACACTGCGCATTGGGTAAACCTGGTGACGGCTGCCAAGCATAGAATACGTGGCTCTGCAGAGGAGTTGGTGACACCGCCACGACTTGCAGGCAGGCCTGCTGCCACCTCCTCTACTCCTCCTGCTCCATCCTCTTCCATAACTTCCTGAGTCCTTTTCTGCTGCTGCTATGTCTTGCTCCACATCAACGGCACCCCCCCAGCTCCACAGGTACTATTCCACATCCCGGATACGGCAGTGTCACGCCGTCTTGGGGTTGACTTCCCTGAAAGCAGAGAGTCACACCGGACCAGCACTCCTGTCCGCCCTGAACGCACAGGTGGATCAGTGGCTGACTCCGCACCAACTGGAGATTGGCAAAGTGGTTTATGACAACGGAAGAAATTTGTTGGCGGCATTGAATTTGGGCAAGTTGACACATGTGCCGTGAATGGCACATGTGTGTAATCTGATTGTACAACGCTTTGTGCATAAGCACCCAGGCTTACAGGACGTCCTGAAACAGACCAGGAAGGTGTGTGCCCATTTCAGGCGTTCCTACACGGCCATGGCGCACTTTACAGATATCCAGCGGCGAAACAACATGCCAGCGAGGCGCTTGATTTTAGACAGCCGGACAAATTGGAATTCAACACTCCTAATGTTCGACTGCCTGCTCCAACAAGAAAAGGCCGTTAATGAGTATTTGTATGACCGGGGTGCTAGGACAGCCTCTGCGGAGCTGGGGATTTTTTTGCCACGTTACTGGACGCTCATGCGCAATGCCTGTAGGCTTATGCGTCCTTTTGAGGAGGTGACAAACCTGGTCAGTCGCACCCAGGGCACCATCAGCGACATCATACCATTTGTTTTCTTCCTGGAGCGTGCCCTGCGAGGAGTGCTGGATCAGGCCGTAGATGAGCGTGAAGAGGAAGAGGAAGAGTTGTGGTCCCCATCACCACCAGAAACAGCCTTATCAGCATTGCTTGCTGGACCTGCGGCAACACTGGAAGAGGATTGTAAAGAAGAGGAGTCAGAGGAGGAATGTGGCTTTGAGGAGGAGGTGGAAGACCAACCACAACAGGCATCCCAGGGTGCTCGTTGTCACCTATCTGGTACCCGTGGTGTTGTACGTGGCTGGGGGAAAGAACATACCTTCAGTGAGATCTCTGAGGACGAGGAACGGGACATGACTAGTTCGGCATCCAACCTTGTGCAAATGGGGTCTTTCATGCTGTCGTGCCTGTTGAGGGACCCTCGTATAAAAAGGATGAAGGAGAATGACCTGTACTGGGTGTCCACGCTACTAGACCCCCGGTATAAGCAGAAAGTGCCTGAAATGTTACCGAATTACCACAAGTCGGAAAGGATGCAGCACTTCCAAAATAAATTAAAAAGTATGCTTTACACAGCGTTTAAGGGTGATGTCACAGCACAGTGGCAATCTAACAGCGGAAGAGGTGAACATAATCCTCCTCCTCCCACGACCACGCCGGCAAGGAGAGGACGCTTTACAGATGTGTTGTTGATGGAGGACATGCAGAGCTTTTTAAGTCCTTTACATTGCACGCGCAGTGCCCCAAATTCGAAGTGGGAGGTCTGACTAAGCATCTTTTTCCATCTCCCTGTTCCAAAAATCCATGCCATATACACGTCCCCTAATAGGGGACGTAACAGGGATTAAACCGATAGGAATAGTACTACTTAACAGTACACACCTTATAATAACGCAGACAGAGGCAACGCAGAGAGAGTAGTCTGAAGAAGAGGAGTCAGAGGAGGAAGGTGGCTTTGAGGAGGTGGAAGACCAAACACAGCAGGCGTCCCAGGGGGCTTGTTGTCACCTTTCGGGGACCCTTGGTGGCGGGTGGAGGAAGAGACCTTCAATGACATCAGTGAGGACAAGGAATGGGACACGGCTAGCTTGGTATCCAACCTTGTGCAAATGGGTAGTTTGCAGTTGTGCAAAGGGACAGTTTGCGGTTGTTTGTGGTGCATTAAACGGGGAGATTGGTCTGTTACTGTAAAGCAGGTGTAACCCTTACACTACCTGATCGATACAACATCATACCTGATGTTTTAAAGCATGTTATTCCAAACAATTTAGGAATGTTAGGGGATTTATGCCCTTTATGGCGTAAAACCAGACTCTGCATCAACTATGTAATTTTCCATGGGAGTTTTGCCATGGATCCCCCTCCGGCATGCCACAGTCGAGGTGTTAGTCCCGTTGAAACAACTTTCCCATCACTATTGTGGCCAGAAAGAGTCCCTGTGGGTTTTGAAATTCGCCTGCCCATTGAAGTCTATGGTGGTTCGCCGATGTTGGTCCATTTGCGAACATTTGATGAAATTCGCATCCGCGACATCACTAATGGTGACCCATCTACAATGGTGAACTTTGGTACTCAATATAAAATAGAATTTGGAGATATCTTTTGAAGATAATGGCCATTATAAGGCAATAATGAGCTGGCAATACATATGTACAGGACAAATACAATACTTATAAGAGGTGATAGGTGTCCCTGGTCGTTGGCTACTCGTGTATATGGGATCATTATTAGAATGCAATATTATTTTCGTAATTTAGATATCTAAGCCCACTTAGAGATATACTAGTCATATTGTACCCTTATCTGAATACATTAATCAACTAATTGTGTGTACAACTGAGTTAGTGCTAGCATGCATGAAGAAGGGTTTTAATAAAAAAGTAGATATGAACTCCCATATGATCAACATATCAAATTGAGTGGATATAGGAATATGCAATGAATAAATGGTACCATTATATAGATAGATGGTAGGGTATTTCATTGGAATAGGAGATACTTACCAGATTCTATTCATCACATGTATCAGAAAGAGTAGAAAAGGTTAATAGAACAGTATGAAAGCCTTCCCCCTGCTGACCCCCATCGGCTTCTGTAGAAGCAGTACACAAAACGTGTGTATGGCCGTCATTTTGTGCGCGACGCTCAGCAGTGACGTCACACGCCACCCTAGATACAGGGAGACAGACACAGAGTTAGGTTGCTGGAGATACTTCATAGAAGAGCATCGCTATAGATTAGGACTGATATGCCCATATACTATGCTGGTCCCCAGCTTTCTGAGCATAGGGACACAGTAAGCACAGGATTCTGCCCATATAAACCGCTGGCTGTTCCCCAGCTTCCCCAGTATAGGGACACAGATAGAACAGGACATTGATTCACTAACTGCAGTATTACTGTGTCTCTGGAGAAAATAGGCTGTACATTTGCCGTTGTTTGACAGTTGTCTCATATATGGTTCATTGAGTATACAATAGAAGTGACATTTCCTTTTGTGTTCTGGGATCTTTGGCTATGAGAACTATGTTTATGTTGGAGCTTAGTGTATGATTTATTGTATGGCCTTATTCTCTCTCCCTGTGTAGGATGTTGAATATTTTATGTTTTTAAACGTTGGTTTCTGTCTTTTTTTCACATTTTACTTTTGATAATAATAAAGGTTACATTTGAACTTATTGGTTCCTATCTATGGCCAAAGTGTGAAGTATAGGGACTATGGGTGTTTTCTTTGTCTAAGTTTCATAATATTATTAGCGTTCAAGACATTGTCCCTGTTGTTTGTAATAGTACAACTTAGGGTGATTGTACAAATCAATATACAGGGGGGGGGGGGGGGGGGGAGTATTTGATCCCCTGCTGATTTTGAACTTTCTCCACTGACAAATAAATTATCAGTCTACAATTTTAATGGTAGGTGTATTTTAACAGTAAGAGACAGAAAAACAAAAAAAACAAGAACAACTCCTGTCAAAAAGTTATAACTTGATTTGCAGGTCAATGAGGGAAATAAGTATTTGACCCCTTCGTCTTAGTACTTGGTGGCAAAACCCCTATTGGCAATCACAGAGGTCAGACATTTCTTGTAGTTGGCCACCAGGTTTGCACACATCTCAGGAGGGATTTTGTCCCACTCCTCTTTGCAGATCCTCTCCATGTCATTAAGGTTTTGAGTCTGATGTTTGGCAACTCCAACCTTCAGCGACCCTCTACAGATTTTCTATGGGATTAAGGTCTGGAGACTGGCTAGGCCACTCCAGTACCTTAATGTGCTTCTTCTTGTGCCACTCCTTTGTTGTCTTGGCTGTGTGTTTTGGGTCATTGTCATGCTGGAATACCCATCCACGTCCCATTTTCAATCCCCTTGCGGAAGGAGGTTCTCACCCAAGATTAGACGGTACATGGCCCCGTCCATCGTCCCTTTGATGCGATGCTGTTGTCCTGTCCCCTTAGCAGAAAAACACCCCAAAGCATAATGTTTCCACCTCCATGTTTGACGGTGGGGATGGTGTTCTTGGGATCATAGGCAGCATTCCTCCTACTCCAAACACGGCGAGTTGAGTTGATGCCAAAAAGCTTGATTTTGGTTTCATCTGACCACAACACTTTCACCCAGTTCTCCTCTGAATCATTCAGATGTTCATTTGCAAACTTCAGACAGGCCTGTACATGTGCTTGCTTGAGCAAGAGGACCTGCAGGATTTCAGTCCTTCATGGCGTAGTGTGTTACCAATTGTTTTCTTGGTGACTATGGTCCCAGCTGCCTTGAGATCATTAACAAGATCCTCCCTTCTTAGTTCTGGGCTGATTTCTCACCGTTCTCATGATAATTGAAACTCCACAAAGTGAGATCTTGCATGGCGCATCAGACTGAGGGAGACTAGCAGTTATTTTGTGTTTCTTCCATTTACGAACAATCTCGCCTTTTGTCATCTTCTCACCAAGCTGCTTGGCAATGGTCTTGTAGCCCATTCCTGCCTTGTGTAGGTCTACAATCTTAAGGGATAAGGGATCAAATATTTATTTCCCTCACTGATCTGTAAATCAATTCATAACTTTTTTGACATGCGTTTTTCTTGTTTTTTTGTTTTTTTTGCTATTCTGTCTATCACTGTTAAAATACACCTACCATTAAAATTATAGACTGATCATTTCTTTGTCAGTGGACAAACGTTCAAAATCAGCAGGGGATCAAATACTTTTTACTCCCACTATAGTTGGACCTACTACTTCTGTTAGACTTGATAAGAACCTAGTTCATACTACCCAGTAGGACAATCTGGTTCATTGTATATCACTGATAGCAGGAACAGAACCAACCCAGCTTACATCTACCAAAATGCCCAGTAGATCACAGGAAGCAGTAAATCCTTCCAGTAAATGCTGCTATCTGTAACACGGTCCAATGCAGGTACAGCAGTAATAATCCAAATAGTTAGGATTACTACTTCCTCAGAGTGAACATACACATACATTATGTAGTTCAACTGACAACTAGTTTATTTACGGTGATTCAGCATATTTATGCAAAACACAGTCCAATCATGTTCAATCTCCAACACAGTCTTACCAATCTCCACCCAGATCACATGAGGGTCCATCAAGTAGTGTTACCCCCCCCCCCCCCCGACCCCCCAATCACCCTCCTTGTATCTGGAGCATAACTCAACACCCAGTCAAAAGAAATTGCCTCATTGATCCAGGCTTTCCAGGGGGTATGTGATCAGGAGTGGAGACACTCTATCTGCTTAGATGCATGTTGCTTAGGTTATTTAGAACAGTAACAGTTAATCCCGGCTTGCTTCCCCATTCTTACCTAAGTGTCTAGTATCCTCTGGTGATGTCCAGCTCTTCCCCCAATATACTGTACCCCTTACAACCATGCACCTCATAACTGCAGCCCATCTTCACCTAGGGATTCCGGTAATACACTTTATTCAACTCCCTGGGGAAAATGCCACATTTCAATACATGACTTGTTACCACTGTTACATCAACAAAGTCACATAACCCTACAATAATTCTGATTAATACAATATTGTGGCCTTCTCCATGAATTAAATGGTGTAACCACACAACATGGCACACAATAATAATGTGGCTGTCAAAGTTCAAGGGTCCAGGCTGGGATGACAGGATCAGGGGAGAGAAGGAAGCAAGAATAGCAATAGTCCATGTCAATCCGGGGCCGCCAATTGTTCAAAAGTCCTAAAAAAAATTGTCCACCCCCCATGATGTAAGTACTTCAGGACTTTTTTTTATCTCTCTAATGGGTCATAGGTGGATCAATAAGAATAAACAAAAGGGAGTAACTTACATTTGCTAATGCAAATAGAATCAGAATACAAAAGCAAAGAGATCCAGAAATCTAGAGCTGTTTGCAGCTCTGGCAGGACTGAGTTGACCACTACTAAATTAAGGAAGCTGGATAGAGTGCTAAAATGAAAGGACAATGAATATATCTATTGTTAGCATCTAAAGCAGCAGTTGATATTATTCTCAATGTTTTATGCTGATGACAAGGAATGTACTGTTTACCTCCTTTTTCCCAGAAAACAAATAAGTCAAGAGGAGTTGAACATTAAACTGGGATATCCAACAAACCAAATACAAAAAGGAAATATTTGTTTTCTTCATCTTGAATACTATTGCTTTACAACTAAAAAAAATCTAGATTATCATTCTTCGTATATTACCAGTAACTATTTTCCATTTTGTATATATATATTTTTAAATTGGTATAACAAGATTAATGATTAAAAAGATTTCTGTAGTTTTGTAAAAAATTCCTTTTCACCGCAGAATACTTTATGGATTTCATCACTACAGTTTTACTTGATTGATCACATCATTTGATGATAAGCTTTTTGATAGTTACTGTAGCTCTATTTTTCAAAATATCAAAACAAATTTACATCTATCATTTCAGCTTGTGCCTTGCATACTGTTAGAACCAATAATGGTACTGTTGGGTATGTTATACTATAATACATTTAACTTTTGTAAAGTGGATATCATTTTCATGAATCATTACATTTTCAAATAATAAATGATCACATGTCTTGCAACAAAAACAGGATATTTAGTAATACTATATTTTAGACTCTCAAACACAATTATAAAAGCTTGCGCATATTTATTTTCCTGCACCACCATTTAGATGCCATTTAAGCTCTAAAAATATAATGCAATTATTATGCACCATACAGACCAATAAGTATTAAAATATTCTTCAATTATCTCAATACATTTATTGAAAAATATTTCTGTATTTGCTGAAGGTAATTAGTTATAGTGAACCATACATATGGACTCATAGAGAAGAAGCTGAAGTGCATTAGGCTAGAATCCATAACTGGTGTGTAATGTGGAAATATCACATATATAGTTGTGAGCATAGGAGTTGTTGCTAACGCTTGCGGGCTCGCGCAGCGAGACCGCATGAACTGCGTCCCTCGCAAAGCGAGGGACGCAGTTCCCCGCAAATGCGGGTCCTCGCGAAGCGAGGGGCCGCATTTGCGGTGGTGGAGCATCCCAACGTCTCCGCAAATGTGGGTCCTCGCGCGAAGCGAGGGGGCGTATTTGCGGTGGTGGACGATCCAACGTCATCTGTGTTGTTTGTCCGCAAATGCGGACCCTCGCAAAGCGAGGGGCCGCATTTGCGGTGGTGGAAGGTCCAAACGTTGGTTGTGTTAACACACACACGACTTTCAAAAAAAACAACTAAAAGGCGCCTCACACGGGGTTAACACACATACGCACGACTTAGAAAAAAATACACTGCGTCGTACACGTAAAAACCAACTGCGTCCATCGCAAACAAATTACAGCCGCTTCGCAAAAAAAAAAAAGTCAGCGAAACGACCCATTCCCAACACGCAAAATCGTCCAAACACGCCGCTCATGAAAACATCACAAACACAAGAAATAAACACAATGAACACATAAAAAGCTTACTTACAGCAAGGGGGGGCATCGGGCACCTCTAAAAATTAATTTACACGTCCATTTAAGTCCAAAAAAACGAGTTTTAACTGCCAAAATTCACTTAAGCGAGAGAAAAAATGGCCGCCGAACAAAACGAAAACGAGGCTTCAGACGTAACTATACTACAGTGACTCGCAAGACTGAAATACTTACTATGCGGAACGTACCACACTGATATTATCACCATTTTGAAAACTACTACTCACAAAATGGCGGATGGAACGCAAATTGTAAGCTGGAACGCAAATAGAGCATGCGTATTGCGTTATACCGGTCTAAGGCACTTGAAAGTTTATAAATACTGCCTACTTTCCAGAAAATTCTACATTTCTACTCAGGTGATGAACGGAGTGACTGGATAGTTAACTGCTGCTGTTACCTAATTGTTTCCTAATTTCCTACTTTACATTGTGCAAATTAGAACTGAGAGGTAAGCTATAATATATTACATTTTAATATCAAGACAGGACAAAAAAAAAAAAAAATTCAAGTATGAAAATGTGATTTATGTATAGTGACATGTGACACGCACATTTATGTGTATAGCCCCTACAACAAACTAATCCTTATCCAAACTAATTAAACAAGTATATTTAAATGACAGTAAAAAAAAAAAAAAAAACTATTAAAATTTGATTCATGTATAGTGACATGTCACACGCACATTTATGTGTGTAGGCACAAAAACAAACTAATGTTAATTGAAAGTAATTAAAGAAGTATATTTAAATGACATTAATTTATTATAATTGAATATATAACCTAAAGCTCAATCTTTCTCCTTTTTTTTACTCTTCAAACAGACTCTGCATCAACAGCGTCACTCAAGAATTTGCACCTTGCATTGTGAACCACAATCTCTTTTAAAGAACACCAACAAAGAAGAAGAGGTAAGATAGAAAAATACATTACATGCTGAAAAAGACCATGCTTTCCTAAATTAAAAAGAAGAAATATATAATTAACCATTTCAATTTCTTTTTCAAACAGACACTACAAGAAGACAGGCGGGTTAAGATTGACAAGAGGGGACCCTCTGTCATTCGACACTTCAATCAAGGTAAAGTATAACAAGTACAAAAAATATTTGATACCAAAAATCACACAAACACATAGCAAACTAAATTAATATTCTTCTTTAATGTTTAAGAACCTGTAAGCCTTACAAAGAAGCCTAAATAAGCATACCAAATGTGGTAGACACAAAACAGGATTGTACCAAAAATCACACAAACACATAGCAAACTAAATAAATATTCTTCTTTAATGTTTAAGAACCTAAAAGCCTTACAAAGAAGATTAAATAAGCATACCAAAAGTGGTAGACACAAAACAGGATTGTACCAAAAATTACACAAACACAAAGCAAACTAAATTAATATTCTTCTTTCATGTTTAAGAACCTATAAGCCTTACAAAGAAGCCTAAAGACGCATACCAAAAGTGGTAGACACAAAACAGGATTGTACCAAAAATCACACAAACACATAGCAAACTAAATGAATATTCTTCTTTAATGTTTAAGAACCTATAAGCCTTACAAAGAAGCCTAAATAAGCATACCAAAAGTGGTAGACACAAAACAGGATTGTACCAAAAATCAAACAAACACATAGCAAACTAAATTAATATTCTTCTTTCATGTTTAAAAACCTATAAGCCTTACAAAGAAGCCTAAATAAGCATTCCAAAAGTGGTAGACACAAAACAGGATTGTACCAAAAATCACACAAACACATAGCAAAGTTAATTTATATTCTTCTTTAATGTTTAAGAACCTATAAGCCTTACACACAAGCCTAAATAAGCATACAAAAAGTGGGAGACACAAAACAGGATTGTACCAAAAATCACACAAACACATAGCAAACTAAACCAATATTCTTCTTTAATGTTTAAAAACCTATAAACCTTACACACAAGCCTAAATAAGCATACCAAAAGTGGTAGACACAAAACAGGATTGTACCAAAAATCACACAAACCCATAGCAAACTAAATTATTCTTCTTCTTTCATGTTTAAGAACCTATACGCCTTATAAAGAAGCCTAAATAAGCATACCAAAAGTGGTAGACACAAAACAGGATTGTACCAAAAATCACACAAACACATAGCAAACTAAATTAATATTCTTCTTTCATGTTTAAGAACCTATAAGCCTTACAAAAAAGCCTAAATAAGCATACCAAAAATGGTAGACACAAAACAGGATTGTACCAAAAATCACACAAACACATAGCAAACAAAATTAATATTCTTCTTTCATGTTTAAGAACCTATAAGCCTTACAAAGAAGCCTAAATAAGCATACCAAAAGTGGTAGACACCAAACAGGATTGTACCAAAAATCACAAAAACACATAGCAAACTAAATGAATATTCTTCTTTAATGTTTAAGAACCTATAAGCCTTACAAAGAAGCCTAAATAAGCATACCAAAAGTGGTAGACACAAAAGAGGATTGTACCAAAAATCACACAAACACATAGCAAACTAAATTAATATTCTTCTTTCATGTTTAAGTACCTATAAGCCTTACAAAGAAGCCTAAATAAGCATTCCAAAAGTGGTAGATACAAAACAGGAATGTACCAAAAATCACACAAACACATAGCAAAATTAATTTATATTCTTCTTTAATGTTTAAGAACCTATAAGCCTTACACACAAGCCTAAATAAGCATACCACAAGTGGTAGACACAAAAGAGGATTGTACCAAAAATCACACAAACACATAGCAAACTAAACCAATATTCTTCTTTAATGTTGAATAACCTATAAGCCTTATAAAGAAGACTAAATAAGCATACCAAAAGTGGTAGACACAAAACAGGATTGTACCAAAAATCACACAAACACATAGCAAACTAAATTATTCTTCTTCTTTTATGTTTAAGAACCTATAAGCCTTAAAAAGAAGCCTAAATAAGCATACCAAAAGTGGTAGACACAAAACAGGATTGTACCAAAAATCACACAAACACATAGCAAACAAAATTAATATTCTTCTTTCATGTTTAAGAACCTTCAAGCCCTTACAAAGAAGCCTAAATAAGCATACCAAAAGTGGTAGACACAAAACAGGATTGTACCAAAAATCAAACAAACACATAGCAAACTAAATTAATATTCTTCTTTAATGTTTAAAAACCTATAAGCCTTACAAAGAAGCCTAAATAAGCATACCAAAAATGGTAGACACAAAACAGGATTGTACCAAAAATCAAACTAACACATAGCAAATTAAATTAATATTCTTCTTTAATGTTTAAGAACCTATAAGCCTTACAAAGAAGCCTAAATAAGCATACCAAAAGTGGTAGACACAAAACAGGATTGTACCAAAAATCACACAAACACATAGCAAACTAAGTTAATATTCTTCTTTCATGTTTAAAAACCTATAAGCCTTACAAAGAAGCCTAAATAAGCATTCCAAAAGTGGTAGACACGAAACAGGATTGTACCAAAATTCACACAAACACATAGCAAACTAAATTAATATTCTTCTTTAATGTTTAAAAACCTATAAACCTTACACACAAGCCTAAATAAGCATACCAAAAGTGGTAGACACAAAACAGGATTGTACCAAAAATCACACAAACCCATAGCAACTAAATTCTTCTTCTTTCATGTTTAAGAACCTATAAGCCTTACAAAGAAGCCTAAATAAGCATACCAAAAGTGGTAGACACAAAACAGGATTGTACCAAAAATCACACAAACCCATAGCAAACTAAATTATTCTTCTTCTTTAATGTTTAAGAACCTATAAGCCTTACAAAGAAGCCTAAATAGGCATACCAAAAGTGGTAGACACAAAACAGGATTGTACCAAAAATCACACAAACACATAGCAAACTAAATTAATATTCTTCTTTCATGTTTAAGAACATATAAGCCTTACAAAGAAGCCTAAATAAGCATACCAAAAATGGTAGACACAAAACAGGATTGTACCAAAAATCACACAAACACATAGCAAACTAAATTAATATTCTTCTTTCATGTTTAAGAACCTATAAGCCTTACAAAGAAGCCTAAATAAGCATTCCAAAAGTGGTAGATACAAAACAGGATTGTACCAAAAATCACACAAACACATAGCAAAATTAATTTATATTCTTCTTTAATGTTTAAGAACCTATAAGCCTTACACACAAGCCTAAATAAGCATACCAAAAGTGGTAGACACAAAAGAGGATTGTACCAAAAATCCCACAAACACATAGCAAACTAAACCAATATTCTTCTTTAATGTTGAAGAACCTATAAGCCTTATAAAGAAGACTAAATAAGCATACCAAAAGTGGTAGACACAAAACAGGATTGTACCAAAAATCACACAAACACATAGCAAACTAAATTATTCTTCTTCTTTTATGTTTAAGAACCTATAAGCCTTAAAAAGAAGCCTAAATAAGCATACCAAAAGTGGTAGACACAAAACAGGATTGTACCAAAAATCACACAAACACATAGCAAACAAAATTAATATTCTTCTTTCATGTTTAAGAACCTTCAAGCCCTTACAAAGAAGCCTAAATAAGCATACCAAAAGTGGTAGACACAAAACAGGATTGTACCAAAAATCACACAAACACATAGCAAACTAAATTAATATTCTTCTTTAATGTTTAAAAACCTATAAGCCTTGCAAAGAAGCCTAAATAAGCATACCAAAAATGGTAGACACAAAACAGGATTGTACCAAAAATCACACAAACACATAGCAAACTAAATTAATATTCTTCTTTCATGTTTAAGAACATATAAGCCTTACAAAGAAGCCTAAATAAGCATACCAAAAATGGTAGACACAAAACAGGATTGTACCAAAAATCACACAAACACATAGCAAACTAAATTAATATTCTTCTTTCATGTTTAAGAACCTATAAGCCTTACAAAGAAGCCTAAATAAGCATTCCAAAAGTGGTAGATACAAAACAGGATTGTACCAAAAATCACACAAACACATAGCAAAATTAATTTATATTCTTCTTTAATGTTTAAGAACCTATAAGCCTTACACACAAGCCTAAATAAGCATACCAAAAGTGGTAGACACAAAAGAGGATTGTACCAAAAATCACACAAACACATAGCAAACTAAACCAATATTCTTCTTTAATGTTGAAGAACCTATAAGCCTTATAAAGAAGACTAAATAAGCATACCAAAAGTGGTAGACACAAAACAGGATTGTACCAAAAATCACACAAACACATAGCAAACTAAATTATTCTTCTTCTTTTATGTTTAAGAACCTATAAGCCTTAAAAAGAAGCCTAAATAAGCATACCAAAAGTGGTAGACACAAAACAGGATTGTACCAAAAATCACACAAACACATAGCAAACAAAATTAATATTCTTCTTTCATGTTTAAGAACCTTCAAGCCCTTACAAAGAAGCCTAAATAAGCATACCAAAAGTGGTAGACACAAAACAGGATTGTACCAAAAATCACACAAACACATAGCAAACTAAATTAATATTCTTCTTTAATGTTTAAAAACCTATAAGCCTTACAAAGAAGCCTAAATAAGCATACCAAAAATGGTAGACACAAAACAGGATTGTACCAAAAATCAAACTAACACATAGCAAACTAAATTAATATTCTTCTTTAATGTTTAAGAACCTATAAGCCTTACAAAGAAGCCTAAATAAGCATACCAAAAGTGGTAGACACAAAACAGGATTGTACCAAAAATCACACAAACACATAGCAAACTAAATTAATATTCTTCTTTCATGTTTAAAAACCTATAAGCCTTACAAAGAAGCCTAAATAAGCATTCCAAAAGTGGTAGACACAAAACAGGATTGTACCAAAAATCACACAAACCCATAGCAAACTAAATTATTCTTCTTTCATGTTTAAGAACCTATAAGCCTTATAAAGAAGCCTAAATAAGCATACCAAAAGTGGTAGACACAAAACAGGATTGTACCAAAAATCACACAAACCCATAGCAAACTAAATTATTCTTCTTCTTTAGTTTAAGAACCTATAAGCCTTACAAAGAAGCCTAAATAAGCATACCAAAAGTGGTAGACACAAAACAGGATTGTACCAAAAATCACACAAACACATAGCAAACTAAATTAATATTCTTCTTTCATGTTTAAGAACCTATAAGCCTTACAAAGAAGCCTAAATAAGCATACCAAAAATGGTAGACACAAAACAGGATTGTACCAAAAATCACACAAACACATAGCAAACTAAATTAATATTCTTCTTTAATGTTTAAGAAGCTATAAGCCTTACAAAGAAGCCTAAATAAGCATACTGAAAATGGTAGACACAAAACAGGATTGTACCAAAAATCACACAAACACATAGCAAACTAAATTAATATTCTTCTTTCATGTTTAAGTACCTATAAGCCTTACAAAGAAGCCTAAATAAGCATTCCAAAAGTGGTAGATACAAAACAGGATTGTACCAAAAATCACACAAACACATAGCAAAGTTAATTTATATTCTTCTTTAATGTTTAAGAACCTATAAGCCTTACACACAAGCCTAAATAATCATACCAAAAGTGGTAGACACAAAACAGGATTGTACCAAAAATCACACAAACACATAGCAAACTAAATTAATATTCTTCTTTCATGTTTAAGAACCTATAAGCCTTACAAAGAAGCCTAAATAAGCATTCCAACAGTGGTAGATACAAAACAGGATTGTACCAAAAATCACACAAACACATAGCAAAGTTAATTTATATTCTTCTTTAATGTTTAAGAACCTATAAGCCTTACACACAAGCCTAAATAAGCATACCAAAAGTGGTAGACACAAAACAGGATTGTACCAAAAATCACACAAACACATAGCAAACTAAACCAATATTCTTCTTTAATGTTTAAGAACCTATAAGCCTTATAAAGAAGACTAAATAAGCATACCAAAAGTGGTAGACACAAAACAGGATTGTACCAAAAATCACACAAACCCATAGCAAACTAAATTATTCCTCTTCTTTAATGTTTAAGAACCTATAAGCCTTATAAAGAAGCCTAAATAAGCATACCAAAAGTGGTAGACACAAAACAGGATTGCACCAAAAATCACACAAACACATAGCAAACTAAATTAATATTCTTCTTTCATGTTTAAGAACCTATAAGCCTTACAAAGAAGCCTAAATAAGCATACCAAAAGTGGTAGACACAAAACAGGATTGTACCAAAAATCACACAAACACATAGCAAACAAAATTAATATTCTTCTTTCATGTTTAAGAACCTTCAAGCCCTTACAAAGAAGCCTAAATAAGCATACAAAAAGTGGTAGACACAAAACAGGATTGCACCAAAAATCACACAAATACATAGCAAAGTTAATAAATATTCTTATTTAATGTTTAAGAACCTATAAGCCTTACACACAAGCCTAAATAAGCATACCAAAAGTGGTAGACACAAAACAGGATTGTACCAAAAATCACACAAACACATAGCAAAGTTAATTTATATTCTTCTTTAATGTTTAAGAACCTATAAGCCTTACACACAAGCCTAAATAAGCATACCAAAAGTGGTAGACACAAAACAGGATTGTACCAAAAATCACACAAACACATAGCAAACTAAATTAATATTCTTCTTTCATGTTTAAGAACCTATAAGCCTTACAAAGAAGCCTAAATAAGCATTCCAAAAGTGGTAGATACAAAACAGGATTGTACCAAAAATCACACAAACACATAGCAAAGTTAATTTATATTCTTCTTTAATGTTTAAGAACCTATAAGCCTTACACACAAGCCTAAATAAGCATACCAAAAGTGGTAGACACAAAACAGGATTGTACCAAAAATCACACAAACACATAGCAAACTAAATTAATATTCTTCTTTCATGTTTAAGAACCTATAAGCCTTACAAAGAAGCCTAAATAAGCATTCCAACAGTGGTAGATACAAAACAGGATTGTACCAAAAATCACACAAACACATAGCAAAGTTAATTTATATTCTTCTTTAATGTTTAAGAACCTATAAGCCTTACACACAAGCCTAAATAAGCATACCAAAAGTGGTAGACACAAAACAGGATTGTACCAAAAATCACACAAAAACATAGCAAACTAAACCAATATTCTTCTTTAATGTTTAAGAACCTATAAGCCTTATAAAGAAGACTAAATAAGCATACCAAAAGTGGTAGACACAAAACAGGATTGTACCAAAAATCACACAAACCCATAGCAAACTAAATTATTCCTCTTCTTTAATGTTTAAGAACCTATAAGCCTTATAAAGAAGCCTAAATAAGCATACCAAAAGTGGTAGACACAAAACAGGATTGCACCAAAAATCACACAAACACATAGCAAACTAAATTAATATTCTTCTTTCATGTTTAAGAACCTATAAGCCTTACAAAGAAGCCTAAATAAGCATACCAAAAGTGGTAGACACAAAACAGGATTGTACCAAAAATCACACAAACACATAGCAAACTAAATTAATATTCTTCTTTCATGTTTAAGAACCTTCAAGCCCTTACAAAGAAGCCTAAATAAGCATACAAAAAGTGGTAGACACAAAACAGGATTGCACCAAAAATCACACAAATACATAGCAAAGTTAATAAATATTCTTATTTAATGTTTAAGAACCTATAAGCCTTACACACAAGCCTAAATAAGCATACCAAAAGTGGTAGACACAAAACAGGATTGTACCAAAAATCACACTAACACATAGCAAACTAAATTAATATTCTTCTTTAATGTTTAAGAACCTATAAGCCTTACAAAGATGCCTAAATAAGCATACCAAAAGTGGTAGACACAAATAGGATTGTACCAAAAATCACACAAACACATAGCAAACTAAATTAATATTCTTCTTTCATGTTTAAGAACCTATAAGCCTTACACACAAGCCTAAATAAGCATACCAAAAGTGGTAGACACAAAACAGGATTGTACCCAAAATCACACAAAAACATAGCAAACAAAATTAATATTCTTCTTTCATATTTAAGAACCTATAAACCTTGCAAAGAAGCCTAAATAAGCATACCAAAAGTGGTAGACACAAAAGAGGATTGCACCAAAAATTAAACAAATACATAGCAAAGTTAATTAATATTCTTCTTTAATGTTTAAGAACCTATAAGCCTTACACACAAGCCTAAATAAGCATACCAAAAGTGGTAGACACAAAACAGGATTGTACCAAAAATCACACAAACACATAGCAAACTAAATTAATATTCTTCTTTCATGTTTAAGAACATATAAGCCTTACAAAGAAGCCTAAATAATCATACCAAAAATGGTAGACACAAAACAGGATTGTACCAAAAATCACACAAACACATAGCAAACTAAATTAATATTCTTCTTTCATGTTTAAGTACCTATAAGCCTTACAAAGAAGCCTAAATAAGCATTCCAAAAGTGGTAGATACAAAACAGGATTGTACCAAAAATCACACAAACACATAGCAAAATTAATTTATATTCTTCTTTAATGTTTAAGAACCTATAAGCCTTACACACAAGCCTAAATAAGCATACCAAAAGTGGTAGACACAAAAGAGGATTGTACCAAAAATCACACAAACACATAGCAAACTAAACCAATATTTTTCTTTAATGTTGAAGAACCTATAAGCCTTATAAAGAAGACTAAATAAGCATACCAAAAGTGGTAGACACAAAACAGGATTGTACCAAAAATCACACAAACACATAGCAAACTAAATTAATATTCTTCTTTAATGTTTAAAAACCTATAAACCTTACACACAAGCCTAAATAAGCATACCAAAAGTGGTAGACACAAAACAGGATTGTACCAAAAATCACACAAACCCATAGCAAACTAAATTATTCTTCTTTCATGTTTAAGAACCTATAAGCCTTACAAAGAAGCCTAAATAAGCATACCAAAAGTGGTAGACACAAAACAGGATTGTACCAAAAATCACACAAACCCATAGCAAACTAAATTATTCTTCTTCTTTAATGTTTAAGAACCTATAAGCCTTACAAAGAAGCCTAAATAAGCATACCAAAAGTGGTAGACACAAAACAGGATTGTACCAAAAATCACACAAACACATAGCAAACTAAATTAATATTCTTCTTTCATGTTTAAGAACATATAAGCCTTACAAAGAAGCCTAAATAAGCATACCAAAAATGGTAGACACAAAACAGGATTGTACCAAAAATCACACAAACACATAGCAAACTAAATTAATATTCTTCTTTCATGTTTAAATACCTATAAGCCTTACAAAGAAGCCTAAATAAGCATTCCAAAAGTGGTAGATACAAAACAGGATTGTACCAAAAATCACACAAACACATAGCAAAATTAATTTATATTCTTCTTTAATGTTTAAGAACCTATAAGCCTTACACACAAGCCTAAATAAGCATACCAAAAGTGGTAGACACAAAACAGGATTGTACCAAAAATCACACTAACACATAGCAAACTAAATTAATATTCTTCTTTAATGTTTAAGAACCTATAAGCCTTACAAAGATGCCTAAATAAGCATACCAAAAGTGGTAGACACAAATAGGATTGTACCAAAAATCACACAAACACATAGCAAACTAAATTAATATTCTTCTTTCATGTTTAAGAACCTATAAGCCTTACACACAAGCCTAAATAAGCATACCAAAAGTGGTAGACACAAAACAGGATTGTACCCAAAATCACACAAAAACATAGCAAACAAAATTAATATTCTTCTTTCATGTTTAAGAACCTATAAACCTTGCAAAGAAGCCTAAATAAGCATACCAAAAGTGGTAGACACAAAAGAGGATTGCACCAAAAATTAAACAAATACATAGCAAAGTTAATTAATATTCTTCTTTAATGTTTAAGAACCTATAAGCCTTACACACAAGCCTAAATAAGCATACCAAAAGTGGTAGACACAAAACAGGATTGTACCAAAAATCACACAAACACATAGCAAACTAAATTAATATTCTTCTTTCATGTTTAAGAACATATAAGCCTTACAAAGAAGCCTAAATAATCATACCAAAAATGGTAGACACAAAACAGGATTGTACCAAAAATCACACAAACACATAGCAAACTAAATTAATATTCTTCTTTCATGTTTAAGTACCTATAAGCCTTACAAAGAAGCCTAAATAAGCATTCCAAAAGTGGTAGATACAAAACAGGATTGTACCAAAAATCACACAAACACATAGCAAAATTAATTTATATTCTTCTTTAATGTTTAAGAACCTATAAGCCTTACACACAAGCCTAAATAAGCATACCAAAAGTGGTAGACACAAAAGAGGATTGTACCAAAAATCACACAAACACATAGCAAACTAAACCAATATTTTTCTTTAATGTTGAAGAACCTATAAGCCTTATAAAGAAGACTAAATAAGCATACCAAAAGTGGTAGACACAAAACAGGATTGTACCAAAAATCACACAAACACATAGCAAACTAAATTAATATTCTTCTTTAATGTTTAAAAACCTATAAACCTTACACACAAGCCTAAATAAGCATACCAAAAGTGGTAGACACAAAACAGGATTGTACCAAAAATCACACAAACCCATAGCAAACTAAATTATTCTTCTTTCATGTTTAAGAACCTATAAGCCTTACAAAGAAGCCTAAATAAGCATACCAAAAGTGGTAGACACAAAACAGGATTGTACCAAAAATCACACAAACCCATAGCAAACTAAATTATTCTTCTTCTTTAATGTTTAAGAACCTATAAGCCTTACAAAGAAGCCTAAATAAGCATACCAAAAGTGGTAGACACAAAACAGGATTGTACCAAAAATCACACAAACACATAGCAAACTAAATTAATATTCTTCTTTCATGTTTAAGAACATATAAGCCTTACAAAGAAGCCTAAATAAGCATACCAAAAATGGTAGACACAAAACAGGATTGTACCAAAAATCACACAAACACATAGCAAACTAAATTAATATTCTTCTTTCATGTTTAAGTACCTATAAGCCTTACAAAGAAGCCTAAATAAGCATTCCAAAAGTGGTAGATACAAAACAGGATTGTACCAAAAATCACACAAACACATAGCAAAATTAATTTATATTCTTCTTTAATGTTTAAGAACCTATAAGCCTTACACACAAGCCTAAATAAGCATACCAAAAGTGGTAGACACAAAAGAGGATTGTACCAAAAATCACAAAAACACATAGCAAACTAAACCAATATTCTTCTTTAATGTTGAAGAACCTATAAGCCTTATAAAGAAGACTAAATAAGCATACCAAAAGTGGTAGACACAAAACAGGATTGTACCAAAAATCACACAAACACATAGCAAACTAAATTATTCTTCTTCTTTTATGTTTAAGAACCTATAAGCCTTAAAAAGAAGCCTAAATAAGCATACCAAAAGTGGTAAACACAAAACAGGATTGTACCAAAAATTACACAAACACATAGCAAACAAAATTAATATTCTTCTTTCATGTTTAAGAACCTTCAAGCCCTTACAAAGAAGCCTAAATAAGCATACCAAAAGTGGTAGACACAAAACAGGATTGTACCAAAAATCACACAAACACATAGCAAACTAAATTAATATTCTTCTTTAATGTTTAAAAACCTATAAGCCTTACAAAGAAGCCTAAATAAGCATACCAAAAATGGTAGACACAAAACAGGATTGTACCAAAAATCAAACTAACACATAGCAAAGTTAATTTATATTCTTCTTTAATGTTTAAGAACCTATAAGCCTTACACACAAACCTAAATAAGCATACCAAAAATGGTAGACACAAAACAGGATTGTACCAAAAATCAAACTAACACATAGCAAACTAAATTAATATTCTTCTTTAATGTTTAAGAACCTATAAGCCTTACAAAGAAGCCTAAATAAGCATACCAAAAGTGGTAGACACAAAACAGGATTGTACCAAAAATCACACAAACACATAGCAAACTAAATTAATATTCTTCTTTCATGTTTAAAAACCTATAAGCCTTACAAAGAAGCCTAAATAAGCATTCCAAAAGTGGTAGACACAAAACAGGATTGTACCAAAAATCACACAAACCCATAGCAAACTAAATTATTCTTCTTTCATGTTTAAGAACCTATAAGCCTTATAAAGAAGCCTAAATAAGCATACCAAAAGTGGTAGACACAAAACAGGATTGTACCAAAAATCACACAAACCCATAGCAAACTAAATTATTCTTCTTCTTTAATGTTTAAGAACCTATAAGCCTTACAAAGAAGCCTAAATAAGCATACCAAAAGTGGTAGACACAAAACAGGATTGTACCAAAAATCACACAAACACATAGCAAACTAAATTAATATTCTTCTTTCATGTTTAAGAACCTATAAGCCTTACAAAGAAGCCTAAATAAGCATACCAAAAATGGTAGACACAAAACAGGATTGTACCAAAAATCACACAAACACATAGCAAACTAAATTAATATTCTTCTTTCATGTTTAAGAACCTATAAGCCTTACAAAGAAGCCTAAATAAGCATACCAAAAGTGGTAGACACAAAACAGGATTGTACCAAAAATCACACAAACACATAGCAAACTAAATTAATATTCTTCTTTCATGTTTAAGTACCTATAAGCCTTACAAAGAAGCCTAAATAAGCATTCCAAAAGTGGTAGATACAAAACAGGATTGTACCAAAAATCACACAAACACATAGCAAAGTTAATTTATATTCTTCTTTAATGTTTAAGAACCTATAAGCCTTACACACAAGCCTAAATAAGCATACCAAAAGTGGTAGACACAAAACAGGATTGTACCAAAAATCACACAAACACATAGCAAACTAAATTAATATTCTTCTTTCATGTTTAAGAACCTATAAGCCTTACAAAGAAGCCTAAATAAGCATTCCAACAGTGGTAGATACAAAACAGGATTGTACCAAAAATCACACAAACACATAGCAAAGTTAATTTATATTCTTCTTTAATGTTTAAGAACCTATAAGCCTTACACACAAGCCTAAATAAGCATACCAAAAGTGGTAGACACAAAACAGGATTGTACCAAAAATCACACAAACACATAGCAAACTAAACCAATATTCTTCTTTAATGTTTAAGAACCTATAAGCCTTATAAAGAAGACTAAATAAGCATACCAAAAGTGGTAGACACAAAACAGGATTGTACCAAAAATCACACAAACCCATAGCAAACTAAATTATTCCTCTTCTTTAATGTTTAAGAACCTATAAGCCTTATAAAGAAGCCTAAATAAGCATACCAAAAGTGGTAGACACAAAACAGGATTGCACCAAAAATCACACAAACACATAGCAAACTAAATTAATATTCTTCTTTCATGTTTAAGAACCTATAAGCCTTACAAAGAAGCCTAAATAAGCATACCAAAAGTGGTAGACACAAAACAGGATTGTACCAAAAATCACACAAACACATAGCAAACAAAATTAATATTCTTCTTTCATGTTTAAGAACCTTCAAGCCCTTACAAAGAAGCCTAAATAAGCATACAAAAAGTGGTAGACACAAAACAGGATTGCACCAAAAATCACACAAATACATAGCAAAGTTAATAAATATTCTTATTTAATGTTTAAGAACCTATAAGCCTTACACACAAGCCTAAATAAGCATACCAAAAGTGGTAGACACAAAACAGGATTGTACCAAAAATCACACTAACACATAGCAAACTAAATTAATATTCTTCTTTAATGTTTAAGAACCTATAAGCCTTACAAAGATGCCTAAATAAGCATACCAAAAGTGGTAGACACAAATAGGATTGTACCAAAAATCACACAAACACATAGCAAACTAAATTAATATTCTTCTTTCATGTTTAAGAACCTATAAGCCTTACACACAAGCCTAAATAAGCATACCAAAAGTGGTAGACACAAAACAGGATTGTACCCAAAATCACACAAAAACATAGCAAACAAAATTAATATTCTTCTTTCATGTTTAAGAACCTATAAACCTTGCAAAGAAGCCTAAATAAGCATACCAAAAGTGGTAGACACAAAAGAGGATTGCACCAAAAATTAAACAAATACATAGCAAAGTTAATTAATATTCTTCTTTAATGTTTAAGAACCTATAAGCCTTACACACAAGCCTAAATAAGCATACCAAAAGTGGTAGACACAAAACAGGATTGTACCAAAAATCACACAAACACATAGCAAACTAAATTAATATTCTTCTTTCATGTTTAAAAACCTATAAGCCTTACAAAGAAGCCTAAATAAGCATTCCAAAAGTGGTAGACACAAAACAGGATTGTACCAAAAATCACACAAACCCATAGCAAACTAAATTATTCTTCTTTCATGTTTAAGAACCTATAAGCCTTATAAAGAAGCCTAAATAAGCATACCAAAAGTGGTAGACACAAAACAGGATTGTACCAAAAATCACACAAACCCATAGCAAACTAAATTATTCTTCTTCTTTAATGTTTAAGAACCTATAAGCCTTACAAAGAAGCCTAAATAAGCATACCAAAAGTGGTAGACACAAAACAGGATTGTACCAAAAATCACACAAACACATAGCAAACTAAATTAATATTCTTCTTTCATGTTTAAGAACCTATAAGCCTTACAAAGAAGCCTAAATAAGCATACCAAAAATGGTAGACACAAAACAGGATTGTACCAAAAATCACACAAACACATAGCAAACTAAATTAATATTCTTCTTTCATGTTTAAGAACCTATAAGCCTTACAAAGAAGCCTAAATAAGCATACCAAAAATGGTAGACACAAAACAGGATTGTACCAAAAATCACACAAACACATAGCAAACTAAATTAATATTCTTCTTTCATGTTTAAGTACCTATAAGCCTTACAAAGAAGCCTAAATAAGCATTCCAAAAGTGGTAGATACAAAACAGGATTGTACCAAAAATCACACAAACACATAGCAAAGTTAATTTATATTCTTCTTTAATGTTTAAGAACCTATAAGCCTTACACACAAGCCTAAATAAGCATACCAAAAGTGGTAGACACAAAACAGGATTGTACCAAAAATCACACAAACACATAGCAAACTAAATTAATATTCTTCTTTCATGTTTAAGAACCTATAAGCCTTACAAAGAAGCCTAAATAAGCATTCCAACAGTGGTAGATACAAAACAGGATTGTACCAAAAATCACACAAACACATAGCAAAGTTAATTTATATTCTTCTTTAATGTTTAAGAACCTATAAGCCTTACACACAAGCCTAAATAAGCATACCAAAAGTGGTAGACACAAAACAGGATTGTACCAAAAATCACACAAACACATAGCAAACTAAACCAATATTCTTCTTTAATGTTTAAGAACCTATAAGCCTTATAAAGAAGACTAAATAAGCATACCAAAAGTGGTAGACACAAAACAGGATTGTACCAAAAATCACACAAACCCATAGCAAACTAAATTATTCCTCTTCTTTAATGTTTAAGAACCTATAAGCCTTATAAAGAAGCCTAAATAAGCATACCAAAAGTGGTAGACACAAAACAGGATTGCACCAAAAATCACACAAACACATAGCAAACTAAATTAATATTCTTCTTTCATGTTTAAGAACCTATAAGCCTTACAAAGAAGCCTAAATAAGCATACCAAAAGTGGTAGACACAAAACAGGATTGTACCAAAAATCACACAAACACATAGCAAACAAAATTAATATTCTTCTTTCATGTTTAAGAACCTTCAAGCCCTTACAAAGAAGCCTAAATAAGCATACAAAAAGTGGTAGACACAAAACAGGATTGCACCAAAAATCACACAAATACATAGCAAAGTTAATAAATATTCTTATTTAATGTTTAAGAACCTATAAGCCTTACACACAAGCCTAAATAAGCATACCAAAAGTGGTAGACACAAAACAGGATTGTACCAAAAATCACACTAACACATAGCAAACTAAATTAATATTCTTCTTTAATGTTTAAGAACCTATAAGCCTTACAAAGATGCCTAAATAAGCATACCAAAAGTGGTAGACACAAATAGGATTGTACCAAAAATCACACAAACACATAGCAAACTAAATTAATATTCTTCTTTCATGTTTAAGAACCTATAAGCCTTACACACAAGCCTAAATAAGCATACCAAAAGTGGTAGACACAAAACAGGATTGTACCCAAAATCACACAAAAACATAGCAAACAAAATTAATATTCTTCTTTCATGTTTAAGAACCTATAAACCTTGCAAAGAAGCCTAAATAAGCATACCAAAAGTGGTAGACACAAAAGAGGATTGCACCAAAAATTAAACAAATACATAGCAAAGTTAATTAATATTCTTCTTTAATGTTTAAGAACCTATAAGCCTTACACACAAGCCTAAATAAGCATACCAAAAGTGGTAGACACAAAACAGGATTGTACCAAAAATCACACAAACACATAGCAAACTAAATTAATATTCTTCTTTCATGTTTAAAAACCTATAAGCCTTACAAAGAAGCCTAAATAAGCATTCCAAAAGTGGTAGACACAAAACAGGATTGTACCAAAAATCACACAAACCCATAGCAAACTAAATTATTCTTCTTTCATGTTTAAGAACCTATAAGCCTTATAAAGAAGCCTAAATAAGCATACCAAAAGTGGTAGACACAAAACAGGATTGTACCAAAAATCACACAAACCCATAGCAAACTAAATTATTCTTCTTCTTTAATGTTTAAGAACCTATAAGCCTTACAAAGAAGCCTAAATAAGCATACCAAAAGTGGTAGACACAAAACAGGATTGTACCAAAAATCACACAAACACATAGCAAACTAAATTAATATTCTTCTTTCATGTTTAAGAACCTATAAGCCTTACAAAGAAGCCTAAATAAGCATACCAAAAGTGGTAGACACAAAACAGGATTGTACCAAAAATCACACAAACACATAGCAAACTAAATTAATATTCTTCTTTCATGTTTAAGAACCTATAAGCCTTACAAAGAAGCCTAAATAAGCATACCAAAAATGGTAGACACAAAACAGGATTGTACCAAAAATCACACAAACACATAGCAAACTAAATTAATATTCTTCTTTCATGTTTAAGTACCTATAAGCCTTACAAAGAAGCCTAAATAAGCATTCCAAAAGTGGTAGATACAAAACAGGATTGTACCAAAAATCACACAAACACATAGCAAAGTTAATTTATATTCTTCTTTAATGTTTAAGAACCTATAAGCCTTACACACAAGCCTAAATAAGCATACCAAAACTGGTAGACACAAAACAGGATTGTACCAAAAATCACACAAACACATAGCAAACTAAATTAATATTCTTCTTTCATGTTTAAGAACCTATAAGCCTTACAAAGAAGCCTAAATAAGCATTCCAACAGTGGTAGATACAAAACAGGATTGTACCAAAAATCATACAAACACATAGCAAAGTTAATTTATATTCTTCTTTAATGTTTAAGAACCTATAAGCCTTACACACAAGCCTAAATAAGCATACCAAAAGTGGTAGACACAAAACAGGATTGTACCAAAAATCACACAAACACATAGCAAACTAAACCAATATTCTTCTTTAATGTTTAAGAACCTATAAGCCTTATAAAGAAGACTAAATAAGCATACCAAAAGTGGTAGACACAAAACAGGATTGTACCAAAAATCACACAAACCCATAGCAAACTAAATTATTCCTCTTCTTTAATGTTTAAGAACCTATAAGCCTTATAAAGAAGCCTAAATAAGCATACCAAAAGTGGTAGACACAAAACAGGATTGCACCAAAAATCACACAAACACATAGCAAACTAAATTAATATTCTTCTTTCATGTTTAAGAACCTATAAGCCTTACAAAGAAGCCTAAATAAGCATACCAAAAGTGGTAGACACAAAACAGGATTGTACCAAAAATCACACAAACACATAGCAAACAAAATTAATATTCTTCTTTCATGTTTAAGAACCTTCAAGCCCTTACAAAGAAGCCTAAATAAGCATACAAAAAGTGGTAGACACAAAACAGGATTGCACCAAAAATCACACAAATACATAGCAAAGTTAATAAATATTCTTATTTAATGTTTAAGAACCTATAAGCCTTACACACAAGCCTAAATAAGCATACCAAAAGTGGTAGACACAAAACAGGATTGTACCAAAAATCACACTAACACATAGCAAACTAAATTAATATTCTTCTTTAATGTTTAAGAACCTATAAGCCTTACAAAGATGCCTAAATAAGCATACCAAAAGTGGTAGACACAAATAGGATTGTACCAAAAATCACACAAACACATAGCAAACTAAATTAATATTCTTCTTTCATGTTTAAGAACCTATAAGCCTTACAAAGAAGCCTAAATAAGCATACCAAAAGTGGTAGACACAAAACAGGATTGTACCCAAAATCACACAAAAACATAGCAAACAAAATTAATATTCTTCTTTCATGTTTAAGAACCTATAAACCTTGCAAAGAAGCCTAAATAAGCATACCAAAAGTGGTAGACACAAAAGAGGATTGCACCAAAAATTAAACAAATACATAGCAAAGTTAATTAATATTCTTCTTTAATGTTTAAGAACCTATAAGCCTTACACACAAGCCTAAATAAGCATACCAAAAGTGGTAGACACAAAACAGGATTGTACCAAAAATCACACAAACACATAGCAAACTAAATTAATATTCTTCTTTCATGTTTAAGAACATATAAGCCTTACAAAGAAGCCTAAATAAGCATACCAAAAATGGTAGACACAAAACAGGATTGTACCAAAAATCACACAAACACATAGCAAACTAAATTAATATTCTTCTTTCATGTTTAAGTACCTATAAGCCTTACAAAGAAGCCTAAATAAGCATTCCAAAAGTGGTAGATACAAAACAGGATTGTACCAAAAATCACACAAACACATAGCAAAATTAATTTATATTCTTCTTTAATGTTTAAGAACCTATAAGCCTTACACATAAGCCTAAATAAGCATACCAAAAGTGGTAGACACAAAAGAGGATTGTACCAAAAATCACACAAACACATAGCAAACTAAACCAATATTTTTCTTTAATGTTGAAGAACCTATAAGCCTTATAAAGAAGACTAAATAAGCATACCAAAAGTGGTAGACACAAAACAGGATTGTACCAAAAATCACACAAACACATAGCAAACTAAATTAATATTCTTCTTTAATGTTTAAAAACCTATAAACCTTACACACAAGCCTAAATAAGCATACCAAAAGTGGTAGACACAAAACAGGATTGTACCAAAAATCACACAAACCCATAGCAAACTAAATTATTCTTCTTTCATGTTTAAGAACCTATAAGCCTTACAAAGAAGCCTAAATAAGCATACCAAAAGTGGTAGACACAAAACAGGATTGTACCAAAAATCACACAAACCCATAGCAAACTAAATTATTCTTCTTCTTTAATGTTTAAGAACCTATAAGCCTTACAAAGAAGCCTAAATAAGCATACCAAAAGTGGTAGACACAAAACAGGATTGTACCAAAAATCACACAAACACATAGCAAACTAAATTAATATTCTTCTTTCATGTTTAAGAACATATAAGCCTTACAAAGAAGCCTAAATAAGCATACCAAAAATGGTAGACACAAAACAGGATTGTACCAAAAATCACACAAACACATAGCAAACTAAATTAATATTCTTCTTTCATGTTTAAGTACCTATAAGCCTTACAAAGAAGCCTAAATAAGCATTCCAAAAGTGGTAGATACAAAACAGGATTGTACCAAAAATCACACAAACACATAGCAAAATTAATTTATATTCTTCTTTAATGTTTAAGAACCTATAAGCCTTACACACAAGCCTAAATAAGCATACCAAAAGTGGTAGACACAAAAGAGGATTGTACCAAAAATCACACAAACACATAGCAAACTAAACCAATATTCTTCTTTAATGTTGAAGAACCTATAAGCCTTATAAAGAAGACTAAATAAGCATACCAAAAGTGGTAGACACAAAACAGGATTGTACCAAAAATCACACAAACACATAGCAAACTAAATTCTTCTTCTTCTTTTATGTTTAAGAACCTATAAGCCTTAAAAAGAAGCCTAAATAAGCATACCAAAAGTGGTAAACACAAAACAGGATTGTACCAAAAATCACACAAACACATAGCAAACAAAATTAATATTCTTCTTTCATGTTTAAGAACCTTCAAGCCCTTACAAAGAAGCCTAAATAAGCATACCAAAAGTGGTAGACACAAAACAGGATTGTACCAAAAATCACACAAACACATAGCAAACTAAATTAATATTCTTCTTTAATGTTTAAAAACCTATAAGCCTTACAAAGAAGCCTAAATAAGCATACCAAAAATGGTAGACACAAAACAGGATTGTACCAAAAATCAAACTAACACATAGCAAACTAAATTAATATTCTTCTTTAATGTTTAAGAACCTATAAGCCTTACAAAGAAGCCTAAATAAGCATACCAAAAGTGGTAGACACAAAACAGGATTGTACCAAAAATCACACAAACACATAGCAAACTAAATTAATATTCTTCTTTCATGTTTAAAAACCTATAAGCCTTACAAAGAAGCCTAAATAAGCATTCCAAAAGTGGTAGACACAAAACAGGATTGTACCAAAAATCACACAAACACATAGCAAACTAAATTAATATTCTTCTTTAATGTTTAAAAACCTATAAACCTTACACACAAGCCTAAATAAGCATACCAAAAGTGGTAGACACAAAACAGGACTGTACCAAAAATCACACAAACCCATAGCAAACTAAATTATTCTTCTTTCATGTTTAAGAACCTATAAGCCTTATAAAGAAGCCTAAATAAGCATACCAAAAGTGGTAGACACAAAACAGGATTGTACCAAAAATCACACAAACACATAGCAAACTAAATTATTCTTCTTCTTTAATGTTTAAGAACCTATAAGCCTTACAAAGAAGCCTAAATAAGCATACCAAAAGTGGTAGACACAAAACAGGATTGTACCAAAAATCACACAAACACATAGCAAACTAAATTAATATTCTTCTTTCATGTTTAAGAACCTATAAGCCTTACAAAGAAGCCTAAATAAGCATACCAAAAATGGTAGACACAAAACAGGATTGTACCAAAAATCACACAAACACATAGCAAACTAAATTAATATTCTTCTTTAATGTTTAAGAACCTATAAGCCTTACAAAGAAGCCTAAATAAGCATACCAAAAATGGTAGACACAAAACAGGATTGTACCAAAAATCACACAAACACATAGCAAACTAAATTAATATTCTTCTTTCATGTTTAAGTACCTATAAGCCTTACAAAGAAGCCTAAATAAGCATTCCAAAAGTGGTAGATACAAAACAGGATTGTACCAAAAATCACACAAACACATAGCAAAGTTAATTTATATTCTTCTTTAATGTTTAAGAACCTATAAGCCTTACACACAAGCCTAAATAAGCATACCAAAAGTGGTAGACAAAAAAGAGGATTGTACCAAAAATCACACAAACACATAGCAAACTAAACCAATATTCTTCTTTAATGTTGAAGAACCTATAAGCCTTATAAAGAAGACTAAATAAGCATACCAAAAGTGGTAGACACAAAACAGGATTGTACCAAAAATCACACAAACACATAGCAAACTAAATTAATATTCTTCTTTCATGTTTAAGTACCTATAAGCCTTACAAAGAAGCCTAAATAAGCATTCCAAAAGTGGTAGATACAAAACAGGATTGTACCAAAAATCACACAAACACATAGCAAAATTAATTTATATTCTTCTTTAATGTTTAAGAACCTATAAGCCTTACACACAAGCCTAAATAAGCATACCAAAAGTGGTAGACACAAAAGAGGATTGTACCAAAAATCACACAAACACATAGCAAACTAAACCAATATTCTTCTTTAATGTTGAAGAACCTATAAGCCTTATAAAGAAGACTAAATAAGCATACCAAAAGTGGTAGACACAAAACAGGATTGTACCAAAAATCACACAAACACATAGCAAACTAAATTCTTCTTCTTCTTTTATGTTTAAGAACCTATAAGCCTTAAAAAGAAGCCTAAATAAGCATACCAAAAGTGGTAAACACAAAACAGGATTGTACCAAAAATCACACAAACACATAGCAAACAAAATTAATATTCTTCTTTCATGTTTAAGAACCTTCAAGCCCTTACAAAGAAGCCTAAATAAGCATACCAAAAGTGGTAGACACAAAACAGGTTTGTACCAAAAATCACACAAACACATAGCAAACTAAATTAATATTCTTCTTTAATGTTTAAGAAGCTATAAGCCTTACAAAGAAGCCTAAATAAGCATACCAAAAATGGTAGACACAAAACAGGATTGTACCAAAAATCACACAAACACATAGCAAACTAAATTAATATTCTTCTTTAATGTTTAAGAACCTATAAGCCTTACAAAGAAGCCTAAATAAGCATACCAAAAGTGGTAGACACAAAACAGGATTGTACCAAAAATCACACAAACACATAGCAAACTAAATTAATATTCTTCTTTCATGTTTAAAAACCTATAAGCCTTACAAAGAAGCCTAAATAAGCATTCCAAAAGTGGTAGACACAAAACAGGATTGTACCAAAAATCACACAAACACATAGCAAACTAAATTAATATTCTTCTTTAATGTTTAAAAACCTATAAACCTTACACACAAGCCTAAATAAGCATACCAAAAGTGGTAGACACAAAACAGGACTGTACCAAAAATCACACAAACCCATAGCAAACTAAATTATTCTTCTTTCATGTTTAAGAACCTATAAGCCTTATAAAGAAGCCTAAATAAGCATACCAAAAGTGGTAGACACAAAACAGGATTGTACCAAAAATCACACAAACCCATAGCAAACTAAATTATTCTTCTTCTTTAATGTTTAAGAACCTATAAGCCTTACAAAGAAGCCTAAATAAGCATACCAAAAGTGGTAGACACAAAACAGGATTGTACCAAAAATCACACAAACACATAGCAAACTAAATTAATATTCTTCTTTCATGTTTAAGAACCTATAAGCCTTACAAAGAAGCCTAAATAAGCATACCAAAAATGGTAGACACAAAACAGGAGTGTACCAAAAATCACAGAAACACATAGCAAACTAAATTAATATTCTTCTTTCATGTTTAAGAACCTATAAGCCTTACAAAGAAGCCTAAATAAGCATACCAAAAATGGTAGACACAAAACAGGATTGTACCAAAAATCACACAAACACATAGCAAACTAAATTAATATTCTTCTTTCATGTTTAAGTACCTATAAGCCTTACAAAGAAGCCTAAATAAGCATTCCAAAAGTGGTAGATACAAAACAGGATTGTACCAAAAATCACACAAACACATAGCAAAGTTAATTTATATTCTTCTTTAATGTTTAAGAACCTATAAGCCTTACACACAAGCCTAAATAAGCATACCAAAAGTGGTAGACACAAAACAGGATTGTACCAAAAATCACACAAACACATAGGAAACTAAATTAATATTCTTCTTTCATGTTTAAGAACCTATAAGCCTTACAAAGAAGCCTAAATATGCATTCCAACAGTGGTAGATACAAAACATGATTGTACCAAAAATCACACAAACACATAGCAAAGTTAATTTATATTCTTCTTTAATGTTTAAGAACCTATAAGCCTTACACACAAGCCTAAATAAGCATACCAAAAGTGGTAGACACAAAACAGGATTGTACCAAAAATCACACAAACACATAGTAAACAAAATTAATATTCTTCTTTCATGTTTAAGAACCTTCAAGCCCTTACAAAGAAGCCTAAATAAGCATACCAAAAGTGGTAGGCACAAAACAGGATTGTACCAAAAATCACACAAACACATAGCAAACTAAATTAATATTCTTCTTTAATGTTTAAAAACCTATAAGCCTTACAAAGAAGCCTAAATAAGCATACCAAAAATGGTAGACACAAAACAGGATTGTACCAAAAATCAAACTAACACATAGCAAACTAAATTAATATTCTTCTTTAATGTTTAAGAACCTATAAGCCTTACAAAGAAGCCTAAATAAGCATACCAAAAGTGGTAGACACATAAATGGATTGTACCAAAAATCACACTAACACACAGCAAAGTAAATTAATATTCTTATTTAATGTTTAAGAACCTATAAGCCTTACAAAGAAGCCTAAATAAGCATACCAAAAGTGGTAGACACAAAAATGGATTGTACCAAAAATCACACTAACACACAGCAAAGTAAATTAATATTCTTATTTACTGTTTACCCACCTATAAGACTTACAAACAAGTCTACATTTGTATACCAAAAGTGGTGGACACAAAACAGGATAATGCTAAAAACATTGCAATCATATCCAAAATAAGAACAACATTAATAATTACAGTATAAAAAAAAAAAATAACTGGAATATACAAATACATTTAAATTATTTTTAAACGGTTGCACAAAAAACAGCATAGCAGAAAAATTCACCATAACAGATACAATACACCAAAATAATGAAATTTTTGCTTTATTACAAATACATTCAAATCAAATAACATTTTCATTTTTCTTTTACAACAGATACTACGTGAAGACAATCGGACGAGGACTTTCAACAGAGGACCAGACCATCGGACGAGCACTTTCAAAAGAGGAACAGACCATCGGATGAGGACTTTCAACACAGGACCAGACCATCGGACGATTGCCAACATCAAATGAAGTTGCAATGGTGTTTCAAAATGATGAAGGAGAACCACCATTTCAAAGAGACATTAGAATATATCCCAGAAATGAGGAGCAACCATTCATTAATATGAGTATCTTAAGTCCAAATTTAGATCCAATGACATATCCCATTGTTTTCCCACACGGAGAAGCAGGTTGGCAACCAAAATTAACCCTTCCCAGTTACCCAAATGCTAAAGCCAGAATCCGAAATAATGTTTCTATGCTTGAATTTAAAGTAGCTCAAATTGCCATTCGAAATGCATTTAATCCAATTTGATGTGGTGGAAAACTAACACAACAATGGATTATTGAATCCTATTTGCAAGTTGAGGCCAATAATTTAAACTTTATAAAATATCAACAAGATAAACTACATGTAGAACAATATTCGGGACTAATGGACTATGTTGCTGACGTGGCTACAAGCAGAGACATGACAGCTGGCAAAGCCATCATTTTACCATCTTCCTTTCAAGGATCTCCTCGAAATATGAGAGAAAGATACAATGATGCTATGGCTATTGTCACAAAATTTGGCAAACCTGATTTATTTCTTACATTTACATGTAATCCACAATGGCCAGAAATTACACAAAATTTACTTCTTGGACAAAGTGCTTCTGATAGACCAGATTTAGTAGCCAGAGTTTTTAAGATTAAATTAAATGAGTTAATACGTGACATCACTATAAGTCAGTTATTTGGCAAATGTCTTGCTTATGTATATACCATTGAATTTCAAAAAAGAGGCCTTCCACATGCACATCTTCTGATAATACTTCAAGAAAAAGATAAATTAGATACTTCTGTCAAAGTGGATGCAGTCATTGTTGCTGAACTACCAGATCCAGAACTATATGGTAGACTATATGAGATTGTTACTCATCACATGATTCATGGACCCTGTGGTGAGCTTTATCCACAATCACCATGTATGGAAAATAATAAATGTTCCAAAGAATTTCCAAAAGATTATAGAGACAAAACCTATGCCAATTGTGATGGCTGTCCACTTTATAAAAGAAGAGAAGGAGATAGTGCCATTATTCGTGGAAAAAAAGTTGACAATAGATATGTAGTACCCTACAATCCACATTTACTCATGAAGTACAAAAATGTAGAAGCCTGCACTTTCATCAAATCTATTAAATATGTCTACAAATATATTTACAAAGGCTATGATGCAGCTACTGTAGTCGTCAAAAGTGCAGACAACCCTGAAAGTAGTGAGTTAGTACATGATGAACTTGCATCTCATGTAGATGCTCGCTATGTCAGTGCGCCAGAAGCTATGTGGCGGCTTTTAAAATTTGAAATGCATGATAGATCACATGCAGTATATTAGCAGTACATTTGCCACAAAGACATTTAGTGTATTTCCATGCTGGAAATGAAAGTAATGCATTGGCCCAAAGTGAAGATCGTCACACTACACTAACTGCATGGTTTGAATTAACTTCAACAGATTCACAAGCAACACAATTCTTATATATTGAAATTCCATATCACTATGTTTTTGTGAATGGATTATGGAGAGAAAAAGCAGAGGCAATAAAATAATCCCAAGAATTTACACAGTCAGTCCAAGAGATGTTGAACGTTTTTGCTTACGGATATTACTTTTAAATGTTCCTGGATCACAAAGTTTTGAACACTTAAGAACTGTTAATGACATTGTATATGAATCCTTCCATTTAGCTGCAAGACATAGAAACTTACTAGCTGATGGTACAGAATGGGAAATATGTTTAGAAGAAGCAGCACAATGTCAAATGCCACGGCAGATGAGAGAACAATTTTCATTTATTTGTATCTTCTCAAATGCTCCAAATGCATTAGCTTTGTGGGAGACTTTTAAAAGTAATATGGCTGAAGACTTTATGCGACGATACAATGAACCCATTGCACACTTAAAAGCGTTAATGGAAATCCAAGAAGTATTTTTAACTCATGGATTAATTTGTGCAAGTTTTAATTTGCCTGATCCAGGTCTTATAGATGACATAAACTTTGAAGACTATGACATTCAATTACAAGTAAAAAGAACAGAAGAAAGACTTGCAACTTTAAATATGTTACAATTGCAAGCATTTAATGCCATTACAAATGCAATAGATGATGACATGGTGACAGAGCGTTATTTCTATATTGATGGACCTGGCAGATCAGGAAAAACGTATCTATATCATTTACCGTATTTTTCGCCATATAAGACGCTCCGGCATATAAGACGCACCCAATTTTAAAGGAGGAAAATCTAGAAAATAAAGATTCTGAACCAATTACTGTAGTAAAATATTTTTATATCAACTGTATAAAGTTAACAGCAGTTTAAGAACAATTTTATATCAACCATGTAACATATTAAGAACTATCTTTACTCTCATTAACAGTCAGTAAAGTCAGTAAAGTCAGTAAACAGTGAAAGTAACAAAAATAAGACTGCAATGTTTTTATTCGAACCCCAAGAATTCCTCATCTGACTGATCCACACAGTCATTGTCATCACTTTCTTCCTCACTGGTGTCAAATAAGACGTCATCTTCTGTTCCATTCAAAGCATTACTAATGCCACACTTCTTGAAGGATTTTACAACAATGTCCTCCTTCACGGCGTCCCATGACCTTTTAACCCATTCACACACTTGTGTGATAGTGGGCCTCTTCATCCGCCCAGTAGACGTCAGATCATGGTTCCCAGCTGCCATCCAGGTGTTCCACTCCTCTCGCATCAGAACTTTGAACGGTTTGTTAATGGAAACATCCAGAGGTTGTAGCTGGCTGGTAAGACCACCAGGAATCACAGCTATTTGGGTCTTAACTTCCTTAAAATTCTTTTTAGTAGTTTCCGTAATGTGCGCTCTGAACTGGTCAAGCACCAATAAGGAAGATTCCTTCAGAAGCCCGCCAGGACGTTTGGACCACACTTTATCAATCCACAGCCTCATGCCATTTTCGGCCATCCACCCTTTATCATGAACGTGCACGACGACTCCCCGTGGAATTGTTTCTTTTGGCAATGTTTTCCTTTTAAAGATCAACATCGGAGGCAGTTTCTTACCATCTGCACAGCAGGACAGCACAACTGTGTAGTGAGTTTTCTCATGCCCTGAGGTTTTTACAGTTATGGTTTTGGCTCCTTTGTTATCTACGGTTCTGTTAGATGGCACATCAAACGTTAGCGGGACCTCATCCATGTTCCCAATCTGGCTAATTGCAAAGTTATTCTTCCTCCTCGCATCAATAACAAACTTATGAAAAGACAGAATCTTTGATTCATATTCCTTTGGCATTTTTTGTGCAATTCTGGTTTTGGTGCGCATAGAAAGGCCAGATCTCTTCATAAATCTATAGCACCACGATGGTGATCCGGTGAAATCCTGAATGCCTTTCTCCACAGCAATGCGTTTGGCCTCATAGATGATCATTTTTGTTGAGACAGAAAGTCCATTTTGCCGGTGACGTTTGATCCACTCCTTCACTTCTACCTCTAACTCTGGCCACTTTGCAGTTGGTCCACGAAACGTGTGCTTTCTTTTATCCAACTTTTGGAACTGATCCTCCTGTTTCCTCCACTCTCTTATCATTTTCTCAGTTGGAGGTGGCCCGAAGTGTCTCTCCGCTGCTCTGTTTCCATGTTCCTTAGCAAATTTGATGACTTCCAGCTTGAAAGCAACTTTATATGCCATTCTCTTCTGCTTAGACATTTTTCAAAGGAGGTACCGGTAACGGTAATTTTCTGAAGAAATCAAGAAATGAAAGAACTGTCAATATTACCAATACGGTATGTTCTTCATTGACCCCCCCCTGCTCTCTAACCCCCCATATTTTATCTGGTGGTCTTGTACCCCTTCATATGCAATCTGGTTTGAGTGAATGCTGCTGGAGCTGAATGCTGCTGGAGAGAATGTTGTGTTACACTGACCACAAAGGGTAACAATGCAGGTGTCATGGGAACAGCTATTACCGTAATCACACTGACAACATATGAGGAGACAATGGCAAATTTATCATCATATTGGGGCACAGGAACAGCCATAATGCAACTTTTGTCATTAGTAAAATCAGCCAATACTTGGCTTTAAATGTTCATTATGCTCTAAGCTCTCTTTGGGCCTCATTCAATTGCGACACATACGGTAGCATACCGGTATATTTTTTAAAGAAGTTTTTAGTTACCGTAGTGAAAAACTTGCTTTTGGATGGAAGTTTACTACCGTAACTAAAAACTTCTTTAAAAAAATATGTTGTGTGCTTATTTAGACCCGTATTTACCGTAATTGGCCAAATCGCAATTGAATGAGGCCCTTAGACTATAGGGCCCTCATTCAATTGCGATTTGGCCAATTGAATAGGGTCCTAAATAAGCACATAGCATATTTTTTTTAAATACTGTACATTTTTAGTTAGTGAAAACCTTGCTTTTGGATAGATTTTTACTAACTAAAAACATTAAAAAAAATAATTTGTTATGTGCTTATTTAGGGCCAAATAGCAATTGAATGAGGGCCAAATTGTGTGTGGGTGTGTTTGCACATTTTACATTTAATTTACCGTACCTGTAGTTATTGCACCTGAACACTTTAACACACACAGCATACACGCTGTCACACAGTGCCTGTGTATCTTCTCCCCGTGATTCGGGGGGCGGATCAATTCTTCTGCCCATCAATCACGGGCATCCAATCAGGTAGGAGTGGGGCGGGGCGGAGCAGAGCACAGACAGCACACAACATTGGCCTTAGGAGGCGGAACGCATGGAGCAGGCGGGGCAGACGTGGGGACATTTCAGGGCAGCATAGAGATACACAGAAGCGCCGCAATTGTGCCCACACTGCCCAGCACGGAGTGAGACTGCCCGAGGAGACTTGAGGAGGCACAGCCAGCACCGTGCTGGGCAGTGTGGGCATACACGCTGTCACACAGTGCCTGTGTATCTTCTCCCCGTGATTCGGGGGGCGGATCAATTCTTCTGCCCATCAATCACGGGCATCCAATCAGGTAGGAGTGGGGCGGGGCGGAGCAGAGCACAGACAGCACACAACATTGGCCTTAGGAGGCGGAACGCATGGAGCAGGCGGGGCAGACGTGGGGACATTTCAGGGCAGCATAGAGATACACAGAAGCGCCGCAATTGTGCCCACACTGCCCAGCACGGAGTGAGACTGCCCGAGGAGACTTTAGGAGGCACAGCCAGCGCTGTTAGAGGGAAAGATTAGAGGGAAAGAGTAAGATCAGCAGCGTTTTTAATGAAGTTAAAATTTGTATTCGCCGTATAAGACGCACCAACTTTCCTCCCCCAGTTTTGGGGAAGAAAAAGTGCGTCTTATACGGCGAAAAATACGGTATTAATGAGTTCGGTACGAGCACAAGGTCAAATAGCAACGGCGTTTGAAACTACTGGAATTGCTGCACTTTTGTTAGAAGGTGGAAGAACTGTACATAGTGGATTTAAACTGCCAGGGCCTATTTTGGAAACTTCTGTGTCAGATATTCGCATGACATCATTACATGCAAAGAAATTGAAAAAATGTAAATTAATTATAATAGATGAGGCCACAATGATGTCATGCTATGCCCTCCAATGTATTGACCGTTTTCTTCGTGAAGTAATGGATAATACTTTTCCATTTGGTGGAAAGGTAATGTTGTTAGGTGGCGATTTTAGACAAATATTACCTGTCGTTGTACATGGAAATCGAACTGACATTATCGAAACCTGTATAAAGTCAAGCACACTATGTAAACATTTTACTAATCTTCAACTGCAACAAAATATGAGATCAGAAGGCCAAACTGATTTCAATGATTGGCTTATTAAAATTGGAGAAGGCAGAACAGAAAAAATACCACATTTACCTGACGACACTGTAGAGATCCCACCTCATATGATTTGTCAACAAGATATTATATCGGCTATATTTGAAGGTAGCATAAATACCCAGGAATATTCGGAGCTTGCCAACCAAGTCATACTAACGTGTAAAAATAAGGATGCATTAATCCTCCATAATGAAATCTTAAAAAAAATTACTGTGCTGATTCTGTATTTGTTGATGACAAAGAAAGTCAGGCAAACTTTTCCACTGAATTCATAAACTCATTAACTCCTTCTGGAATGCCACCACATATTTTGCAGCTAAAGAAAGGTGCAATTGTCATGTTACTGCGAAATATGAACCCCAAGAAAGGCCTATGCAATGGGACAAGATTAATTGTTCAACAATTAAAGTACCATTTTATAGATGCTGAAATTTTAACTGGTACCCATAAAGGAGAGAGAGTTTTCATACCAAGAATAGATTTAGGACCAAGTGAAAGTAGTCTTCCTTTTATACTTCAAAGAAGACAATTTCCCATTATTATGGCATTTGCCATGACCATTAATAAATCATTAATAAACCATTAATAAAAAGGTCAAACGTTCAAATCTGTGGGTATTTTCTTGGAAGAACCAGTATTTGCACATGGTCAATTGTACGTTGCGTTGTCACGGTGCAAAAATCCACAGGCTATTAAAATTTACATTGAAAAGAATGAAAGTCAAGGTGATTTATTAGAAGATAGACGTATTTTTACTAAAAACATTGTCTACTATGAAGTACTATAACTTTTTAGTAAAGAAATAAAACCCAAGCAAAACAAATTTAAAAGCATTCAAAAGTACAAAACAATAAACAATTCAGTCACAATTAATAGAAGTACTGTTTATGGATGATTCGCCTCACAAAACACTTGCCTTGCATTATTTTTACAAATTATGTTAAAATGTTAATTAACTATGTTACTGTTTCTAATGTTAAAAGTTTGAAAACAATATTTTCAAGTTCTGTACTTGAAAACGATTAATGTTTATCGCCAGTTCATGGGGTCAGGAAGGAATTAATTTAATTGGGTAAGTTTTAAGGAGAATGTTTACTGTTTGCCTTCCTCTGCATTCAATGTATATTGAAGTTAACAATTATTCTGATAGAAATTGCATGTTAAAAAACCATTGCCTCAAGTTTACTATACTGATTAGTTTAAAGTTCAACTGTTTTTACATTCAAATGTTAATACTTTTAATACAAAATGATGTTAAAATATTAAAAAAACTATGTTACTGTTTATAATGTTCCAAGTTGTAAAAATGTTGTTTTCAAGTTCCTTAGTTACACAGATAAGAAACTTCAAGTTTCAAAAAATATTATGTCAAGTTTCTTACTTAAATATATTACAAAGTTCATGTTAAAATTGGGTAAATTTCAAGGAGGGTTTTTACTGTTTGTCTTCCTCTGGATTAAATGTATATTGAAGTTAACAATTCTTCAGATAGAAATTGCATGTTAAAAAAAGCATTACCTCAAGTTTACAATACTGATTAGTTTAAAGTTCAACTGTTTTTACATTCAACTGTTAATACTTTTAATACAAAATTATGTTAAAAAATGTATTCACTATGTTACTGTTTATAATGTTCCAAGTTCTACAAATGTTTTGTCAAGTTCCAAAGTTACACAGATAATAAAGTTCAAGTTTAAAAAAATATACTTTCAAGTTTCTTACTTACATATACTACAAAGTTTATGTTAAAATTGTGTACGTTTCAACAAGGGTTTTTACGGTTTGCTTTCCTCTAGATTCAATGTATATTGAAGTTAACAATTCTTCAGATACAAATGGCATGTTAAAAAACCATTACCTCAAGTTTACAATACTGATTAATTTAAAGTTCAACTGTTCTTACATTCAACTGTTAATACTTTGAATACAAAATGCTTTAAGACTTATTGTTCACCAAGAGAACATTTTACAAAACTAAACATGTTTTAATATCACAATACTTACAAGTGTCAATATATAATATTAATAACTAAACTTTCCAAACATACACATCTCATTGCCGTCATTTTTTGACGGTCAAGTCACTAGTTTATATATATTATTCTATTATAGAAATGTACTATATGCGCAGTGAGCATATGGAAGAGACTCTATGAACTTTTTTAAAACTTAGGAAACAAGGAGAATACTATTCTAAAATGTGATTTCTACTTGTCATTAATCTGCAAATGAAATCCCACACACTAACTTACTTGGAAGTTTCTGCATGGTGTCAATGGAAAATAAAACAAAGAAAAAGTCACAATATCCAAATAATTATCCATCAGATGACAGATAAGATGAGTTATAGATAATATTATGTCTTAATGGAATTACATAATTTCAAGTGCAATTGTAATGACTCAAATTGTTCATCAATTTACAATTTTGCTTTGTTATACATAAATTAGTTGCATTAATAAGTTATCAGTTTTAGCGTAATAATTTTGACAAAATTTATTTATATTCACAAATGTAAAACAAGTTAAAGACTCTGCTTTTGATCAATGACAATCTAGAGGACCTGATGAGGGAAAGCTGAGAAAAAAGGGGATATGATTTCAGGTAGGAAGGGATTTAGAGACATAGAGCCAGCATGAGTACTTGGTTGTGTACCTAGAGTTGCTGGGAGAAAGACTGAAAGTGATTTGAATCTGCTGGAAGCAGAGACTACTGAGAGAATGATCTTACTGCAGAAATAGCTTCACCTGTGTTTAGGGAAAGCTGAGACAAACAACCTGTAGACTGTATCCGGACAAAAGTCAAAAGATGAGAAAAACAAAACCCTGAAGAAACCTCCAACAGATAAAGTAGCAAAAGAGTCAATATTAATTTACAATCTGAAGAAACTGATACTCTTACTCAAAATCAGAGAGGAAACAAGAACATATGTAATTGTTAGTAGTATAGCGTTTAAACATATACATTGAAAGGCAGAGAAAGAAAGTTTACTAGATAACTGACAATTATTGAGCTAGATTCAAAAGTATCAAACCAAATAACAGTTTAAACTATAACTTTTATTAGATAAACTTAAAATAGTGCCAACGTAAAAGTAAAATACAAAACAAGATGTTAAAAATAATAAAACAATAGACTAGCCAGAACTGATAAACCTTATTATCAAAGTAAAAGGAAAGTTCTTATAGTCTTAATCACTGGATAGGAAGCTTATAGCAATATAAAAATTAGAATTACCATCAATCGTATATGAAGGAAGCAAAACCCTACACTAATAATGAGTTCTATTCCCTCAAAGGAACTTCACATCCACCTTTATTATGCAAATACATGAACATGAGTGAAGTATAGCATTGTGCATAAAGTCACTCACTAAACATTACATTATAATGCAGTTGTAGATTCTAAACAACTCCTTTCATATACCTGCCTAACGTGCAGTGGACAAGGTAGGAGATAGGCAAATTAAATAAGGAATTTCAATTTATGCGTGTTTTTTTTATTTTTTCCTTTACATGTGCCACTGTATAATAATGAGTTGAAGATTACCCAAATAAATAAGATTGTTATTGGGGCTATTAAACAGCCATAAGTGGCAGTTGCTAATGGACTAGTGATGGTATTATAAAATGTTTATGCTGTCTCTCTCTGTCCTGTCTCTCCACCTTTGTTCTGTCTCTCTCCCTCTGTTCTCTCTCTCTCTCCCTTCTCTCTCCTTCTCTCTCTCTCTCTCTGTCTCTATCTCTGTCCCATCTCGCTCTCACTCTCTGTCCTGTATCTCTCTCTGTGTCCTGTCTCCCCCTCTGTCCTTTCTTTCTCTCTATCCTGTCTCTCCATGTGTCCTCTCTCTCACTCTGTCCTTTTTCTCTCTCTGTTCTCTCTCTCTCTTTCTCTCTGTCCTGTCTCTCTCTGTGTCATGTCTGTATCTGTGTCCGGTCTCTCTCTCTGTCCTCGCTCTCTCTCTCCGTGCTACATTATGGAGGAGCTTGCCCAGCAATGCCCTCTACCAGTAATCATATGCCTGTGCATAAAACACCATGGCCTGCCAGACAAACCATCAATTATTATATTAAATACTCAGAAATGAGAAGTCTCCCATAGTATGTGTGATGGCAATAATTATATCTGGTATATTGCAACAGCTTGGTCTATTGTAAACCTGTATATATTTTGTATTGTTGCTTTTTAGAAAGAAGAAAAAAAAGCACAAAAAAGAAAAAAAATGTGGTGTGATAAATATTGTGGTGTTTTTTGTGGGTCCTTGTTTTGGATTATGACCTCACATTTTGCAAATGCAGCAATAGTTTCACCAAATGAGCATACCACAGAGCTATCAATAACACCAGGGAGACATTGATCACGCCTAAAAAAGCAATCAAGACCAAAGGGTGACTTATGATTTGTAAGTACATTTAATAAGTAATGGCAAACAATTGATAGAATCCTTAACAAATATGCACACATCCTTAGAGTGGATGAACAAATTAAACAGAGTATTGGCAGAAGAATTAAGATTAGTTGGAGATGATCCTGAACAGTACGTGACAACATTGCCAGGAGCCACTTTTCAAAGAAGAAGTCAAGAAAAATACCTTACCCTCTGGCATGTACAAATGCGGACACTGCAAGTTCAGATAGAGAACAGAACTGGCAGATTCCATGTTATTAGGGATATCTTTAATTGTAGCATTAGTGGAGTGGTATATTGCTTGAATTACCCTGTGACAAAAGGTAGAGAAATCAGATGCAGGTTGGGGAAAAACCAGGGAAATATTAAACATGAAAAATAAGATAAAGAGAATGTAAAATCCTTGACTATGGTGGGCAGATATTATTTGACTTATCATTAGTCAAAGTTGAATATTAAATGCTGTATTCTCCAAAAATAACACTGGGCATCAAAAAAGGAAACATGGAGGAAGAACTATTAAAAGGAGAGAACAGATAGATAGTACTGTTGGACACTAGAAGCCTCCTTCAATTGATGAATTGGGAGTTACGGTCATGCTTAATTGATCATGTTCAAGCTCGCAAATGCTACTTTTGATAGCATGGTTTACAGTGTGCGTTATCGGGCCAGGACTTGTGGGCTTGGCCAATTGAATGAGGCTCTATCATGCTTATCCTCCTCCTCCCTTCTTTCCCCCTATCCCTCCCTCCTTTCCCCCTTATCCTGCTCCTCCTCCTCCCTCCTTCCGCCTTATCCTCCTTCTTATCATTCTTCATCCTTCCCCTACTCCCTCCTCCTTCCCCCTTATCTTCCTCCCCCTCCCCCTCCCCCTTATTCTCCTCATCCCTCCTTCCCCCCTTATCCTCCTCCTCCCTACTTCCCACATCCTCCTCCCCACTTATTCTCCTCCTTATCCTCCTCCCTCCTTCCCCCATATCCTCCTCCTCCCTTTCCCCCTCCAACTACCTCCCTATACTGTTTCCCCTCTCTGCTTACTAAGATCTGATGAGCTCCTGCTGCTGATGGGATCTTTACAAACTTGTTGTTATGATATGTAACTAGAGGTATACATTTCCCATAGAACGAAAGTAGACTTTCTTTCATGGTACAGTGCTGACTAAAATATGACTGTTGGAGGGCTATATCCTTTACCTCAATTCAGGAGAAAGTATGTGCTCTGATCTTAATTAAACCTTGAAAAAGAGCTCATCAACTTAGTGTCATAATGCAGATACCAATATTTCTTTTTTTTTAGGGGTTTACGTGGAATGATCTACATATGGATTATAATCAATTAATTGTTTTAAAATATATTAATATTATTAATCCCTTTTTCTTTTTTAGGACCAGTATTGTTCAGATTACTTGTGCAAGTAACTGTTTCTGACTCACTAACTCCCTAAGCATTTATACATTACAATCTGCTACATATAAGCAATATATATTTATGAAGAAGTACAACATTATTCCTAAACATATATAGTTCCAAAGTCAAAAAAAAGTTATCTTGGTCACGTCAGTCACTGTAGCCTGGACAGTGAACTTGACCAGATGACTGGCCAGCTACACTGTTTCACTTATCTTCTTCTCCTGTGTTGTACAGCAAAATTAAAAGGTGACCTCTCCTTTCCTCGGATGATTTTGCCGCCGATTGCTTCTGAAGGGTCTCCTCCAGGGCTCCCCCACTCCGGTCCTTACCCCCGAGTCGCTTCAACTGTTAACAAATGTTTTATTATATTAGGGGGGCACTAAATGGGGATGTTATCCAGGGATCCCAAATTGTCTGGAACTGGGTGATTCTATCCAAGACTACATGTTTAAATCTCTAGTTGAGCAGTAAATAATTGATTTTTTTTATTAATTCCTGAAAGTTTTAATTTGGGGTTTTCCAACTACTACCTATGTGTATTTTTTCTTTCAAAAAATATTTTATTAGGTCAGGTAATATATCATATTCAAACAACCATTTCCATGTTACATATATATCCATACATGTTAATACATCACTGAGTTACCTTATCTCTATTAAAACTCAGTTTACCCCTTTCCATTCCATAATCTTGGAGCTTATACCATATCCAGGGCTAGTATGTTATCTGGATTTGGTTGTACCTGTAGCCTAAAAATATATATATATTTTACTTTTCAGTTATTAATATAGCTTTAATTCAGTTTGTTTTAAGTTGATTCCCTTTAAGTCTTGAATCCGACTATAATTGGGAAAATAAATAACTAGTTTTAACATTTAACATGTTGGGAAAGGGAAAGGTCCACAAACATCCTCCTTTTTTACATAAATATGATGTAAAATATAGCACTTACCTCCTTCCTCCGCCCCTCTAATGATCCACACACACCTCCATACATCCCGTTCTCTTGAGAATATCCTCTCCCATTTAGGGGAGCCCCTATTCCGGACATAAATTTCTTTAATTGTCTCCAGATGATATGCTATCCCTTAATTGCAGCCACGGAGACCATATATCTCAAAATGTATCCATGGAGTTGTCTACTAAATGGGTAAGGCGTTCATTTATAAGGATAAAGTTTAATTTATTTTTAACCACCTGAAAGTGTAGGGTATACGATTTCCATTGTCTGGCTATATGGTTCTTTGTGGCCAACATGATGAACTTTAATAGCCTATTTTGAGCGGGCCAGAGACAGACATGCGGAACACCCAGCATGCAGTTTTCTATATTAGCAGAAATCTGAATCTTAAACATTTTAGAAGCTAGTAAGCATGTTTCTTCCCATAGTCTTATGACTGCCGTACACTCCCACCAGACATGAATAAATGTAGCCTCATTACCACTGTTCCTAAAACAAGAGCTGCTCCATTTATCTAGCTTAAAAGGAATAATATATGTCCTGTGTAGGACCTTTATTGAAGTCTCAAGCAGACTATAATTTAAAGATCCCCTACTTAAGCCTTGCCAACTTTTATCCCAAGTGCTGTCTGCCAACTCTGTGCCCAAATCCTTCTCCCAGGCTTTGGTATAGTCTGGTTTGTTTGCCCATGAGTTTTCATTAAATAGTTCATACACAAGGCTAATAATACCAGGCTGAAAGGGGGAATCCCTACATTTTTTGAGTAGCCAGGTTTTTCTTTGGGGGGTTCCCCTACCACTTATTGTATATATAAAATGATGTAACCTGCAAAAATTATAGTGTTCAGCCAGGGGTAAATTGTATCTATCTCTCACCCGCTCAAAGGTCATTATTTTGTCGTCATGCCAACATGGACCAACCCTTAGTAGGTTCTGAGACTTCCACCAACTGAGAGAGCTTTCCGGAAGATGTATCTTAAAGTGGGGATTGGGTACGATAGGGGTAAGATCTGATACCCGAGTGTCCAGTTTTTGTGTCCAGTTCATCTCCGTCCATATTTTTAATGAGTGCTTAATCAACGGGTTTTTCAAGTTTCTCAAAAAAGTATACAGGCCTGGAATCCATATTACTGTATTCCATGTATAAGGGACATGTTTACATTTTCCATAAATACCCAGAGTGGCTGATGTGTTTTGGAGAATGCGCCAGAGGAATGAAAGCCAGCTGCGCTGCCTTGTAATACAGTTTGAGATTCGGGCCTGATAGGCCCCCTTTCCCTTTTGGTCTATACATATTATTTTTTGAGATCCTCGGGGCTTTATGATTCGAAATAAATCTAAAAATTTGTTTTTTTCCCCTTTGATTTGTAGTATGTATCTATCAAGTTCATAAATTTGCCTGCAAACCCAAATTTCTGTAATACTGCTTTTAAATAAGGCCATTCCAACGTATCAAAGGCCTTTTCTATATCTAACGCCAAAAGGCATGTGGGTATTTGATGTAGGGATGACCATGAGATTAAATTTTGTGTCCTTCTGATATTGTCCCCCGTTTGTCTACGGGGGATAAACCCTGTTTGGTCTTTATGGATTATGTAGGGGAGAAATCGCAAAATCCTGTTTGCCATTAATTTGGACAAAATTTTTATATCCCCGTTTAGGAGTGATATGGGGCAGTAATTTTTAAGTTCTAATGGGTCTCGTTGTTCTTTCGGGAAACATATCATATTTGCATGGTTTAGTTCTTGTGGCATGGGAGAGCCTTCTAAACTTTGATTGAAAAGTGTGGCTAAGTGGGGTAATAACAAGTCTATAAAAGTTTGGTAATAGAGATTTGTAAATCCATCCGGGCCCGGGTAGTTATGTGTATTTTGAATGCTAAAGCCATTAATTGGAATAGCTTGTTCTAGGATTGAGATATTTTTTTTTTATGTGTATCCCCAGTAAGCAGGATTCCATTGAAAGAGAAATATCCTTTTGCGAGGATTGGAGGCCCGAGATTTTGCTGAAGTCTTTTATAGTGGACATGAGTGCTGGTATAGAGAGAAGGGGCTTAGGTCAGGGTGCAAAGTATATCGTCCGCGAAAAGTGAACACTTATACTGATGGTGTCTTACTTCAAACCCCTGGATGGCATGGTTGGTTCTGATTGCCTGCGCTAGGGGTTCAATGGCAAGAGCAAAGAGCAGTGGGGAGAGTGGGCATCCCTGCCTGGTCCCTCTCTATACTTGGATTTTTGCCTTATGGTCCCCTGGTATCTTTAAGTTAGCTACTGGTGAGTCGTAGTACCTTCTGAGCAGGTTGAAAAAGCGTCCCTCAAATCCAAACTTATCTAGCATTTTGTACATATATGGCCATTCCACTGTATCAAAAGCCTTCTCTATGTCTAGGGCTAGAGGGCAAACTGGGTTGTTATACTGTTGAGCCAAGAACTGGGCGTTCAGAACCCTCCTAACATTATCTCCTGCCTCTCTGAAAGGAATGCACCCCGTTTGGTCCTTGTGTATTTAGTCCAGTAAAAAGTTAGATATTTGTTTGGCCATAATTTTAGCTAGGATCTGGACATCCACATTTATCAGGGGTATGGGGCGATAAATTTTAACCTCTAAAGGGTCCCTACCCTCTTTTGGAAAGACTATAAGGTCGGCCTGATTCAATTAAGGGGGCATAGGTTCTCCATTTAGTATAGCGTTAAAAAAAGCAAGGGCTCAAATTTCTTATAGTACAGATGAGTAAAACCGTCTGGCCCTGGGGACTTGCCAAATTTAAGATCTTGGATTGTAGATTTAACTTCCTCTTGGGATATGTCTAGGTTCAAGCTGTCCAATTGAAGTACAGGTATTTTGTGGACTTCTTGCTGTAGTAGGAAGGAATTTATGTCAGATCCGCTGCAGCGGGATTGGGATGAATATATGGTCTGATAGAAGTTTTGAAATGTTTCTTGGATAGCATTGGGGCTAAAGGAGGTTTGGCCATCAGGTAGTCTAAAGATACTGTATATCATGTCCTCTCTTGGGGGGTAAAGACACTAATAATTCCTCCAATAAAATTCTGCTTTTTTTTTGTGGGCAAGGTCCCTGGTTAGCCCCTTGGGTTATCTGTTAAAAAGAGTGGTGCTGAGAATGTGGGGGCTGTTAGCCTCTTTGTCCACGTGTGGCCGTTTAGAATCCGTGCTGCTGCATGTTTCAGCTTTATTAAGGTGTAATTGTACAGCGTTTGAAGTAGCTGCCTGTGCTGGGTCAGTTTGGCTTAATTGCTGGGCCCTTTTCCTACCAAGATGGCGACCATCAGTCCATGGGCCTCTATGTCCCCTTCACTACCTTTGTCCCTGCTTGTGTGCTTATTTGGGATGGCCCCCCTTTATATCTCCGGCCCGTGGCCTTGTTAGGGTCGCCCTCTGAATCTCTGAGTGTGGATATGCGGGGATGGGATGTTGAATCAGGCCTACCTTCTTCTCTGCTCGCTGCAAGATCAACAATACCTAATTTTTCAGGCATGTGTACATGCCTAATTTTTCTGGCCTCTGGTGCTGCACTGTGGCTTCAACGACCAAACCCCCAAAAAAGGCACATAACAGGGATTAAACTGATAGGAGTAGTACTACTTAACACACCACTCATATCTGGTGTAACAGTAGTGTACATTTCAAACAAAAAAAAAATTCTACTGAAATAGATTGCATAGCAGTTAGTTGTCTGCAAGAGTGTGTGTCAGACCTACAGCGCTTACTCTGCCAAATTCTCCAAGTGCACAGTGCCACTCATATCTGTTGTCACAGTAGCTTGCACGCATAGTACCGATCTGTCAAAACCTGTAATGATGAATGAGGTCTAGAGTAGTCTGGTTCCCTTATCCTCTACAGGTTGAGACCTAATGTTTGGGTGACTCCAGACCAACACATGAGTACAAGCAGCACACAAACTCAAAGCCGCCATCCTCCTCCTGGTGCAGCATCATAAGCCACATCAACCACTGCTGTCCTCCTTGCCCCCTCTCAACCATCCGCCACTCCGTCTCTCACCTTGAGCATTTCTTGCTCATCTGCCCATAGTCAGGTGCCTGTAAAGGACATGTTTGAGCGTAAGAAGCTAATGTCACAAAGTGCCCCAAATTTGAAGTGATGCGACCAACCAAGCATCTTTTTCCATCTCCCGGTCCGAAAAAAATCCAGGCCTTATACACACCCCCTGATAGGTGACCTAACAAGTATTAAACTGATAAGAGTAGTACTTACAAACACGCCACTCCTATCTGGTGGCACCTTTGACTGCACGTGCCGTGCCCCAAAATTGAAGTAATACGACCAACAAAGCATCTTTTTCCATCTCCTGGTTCTAAAAATCCAGGCCTTATACACACCCCCTGATAGGTGACGTAACAAGTATTAAACTGATAAGAGTAGTACTTACAAACACGCCACTCCTATCTGGTGGCACCTTTGACTGCACGTGCCGTGCCCCAAAATTGAAGTGATACGACCAACAAAGCATCTTTTTCCATCTCCTGGTTCTAAAAATCCAGGCCTTGTACACGCCCCCTGATAGGTAACGTAACAAGTATTAAACTGATAAGAGTAGTACTTACAAACACGCCACTCCTATCTGGTGGCACCTTTGACTGCACGTGCCGTGCCCCAAAATTGAAGTAATACGACCAACAAAGCATCTTTTTCCATCTCCTGGTTCTAAAAATCCAGGCCTTATACACGCCCCCTGATAGGTGACGTAACAAGTATTAAACTGATAAGAGTAGTACTTACAAACACGCCACTCCTATCTGGTGGCACCTTTGACTGCACGTGCCGTGCCCCAAAATTGAAGTGATACGACCAACAAAGCATCTTTTTCCATCTCCTGGTTCTAAAAATCCAGGCCTTATACACGCCCCCTGATAGGTGACATAACAAGTATTAAACTGATAAGAGTAGTACTTACAAACACGCCACTCCCATCTGGTGGCACCTTTGACTGTACGTGCCGTGCCCCAAAATTGAAGTGATACGACCAACAAAGCATCTTTTTCCATCTCCTGGTTCTAAAAATCCAGGCCTTATACACGCCCCTGATAGGTGACGTAACAAGTATTAAACTGATAAGAGTAGTACTTACAAACACGCCACTCCCATCTGGTGGCACCTTTGACTGCACGTGCTGTCCCCCAAAATTGAAGTGATACGACCAACAAAGCATCTTTTTCCATCTCCTGGTTCTAAAAATCCAGGCCTTATACACGCTCCCTGATAGGTGACATAACAAGTATTAAACTGATAAGAGTAGTACTTAAAAACACGCCACTCCCATCTGGTGGCACCTTTGACTGTACGTGCCGTGCCCCAAAATTGAAGTGATACGACCAACAAAGCATCTTTTTCCATCTCCTGGTTCTAAAAATCCAGGCCTTATACACGCCCCCTGATAGGTGACGTAACAAGTATTAAACTGATAAGAGTAGTACTTACAAACACGCCACTCCTATCTGGTGGCACCTTTGACTGTACGTGCCATGCCCCAAAATTGAAGTGATACGACCAACAAAGCATCTTTTTCCATCTTCTGGTTTTAAAAATCCAGGCCTTATACACGCCCCCTGATAGGTGCTGTAACAGGTATTAAACTGATAAGAGTAGTACTTACAAACACGCCACTCCCATCTGGTGGCACCTTTGACTGCACGTGCTGTGCCCCAAAATTGAAGTGATAGGACCAACAAAGCATCTTTTTCCATCTCCTGGTTCTTAAAATCCAGGCCTTATACACGCCCCCTGATAGGTGACGTAACAAGTATTAAACTGATAAGAGTAGTACTTACAAACACGCCACTCCTATCTGGTGGCACCTTTGACTGCACGTGCCGTGCCCCAAAATTGAAGTGATACGACCAACAAAGCATCTTTTTCCATCTCCTGGTTCTAAAAATCCAGGCCTTATACACGCCCCCTAATAGGTGCTGTAACAGGTATTAACTGATAAGAGTAGTACTACTTAACACACCTTATAATAATGCAGAGAGAGGCAACGCAGTGAGAGGAGTCTGAAGAAGAGGAGTCAGAGGAGGAAGGTGGCTTTGACGAGGTGGAAGACCAAACACAGCATGTTTCCCAGGGGGCTTGTTGTCACCTTTCGGGGACCCTTGGTGGCTGGGTGGAGACCTTCAATGACATCAGTGAGGACAAGGAACGGGACATGGCTAGCTTGGTATCCAACCTTGTGCAAATGGGGAGTTTGTGGTTGTGCAAATGGACTGTTTGTGGTTGTTTGCTGTGCGTTAAAAGGGGAGTTTGGTCTGTCACTGTGAAGCGGGCCTAACCCTTATACTAACTGATCGATACAACATCATACCTGATGTTTTAAAGCACGTTATTCCAAACAATTTAGGAATGTTAGGTAATTTATGCCCTTTATGGCTTAAAACCAGACTCTGCATCAACTATGTAATTTTCCGTGGGAGTTTTGCCATGGATCCCCTTCCGGCATGCCACAGTCCAGGTGTTAGCCCCGTTGAAACAACTTTCCCATCACTATTGTGGCCAGAAAGAGTCCCTGTGGGTTTTGAAATTCGCCTGCCCATTGAAGTCTATGGCGGTTTGCCGGGTTCGCCGGTTCGCGGACATTTGCGGCAGCTTGCGTTCGCGGTTCGCGAACCGAAAATTTTATGTTCGCGACATCACTAATGCTAATCTAGGAGCAGACCCAAATAAGATCTCATTAGTAGATAAAGCATGTTTTCCCCTAGGGGTATACCTGACACTGAACAAAGCTATAGGAAGGCTCTCAGGCCACTGCATACCAGTTTCTTGTGACATTTTTAGCATTGTAGACTTCAAAGTCCCATTCATACGTTCCACCCTCCCACTACTCTGGGGATGGTAGGGTGTATGAAAAGATAGTGTCACTCCTAGAGCTGTCCATATTTCTTTAGCTAAGATTGCAGTGAAAGCTGGTCCCTGGTCACTTTCAATTACTTCAGGGACCCCATATATGCAGTTGACCTCTGTTAGTAACCGCTTCACTGTGGTCTTTGCAGTCATATTTTTGACTGGGTACACTTCTGGCCATCCTGAGAACATATCTACAATGACCAATGCATATTCAAACCGGCAACTTTTTGGCATTTGAATGTGGTCACTTTGTATCCTCTGGAATGGATACAGAGATTTTGCTAACTGTTTCTGTGGGGGGTTCTCAGTTCGGCCTGTATTACATTTAGCCCAGATGCTACAGGACTTGCAATAGTTGCTCGTAAGTGTAGTTATGCCTGGGGCCATATAGTACTTGTCTATTAGAGCGTTCATGATGGTCTTTGACAAGTGTGCCAGTCCGTGGGCCCACTGTACTGTTGCTGGATAGAGATTCTTTGGTAAACACAATCTCAGATTATCAACATACAATCCATCTTTAAGGATTGCTCCCTTTGCTTTTAACTTGTTTACTTCTTCTGGGTCTGCAGTCTTCTGCAATTCTTTGAGTAGTTTCAAATCTGTAGGTAAAGTCTGCATTGTGTAGATATTTATGTCTTTCTTCTCTTTCTTGTCCATTTCCTGTGATATCATTGATGCCTTTTTAGCCATTTGATATGCTAGATGATTTCCTCGTGCTTCATTTGAGTTTAGCTTCCCATGTGCCTTCACCTTCAGTATGGCCACTTCTTCTGGGAGTGCTAACGCATCCATCAGTTCACGTATGGCTTTATCATGCTTCACTGGAGTACCTGCAGCTGTCATAAATCCTCTGGCTTTCCAAATTATTCCAAAGTCTTGAGTCACTCCTAGAGCATATCTTGAGTCTGTATAGATGTTAACTCGCCGTCGTGCTGCAATCTCACAGGCTTTAGTCAATGCAATCAATTCTGCTTCTTGTGCTGAAATGGAGGGAGGTAGTGAGAAGGCTCGCATCACATCTTTTTCCGTAGTCACAGCATATCCTGTGTGATATTTTCCATTCTCATCAGCATACCTTGATCCATCCACATACAGAGTGATGTCTGGGTCTTTCAGGGCAAGTTCTTTTACATTCGCAAGGTGTGAGGTCTCCATTTCCATTTGCTGAAGACAGTCATGAGGTGGGTTTACTGATCCTAGAACAGCATATGGGTCTTCAGCCTGTACTTTGGGAAAGCTATTCACATGCCAGTTGAGGGTTTGTTTTGTTATCCCTTCTGCTTCTAGTTCATCTTCATCTGCGGACTGTCACCATTTCAGTGCAGTCCCCAATGAGCTCCATGTATTCTGTGCAGACTTTGTTAGTGCTATGTGTGGGACAGCTGTATCCCAATGTTTATAGAGCAATTCTGCTTCAAAAGGAAGCTCTACCATGAGTGCGTTATCCCCTATTGCATCATTATACAATGTCATTAATTTTAACGTGACTTGCTTCAATTTCATAAGCTTCGCTTCATATTGAAGATCCCGTCCTGGTGTTTGTTTGTTCCACAGCGTACAATGTAGAGAGTCTTGTGTTTCATCTGTTTCTGTCTTCATGACTTGGCGTCCCAGGATATGACTTTTTACATCCAAGCTTATATTTGACTCCTGATCCAAGTTCAAACTATACCAGAAATGTCCTTCTTCCTCATCTCCCCCCTCAGGAAATGGCAAGAGAGTAGCTGGATTAAGTACATAACACCTCGTAAAGGTGACATTATCTGGCAGGAGCAGTGAACATTGGAGACGGAGGTGTCTGGCTGCTGTCAGGTGTTTTGGCTGCGTCTGATTTATGATAACAGCAATGTCATGTGGAGCAAGAACTGTCAAGGGATACCCAAGGACTATGTCACTTGTCTTATCCAGTAAGGCATGAGCTGCAAATACTGCCCTAAGGCAAGAAGGGCCTCCTCTTGCTACAGCATCCAGGTGACATGAGAAGTAGCCAATGGGGCGTTGTCTGTTTCCATGGGACTGTGTCAAGACTCCCATTGCATGTCCTTCCCTTTCTGATATAAATAGTTTAAATGGTAAGTCATAGTTGGGTAGCCCTAATGCAGGGACTGAGGAGATAGCCTGTTTCAGAGTGTAGAAGTTATTTAGGGCTATCTGAGTCATCTGAAAGGGTTCAATCTTCAGGACATCATACAAGGGCTGCATCAGGAGAGAGGCTTCTGGGATCCACGCTCTGCAATAGGATATGAGACCTAGGAAAGCGTGGAGAGGTCTGTGTCCTTCTGGTACAGGCATTTCTTCTATTCCCCTAACATGGCTGCATGTGAGATGACGCACTCCTTTGGAAAGACAATGTCCCAGGAATATGACAGTCTCCTGACACCACTGTAACTTTTCTCTGGATGCTTTGCACCCTTGTTCTGCCAAATGTCTCAGTAAACTCTCTGATGTCCGTGTAGCTGTAGGAAGGTCTTCAGCACAGAGTAAGAGGTCATCAACATATTGCAGAAGTACAACATCAGGGTTTTCCTTTTGCCAAGAATCAAGGATTAGACCCATGGCCTTAGCAAACTGACTAGGAGAACTCTGTGCTCCTTGGGGCATGACAGTCCATGTAAATTGATTATGATCATGTGTAAATGCAAAGAGTTACTGAGATGAGGGATCTAGAGGAATGCTAAAGAAGGCATTTGCCAGATCCACTACAATAAAGTATGCTGCTGTTGGAGGTATTCCAGAGAGAGTGTGTGGGTTAGGTACTATGGGAGTGTCCAATATGGTTGCTTCATTGACTGCTCGCAAATCTTGTACCATACAGTATTTTACTGGCTCTCCTTTCTTGGATTTCTTTTTCACTGGGAAGAGGGGCGTGTTACATGGTGATGTACACCGGACCAACGCCCCCTGTTTTAACAGGCTCTCTATCTGCTGTGTAATTGCATCAATCTGCGCTGGCTTCAGCGGGTATTGGGATCTTCGTGGTAATTCAGCTCCAGGCTTCAACTTTACTATGACTGGAGGCACCTTTAAATGCCCCATATCTTCCGGACCACGTGACCAGAGGGTTGCGGGAATCTTATCCAAGATGTCGGCCGGACCTTGTCTATTGTCATTTTTCGCATCTAAGTGGAGTAATGTTGGTAGTGAACAGAGTGCTGACATGTCAGTAATTGTTAAAGGCGAGGACACTTGTATAGTCCCATCCGGGGTAAACAAGATGGATGCTTGCAAGCGGGAAAGCACGTCTGCACCTAACAAGTTCATTGGGCATGTGGAGGACACTACAAATCTAGCAAGCAGGTCTGGGAATGGGCCTATTTGTAGTGGCTGTGTTAACTGGTTGGATGAGGGGATACCGTCAACTCCATGAGTCGGGCAGATCTTGTTGTCTTAGGACACTTCTGGCTGCACCTGTGTTTACTAGGAAGGTGGTAGGGATCCCCTGAAAATACTGCCATAGCAGGATATAGTGACACAGGCTCACCACTGTCTTATGCTGTGCTTTGGCCTCCCTGCTCCTCTTTAGTGACATCCCCATGCTGCTTTGTCTGCATTTTTTAGGCATCATACAATTCTTGCTGATGTGTCCAAACTTGTTACAATTAAAACAACGCCGTGTTTCTTTCTTCTCCCCTTTATATGCCGGCTCCTCAGAGGTTACCATGAGAGCGGCAGTCTTTTTGTACGTTGATGATGTAGGGGGCGTGCATTTTCTACAGACTCCAGCCCTTTTGCAACAAGTAACAGCGTGTCTAATGGTAACACTCTATATTCTGGTCTGGAAGTCAACAGACCTTTCTTTATAGATTCCTTTAATCCTAGTACAAAAGCTGTGCTTAACATCTGTGTGTGTCTTATTGTGTGGGTTGAAGCCGAGGTCTGTGAACACCTGCGTGAGCCGTGAGTGAAACTTTTCTATTAATTCGCCCAGTCTCTTAATAGTTCACAGAATATTTCACCTGATTCATAGTCAGTTGTCTCACATGGCAGATCATATGGGTCTATTGTCTTTTGCATTATGGGCCAGTATGAATCTCCTGCTCTGATTTCACACAAACTAACCAAGTCTCTCCAGGCTGCAGCATATGTCTTCTGTATTTGTGATATCTTTCTGTAGAAAGGCATGGGCTGCTTTTCAGGGTCAAGTAATGTGTTTATGAGGGAGGTGGCTTGTGTCGGTGTGAATGCAACATACATTAGATTCGCTCTACTGTTTCTGTTACGCCCTCTACGTTGGCTCGTTCCTGAGCCCAGGATCTTCCTCCTCCACTCCTTCGCACTCTCTCCTACTTTTATCTCATCCTCCTCTTTTACATTGTCATTTTTATGATGGCCTGCGGGAGTAAAGAGTAATGAGGAGTCCGAGCTAACATGTTTGACTGTCTCTGATAAAGGGGAGCAGTGGTAGCGTCTGTCTCCGGTGTCCTTGTCTGTGGGGCGGCCCATGGTGACATGTTATCTGGGAGTAGCATGACTGGGAACATCGAATATGGAGTATACATAGTTCCGTTAGCAGTCAATACAGGATAAAGGGGCGTATTCACCAAGGGGGTGTTCGGTATGACAGGTGGACCTTCCTGAGTGGACGTCGCTATCATCTTAATGGGAGGGTTCAGGGGGTGACAGGACCCCTCCTTAGATTGTGTGTGATCACCATTTTGGGGCTGTGGCTGGGTGGAATGTCTTTGTTCTGCAGAGGGAGTTTGTGTGGTGTTGGGGTTATAGGATGCTTGAATTACAGAGGGGACAACGGCTGGAAGTAGGGGACTGGCAGTCTCACATGGTGCACAGTATGCATACATTTTCTGTCCACATACTTCAACCTCTTTCTCTGTCCATCCCTCTATCTCAATCGCTTTAGCTACCCTGTACCATGCTTCTGCACTTGGTAACAAACCACAATCTTGTCACTGTCCTCTATTATTTCTTAACACTTTCCGCCACTCTTCTGCCCTCAGATGTCCTCCCACAATATTTGTGAATCCACACACTTTAAACATCCTTTTAGATTTATTTACCACGGCCTCTCCCCCTCTTTTCTTTACCACATCCCGAGCCAACATGCCCACAATATTCAATTTAGTCTGCTTCTGTCCCATTCTCCTGTCCTAAGTATAGCACAAGCTAGTTTTAGAAGGCAGACAAGATGAGGTAGAGAGGTGAGAGGAAAGAGGAACAAGCAGACCTTTTTGTCTGAAGTGCTCGACTGCTATGAAATAAGAATCACTTCACACGTCTTCCCTAAACTCAGACAATAGTTACCGCCCTCCGAGGGACCACTAGGTTGTAGTGTGTAACCACGCACTACTGGCAAAGGGATAGCAGAGAATGCAGTGTATAATGACAAGTGATTTAGATAGACACAAGATTACAGAAGAGAATAACATCACATTTCATTATTAAATATACATCTTAGCCGGCAATATCACAACATAGCAGTATATGATACAGAAATTGTCTTAGAGTAATCTTCTAAAAGAAAAATATCCTAAAGCAACGTTGCGTTTACTTTTTCTTTTATAGTAAAGCTTAATGAAACATTGAATGTCTCTTATATCTTCCTGTGTAATAAGGATTAATATTGCCAGGAAGTAGTGGATACAGGTCAATGACTCCAGCAGTGGTGGTATAGTAGATGCTGTTTGCCTTTAAGATGGGTGTACATTTCCTACCGGGACACTCCTACTTTTACACAAACATTATTTCACGTACTGTAAGCAAAATCTAACAACATCATGAAAACATGAACAGAAACATGACAGTTATTTCACTTACTGTACAAACTCATACGTCCTTAAGCATTGGCATAGAAAGAATTCTCTTAACTAAGATACTTCCTTAAAAGAATTCAACCGGGATGGGAGGGGGAGTAAAGCTTGTGCTTCTGACCTTGACTGTCACACACAGTTGCAGAGAAATCAGCTTTCAGCTTCAGTGTACAGAGAGAGACATTCTAAGCTACATTTCTCATTAAAATATGCATCACAACCAGCAATAGCAGACCACAGTATTATTTAAACAATTTCTGCAGAAAATTTCTGACTCTTAAAATATTGCAGTCTAGAGTCTCACACCGTCGTGTGCTAAAATTGACGCCTACAGAGAGTTATTGTGCTATTCAGACACAACAAATCCGTCCCTGAAGTCTGCATCCCACATACATGCCCTTACACCTTAGTGTGTGATAGATATCTCCCGGGGTCATCACGCTACCAAGGCACGAACATAATGACCCCCAATAGATACTCGGCTATCCAACATGCATAGACCCTCCTAAAGAAAGGTATGCATATGTACGTCTGTATGTACGGCTACTTCAGGGCTATAGTGTTATTCGGACACTACCCAATCCGTCCCTGGAGCCTGCCGCACACACACATGTATGTCCTGGACCACAATATCTAAGAAATCACTCGACCCACACTTTCAACAGTCATACACAGGTGACAGATATCAATGGTACAGGGTTCGTAATGGACTTGAGGCAAGTTATTTACCTGTACTTTTTGACACCTCCCCAACAGAGAGCCTGGATGATGGGCTGAGTCCCAGGAACAGGTTTTACGCGGTCAAGGTGCTAACTGTGTCCTTACCATGTACCGGAGGTGATCATGCTCCGCCCGCTCCTGTAGGCTCCATCGGGATCCTTTGCGTCCTGCTGCAGGTTCAGTTAAACCTCAAGCGTGGGGCTTGAGGTTTAACTGAACCTGCAGCGGAACGCAAGGGATCCCGATGGAGCCTACAGGAGCGGGCGGAGTTGGGTGCCAATTTGTTTTGGAGAAAACCAAAATAGTTCTCGGAGATATCTGTCCCTGGCCAAATTACCAATATACAGATAGTGTGCACACCTTAGAGAAATAATACACCACCACGGAGTTCTGGTATAATGCTTTCTCTCACGCCCCTTCCTTTATTAAAATCAGCTGTCATATTTATAACATTTTTAATAATCAGATAAATTGTTGCATCTTGGTGAACACCAGTCTAAGTAAGGCCTCTGATTGGTTCCGGAAGGCGGCGGGGCACATATCCTTATTAGGTTTCGGATCTGAAGTCATTATGGCCAGTTTAAGTGAAACCCCTGATTGGCCCCGGAAGGTGGTGGGGTTCACATCCTTATTTGGTCACGGATATGAATGCCATCTTACTGCTGTCAGGATATGATGTTACCGACATCTTGCATGTGGAAGTGATGAATCCTTCATCTTAGAGTTCCCAATGTTTCAGCAATATTAATAAAACTTTGGTTACGTGATAATACTGCAAAGATTATCAGCCTTATTAAATTGCGATTCGGCAAATTTAAAAGGGCTCTATTTAAGCACAGAGCATATTTTTTTTACAGAAGTTTTTAGTTAGTGAAGACCTTGCTTTTGGATAGAAGTTCACTAACTTAAAACTTCTGTAAAAAAAATATGATATGTGCTTAAATAGAGCCCTTTCAAATTTGCAGAATCGCAATTTAATAAGGCTGAAGATATATAAGTAGGACACAAACATAAATGCATTTTATACAGATTTCAGTCCATAACAATACCATGCGCTACAATGTATTGACCGTTTGTTGCGTGAAGTCATAGATAATGATTTGCCTTTTGTTGGAAAGGTGACGTTGTTAGGTGGAGATTTTAGGCAAACATTACCTGTTATTGTCCATGAAAATTGCACAGACATTGTAGAAACATGTATTAAGTCAAGTACACTATGGAGACTCTTTACTCACCTCAAATTAGAACAAAATATGAGATCAGAAGGACAACATTTATTTTGTGGCTAAGTTTCAATGTTTTTTTTACTGTTTGCCTTCCTCTGGATTCAATACCTATGTGCTTTATCAGTACTTCAACTACAAGTTGCATTTTAAGAAGCATTCTGTAATGAGTCAAAATACTCATTCATACCAAGTTGACCTATTGTTATGTTTCTCATGCATAGCTCAGAATTAAAAATATTAGTATTGTTAAAAATAATTGGTTGACCACTGTTTCAAATATAAGTTGCATGTTACAAAGCTTTATGGAATAGTTCACAATACGTATTCACACAAATTTCATCCATTGTTATATTATTACTGCATACATGACAATTAAAAATGTTAATATGGTTTAACGGTTGTTGAAATACAAGTTAAATGTTAAAAAATATTTATTATAATTGTTGTACTTCTTGGTAGATAACAAAAAGGTTAAGAGTGTCAGAGACTCACATTGTGTGCCAAACAGCATTCCCAGCTTTAAAATGTTATTGACCATCATGTTTTGAAGGGCAAATCTCTAGTTACACATAAATAACAGTTAAAAATTAAATATATATATATATATATATATATATATATATTGTTTTATTTATTTATTTTAAACATACAAATACATAATTACAATAAACACTACATATAAAAACAATATCTGAATTCATATGTCAATCCTCCCTATCCAGGATAACATTGTAACTTTCCACTCTAATGGAATAGTAGACAAGTGTAATTTTAACCAATTCATTTAAATTGGACTGGAGTTGTATTCCTAAATGTGTAATTGAATTAGATTCCAAATCAAAAGGGATTTGTTTTTTTCAGAATGTTGATCTGCTCTTTTGTTTAATTTACTGCCAAAACCTTTTAATGAATTAATTTTATAATAGGACAGTTTGCCAAAATATTCTAAATTGTACATCAAAAATCTCAAAAAATATTAATGATTGCTTAGTGCGATAACAACATACTCAGCAAACAACAATAATTTATTCTCCTTAATTCCTGTTATGATATCTTCTATTCCTTTATTATTCCTAATCCACTCTGCGAGGGGCTCAATTAAAACAAATATTACCGGAGACAATGGTCTTGCTAGATGGGTGCCATATATATGGGTGTTATATATAGAGAACTTATCTGTAATATAGTCTACACCTACCAAGTGATCTGAGTATAGCCTTAACAGTGTGAGAGCCAAATTTTCCTAGACCATATTTCTGCAAGACAAATCTAAAAATTCCCAATATACACTTTCTCACATCTAATGATAGTGTAAGAGATTGCATCTTCTTTTGTTTAACATATGCTAATAAATTGATCAGTCTATGAGTGTTATCCGTCTGATACAACAAGTTTGTTTCACAATGGATTCAATCTGAAGGCCAGAATTGTTGCGTAAATCTTTATATCTGTGTTAATAATGGAAAAATAAAATGTTTTAATTGCAGATTTTTAGGTCTGAGACTTTTCTGCTATTAATTCTAATGTCTTTTTATGCCTTCCCATGCTTGTAAAGTACAGTGGTTTGTGTTTTCAAAAGCCTGCGTGAGTCCTATTTAGTACTCATAATATTTTTGACAGACATTTGATACGTTTTCTAGTTGCGGGTCAGACTTTGCCAGCAACTGTTTTAATAGAATATCTATTTTGTGTAATTTTAATTATATTGCACTTAAAATGTTTAAGCTGTGCAAAAATCAATGGAGATGTAAGCATGAGTTTGCGTCTTTGGCTGGACCATAGTTATAGTGTGCAGGTAACTCGCAATTAGGATGGAAGTAGCTAATAGAATATTTGGCAATATTAAGAGTGATTTTAAGTGTGTGTAAATTTACAATCTGGGCAAAAGAATAGGGCCCTATGTCTTTCTTTTATTAATTGATTTGAATCAACAAGTGTTTGCAATTTGTTTGTAAGATGTATGTCTAGCATTACACAAATAATGAATCAACCTATGACAAAGCAGCTATATGCATGAGGACCCCCGTGGGCATAGTTTAGTATACAATGGGGGTCTATAGAGACCCTTATGGCATAGGAGTTTATATTATTTAGTGCCATTGGAGTCCCTAAGGATCTTCATGGGTATACTTTAGTTGGGAGAAATATAGGGATCATAGTGGGTATTAAGGGGGTATACCAGAGAATACCTGGGCTTATAGGGGTAACATATATTAAGGGGGAATCCCAGGGTATACCCAGCTCACAGAGAGTACCATTACATAGGTGAAGGGGTCATAATGCCCCTGCATTCATTTTTTACTAATACTTAAATCCTCCTCTGCAATGTGGAGGGTTTTATATAGATAATGGTAAGGAAGTGTGTGCAAGTTAGTGGGTATCATTTGCAGCATTGCTATAGAGACTACTAACATTCAGATTTGGAGTTTCCTGTGAGCATGCTGTGAGTGCAAGTTAGAGCTAGAGAGATCCAGGAAAAACCGCCTTGGTGAGAGGCAGTAAGTTTTACAGGACTCTTTTTTTGTGGGACCATCAAATATCTCAGGAAATTAGCACTTTTTAAATTCCCCTAACTGAGAGTCAGTCTTCCAAGAGTTCTTACACTTCACTGTCTGGGTGCTTCAAAAAGGTACATTCTGCCCTGATTACATGCCATCATTTCCAAATATTTCATTGACCAACTATAATCCTACCACAGAAGTAAAACAATAACTGACCATTTAAGACAACCATTCAGAAAAAACTAGATTTAGCTATGAAAGAATGTGTAGTGAGTATTTTACTATTTAAACTAAAATGTATAGTTATTTTGGCTAGATTTCAGAATCAGTTATATATAGTAATTGAATCTGAACTTGAAGTATTTTGTAACAAAAGACATTTCTTCCTTTAGTGGTTACTGAGTGTACTAATCATGGACGCTCACTGTACAAAATACATACAGTTTTCATTATTATTAAGTAATTTTACTAACGTAAACCCTCTATTAAAGTAAATTATATACATTGAGAATACAATGTTTACATCATGGATATAGTTATTTCCATGTGTTTCTGAATTGCACTGATCCCACTTGAATGCTGGGCTTTTTCAGGCTAGCTGTTGAATATTCTGGTACGCATTTTACAGAGAAAGTGGGAAGTGCTGGCCTTTCAATAATGTATTGTATTATTTACTGTTGGATTTAAACAAGGTATTACTAAAAGAATATATATTCATCTTACATTTGGAACTGCCTTTTATGCATATGTCTTTGTATAGAGGTCACTTTTATATACAACAATTGAAACACAATTTTATATACTTTTTCATTCATGCTATGGTTAACAGAGCATACAGAGAGGACATGTGGCGACATAATTTACCTATTTAATGGGATGTTTATCATTGATAAATCAAAATCCTTCCTAGATTGCATGCTGTGTAAATTATTTGTTTCACTGACAAACAACTTAGGCTAAATTTTGACTCAAGGCTGTATTTCATTTATAAACGTAAAAAATGATCCAATTATATTTTATTATAGATACCCAATGGATATTATCAAGATGCATACATGCATACAGTAAATTTCATTTGTTTTCCCTTGATACAAAGATAATTGAACATGCTGTCTAAGTAATTATTCAGGGAAACTAACTGCTTATTGGTAAAATCTGCCAACATCTGTGCTGTGTGATAAACAATCATTTCTGCAAGGCTTTTACTGGAAAGCTTGAACATTTCCTGATGTCTGTCTGTATTTATCAAGTGTAATTTCTATATGAATGTTTTTATTTAAAATGTTAATCTTGAAAAGAGAATTCAATTCTTTTTATTGACGTCATGTGACATTTGACAGAATGTAAGCACTTATTGTACAAGATGATCATTTACTTGTATCTTATTTTCAGAATATCTTTTTATATATCCAAACCTTTCTCATGCTTTCTTATTGCATTATTTTCTATCTTCTCTGTTAATGAAGAGTCGGTAAATAATAAGCAAAGTATTAATATCCTCACCCCCTTGGTTCTACAATGACTTCCATTATTAAATGGGCAATGATGTCCACAATTTTTTATCATGCACTTAAACAATCATGGTTTTATAAAAATTAATACAAATTTCAGACAAATTTGCTTTTTGGCAATTCAAAGACTGCATTTCAATATCCATCACAGGAAATCTTTACATGGAATTTCCACAAGTGAAGTTAATCTGTTTAACAAAACGGCAATGAGTGATTTGTCTTACTTCTCCACAGGTCATAAAAAAGTACAATATAAAAAGTATTTTGTTGCTCATTCAGCTTGCACTATATGTGACATAGGTACACAGTATCCATATTAGGACATTGCCAGGTCAGAATCATTTAACAAAATGTAAACATGTTTCTGTCTGTGCCTATGATTTCTAACTGTCTGTCAACTGAGTAATTTTACAAAGTTACCCATTATTTACAAAAACCGGTTTCGTGATTTGTGATTCATGATAGTGTCATCATGAGTCCCAAATCAGAGAGAGTCGCAAAATCTAAAGTAATATGCCCGTTCAATGAAAATATATTTTATTACTCATACAGCAATCCTTTTCTTCTTACAGTAGCCATTAATCTGTGTCTGGCCTTTGGTCTCCTGGAAATATGAGAGCATCCCAGTCACATCTTACATGCCACTGATTTGTCTTACATTATTGAGTCATACAAATGATCTACACTTGAAAAGTGAGCAACGTCTACTAATGAAAATAGTACATTGTTAGTACATTGTTAGTAAATAGTACAATATTACCAACCCACACATTATGGTCACCCTGACCTTGAATCTTCCTCCCCTTTCCTTACATATACCATGCTCTGTTACTGCACACAGACCAGTATACAACTCAGCATTACATTTTCTTCTAAACTTTCCATCTTAGCCACCTGTACTACAACGAACTTTACTGTTTTTTTATTTTTTTTTATTTTGTACCAGTCACAAATTCTTTACTTTGTCTAACTGTACACTTTTTTTAATCATCTTCTTTTCTATGTCACCCACTATCACGCTTAACTTTCATTCCTTTCCTGTCCTACTTATGCTTAATTCGTTATTCGCACTCAGGTTTCTGCCTCTCCCAGTTTATTTTTATATTGTAAATTTGTGAGTTTTCAATCTTGTAAGGTGCTTTGAGAAAAGGCACTGTACATGCAAGATTTTAAGTTTTAAGTAATTTCACTCCATTATTTTTCAGTGTGTTATTATTGTATTTTTCTTTATACTTAAGCGCTTAAGCGGTAATCCCGAACGTGGCTCTGGGTTAATTTACTCTTCCTAAATCGGTAACCCTGAGCCACGCTCAGGGTTATTGCAGGGGGCCCAGTGCTCCCAAAATTGCCTGGGCCCCCTCAGCACACAATTCTTTCTCCTCCATCCTCCTCATCCTCCCCCCTGATCATCTTCCTCCTCCTCCCCCCTGATCATCCTCCTCCTTCCCCCTAACCTCCTGTCCCTATCCCCCTCTCTCCTTACTTGTTATTGTAATCAGATGAGCTGCCTGCTCATCTCTCCCCCCACAGCATGTCTTCGGCAGTGAACTGACCAGAAGGACGATAGGAGGAGGGAAGGGAGAAAGGGAGGAGGATAAGGGGGAAAGGGTGGTATGATTATATCAGTATTTTTAATGTACCCCTTTAATATTCTAAATACTGACATAATCATACCGCCAGGCAGGTTAAAGAGATATCTAAGTTTCCTGGATTATGAATGCATCTGATGGAGGAGAATCAGAAGTGTATGAAAAAAATGTTTGCATGAAAAAATACCAAAATAAACATTTAAACACTTACCTTGAAGTTAGCAAAATCTTTTGTAATTTCTGACAGTTTAAAATGAAAATTAACACCCCCTCCAATTTTTTTTGGCCAATCCAGTTAGCAAAAGATTTCAGACATAGTCCTATTTTAGTTGCTATGGCAACACATCTCCTATTGACTGTGCTGCAAAGCAGCATGGGATATGTAGGCAAAAGAGCCTGCAAAATGTAGTGTATCACTGACATGTGACAGGAAGCTGCAAGGAGATTGGCTGAGCAAGCAACAGCAGGTAAATAGTGGGTTAATATTACCCCCGGGTACTGCATGCTGATTGGAAGGGCACCAGGAAGTTGTGTAGACACAACTGGGGCTGTCAACATAATCATTAGAGGGATTTTTAGATATTAATAAAAATAAAATGTTTTATGAGATGTGCTGCATACACATAGGCTGCTTTTGCCTACAGAGTGCAGAAATGTATTACTCCACCTCACTTAGATACCCCTTTACTCAATGAATATCGCAAATGGAATATGTTGGGACATTACAAATAAATGATAATAACAATAATCTTAATAATTGTAATAATAATAATAATGATAATAAATTGTAATGTTGATAGCTGCCACAGTGAACAGTCAAATCCTGCATTTAAAGAATGCAGATTGATTGACTTACTGTAAATGTCTTAATATAGTCACTGTATGGGTAGAACAAGAACTCTCACTGTAGTCCGTTGTCTTTTGCATTTTTTAATTGAATTTTTTTTTAGAATACTCATTGAAACTCTTTACAAGCTTCTAAGACACTTTTTTTTACATGGACATTGAAAACATGCAATGAAAACATAAATTAATAATACAGCCAATAAAAAAAAAATGTTTAATTATTTTTAAAATCCACTACTTAGTAGTAGAAACTGTACGGCAAAAGTGTCAATTTACCTATATTTTTTATGAACATTTATTTTCCTTTGCAATGTCTATAGATTTATTAAGAAATGTGATAACATTGTTGGTGAAGTGTAAATGTATAATTAAGCCTTCCAAACAAAGAAATATAAAAAGGGTCAATAAGTCAGAAACCTTTTCTGTGTCCTTCTACCATGGGATAATAACAGTTTATTAGAAATGTCCTATATACATTCATGTTACATTTTCTATCTTCTTTATTACAAAATTGAAAATGTATTTCAATGTTTTTACAAGTCATCATTTTTACATTATATTGCTTTTTATTAAGGCATTTTAAATGAGATTTGTATTTTTTTCACAGCACCAATTTAATACACAGATGTTTTGTATTCCCAATCTAGCTTGATCAGTTATGCTTGAATAGTTGGAAATTATTTGGTCATGGTTCTCACCATTTTGTCCAACTATTTGCATAATCTGATATGCCACACACTTGATTCACTAATTCATGCCTATGTAGAATTATCATGTCATTGCAAATCCATGTCTTTTAAATTATGCCACACATTTCAGTGAATTTTCTATGGTAGTTGTATGATCAACCTAAAACACTTCAATTCTTGCATTACACTTACGATTTGCAAATGTCTTTTTGTAGGCCTTCTTTGCACTGTGTTTAATCTTGCTCATACATGTTGTCCAGAATTAAATACAGTACTCTATGACTTCTTAACAATTATGTAAAGACTGCGGCAATGTGACGTTTAAATGCTCATTTTAAATACTTTATATATTTGGTAATGTACCTGTACTCCTACTCATGTTATATATATTAGCGACTTGCCCGTCAAAAATGACGGGGCAATAAAAAAAGTGTTGAAATGCTGTTTGTAACACAGTGTGATTGTACTGGGTGCCGCAACTATATAGACCCCTATAGCACACTAATGAACCCATGTAATAACACTATAAGTGCCACGAGGGTCATTCAGGACCCTCATAAGCCTCTATTTAACCCCATTCGTCCCATAAGTGTATATAAAGACCCTCATGGGGCAGTTAGAACCCTAACATTAACCCCATAAGTGCCATGAGTGTCCTCAAGAACCCTCATGACACTAACTACAAACACTACACTGTACTATACCCCCCAATAAATTATTAAATCTAAAATAGTGACTCTCTACACTAACCTATTAACACCTACACTATCTAACTACACTACCTACCTACCCGCAAATAAACACCCCCACCACACTAATTACAAAAAATAATAAAACCTAACTCACCAAAAATAATACAACCTAAGTCACATAAAATAAAAAAAGCCTAATTCACAGAAAATAAAAACGCTACACTACAAAACATAAAAAGCTACATTACAAAAAATAAAAAAGGTACATTACTGAAAATAAAAAAAGGTACATTACAACCCAACCCCCACTACAGGAAATTAAAAAAAATGTTACACACCTGAAAAGGAAATACATACAAATCATATATATTATACATTACAATACAATACAAATAAAATACAACAGCGCCTATCTAAAATACATACATACCCCCCTATCTAAAATACAATGCATCCTATCTGAAATACACACATACCCCCCTATCTAAAATACAATACCCCCTATCTGACATACAAACATACCCCCTATCTAAAATACAATACCCCCTATCTAAAATACATTCATATCCCCCCATCTAACATACATACCTGCTATCTAACATACAATAAATGTATGTCGCGGAGCTCCTCAACGCTAATGAGGCCCCTAGAGCCTTTTCCGGAAGAAAATTGGCAATGGAACCTTATTGGCTGAAAACGCTGTCAATCAAATTTCAGTCAATCAGAAGGCACCAAGGTGAGAGCCAATCAGAATAGGATACACCCCCATATCCCATTCTGATTGGCTAATGCACTTGTCAATCTTTTTTTAAAACCAATCAGAAGGCTCTATTGCCTTCAGCCAATCACAATGGGATACACCTCCATGGGGTGATTGGCTGGAGGCATCTGTGCATTCTAATTGGCTGCAGTGACAACAGCCAATCAAAAGGCGCTATTCCCTTCAGCCAATCACAATGGGATACACTCCAATGTGGTGATTGACTGTAGGCATCTGTGCCTTCTGATTGGCTGTTGTCACTGTCAATCAGCTTACAGCCAATAAGAAGGTGCAGGTGTCTTCAGCCAATCACCCCATGGTTGTGTATCCCATTGTGATTGGCTGAAGGCAATAGAGCCTTCTGATTGGTTTAAAAAAGATTGACAGGTGCATTAGCCAATGAGAATGGGAAATTTCATTGACAGCGTTTTCAGCTAATCAGATGGCGTCATTGCCAATTTTCTTCCAGAAAAGGCTTTAGGGGCCTCATTAGCATCGGGGAGCTCCGCGAGTGCGGAGCTCCGTTAGTTTATTTTTTTTTATTTTTTTTAGAGTGCGGATTCTTTCAGGGCCCAGCCTGGGCAGAAGAGGAGGAGCAAGGGGACATCGCGCCAAGGTAATTTCAATGTATATTATGTTTATTATATTTTATTTGTGTGTATGTATTTAGTATTAATCTACTGTTTATTTTTAACAGGGGCCACACTGGAGAAAAAAATAATAAGGATGGGGACATGCTGGAAAGGTGAGTTCAATATTTACAATATTTTTAATGTTTATTTTTACTATGTACTGTGTTGTACTATTTTTTTTTTTCCTAGGGGGGCGATCTGAAGGGACATCTGCAAAGTTAAATGGTCTTAATTATTTAATTTTAATATAGATTTAGGGTTTGTGTATGTAGACAGTATTTTTTGCATGTTAGATGGGGGTATGTATGTTAGATGGGGGGGAATGTATGTATTTTAGATAGGGGGGTATGTATGTATTTTAGATAGTGGGTATGTATGTTAGATAGTGGATATGTATGTATTTTAGATAGGGGTTATTGTATTTTAGATAGGGGGTATGTATGTATTTTAGATAGAGGGGAATGTATGTATTTCAGATAGGGGGATATGTATTGTATTTTAGATAGAGGGGTATGTATTTTTTGTATTGTATTGTAATGTATATATTTTGTATGTATTTCCTTTTCCAGTGTGTATTTTTTTTTTCTGTAGTAGGGGGGTTGTAATGTAGCTTTTTTTGGAATGTAGCTTTTTTATTTTGGAATGTAGCTTTTTTTATTTTCTGTAATGTAGGTTTTTTATTTTCTGTGACTTAGGTTTTATTATTTTCTGTAATTAGTGGGGTGGGGGGGGAAGTTATTAGGGGGTAGGTAGGTAGTTGTAATGATATGGAATCACAAGGTTGTGGAGACCAGCAGCCAAGGTCAGCAATAATCCAGTTCAGCAATTTGTAGGTGAAACAGGAAAAAGCTTTATTGAAGTGATCAGAAACCACACAATAATCTGGCAAGGATACAGAGACAGGAAGTGCCTTATATAGGCCAAGAACCAGACAGCTGATCAGACACAGCCAAAGAGAGTTGTCACTGATTGCATTGCTTTTAGAGTCAAGGTATCAGATCTCAGGCAAATCTGCAAGAGGCAGGCTGGCGCAGTGGTAGGGAAGAGGTATAGCAGCCTGGGGACCAGGGTTCAAAACCCAGCAGAGTCAATTCCTCACAGTAGTGTAGGTGTTAATAGGTTAGTGTAGAGGGTGGTTATTTTAGATTTAATCATTTATTGGGGGGTATAGTACAGTGTAGTGTTTGTAGTTTGTTTCATGAGGGTTCTTGAGGACCCTCGTGGTACTTATGAGGATAATGTTAGTGTTCTAACTGCTCCATGAGGGTCTTTATATTCCCTTATGGGACTAATAGGGTTAAATAGATGCTCATGAGGGTTTGTATAGGCTTAGATGGGAATTAATAGGGCCAGCTAGGGTAAAATAGGCGCAGTTAGGGTTAGACAGTTACTGTTAGGGTTAAATATGTAGTGTTAGGATTAAATAGGGCCAGGGTTGGGTCAATGGGGTATAGTTAAGGTTAATAGTTTAGTGCTTACACTTTGTGTTGTGATGGTCCTGGATGACCCTTATGGCACTTATAGTATTATCACATGGGTTAATTAGTGTCCTATAGGGGTCTATATAGACCCCCATGAGTAACAGGGTTACTTAAGGGATTATAGGGTCTTTATTGACCCCCATGAGTGACAGGGTTAATTAAGGGTTTATGGGGGTCTGTATTGACTCCCATGTGTGACAGGGTTAATTAAAGGGTTATGGAGCTCTGTATTGACCCCAATGAGTGACAGGGTTAATTAAGGGATTATGGGGGTCTTCATTGAACCCCATAAGTGACAGGGTTATTTAAGGGCTTATGGGGGTCTGTATTTACCCACATTAGTCAAAGGGTTAATTAAGGGATTATGGTGGTCTGTATTGAACCCCACAAGTGACAGGGTTAAGTAAGGGCTAATATGGGTCTTTATTGACCCCCATGAGTGTCAGGGTTAATTAAGGGATTATAGGGGTCTGTATTGACCCCCATGAGTGTAAGGGTTAATTAAGGGATTATGGGTGTCTGTATTGACCACCATGATTGACAGGGTTAATGAAGGGCTTATGGGGGTCTGTTTTGTCCCCTATGAGTGACTGTGTTAATTAATGGATTATGGGGGTCTGTATTGACCCCCATGAGTGACAGGGTTTATTAAGGGCTGGTGGGGGTCTGTATTGACCCCCATGAGTGACAGGGTTAATTAAGGGTTTATGGGGGTCTGTATTAACCCCAATGAGTGACAGAGTTAATGAAGGAATTATTGGGGTCTATATTGACCCCCATGAGTTCCAGCATGGGGTTAATGTGTGGGGCCCCCTGCATGGAGTTAATGTGGGCACACATCAGGGTTCAATCAGCAAGTGGTTAATGCAGGGATCCAAAGTTATCTCAGATCTCTTAATGTGTGGGGTTGGCAAAGTTGTACATGGCTGGCAGTGTTTTGCGCGGTCCGGGGACGTGTAGCCCCGTTTTAATTTTTTACGCACGCCTTTTTTTTCTTGCTTAGCCGATTTTTGAGTGCCGGAACTGGGGAATTTTGGGTTAAATTTGCTTGTAACCTCACTTCCAGATGTCCTGGCTGTCCCCCGTGCTTCGGGTGAGTTTTTATGTTTTATTATTGTGTTTATCAGTGTGTTTTTCGTGTGTTTGAGTTTGTGCGGTTCGGGGGGGGGGGGGTTAGTGTGTTGTTTTGCGATCTCTGGTATTTTTTTTCTAAGTCCTGTGGTTTGTTATGTTGGCTCGCAGGCAATGAGGGAGAGGAGGAGGGGAAGAGAGAGACACAGGGGAGGGAGAGGAGGAGGGGAAGAGAGATACAGGGTAAAGTGAGGAGGAGGGGAAGAGAGACACAGGGTACGGAAAGGAGGAGGGGAAGAGAGACACAGGGTAAAGAGAGGAGGAGGGGAAGAGAGACACAGGGGAAGGAGTCTAGGAGGGTAAGAGAGACACAGGGTAAGGAGAGGGAAGAGAGACACATGGTATGGAGAGGAGAAGGAGGGGAAGAGAGACACAGTGTAAGGAGAGGAGGAGGGGATGAGACACAGGGGAGGGAGAGGACTAAGTGCTGTGAGTTAACGCTTTTCTGGGGGCCTGTTACAGAGGAGTGAGGCGCCGTAGAGCCTCTACCTACGCAAATGCGGACTATCGCTTCCCGTGGGTCCGCATTTGCAGCCTGCAATGAGCCTTTGGCTCATTGCAGCCGCAGTTGGAGCCCTGGGATTCTCAGCTTGTGTAAAATCCAGCCTTGGCTTTGCATAAAGGAATCCATGTTTGATAATGGCTATGGTTTAAAGAACAAAGCATTTGTGGGCACATTTGCATGTCCCAGCTCAGCTTCACAGAGTGCATTGTAATAACTGTTTTTCTCGGAATTCTGAGCTGGAAGCAGGTTGTTTAACTTGACATTCAAATGTGAACTCAGATGTGCGGATGTACTATTTATTTACTGTAAGGTGGAGAGCTTCTATTGCTCTTTTGCCCACCATATTATAAATGATTGTTGTGGTGAACTACCTACTCATAAAGTCCACAACATAAGCTGAGATCCCGCTCCATGCTGATGATAGCCAGTAAGCTTGAAACAGCTGTACATGGATGGGATTCTCAGCTTGTGTAAAATGCAGCCTTGGCTTTGCATTAAAGCTGTGTAATGCAGAGGGCATAAGCTTAAAGGAAGCCATGTTTGAAAATGGCAATGGATTGAAGAGCAAGGCATTTGTGGGCACATTTGCATGTCCCAGCTCAGCTTCCCAGAATGCAGTGTAATAACTGTTTTTCTTGAAGTTCTGAGCTGGAAGCAGGTTTCTTTAACTTGCTTAAGACATTCAAATGTGAACACAGATGTACTATTTATTTGCCATATATATATATATATATATATATATATATATATATATATACACTTCATGATATGCAGTTTCTTACAGCAAATGTTCTGCAATATATTCCAACAATGACCAGAAGTTTTTTTATTGTTGCAACGGTCAAGGATTGGACTTCCCAGAGTTCTTTCACAAGATTTAATAAATAAAAAATACATGACATTAAATAATACAGCTAATTATCAGTTACCTTACATAATCAACACATATGACTCTTCACTACTTGAATAGCACTGGCACCATACTGATTCATCATAATGGTTTGCAGTGTAATATTGTATTATCAACTATTAAATCCAATTATAACACAGTGTGATCATAGTATTAATCTCCCAGCTCATCATAAACTATCATTATCTGTCAAAATAGCATATACTAAAAAACAGCTATTAAAATATTATTTAAAACCAATTTATTCCATTGATGGATTTATATTAATGCATAATATGCTTCCTCCGAAGTTGAATTAAATAATAACTATTAATTTAGACCAAGAGGTCTTATAATTTTAAGATAATGTATCTACCTGGTCTCTCTTTGCATCAATAATTATCCTATATAAACTACTCTTTGTAAAAATAGAATATGATCTATAGCTATAAATCTAAAGGTGTATAATTGGTGGTCCAGAACATCCAATAAATCAGTACTTCAGGAAAGCAAGACAAACTGTTCACTGAAAGGTTTGATCATGAGTATGGGTGTAGGAACTGAGGGGGATGAGGGGGACAAATCCCCCCGCCCAGATTTTTCAATGGGTGTAGAAGCAGTTGTGTGGTATTTTTATACTATATGCGGTATCCACCCCAGTTTTTCTTTGGCTCCTACACCCATGATCATGAGGCTGAACCTAAAATATTTTGGCCACATTATGAGAAGGCAGTATTCCTTAGAGAAGACTCTGATCCTCGGAAAGATTGAAGTCACACGAAGGGAACAACAGAGGAGGCCACTGAAGCAATGAACATGAACTTGATGGAGCTTAGAGGGGCAGTGACTGACACATGTACCTGGCATGCTGATGTCCATAGGGTCATGGAGAGTTGGACATGACCGAATGACTAAGCAACAACAACATTTGGTGGTTCATTACTAGAAAATTTCATTTTTGTTATCTCTAAAAACTGCTCTAATTCCTGACCTGTCTCTCCTTTCTTTCTCTTAAGGTTATCCCTGTTTCTCCTACTTAGAAAAGACAACATGGACATGTAATTACCATAAGTATATCACATGAACAGTAGTAACAATAATTCTGTGTTTTAATTTATAATCTTGATTGGGGATGAAAAAACACCTTTGCTAATTTCATGTTTCTACAAGTAGTACAATTCAAACATCTACAACAACCTGGTGTTTTCCTACTTAGCCTTATTTCCTCTTTTTCATAACACATTATAAGCTCTGTTTTAACCAGAATATATCTGATTTTTAGCATGACAAATAGGCCAATATGTTTTTTTGAAACGTTGACATATCAGAGATTTTATCACTATACAGTATGTAGTCACTATTCTAACCCTAACATTTGTTTTTTTCTGTTCTTCTTTTAGCACTTTATTGCCATCATGACTATTTTCTAAGGCCCTCTTTTTAGCTCTTACAACATAATTATATCATACCCTCTTCCTAAAATCTAATCCCAATTTCCTCTAGATGAATCATCATATTCTCATTCTTGGAATTATGTTTGATAATTGTCATCATCTGTGAATAGGGTAAATAATATTTTCCATGTGAAGGTTGAATAACATGTTGCACATAGTACCAGTTTAGTCCAAATGATTGTGAACTGTTTCTATTGATACATCTATTGATACATCCAAAAATGTATCAGTTTTGTATTTTTTTGCATATTGAATCAAATAGGAAATTTCGGTGAATTCAGATGTACCAACATTTCATATAACTCTTTTTTCAAGCAGACAGGCTGGCACTGCTTGCCCTTCTCTCCAAATGCCCCACCAAAGGTTTCTTTAACACGCTTTTTTAGTGTGTACTGTTTTCTTGTCCCCAAGCAGATTTACGTGGGGTGAATTGATACTGTTTCTTTAAATGGTACAATATCTGTTGGAGGTTTCTTCAGGGTTTTGTGTTGCTATCCTCTTCCGTTTTATCTAACTACAGCCACCAGGTTGTCTGTCCCAGCTTTTCCCCAAACATAGGTGCAGCTATTTCTGCAGCAAGATAGTTCTCCTAAAATGACCATTATCTAATTTGCAGTCATTTTATTCACCTTTTGTTTTAATCTTTTGTCGACATTTCCTGAATGGTTTAAGCTTTCACAAACAGGGTCCCCGGTATCTTTCAATCATTATGTATAAATGTGTATTGCCATATACATTTACTTTTTCACTATAATCCTATGCAGCATATTCATAAATAATAATAATAGTAATAATAATAATAATAATAATAACATATTTATACACAGTCGTGGAATGGGGTTGAGGTCACTACTCTGAGGAGCTTACAATCTAAGGATGGGGTGTGAGACAGATGCAATATGGCACTGCTTCAGGCATTAGGCTTCAAATGGAAGTGCCTGGGTGTTAACTGTAGGTTGTGTATGTGAGCAATTTGGTATGCAGTTAAGCTGAAGGTGATAAGCTTCTTTAAACAGGTTTGTTTTAATGGTTTTCTATCTATCTATCTATCTATCTATCTATCTATCTATCTATCTATCTATCCCCACTTCATCAAGACAAGGTAGCGATCCGGAAGTGGTGTATATATATATATATATATATATATATATATATATATATATATATATATATATATGTGTGTGTGAAGAGTAAGGGAAGCCATGAAAGTCCAGTAGTCTAGATGAATAATCAGAGTATTGCAGTATACAGTGATTCCTTTTTTTTGGACAAACATATTCATAGTTTTCATGACAAGCTTTTACTTTGGTTATATTTTTATCAGTATTGCTTTTGACTTGATAAAGAGAGGATCATCTCTTGAAAGCTTGTCATGAAAACTGTGAATATGTTTGTCCAATAAAAAAGGTATCACTATATACTGCAATACTCTGATTATTCATCTATTTATATATATATATATATATATATATATATATATATATGCTAGCAATTTGCCCGTCAAAAATGACATCAATAAAATGTTAAACCTGGCAATGCTGTTTGCCACAAATTGCGAGGATATGGCCCCTTTGAGCAACTTCGGCAATCCTTGCGTGTCCTGTGCTGAGCACCTTTGGCGCTCATTGCGTGGCTTGCATTGAACGCCTCCAGTGCGAGCCTCTTGCGAGCCTCTTCCCCCATCTACTTTACAGGCCCGCGATGAGCACTTTGCCACTCATTGACGTTTTGCCAAGCCTCAACTTTCCTGCTTTGCAATGATCCCCTCCGGTGCTCATTGTGATCTTCTCCCCCTGCATACTTTATATGCCTGTGTAGTTTAGGGGCCTACTGCCTTGGGTTAAGTCTTAGTGCTTAGGGCTCGTATTTATGTTCTTTGGCCTCGTTTTACGTCCTTCTGCCTCATTTTCGTATTGTCTAAATTTTTTCGGCAGCCATTTTTTTCTTGCTTTGTCGATTTTCAATCTTGAAAATGGCAAAATATGCCTCAAATGAACTTGCCTCCTCACTCACGGGCTCCCTGGCTCTCCCCCTGTGCTGTGTGTGCATGTGTAAGTGAATTTGAGTCATATTTGCATGTTTTTCCAGTTCAGTTGTATGGCCGTTAAAGTCGTATTCTTGGAAGCCCCGCAGTCCATCTCCGTGCTTTGGGTCTGAAGTCATACGGGCCGTAATTTTTGACAAGTACCATGTGTCTCGGGTTTAGCGCCAGCTCATTACAGCCTAAGTCCCGCATGCCTTAACTACTCGCCTCGTTTTGCGAGGCTCGCAATGCAATGAGCGCCTTCTGCACTCATTGCAGCCTAAGTCCTGCGTGCCTCAACTGCTCGCCTCACTTTGTGAGAAGTAGAATGAGGGGGGTGGGTTTAGAATGAGGAGGGGGGTTGAGGATGAGGAGGGGGAAGGGAAAGAGACACAGGGGGGTTAGAGAGACATGGGGGTAGAGAGACACGGGGGGTAGAGAGACATGGGGGGGTTAGAAAGACACAGGGGGTAGAGAGACATGTGGGGGTAGAGAGACACGGGGCGAGAGTGACTCGAGTATAAGATGTTGGGGCCCTTTTTAGCCTTAAAATAAGGGCTGAAAAACTCGGCTTATACTCGAGTATATACGGTAATTGAATTGGAAGCTGAATTCAGTAGCGCACTTGGGAATTTCTTTCTACGATGAACTGAAACTAACTAGCAAGACTAACTATAATAAATTGCTGATTGGAATTAAAGAAACTATGGGAATATGGAAGTCGGGGAATTTATCATGGGCAGGCAGAATTGCTTCTGTTAAAATGTCAATTCTGCCCAGGATAAACTACTTGATGAGAGCATTACCTATAGAAATACCCATATATTTAACTAGATAATTTCAGTCTTTGGTTGAAAAAATTGTATATAAAGACAAGAAGCCTAGACTAAAAAGGGAGATAATAACTAGACAATTCAAGAGGGGAGGTTTAGCATTATCCAACATTAGATGCTATCATGAAGCAACAAAGCTGTCACACATAGCAAAGGAAGGAAACAACTAGATGGTTTCAAATAGAGCAAGAAAAAATCTCCAAGGGAGATCTTAAAAAACTCTTATGAAGAGAGGAACAAACCAGCATTGATTAAGATGAAGATTATAAACACAGTAAATTAAAATGTAACCAACTTTGAATTAATTTGTATAAGAGAAGGGGAGAAACATCTAATTTCTTGCTGCTTTGAAATCCTTAGATCTAAGAATAAAATAGATAAGACAAAGAAAATGAGTGGAAAATAGGTGGGTACTGTCTGTCCCAAGGAAGCCTGGTTTCAGGGCTTCCAATACACAGACACATTTATTAAATATATCATATAGGGAACTATTCTTTAAGTTTACACAAAGATGGCACTTAACACCGTCAGGATTATCAGAGATAACTCATAACAGGGAATTGAACCTATGCCAGAGAGACTGTGGCCAAACAGGTAGCTTTGGGCATATCTGGTGGGAATGTCTAAAACTACAATTATTTTGGAGAGAATGGTATAACCAGCTCACCAGCATTCTAAATAAACAGATTAAGCCCTCTATAGAGATGTTTCTTTTTCACATATTCCCTAGCTCTATAAAATTAATGGAAAAAGCTCTTTGGATCCAAATGTTTATGATTGCCAAGAGGCAGATCTCAATTAGATGGAAAAAAAAGCTATATTCCTACATGGAACCAAGTCTTGGATGAAATAAATAGAAACAGGATGTTAGAAAGAGACTATAGAGACTTTATCCAGCGATCACTAGAGGACAAAAAAATGGAAACTCTGGGATGCTAAATTTCAACAATAGGCGATGGATATCGATGTCGCCCTCCCCCACACAGCCTTATATCTTATCTCACCTTTGTATTATTACTTTTTCTTTCTTTCTCTTTCTTTCTTTATAGTTTTTATATATTACAAGTGTAATTTGGGTATAATTGGATTGTATTCAATTTATTGAATACAGTAAATCTGTCAATCTTTATACTAGAGATGGAATGTTTTACTTAGTTGTAAATGAGTAATTCTGATCGTTTAAATAAAAAAAAGAAAAGGGAAGAGAACGGGGAAAAAAATTTGATTTAAAGACGCATTCAATCAGATTACTATTCACCCCAACTTGTGGCACTTACACAAGATAGAATGGCAAAGGAAATTATTTATTCCACCAGGTTAACCTTCGGTTCTCGTAGCAGTCCTAAAATATTTGATTCATTTGCTGAAGCATTATGTTGGATTATGTTGAACAATACTAAAGTGCCCTCACGTGATACATTACCTGGATGATTTTCTCTTACTTGAGCCCCCTAAAGGAAGGGTTCACAGCCTACAGAAAGTTACAGAACTATTTGATGCTCTGGGTGTCACATTCGCACCAGAGAAAACAGATGGACCAAGTCATCAATAATTTCTAGGTATTATTTTAGATACTCAGAGAATGGAAGATATTCTTCCAAATAACAATCTTGAATGCTTGCAGGCTATCCTCCCTCCTGTACTCACCCCACGAGCGCCAAAGAGTTACAAATTATTAGGACACTTACATTTTGCCATTGTCATTTTACCTCAAGGCAGGTCATTTCTAAGTAATTTGCTGAAAGACCTCACTGACTCTTTAAGGCATGACACAGTGTTCTCATCATTTGAGTAAATCAAAGACCTAAAATTACGGAGCAACTTCTTATCTACATGGTGTGGTGTATCACCAAATTAATATTACACAAGGTTCGTCTACATTAAAAGGTATTTATTAAAAGGCAGATAACACAATACTATAAATGTATTACAAACACAACAGCCCAGACCCACGGAGCAACACCCCCTTTTTAAATCTATCTACCTATATATATAGTAATTCCCTTCCCCAAACGCTTGATCTTACCCACGGTCAGACCATTGACATCACCTCCATCACCATCAAGGAAGAAAACAGGCAACAGCACCAGTTTCCTGCCTGGATATATCCTTAGTTGAGATGATGTAATTTACATCACATCCTGTCCATGCATGACTTCCTTTAGCAATTGTGGGAGGGAAGTAAAGATTCTCAGCCCTCCTACAAAGGCCTGTTTAAGGAAGTCCTGAATTACCATTCAAGGAAGACAAGTTACCACATTCCCTCACTTTTTCTTCTTCTATGTTGCTCAGTTTTCTAGTTATCCCTCTAGTACAGGAGAACCTAGTGGGAGCAAAAACCTGATATACAGGAGAAATTCAACCCACCGTCCCTCCGGAATAGTTCCCTCAGCGACATAAGTTCTCCTGTACTTTCCTATGGCTGTCAATCCACATATTACACAAAAAACAGAATTTATAGAATTTAGGTGAGAGTGTGTGATAAATGTTTATGTATGTGCAATGTAAAACTTTATTGAAGAATGTATGAGAGAGAGAAAGAAGAGGAAAAAGACACATTATTATATATCCTCCTTGCAAGTTTCATTGCCACACAAAAGTATATTATTATAATTGTCGTTAATACTTGAATGAACATGAGTACCAGCGACAGTGTTCGTAGGACTGGATGTGTCTCTGACTCATGAAGTTCCAAGGTAAAAAGCTTCATTGTCAAATTTGTCCAATCTGCATTTGCAGTAAAATTGATCATTTCAGTGGTAAGGTTTCTTGATGGAAATACCATGATACAAGACCCTTCTTCCACCAAACATATTTCATCAACTGTCCTATATTCAGAGTGGCCGATAAAGCATGCAATGTCCCCTATGCGGATCACCTCTTGCACCAGGTTTTCTTTTATCAACTGCACCCAGCCATCCTCCTCAGCTCCTTTCTCCCAAACACAACTGCACAGCCATCGGTGTTGAGATTTCCTGCAACAGCTTTCATCCATCTCCAATTCTGTAATAGTGGCCAGTCTTTTTGATGGGAAGTGTTGCCTGTAGATTCCATCACTTAACGTGCCAATGCTATGTATAAAGTTCAGTTGCTCCGCCTGCCCCTCCCAGCGGGGAATTGCCAGGATTAGTCCTATTGTCCCATATTGTAGTCCATGTGGCATCCATTGATCTGGGCCTTCAATATTGCTGTATTTAAGATTGTCCTCAGTGATGTCCACTCCTTTTCTTTTCAATGACGTGATAATCCTTGTTGCATTGATTTGTCTTGCCCACTTGTTTTCCTGGATGTCTTTAAGAGTTTCCTTTAAATCTGCCAACAGCTTTCCTCCAATCATAGAACAGAAAATGGCAGTTCCCACTATTTCATTCTTAATGCTGTTAGCAATGGAAGCAATATTTTCCTCAACTAGATGCAGGTTGTTGGCAATGGTGCGTATGTCATCAACATTGTCTGTCAGTCTACTCACTATAAGGGAATCAGCTACTCCACCTGTTTTCATAGCATGTCCCATGCCATCAGTAAGGGAGTTTATCCGGCTGTTCACTCCAATGATGTCTGCTGAATTCCATACTCCCAATCCAGTTCCGACTCCTCCTAAAAGGCCTGCAAGTGTGTCCCGTTTTTCTCGACTCCCTGCTCCGGTCCACTCAATGATGGTCTCTTGTATACTTTGCTTAAACCACTGCCGCTGTGATTCCGGGCACTTTGGAGGAATAGAAAAATCATTAAAATTTAGAATTATTGGGTAGTAAGTCCACCCAACCCCTTGCACAACTGTTTCATGTGTTGGTACCACCACCAATCCGCCTATTGGCCATGGTACCTTCTTCTGATCTTTACAACGTTGCAGCTCCTTTACAGAGACAAATACTTCATCTATTGTTAGAACACACCCCTTTCCAGTATCAAAATTGCAGAATTCCTCTAGGTCAGGCTGGGCAGCTATAACTACAGCGTCCCATTCTCCACCTTCTTCTAATGTTAAGTTACTCACTACTACTGTAATATTTGTAAACCTCCCTTGTATTGGAGCTCTAAGAGCTAATCCCCTGGTACTATTATGTGGCAAAATAATGTTTACTTGTAACCCTCCACCCTCTTTTACTTCCAATTCCCTGGGCCAAATAAATCTATCTGCTTGAACATAATGTAACTCCAATCTTTTCAAACTCTCTCCCTTATTTGCGGTATCTTCTGGCCTTATTGCCTGTCTCCCCATTCCTACTGTGATACAGCTTATACTTATCAATCCTGGAACAAGGATCCACCACAATCTTCTGTTGACACGCATCTTCATTCTTATACAGCCTTGCTCTGTGGGAACACTAGATTCCATCATTAGAAACATATACATAACAAAAACAACAGGGGCCATTCTTTTTGCAAGTTTGTTCACGGCCCTGTAATCAATGGTAAGTCTCCATGATGAGGCTGCTTTTTCATCTCTATTCCCTTTTAACACAGCTTTTCTCACAGGCCAACATGGCGAGTTACATGCATACCCATTTCCAGATTTAATTATTCCACTTTTCTTCAGTATTTCTATCATCTTGGTGATTGATGCCACTGATTCTCTTGGGACTGGATATTGCTTTTGCCATTGTGGGTCTCCTCCTTCCAAAAAGACCATTCCTTTCATTCTTCCACAGTCTAATTTATCTGTAGCCCAAACAGGTATGTCTTGGATTAGCTTCTGCAGCCATTCTGGTTGTCCGTCTAGTTTCAGTTTGTTTTTTTCCAGACTTTTTATCGGAGAGACAATATATGCCATTGGGAGCACAACCCCTTTCGTCAACTCTGTACTTACCTGATTCACCTTTTCTGTCTTCCACAAACAAAAATTGGCAAGATCTACAATGAAATTTCCTTTTTTTTAAACTTCTATTCCCAATATTTCCTCTGGCCAACCCACTATTGCTTCTACTTGTATTGTTTTTTCTCCAACTGCTACATCAATTGGACCTGCTCTAACCTCCTGTGGATTCCCAGTAACTCCCATACTACTTACTGAAGAATCCCCATTTTTGACCCTGTTGGTCATTGTAACTGCTGCTCCTGTATCTACCAACATATTTTTCCCTACCCCTGAGATGACTGTATAACTGGTAGGCCGACCTGCCTCATCCATGGTTAAATTAGCTGAGTGAATGAGATGCTGAGGCGCAGGGGTTGGGATTTGTCATTGTGACTCACTTCTACTCCGTCCCTCTTTGATAACACTATATTGCATCTTTGCCTCACTTTCCTTCAATTTCCTCTCTGACTCAGCTACCTTGTTTTTAAGTATGTGATTTTCCTCTTCTATCCTATCCTTCTGTCTCCTGAGTTCCCAATAGCCCATGTTACCCTTTCTCTCTCCCTCCTGATTAGCCCTCCAGTTGCTGCCATCCCTATTCCTATAGTCCCTAGGTGGATCTCTCCATCTTTTGTCAAAGTTCTGTTTTGGTCTCCAGTTTTGATCATCCTTCTTGTTCTGGGGTACATCCCACGTCTGGTTTCTCCAATTACCATCTATATCTCTACCAGACTCGACCTTAAATGTTCTTACAGCTGAAACAGAGCAGGCCTGTTCTGTGAAAGGATGCTTGATCCACCACGTATCAGCTCTAGTTAGTACCATTTCCAAGTCTGTTGGTGTTGGATCAAAAAGCCTGATAAATTCTTGACACTCCCGGGGAAGGGCTTCCATTACTTTTGCTATATGTTCTGGTGAGCCCAGCACTAGAGGCTGTTGAGGTTGTCGTAGAGTATACCAAAAAAATATCCTTTGAGCTACCTCTCTAGGACCATCTATTGGCCTCATGGTAATATTTGCTATTTCTTTTTCTATGCTAAGTAGATAGAAATTAGTTGCAGCAATTCTTCCTGCCTGATCAGACACACTGTTATTAAATCCCAATAGTCTACTAGCCAAAGGACCCATAGCGTATTCTAACAGTTCTGTCCATTCCTCTAAGTTAAGACCTCCTTTTTTAGCTCTATCTGCTCCCCTCATAAACCAATGTGTAAACGTATTAAAGTTGTTAGTTGGCATACTTCCCCACCATTTCTGGAAATTGTCTTTATCTGCCATAGACATCGGTCGAGTCTGCATAGAAAATCCTGTAGGTGTTTGCCTTGCATTAAATAATTCTGAAACAATAACTGGTGCTTGTGGTATGGTATCTACTTGTGGAACAGAATAACATAAGAAATCTTTTCTATCTTGGTTAATTTTCGGCACTGGTTCTTTATTTTGTGCCACAAACATATCCAGATCTGGATATATTTTGGCAATGTCTCTGACTCCTTTTATCCCTTCTAACTTTGTTTTATTTTTATAGTCCATTATTATGTTTTGAAGTTCTGTTATTTTTACTCCATAAACATCCCTCTGCTTTTCTATTTCCCTTAACTCCCTTTCTAGTTCCCCAACAATTGTAGTTGTTCTCAAAGCTGCAATTTTTAAACAATCCCTTTTGTCCATTGCTTCCTCCATTTTATTTGTTGTTTCCAAATTATGCTGCCGTAATTCTACAACTAAGTCTATTAGGCCTCCTATTGTGGCTACAACAGCTTGTGTGACCAAACTTTTTCTCTTCTTTGTTCTATACTTTTTGTTATTTACAATTTGTGTTAGAACATCCATTAATCTCTTTTCTTTTTCACTGTCTGGGTTTGCTGGCTCTGGAAGCTCATATGGACCATCATGTTTTTGAATATGTTTCCTAAAGTACTCACGCACTTCTGTGGGAAAGTATTTGGCCCCTTGAAAAGACATTCCTACTCTTTTACTCACCCAAGTAAGAATCCAAATCAATTTGCGACTAAAGTAGCATGCTTCTGAGTAGCCAACAATAGTTGATGACTATTCAGTAGGCCAGGTGTAATATGTAGAAAAATAGATTAGTACCCACAATGCAAATTATACTTACCTTAGTATGGTGAAGGTAATACTTGCTAATTAACTTAAAATATAATAGCAAGGCCTGCAGGGTAGGAGATAAACCCGAACTAGGATATGCAAGACACCCAAAATGTATAAGGTATGGAAGCCTATAGTGTATTAAAATGCACGCCTGAAATAATATATATATATATATATAATATTTAAAATGGTTTATTTATTATTTTTCTCCAGGCCTGTACTATGATAAAGGACTAGAGAAAGAAAAAGAAAGAAGAGAAAAAAAAACCAAAAACAAAACAAAAATAATAGTATTAACAAACTCAGGTATTTGAAACACACAACAAACTAATTGTGGCCTGGTGCCCAAGCTTGTATATTAAAAATGGAGGCTTGAATTAGCATTTAATTACACAAAGAAGCCACATGGATTCTATTCAAATGCAAAGCTAGGCCTGTACTCAAAAGCACAACAACTCAGATAAACCCACAAAAAGAACCTGTATGATATATATTTGTTTTATGTATCAAAATAAGCTAGTACGAACAAAACTCAACTCAGAAGCTAGTACGATATAGTACGATATATTTGTTTTATGTATCAAAATAAGCTAGTACGAACAAAACTCAACTCAGAAGCTAGTACGATATATATATAAAAATGGAGGCTTATCCTAGACTCCACACACAATCAGCACTTGATTTCCCATGCAGAGGATAATTAGACAAAGTACTTTTTTTCCTTCCCCACAAAAAAATAAAAAAATAAAAATAAAATAAATAAATCTGACTATCTATTAATGTGATATTACCTCATAAATAACCTTTGTAGAAGTCTAAAATTCGTGGTCGCCAAATGTGGTGTATCACCAAATTAATATTACACAAGGTTCGTCTACATTAAAAGGTATTTATTAAAAGGCAGATAACACAATACTATAAATGTATTACAAACACAACAGCCCAGACCCACGGAGCAACACCCCCTTTTTAAATCTATCTATCTATATATATAGTAATTCCCTTCCCCAAACGCTTGATCTTACCCACGGTCAGACCATTGACATCACCTCCATCACCATCAAGGAAGAAAACAGGCAACAGCACCAGTTTCCTGCCTGGATATATCCTTAGTTGAGATGATGTAATTTACATCACATCCTGTCCATGCATGACTTCCTTTAGCAATTGTGGGAGGGAAGTAAAGATTCTCAGCCCTCCTACAAAGGCCTGTTTAAGGAAGTCCTGAATTACCATTCAAGGAAGACAAGTTACCACACATGGAATGGTAGATCCCTTTTTCTAAATCAGATGTCCCCATTATAACCAGCTGTTTCCATTTCTTATTATAGTCAGTCTATTCAGCTCATTCATGATTATCACATTATTACAGTTAGGTGGTCCCAGCTCAACAACCCAAATGCTTATATGCGTTTAGTAATTCCCCTATTCATAACTACTCATGCCTGGAAAGAGAAATGGGTAAATAAACCAATCAGATGGTGCACTTCTTCTCTTCAAATGATAGAAATGTTGAATACGCTCAAATCTCCAGAGCCTTCTGCTATGTCTCTCTTCAGGGAGTTTGCACTCCATTAGCTAAAATTAATCTTCCATTGCGACCCCTCATTCGTTAATGATACTCACTGTAATCCTCAGGAATTACGTCATTTCTGCATCAATTCAGCAACCTCCACCCGGAGGTCTTCATACAGTAGATTCATGCTCCTCTCCCGTGTCTCTCCACCCCCCTCTCCCTCTCCCGTGTCTCTCCATTCCCCCTCTCCTGTGTCTCTCCACCCCCTCCCCTCCCGTGTCTCTCCATCCCCCCTCTCCCATGTCTCTCCATCCCCCTTCTCCCGTGTCTCTCCATCCCCCTTCTCCTGTGTCTGTCCATCCCCCCTCCTCAACCCTCCTCCTCACTTTACCCCTTTCTAATTACCTCCCCCTCTCCCTTTCCCCTCAATTACCTTCCATCAGCAGCTGCTCCTCCGCACGTCTTCCGGCTTCGTCGGGATCCGGCATATGCAAATGACGTCACGTCACAAGCGTGTCACATCATTAGCATTGGCCGGGTCCAGACGCAGCTGGAAGACTCGCGGAGGAGCAGCTGCTGATGGAAGGTAAGTGAGGGGAAAGGGAGAGGGGGAGGTAATGAGGAGGGAGGTAATGAGGAGGAGGGAGGTAATGAGGAAGGAGGATGAGGAGGAGGAGGGAGGTAATGAGGAGGACGGATGTAATGAGGAGGGAGGTAATGAGGAGGAGGGAGATAATAAGGAGGAGGGAGGTAATGAGGAGGAAGGAGGTAATGAGGAGGAAGGAGGTAATGAGGAGGGAGGCAATGAGGAGGAGGGAGGTAATGAGGGGGGAGGTAATGAGGAGGAGGGAGGTAATAAGGAGGAGGAAGGTAATGAGGAGGGAGGTAATGAGGAGGAGGGAGGATAAGGAGGAGGGAGGATGAGAAGGAGGGAGGTAATGAGGAGGAGGGAGGTAATGAGGAAGGGGAGGGGGGTTGTGGAGGGTTGAAGAGGGCTGTTGAGGAGGGGGGTTGAGGAGGGTGATAAGGGAGGCGGAGGGAAAGAGTCACGAGGTAGAGGGGGGAAAGAGACACAGGGAAGTGAGAGGGGGGAAGAGACACAGGGAAGGGAGAGGAGAGGGAAGAGACACTGGGGAGAGAGAGGAGAGGGAAGAGACACTGGGGAGGGAGAGGAGAGGGAAGAGACACTGGGGAGGGAGAGGAGGGGAAGAGACACAGGGGAGGGAGAGGGGGGAGAGACACATTGGAGGAAGAGGGGGAGAGACACAGGGGAGGGAGAGATGGGGACACAAGAAAGGGGCACATAGGGCACACAAGAGGGACACAGGGGGCAGCACATTTCCCATTATACTCGAGTCCCTAAGTTTTCCCAGTATTATACTTATACTCGAGTCACTACGTTTTCCCAGTATTTTGTGGTAAAATAGGTGCCTCGGCTTATACTCGGGTCGGCTTATATTTGAGTATATACAGTAAACGACCATCTGAATTTTTGGCTCTCTTAGCAGGCATATAGGGGCGTAGCACCCGGCACACCATCGCTACTAAGGAGAGAGGCCTGAGCACAAATGGGGAACTATAGTTCATTGAGGGAACCATGAATGCCAACATGTACTGTGACATATTGAAGCAGCGCATGATCCCGTCACGAGACTGGGCCACAGGGCAGTATTCCAACACGATAACAACCCCAAACACTACTCCAAGACGACCACTGCCTTGCTAAATAAGCTGAAAGTAAAGCTGATGGACTGGCCAAGCATGTCACCAGACCTAAATCCTATTGAGCATCTGTGGGACATCCTCAAATGGAGGGTGGGGGAGTGCAAGGTCTCTAACATCCACCAGTTCTGTGATGTCATTATGGAGTAGTGGAAGAGGACTCCAGTGGCAAATTGTGAAGCTCTGGGGTTAAGGCAGTGCTGGAAAATAATGGTGGCCACACACAATATTGAAAATTGGGCCCAATTTGGACATTTCCACTTAGGGGTGTATCCACTTTTGTATCCAACAGTTTAGACATTAAGGGTTGTGTGTTGAGTTATTTTGAGGGGAATTTACACTGTTATACAGGCTGTTTACTTTACATTGTAGCAGAGTGTCATTTCTTCAGTTAAATGTATTATTTGTTTCTGTACTCTGTACGGTGGAGGGCTTCTCTTGCTCTTTTGCTCACCATACATTAAATGGTTGTTGTGTTATACTCACTCACACAAATCCATTGCACAAATCAAAACCAACCTCACACTGATGATAGCCATTAAGCTTGAAACAGCTGTATTTGAGTGGGTTTCAGATTTGTGCAAAATCCAATCCTTTGCTTTGCTTTAAAGCTGGGGCACAGCGGGCATATGCATTTGAAAGAGCTACGTATGAAGTAGCATTTTGGATTTAGAATGCATTGTCTGCTCATTTGCAAGTTCCTGCCCTGTGGCTCAGAATGCAGTACAATAACTGTATTTCTGGGAATCCAGAGCAGTTAATTAGTTGTTAAACTTATTTTTATACTTGCAGATGGGCTTACAAATGTATTATTTGTTTATATATATATATATATATATATATATATATATATATATATATATATATATACACTTTTTTCCATTTCTTTTTGGGTGCTTTTAAATACTGAATTTGATTTTGAAATGCAATATATGTTCTAAGATTATGCAGTAAAATGATCTAATGACATAATAGACTATAGTATTAAAAATAGTCAAAATGATTGCATGGCAAATCAGTGTTTTTGTTCTGCACTAATGCTAGACATTTTAAAAGCTTATGGCTGTTGAAGTCTTATCAGTATCTTTTGTAGAGGCAATTACAGTTTATAATGCTCCAAGGATCTTACGAAGAAGACATAGCATTTAGTCAAACCCTTATATTTTTTTTGTATGGAATAGTCTGGTCGAACAAGTGGTAGCATTTAATACAGTCAGAAAATGCTAAAAGCCTTGGGAAAAAAATAGTACTATCATGAATACAAAATACAGATCATGTGGGATTTACAAACACACAGCATGTTGGAAGATTTCTCAACAGAGCTGCCAAGCTATCAGCCTTATTAAATTGCAATTCGGCCATTTGAAAAGGGCTCTATATAAGCACATAGCATATATTTTTAAGAATTTTTTAGTTAGCGAATTTCTATCCAAAAGCAAGGTCTTCACTAACTAAAGACTTCTGTAAAAAATATGCTATGTGCTTAAATAGAGCCCTATTCAAATGGCCAAATCAAAATGTAACAAGGCTGTATGTGTCTATCTTAAATTAGAACTAAGAGTGCACTCACTACACAATAAATTCAATGAGGGAAAGTTAATCTAATTCAGTACAAAAAAGCCAAGCTTACAGTGCTTATATTAATATTATTATTATTATTATTATTATTATTATAGTTACATAGTTACATAGGGCCTCATTCTATTATCGGCCGTAAAACGGCCGCAAAGCTGCTATTCCTTGCGGCCGTCTTACGGCCCCGTGTAGAGCTACCTTTAACCTTGCAATTCAATTATACGGCGCCGCAAGGATATCCCCTTCCGGCCGGCCGCATATCATGCAAACGGCCGGAAGCTTTTTCCCAGCGCCCGTAAATCTTGTTTTCCGGCCGCAAAGTCCGAAAACTGAAAATCACATATATAGTTGTGAGCGTACGGGCCGCTGCTCACGCTTGCGGGCTCGCGTAGCAACTGAGGCCCTTGCCCGCAGCGTACGGCCCGTTGCTCACGCTTGCGAGGGCCGCTGCTCGTGCAGCGAGCCGCGGCCCTCAGCTGCTGGAATGGAGCAGCCACCTCCTCCCCACAATGCCCCGCGCAGGGCCTCCCAGTCCCCGGTTTGGGTTCACCCCCCGCACAGCAAAGCGAGGGCCGCTGCTCGCGCAGTGAGCCGCGGCCCTCAGTTGCTGGAATGGAGCAGCCACCTCCTCCCCACAATGCCCCGCGCAGGGCCGCCCAGTCCCCGGTTCGGGTTCACCCCCCGCACAGCAAAGCGAGGGCCGCAGGCAGGCATGGAGGCGCTCACCACCTCACTATAACTTCCCCCTACCCTCGGGCGGACCCCCCAGGAGCACAGCGAGCCACGGACATACACAGGACTCCCCCGAGCACACACAGGCCTGCCCCCCGGGCTGGACAGGTGAGTAGAGCCTGATAGGGCTTCATGTGGGGTGACAGGGCACATGATAGGGCCTGGGACCACAGGAGTGAGCTCTATATAGGTGTGGGAGAAAACTATATGTGTATATGTATATATATATATATATATATATATATATATATATATATATATATATATACTGTGTGTTTTTTTAATATATATATATATAACACACAGTATATATATATATATATATATATATATATACTGTGTGTTTTTTTAATATATATTTATATAACACACAGTATATATATATATATATATATATATATATATATATACTGTGTGTTTTTTTAATATATATATATATATAACACACAGTATATATATATATATATATATATATATATATATATTTAAAAAAAACACATATATATATATATATTAAAAAAAACACACAGAGTATATATATATATTAAAAAAACACACAGTGGATGTATATATATATATATATATATATATATATATATATATATATATATATATATATAAAGAAACACACAGTATATGTATATATATATATATATATATATATATATATATATATATATATATATATAAAAACACACAGTATATGTGTATATATATATATATATGTATTTTTATATATATATATATATATATATATATATATAAACACACAGTATATGTGTGTGTATATATATATATATATATATATATATATATATACTGTGTGTTTTTTTAATATATATATATAGCGTATATATAGTGTGTGTGTGTATATATAGTGTGTGTATACAGTGTGTGTGTATATAGTGTGTGTGTACAGATATACAGTCAGTGCATACACCTATATGTGCATGTATAACATACCGTATATTGCACGGCACATTACAGTCAGTCATTGTATATGTGCCTCATCTCCATCTTATTGTGTGTGTGTGTGTGTATATATATAATGTGTGTGTATATTGTGTGTGTGTATACACACATTATATATACACACACATTATATATATATATATATATACACACACACAACATATTGTGTGTGTGTGTATGTGTGTATATATAAAGTGTGTGTATATATTGTGTGTGTGTGTATATTGTGTATGTGTATGTGTATATAATGTGTGTGTGTGTGTGTATATATATATATATATATATATATATATAATGTGTGTGTATATAATGTGTGTGTGTGTGTATCACATATATAGTTGTGAGCATGCGAGCCCGCTCCATCCATTGCTCACGCTTGCGGGCCGCCGAACAAAACGAAAACGAGGCTACAACACACTAAACATGCAAAACACCCCAAGAAACACGCAAAACACCACAAAACACCTACGGATATTCCGCTACAGACGCATACCACACATTACCCGCCATTTTAGAACAATGCGGAAGTACACGAGTACGCTAACGGTTGGGTCTCGCGCACGCACAATATTACACTGCACACATTCAGCACGCTTACACAGCAGCTCCACACCACTAATGCTGCAGCAACATCAAAACAGATTGCAGCTCTTCAACACAATGCTTCAAAATAGGTAAAGTATATTACTTTATTAATCTATTAGTTATTTTATTAGTATACACCAAACAGCATTAGCTCACTTACAATTTCATTGCCGTCATTTTTTGACGGGCAATTCGCTAGTGCAAATATAAAATCGAGAATGCACTGTAAAGCTCCGTAAATGCTAGACAGCATAATGGGGGACACAAGGATTAATAGCAACACCCTCTCAAGCTTGCACATCAGCCCAAATCCGATATATTATTTACGGATTACTTTACGTCCCGTAGTTCCGCGGGCTGGTCCTTGTTCAAACCCGTACGGGTTCGGAGATGAAGGGCCGCAAACCAAGCATTGTAATAGCCAATATATATTCAATCCAGCACTGCAAAGCACTGTAAATGATGGGGAACATAATGGGGGGGGCATGAGGATTACTAGCCAAACATTCTCAAGCTTGCACATCGCCAAATTGTACTTTGATTTCAAAATCCGTACAAGTCCCACGGACTTCAATTACCAAGCCCGTAGCTCCGTATTCAAGCCCGTGCGGGCTTGCATGATAGATGAAGTTAAATATCTTTATTTGCGCATTTGAGAGTAGGGGAATGTTGAGCTATTACCGTAATTCTAAAACCAAACATCACTTTCACTTTTAATAAAAGTACAGGATGGCTTTTTTATGCTACGACTTGTAAGTTAGCCCTTTACGACCCGTAGGTCTATTTTACCCATTTACGGACTTGACGGAGGCTAATCACGCAGCCTTTGCGGGTCTGAGGTGCTCCAAGCCCTCGAGACTTTGTCCACGGATATTTGACAAGAATTTGAAAATACAAAAATTACGGATTTGAGTGTAGGGGAATGTTGTGCTATTTTTTTAACACCTACAATCACTTTATACTCTCCTCAGAGTGCAGGATGGCTTTATTTCGGCTTTATTATGTGCTTAATTGGTGCTAGCGGGACCTTTTTGGTGCAAGTAAGCTGCGGCTCGGTTTTAGCCTTGCAGAGAGGTTTCCTGTAGCAATTGAATAGCAACCGGGGCTTTCTTGCGGCCGAAACTCTTGCGGCCGTTTTAGATCAAAGGCTTTTCTCCGGCGCAAGCGGCCGCAAGGGATAGCAAGGCGCCGGCCCCAAGCCTGCCGGAGCCCCCGGCCAGAAGGGAATAGAATAGCCGAATAGCTTGCGGCCGGTACTTGTGGCCCCGCATCTCCTACGGCCATTAATAGAATGAGGCCCATAGTAATTAAGGTTGAAAAAAGACTTTCAGTTCATCCAGTTTAACCTTTTAAGATCTCCTCTGATCTGCAATATGCTGATTAGTAATTAATTAATTAGTTGTTAATTAATTGTTAATTATTAATCAACTAATTATTTATTTTTTATTATTATTTTTTTAAATTATTAATGAATCCAGAGGAAGGCAAACAAGTGAAACGTAGCCAATTCTCTCAAAGGGAAACTAAAATGATTTCTTCCTGACACCAGTTACTGGCGATCGGATTTCTCCCTGGATCAATACTCGCTCTCTAATTAGCGAGAAAAACCCTGAATTACCTTTTTAATTATAAATAAATCCAGTCCCGTTTTAAAGTTATCTATCGAATCCACTGTCACCACCTCCTCAGATAGAGAATTCTACAGATGAACCACCCTTACTGTGAAGAACCCTTTATTTCTTTAAGGTGGAATCTTTTTACTTCTAACCTCAAGGGATATCCTCGTGTCAGTTGAAAACCTCTTTGCACAAAAAGCTACCTTTTCCAGCTCTAAAATGTCCTTTTTATGAAGTGGTGGCCAAAATTTTACTCCATATTTTAAATGAGGGCGTACTAGAGATTTGTATAGTGGCAGAATTATATTTGCTTCCCTTGCTTCTTTACCCTTCTTAATGCATGCTTATATTTTATTTGCTTTTGCAGCTAATGCTTGGCTTTGAGCACTGTTATGTAGGTGGTTGTCCACAAACACTCCAAAATCCCTTTCTATATCTGATACCCATAGATTTGCTCCATTAAGATTATAAATTGCATGGCTATTTTTCCTTCCCAGATGAATAACTTTACATTTCTTCGTATTAAAACTCCTCTGCCATTTAGATGCCCATTCCTCAATCTTATATAAATCCCTTTGGAGGGAAAGCACATCATTATCAGATTTAATTACCTGGCACAACTTTGTATCATCAGCGAAAATGGAGACACTACTTTCCAGTCCCACCTCTAAGTCATTAATAAATGTGTTAAAAAGGAGAGGACCTAATACTGAACCCTGAGGAACCCCACTTACAACATTAGTCCAATCAATGTATCTTCCATTTAAAACAACCCTTTGCTTCCTGTCTTTTGGCCAGCTCTCAATCCATGAGCAGATATTTACTGCAATTCCTGTATCCCTTAGTTTGCACAATAGTCTCCAATGTGGCACTGTATCAAAAGTCTATGCAAAATCCAAAAAGACTACATCCACTGAGTTGCCTTGATCAAGGTTCCTATTAACGTCCTCATAGAACCTAATTAGATTTGTTTGACATGACCTATCTCTCATAAATCCATGTTGACTCCTACTTATAATCCTGTTCAAATATACATATTATTGTATATCATCCCTTATTAACCCTTCTAAAAGCTTCCCCACTAAAGAAGTGAAGCTCACTGGTCTATAATTCCCCGGATTTGCTCTTGCTCCCTTTTTAAATATAGGTATCACATCTGCTTTTCTCCAGTCCTATGGTAGAGACCCTGTGTTGAGTGAATCTTGAAAAATTAAATATAATGGTTTGGCTATTACAGAACCCAGTTCCCTCAGTACCCTTGGATGTATTCCATCAGGACTCGGGGCTTTATTAACATTTATTTTTCCAACCTCTTTTGGATTACTTCCTCTGTTAACCAATTATTCGGCAAAGGTAGTGTAGCTCCATTATGTGTCAGTGTTCCTTTTCCCTGCCCTTTCCTGGTCACTAATTTTCAAACGGCCTGTGTCACATTGTAATGTTCCTATAGCTTCCTTCCTCACCTTATTCCCATTAATATACTTAAAAAATATTTTAGGGTTAGTCTTACTCTCTTTTGCAATTCATTTTTCATTTTCTTTTTTAGCCAGTCTAATAGCCCTTGTGTAAGCCTTGTTTATTTCCTTGTACTCCTGTAAAGCAGACTCTGTCCCCTCTTGTTTGTATAATTTAAATGCCTGTTTTTTTACTCTGTATCTTGATCTTTAAATCATTGTTAAGCCACATTGGATGTGATTTACTCCTTTTACTTTTATTCCCACTTGGTATATCAGTTCTATGTCCCAGTCTATACATTGTATTGCTGCCCTTAGACTGTTACAATCTGCCCTTTTAAAATTAAGAGTTTTTATTGGCCCCTTAAAATGTAGTTTTTTTTTAATACAATCTCAAATGAGACTGTGTTGTGATCACTGTTTCCCAACGGTTGCCCTATTCCAACATTTGATACTATATAAATATTATTTATGATAACCAAATCTAAGATAGCCTAATTTCTAGTAGGTTCTTTTATAACCTGGGCCAGATTATGATCCCTGAGTGTACTCAAGAACCTGCTCCCCTTAGCTGAAATGCTGGTCTCATTTATCCAGTTTATTTCAGGGTAATTAAAATCTCCCATTATTAGAACTTGCCCATGCTTAGTTGCATTTCCACTCTGTAACAATAATTGTATCACCTCACTTTCAGCTATATTTGGGTGTTTATAGCATACTCCTACTAATATTCTTTTGGAATTTGCTGCTTCGCTATTTAACTCTACCCACAAACATTCAACATTATCACTAGTTCCGCCATAAATATCTTCTCTGGCTATAGGCTTAAATTCAGGCTAGACATTCAGACAAATACCTTCTCCTCTTTTCCCATTGCCCGTATCTTTCTTAAATAGGTTATAACCATCCAGATTAACAGTCCAGTCATAAAATTCATCCCACTATGTTTCAGTAATGACTATTAAATCAAATTTTTCATTAATTGCTTATAATTCTAACTCTCCCATTTTTCCTGGCAAGCTTCTGGCATTAGCAAGCATACTCCTTATGTTATGAGTCTGTAGTTCTGAAGTGCCTGCCACTGTACTTGAGATACTTAGTACTACCTCCCTATTGACTATACTACCACTCCCCCCATCTCCTCCCCTATGAGTTGTTAATTCATCCCTTATACCCTCTATCCTTTATACCCCATTACTTATATTAAAAAAAATTGTAAAGTGCTAACATAGAGTCTCATTCAATTCAGGGCTCACAACTCAGTCGGAGACAGTCAAATGCCTGCGATTCAGTTGCATGCTCCATTAGGTCTCAGATTGCGATGCTATTCGATTAGTCAAGGACGCAAGTCATGGTCCGATAGTGAAAATCGGAAACCATGCCATCCCAAGTAGCATGTCCGGGCCTGAAAATTATCAATTAAGCCTGTAACTCCCTAGCCATAAACATCCAATAGAAATGGAGCCCATCGACGATTTGGTCTCCGTTTTGCTATCAGACTCACAAATCCTCAAGATCCTTTAAGGTCCTGTGCAGTGGGACATTTTAAATGCTTATCGGATGGGGACCACGCTGCATGGTGGGTGTCAATGTTAGGTGCTGCCGGCTACTTACAGTACCCCCGAGTCAAGGGTTAACTATGTGTGTGCCGCAGGCCCTTTAAGGACTTGGTGTAGGAAATTTAATTTTTAAATGCTGCAGGGGTCACAATCGGGACCCATGCTCTCTGCAGTAGCATTTAAGGGCTTGAACATGATCTCGGATGCAAGCCTGTAACTCCTGGTTCAAGCCCGAAAAATCGGAGCACTTTAACAGCACTTTAACAGCAAATATAAAATCACTCCAGCACTGTAAATGATGGGAAACACAATGAGTGACATTCGAATTAAAAGCACAACATTTACAAGTTTGCACATCGCCAAAATATATTACTTTATTTCATATTTAATTTCTGTTCAAAGTCCTACTGACTTGAATGACCTCCAAGCCCGTAACTTGTTATTCAGGCCCGTAGGACTTTGAACAAAAATGGAGGTTGGATTACAAAGTCTTACGGGCTTGGAGGTTGAAGCCTGTAGGACTTTGGACAGAAAATAAACATGGAAAAATGGATTATATTTAGGCGATGTGCAAGCTTATGAATGTTGTGCTTTTAATTCTAATATCACACATTGTGTTCCCCATCATTTACAGTGCTGGATTTAATTTATATTTGCACTTCAAGTACTACGATTTGTAAGACCTTTGCGAGACCTCCTTGGTACCAGTAACCTGTGGTTCGAGTTTAACCATTTACGGGCTTGACGGAAGGGTAAATCGGAGCAATTGAATAGCGGTTTGTGATTTTTGCGGCCGTGAAAGATCAAAGACTTTGAGGAAGGTAAGTTGTGATTTTCAGAATAGTAATGGATAGTAGCATGCAGCAAGTAACCCGACCGGGGCCGGCAAGTAGGAAGCATTTGAATAGCAAAGTAACTTGCTATCTCCACTTGTGGGCCCAGATCTCAGAAAAGTAGCAATTAAATGAGGCAATGGTGTTTTTTTAAAAAAAATCACCTAATAAGATTGAAATCTTTTTCATTTGGGGGAATTGCTCAATTTTAGAGTTTTATGAGACGATATCGAGTGTAGTGTATTTCAAATAATGTTAATTAAGATTGTTATGCTTTTATTATCCTGATTGATTCTATTTTATTTCTCCCTGTATTCAGTGGCATTCAGATCTGGTTGGATCTTGGATGTTTCTCTTTTCTTTTTGCTTATTTAAGGTTGAAAACTTGCAAACATACATTCTAAAGGATTAATTGAATCCACAGAGTAACAGATAAAAGATCAGGGTACAACATTTTTTTTATTAACCAACACTGGTTGGTGATTAATGTGAGCAATAAAACCAACGTTAGCTGAAACGTTAAGCTAAACACTTATATTATTGCCTACATTAATCACCAACAAATATCTATTATGATATATTTTCAATAGAAGTGCTGAACTTTATTTGTTTTCTATGTGTAGGTTGTTGATTGTATTTTGGATCATGCAACTTTAAATCCTTATACCACTGTTAGTGAAAAAGTGTATTTTACATTTTGGACTATATACAGCATCTAAATCTCTCTCTCTCTCTCTCTCTCTCTCTCTCTTTCTCTCTCTCTCTCTCTCTCTCTCTATATATATATATATATATATATATTGTTTTTTTAGACAGTTGCAGCAAATTTTACCATATATGATAAATTCTTTCTAATTGGAAAACCGTTCAACATGTCATCTGCGTTTCTCAATATTCAATAATTCCTTCAAGGACACATATAAATTAATCCCTTTGTTGAATTAGATACATGCAGCCCTATTAAATTAGCTCAAAATTGAAAACCGTAGCCCGCAAGACTTACGGCTATTAAATTGGCTCCGTAAAGCAACCTGCCTCAGACTTGCGGGGTAAGGGCGAGAAAAGGCTGCGGGACGTTGAAATTTGAACTGCGCACCCGCAAATCCTTTGATCTGTCAAGCCCATAACTCGTTTTACGTTTCCAATCATGCTATTAAATTGCAACAAATTCACTGGCATTCAAGCCCGTAACATGCAAATGGAGCCAAGAAGCCAATGGGTACTAGAGAGGACCCGCAAGGGGGTTAAAGTCCCATCTGTAACACTGTAAATGCAAATATCAACACAATACTGTGTTTTAAAATAAAGGGAAAGTGGTGTTAGGTATTGAAATAAATGGCACAACATACTAAAGCTCGCAAATCAGCAATATAAAATAATTGTTATTATGTTTAATATCAATCCCGGCAATCAATTTGATAATACATATAACGGAACTCGCATGTACTAGAATATCATGTTTGTGGCTTTATCAATATTGCATCACTTCTGGAATGTGGGTCCGATTGCAACTAGTAATTGAAGGCCCTAAGACTTTGAAATCCAACCTCTATTTTTCAGTGGCGTAATGAGGATGATCTATGTTGCCATTGGCTCCATCTAAACCCGTAACTATGGGTTTGATTAATTGATCATGTTCACGGCCACACATTCAATGTGAGCAAGAATGGTTTACATGGTTGAATCTAATAGCTTTGTAACTCAAGTGAATTTCAAGCCTGCATTCTTTGCTTCTAAGGGCTTCAAATGTAATGTGGCTGCTGGAGTATCCAGTCCTTAAAGGTAAATCACAAGATCCTATCCTTAAAAAACAAGGGGCATACAGAGTGATTGCATCTCAAGACCATAACTCGCGGCATGTTCTAATTTAATAGCTATGTAACACAGCCAAATTTCAAGCATGCAGCCCTTGCGGGCTTGACGATGCTGCTACATGCTTCTAATTTAATTGGGCTAATGGTTTAATATGTAACTATAATAACAAAATAGCTAATTATGAAAAAATAGACTGAAACTAGTTGGGCTATCCCACATTACACAATACAAAAAAGAAAAGCCTCAAAAGAGTTACGGTGCTTAACACCAATATACTGATATAATAAAAATATATTTGGAACTTTATTAATTTCAAAATTAATATATAATAACCCTGATGTATAAAACAAATTATTATTGCCATAATTGAAACGTAATAATCTTTTATCATACTATTAAGAAAAGGAACCACATACATCCTACAGCTTTTTTGGGATTCCTAAAAAAAGATTTGTATAGAATTAGAAAATAGAATCCTATTTCCTTTGAATTGATCCTCCTGACTGGACAGCTTTTAGAAATGTCCTTATTCAAGTTGAATGCCATACTAGGGGGCTATAAGATCAAAATGTATCAGTTATCTAAATGACTATGTAGTCAAATTGCCACACAACTATGGCAGCTAATTATTTTTGTATCAATGCAACATCAAGAAATTAATAAATATTGTTATTTATTGATAAAGTTGCAAATGTCTTTTTTTATACCCCACCATTATACTCCATCAAGATAAACAGAAAGAAACATAAACAATTTATTTTCTTAAAAAATTGCTTGTATACAGCAATCCGTTTTTTAAAGACTAAAATAACAGTAATACACTTGTCACAGGTTATAGAAGGGACTTTGTAACCCTAAAATATTTTTTTTTAATTTCTCTTAAAGAGTATAAAACATTGAATTCAGTTAGAACCCCTCCCCTTACCAAGTTCTCTGAATAGCTAATTAGCATAATGAGCAGCATATTAGCTTCAAAAACAATGCTTTATCTATTAAGACTATTATACTGTACAGGAGAAAGTCAAGTACAATGTATGGTCAGCATGTCTTGCTCTTCTTACTGTGATGATAGTCTCCCTTAAGAAAAGATTGTACCAACTTCATTTTGGTTTCCAGTCTTTTGGTGCTTTAATAAACGCATTAATCCAGCCCCGAAATACCAGGCAAATAAACTCTGAACAGGAGAAACAGCAAACCCCAGACATACATTTCAGCCTTAGTTGGGCCTCATCAGTAAGGTAAATGCTAATGGTTATTTGCATAAGCACCAACAAACATAGAGGTGCTCGACAAGAGAACAAACTAACCTTAATAGTAGAAATAATAATCTACTTTGAGAGCAGCATCTTTTAGCACACAAGAGGTAATAGAGCTGCTGGCCCGAGGGAGTTCAGCTACACCCTACTAAACAAGCCCAATTAATGCTACTTTTGCTTAAGCTCATTAGTAATCTTTAGTATAATTTTATCAAAAATATTTTCAAAATCTTAAAGTTAAATGTGCAATAAAATATATATTTGCTGAATCAGAAAGAGGGCATTTAATAATGTTTTTCTGTTTTTTCCCCCTCAAATAAAGGTCAATATTAAGTGCTCTCAGGGGCTTGCCCTGTGTCAGCTTAATTCAATATATAGATTAAAGTTTGCTCTCTGCATTTCCTATTAGTATGATGAAGTTTAAATAGGTTTTGCTTAATATGTTTGCAAGCAAAAAACAACTTGTAATGTTTTAAACATGTTCTTCTAAATGCATGAAATAAACAGTTGTGCTCCATTCTCTTTAATAACGAGGCTGAATTATATACGTTTGTAAACCAATAATGTTTCAATAATGATTACATTTTTGCCTTTTACAATTTTCAGACGCTCTGGAAATGAACACTCTGAAGATGTTGCATCGCCAAAATATTTTATGATATTTCAACTTTATGTTAAATTTCATAATATGTAGAAGTAGAAATATTTATCATAATACCATTATTTATACAATTGTACTACTTTGTCAATACTAAAAACTCAGCAATTAAATATCAATAAAATATCAAAATGTCAAACATATTAACCTGAAATATTACAACTTTCTATTTGCATTAAGGTTACATGTTGAAAATATACAGGTGTACATTTATTGAACAAGGTAAAACATAAAGTTATAATGGGGGTTACATGTTTAATTTATTTTTAGATTGATTCCCTAGAGAGATAGTAAACTCACTCTCTCGAAAAATAATGTTTTAAAAGACTGAGGGTAAATTTCAATTTTCTAGTCAGGCAAAACTTTACCTATAAAAATATATATTTTTTCAAAGATCATATATTATTTAGGACTCATCTTCTTTTATAAATAAAATAAAAAGTTATTTAAATAAATGTGTTAAAAATGGGAAATGTGTGTAAGACTTAAATAATAAAAAAATAAACTAATAAATAGAGGACTTATAATTCCTTGTATTTTAGTCTACTATAATGTGTATGCTTAGTTATATTACATTACTAGCAAATTGCCCGTCAAAAAATGACGGCAATGAAATTGTAAGTGAGCTAATGGTATTTGGTGTATAATAATAAAAAAAGTAATAGATTAATAAAGTACTATACCTATTGTGAAGTAATATATGCAGGAAGCATTGTGTTGAAGAGCTGGCAATCTGTTTTAATGTTGCTGCAGCATTAGTGGTATGGAGCTGCTGTGTAAGCATCATGAATGTGCACAGTGTAATAGTGTGCGTGCGCAAGACCAAACCGTTAGCGTAGTTGTGTACTTCTGCATTGTCGTGAAATGGCGGGTAATGTGTGGTATACTTCTTAGCGGAATATCCGTAGGTGTTTTGTTGTGTTTTGCGATTTTCTTGTGGTGTTTTGTGTGTTTAGAGTCCTGTAGCCTCGTTTTCCTTTTGTTCGGCGGCCATTTTTTCTCTTGCTTAGAAAATGTGTTAGGGCCTCATTCTATTATCGGCCGTAGGAGATGCGGGGCCGCAAGGACCGGCCGCAAGCTATTCGGCTATTCTATTCCCCTCCGGCCGGGGATCCCGGCAGGCTTGCGGCCGGCGCCTTGCTATCCCTTGCGGACGCTCGCGCCGGAGGAAAGCCATATACATATATATATATACAAACACATATATATATACACACACATATATATATATATATACATTATATATATATATATATATATATATATATATATACACACACACATATATATATATATATATATATATGATAAGATACTGAGGTATATACCTAGTAATACAGTGTAACAGAAGTACACATGGTGTCAGATGCCTTCCAGCAGCCCCCACGGCCCCACTCACCCACAGTGGAGATGTAGGAGGGGGTGGTGTTATCCGTGTAACGGGTCAGGATACAGGTCTTGGCCACATCAGAGTCACCAGTCATCACCAGCTTGGCCACAAAGCTCACTGGCTCCTGCTCAGCCATACCCCTCAGCCCGGTGAGTGGTACTGTAACACGGGCAGTGCCGGGCAGAGCTTCCACACGTGATGCCTCAGTGTGCAATACCTCCTCCTGCAGCTAGATGGCGTGCAAATGCGGGCCAGGAGGGAGCAGTGGACATAGTGCAGAAGTACAGGGACTGACAGGTACAGTAGGGACATAGTGCGGGAGCATAGTGACTGACAGAGACAGTAGGGACATAAGTGACTAAGAGACAGTAGGGACATGGGGACATAGTGCGGGAGCATAGTGACTGATGGGGACATAGTGCGGGAGGGCCGCAGCTTTGCAAGGGCCGCAGTGGCTGGCAAGGATCTCCTTGTCAGCAACTGCGAGCTGTTGCTAACGCTGCAGGCTCGTGTAGCTCCTCAGTTGTTGGCATGGATCCCAGCAACTGAGGCCCTTGCCCGCAGCCCTCGCTACTCGAGGGCTGCGGCTCGCGCTCCATGCCAGCAACTGGATCCCAGCAACTGAGGCCCTTGCCCACAGCCCTCGCTACGCGAGGGCCGCGGCTCGCGCTCCATGCCAGCAACCGAGGCCCTCGCTTCGCGAGGGCCTCAGTTGCTGGCATGGATCCCAGCAACTGAGGCCCTTGCCCGCAGCCCTCGCTACGAGAGCCCGCAAGCGTGAGCAATGGCCCGTACGCTCACAACTATATATGTGATAGAGTAGTAGAGCTGAATCTTAGAAAATTAAAGCCTTATTAAATTCCAGTCTCGTAGATAAGAGGCTTCTACTTAAATCCTACATACTGCAAATTTCTCAAAGTTACAACGCTATTAAATTAGCCCTGCTGCTAGCAACGTGTGAGCTACCGTCTGTATCAACACAGAGAAAATGTACATGAGGAGTGACAGCCTGTGAGATGATCTCGCAGGCTCCCACACCTCATCAATTGTTGCGGGGGTCCTAAACGGAACCTCCGCGGCAGTTTCACACATAAGCCCTGCCATTGGGGGTACTCCAACTACCCCCCTGCACCTAAAAATAACCCCCCGTTATGCGGGGGTCCCCATCGGGACACCCGAAGTGTCCCCACATTAACCCGGTGCTGCAGGAGTCCATAGGAACCCCCGCAGCCCCCCCCACATTAACCCCGTGCGGCGGGGGTCCCCGATTGGCACCGATCAGGCCCCCGCTGCATTTAAAACTTTTAAATTCCCTGCTGCGACTCCTTAAAGGGCCCGCGGCACACTATTAGCTATCACGGCCGCTGCACCTAAAATTAACCCCCCTCTATGCTGGGGGTCCCCATCGGGAACCCCGAAGTGTCCCCACATTAACCCCTTGCAGCGGGAGTCCGCGATCGGCACCGATCGTGACCCCGCTGCATTTCAAATTGGTCCTGAAAAGGAAAAAGGTCCTGAAAGGAATCACTCTAAAAAATAATAACCCCAGGCAACTAAAATTAACCCCATAACTCATGGGGGTCAATACATACCCCCATAATCACTTAATTAACCCTATAACTCATGGGGGTCAATACAGACCCCCATAATCACTTAATTAACCCAATAACTCATGGGCGTCAATATAGACCCCCATAAGCACTTAATTAACCCCATAACTCATGGGGGTCAATACAGACCCCCAAAAGCACTTAATTAACCTTATAACTCATGGGGGTAAATAAAGACCCCCATAAGCACTTAATTAATCCCATAACTCATGGGGGTCAATACAGACCCCCATAAACACATAATAAAACCTATAAATCATGGGGGTCAATACAGACACCCATAAGCCTCTATTTAACCCCATCAGTCCCATAAGGGTATATTATGACCCTTATGGGGCTGTTACAACCCTAACATTAACCACATAAGTGCCATGATGGTCCTCAAGGACCATAATGACACTAAGTACAAACACTACACTGCACTATAACCCCCAATAAACCATTAAATCTAAACTAACCCCCCTCTACACTAACCTATTAACACCTTTACTACCTATCTACACTACCCACCTTCCCCCTAATAAACCCCCCACCGCTCTAATGACAGAACATTTTAAAAAAAACTAACTCACAAAAAATAAAAAATGAACATTACAGAAAATAAAAAAACATATGTCACAAAAAATAAAAAAGGATCATTACAGAAAATAAAAAACAACCCCCCCCCTATAGAAAAAATAAATTACACACCTGAAAAGGAAAGACATATACAATACAATACAATACATACAATACAAATTAAAAAAAATACAATACCCCCTATCTATCAAACATACAATCTATTTAATATACAATACATCCTAACTATCTAAAATACATCCCCCTATCTATCTAATATACAATAAATCCTAACTACATACAGAAACACTAATTCTAAGCTACAATAAAATAATTAAGACCACTTACCTTTGCAGATGTCCCTTCAGATCAGCAACCTAGAAAGAAAAAAAAAAATATTAGTGCAACACATTACCATAAAATAAATAAACGTTATAAACATTATAAATATTCTACTCACCTTTCCAGAATGTCCCCGTCCTTCTTCTTTTCTTCTCTGGAGCGGACCCTATTAAAAAAACACATTACATTAATACAACATATAGACACAAAATAAAGTAAAATAAACATAATATACATTCAACGTACCTCCCCGCGATGTCCCCGGCCTCCTCCTCTTCTGCCCCGGCTGGTACCTGGAACAATCCATGCTCTAAAAAAAAACACACAAAAAATGTATGTATTGTACGTATTGTATAGTATTGTATTGTATGTATTTTATTGTATGTATTGTATTATATTGTGTATGTCTTTCCTTTTCAGGTGTGTAATTTTTTTTTTCTGTAGTGGGGAGGGGGGGGGGGTTTGTAGTGTATTTTTTTTTCTGTAATGTACATTTTTTATTTTTTGTGAGTTAGGTTTTTTATTTTTTGTAAGGTAGGTTTTTATTTTTTGTGAGTTAGAGTGGTGGTGGGGGTTTAGGGGATAGGTAGGTAGTGTAGGTAGGTAGTATAGGTGTTAATAGGTTAGTTTAGAGGGGGTAGTTTAGATGTAATGGTTTATTGGGGGGTATAGTGCAGTGTAGTGTTTGTACTTAGTGTCATGATGGACCTTGAGGACCGTCATGGCACTTATGTGGTTAATGTTAGGGTTGTAACAGCCGCATAAGGGTCATATTATACCCTTATGGAACTGATGGGGTTAAATGGAGGCTTATGGGGGTCTGTATTGACCCCCATAAGCTATAGGGTTAATTAAGTGCTTATGGATCTGTATTTACCCCCATGAGTTATAAGATTAATTAAGTGCTTATGAGGGTCTGTATTGACCCCCATGAGTTATGCAGTTAATTAAATGCTTATGGGGGTCTATATTGACGCCCATGAGTTATTGGGTTAATTAAGTGATTATGGGGGTCTGTATTGACCCCCATGAGTTATAGGGTTAATTAAGTGATTATGGGGGTATGTATTGACCCCAATGAGTTATGGGGTTAATTAAGTGCTTATGGGGGTCTGTTTTGACCCCCATGAGTTATGGGGTCAATTAAGTGCATATGGGGGTCTGTATTGACCCCCATGAGTTATAGGGTTAATTAAGTGATTATGGGGTCTGTATTGACCCCCCATGAGTTATGGGGTTAATTTTAGTTGCCTGGGGTTAATATTATTTAGCATGAGTCCTTTCAGGACCTTTACGGTCCATTAAGGACCCGCAACGCAGGAAATTTAGTAGCTCTCTTGGAGAGGCGAGGGATGTATTGAGCATTTGGTCCTCGCAAACAGCAAAAAAATGCCTTTTGCAAGGACCGAGAGAACTAAGAGGGCTAATTTAATAAGGCCCTTAGTCTGATATGACACCACTGTTTATTACATAAAATAAATTGAACAAAAAATACAAACTGATATCATTTCCATCTCAGTTACATAATCCTCTGTGTTTAAAGGAAATTTTGGGCCAACATAACCATGTGGGCTGAAAAAATTAAGTAATAGTAAATAAAAAAATGTCCATTGGTAATAAACTAGTTGGATTTAATCCCTTTGAAAAAGTATCAATTATCAGATTGGAAGTGAAATCAAATTGCACCTTTAGTGAACAAATGGAATTTTGATTAATCGTTATCAAGGAATTTTTGAAGTTATGAAAACTGATTCTTAGCGAAGAAAAAACAAACAAGGTGTTCAAAATTATAAGAAATTATAATCAATTGTCAACGATCTAGTGTTAAATCGAGAGATGTAGTATTATAAATTGTGAGAATGCATAAATATATTTTTAGATCATTATGACTGGTTGCAAGCATTTAAGACCATTAATAACACCACATGAAATACTTCATTGAAAGAAGCATATTATATAATGTATTTTAGATGGCATTTAATTCCATTCAGTTGTCGTATAAAAAGCCTAAGCCACTCTAAGAAGCCTCTAGAAAAACAGATTTTCAGTTTGGACCTTTCACCTTGGTCTTGTCATGTTTCACAGCTTTGATCTAAGGCCACAACCACAAGGGAGTGGTTTCCCACTACCAGTGTCTCATGTCGTTGCAAGCAGACAGTGTCAGGAGTGTCTGCATGTAGCAGCACTGTACTAATGGTGGGTGTCCCCTCCTCTGTGGGTGTGTCATTGGGTCACAGCTGTAAAGAACGACATCCGATATGAGAGAGAACATGAAAAGAAGTATGTGAAGTGGAAACATTATATGACAACCTCGATGGAGGACACAAACAAGTAACTTGCATTTATCTAAAATAAAACATACTGATTTTAGCTTAATTTTCCTAATCTCTCTTTTCCTCTTCATCATTTAATGAAAGCATTTTAGCATTATTTTACAGCATGCACGTCATGCTTGTATTACTTGAAATAAGTGAATTTTACTTTTTGCAAGTAAAGGCTGATAAATTGCAGAGTGCACTAATTGTGCCCAGGTGAGAAGGCAGAAGTTAATAGAAATAGGAGAAGGGGCTAACTTGTGAGATGGCGAACACTTCTAGTACAAGTGCAATTCTAGTAAAAGTGTAGGAGTTTAAATAAAAGGAGTGAGTTCAAAGAAAAGGGGCGGCAGATTTATAGTGCAAAGGAGAAAGAATAAAAAAAAATATATATATATATATATATATATATATATACATATATATTTTTTTTTTACAAAACTTTATACAAATATTTTATATTCTTTATTTTTTCAACTGAATTTTGTAGACAATAATAACAATTATGAGTCGGTCTAGTGGCAACCTCATGCAGTGTACATCATGCAGCACTTAGTGATATTGCTCCACTGGAAAGTGAGTTGGTGCTCACTGAGCACAGTTTAGCTGGGCCTAGCATTGAGGGTGGAGCTGGGGCTTGTGAGGATGTGCAGGGAGGTAGCTGGGTTACAGTTAGAAGGGGAATCAGGGGGAACAGGAGGAGGCGGGCTAGTTCTGGGTTGACAAACACCAACAGATTCAGATTTAGTAAAACTGTGGCAGATGTCCATTCAGTAATGGCAATGCCAGATAGAGCTGTTCCCTCTAACAGCTGGGAGAACCTTTCTACTAGACAAGTGGGAGGGCATAATAGGCAGAGCAACAGACAGGTTTTGGTGGTAGGGGACTCTATTACAAATAAGGTAGACAGCGTTATTTGTCACCCAGATCCCAGCAATGGAACCCGGGTGCTTGGGTTCGGCATGTTGTGGATCGGCTAGACAAATTATTGGGATGGTTGAAAGGCTGGAGGAGATTTTAAACTAGTAGGTGGGGGGGACTAGCTATAAGTAATGGGGTAGAAAGTGTAGAGGGTGTAAGGGATGAATTAACAACTTATAGGGGAGGAGATGGGGGGAGGGGTAGTATAGTCAATATGGAGGTATTACTAAGTAACTCAAGTACAGTGGCAGGCACCACCAAACTACCAACTCATAACATAGGATGTATACTTGCTAATGCCAGAAGCTTGCCAGGAAAATGGGAGAGTTAGAATTATTAGCAATAATTGAAGTATGTGATTTAATAGGCATTACCGAAACATGGTGGGATGAATCTCATGACTGGACTGTTAATCTGGATGGTTATAACCTATTTAGGAAAGATACGGGCAATGGTAAAAGAGTAGGAGGGATTTGTCTGTATGTCTAGCCTGAATTTAAGCCTATAGTCAGAGAAGATATTTATGGCGGAACTAGTGATAATGTTTAATGTTTGTGGGTAGAGTTAAATAGCGGAACAACATCCTATGGACAGATGAGACTAAGATCAACTTGTACCAGAGTGATGGGAAGAGAAGAGTATGGAGACTGAAAGGAACTGCTCATGATCCAAAGCATACCACCTCATCAGTGAAGCATGGTGGTGGTAGTGTCATGGCGTGGGCATGTATGGCTGCCAATGGAACTGGTTCTCTTGTATTTATTGATGATGTGACTGCTGACAAAAGCAGCAGGATGAATTCTGAAGTGTTTCGGGCACGGCTCTTCACAGTGCAGATGGATAATGACCCGAAGCTTACTGCAAAAGCAACCAAAGAGTTTTTTAAGGGAAAGAAGTGGAATGTTATGCAATGGCCAAGTCAATTACCTGATCTGAATCCGATTGAGCATGCATTTCACTTGATGAAGACAAAACTGAAGGGAAAATGCCCCAAGAACAAGCAGGAACTGAAGACAGTTGCAATAGAGGTCTGGCAGAGCATCACCAGGGATGAAACCCAGCGTCTGGTGATGTCTATGCGTTCCAGACTTCAGGCTGTAATTGACTGCAAAGGATTTGCAATCAAGTATTAAAAAGTGAAAGTTTGTTTTATGACTGTTAATCTGTCCCATTACTTTAGGTCCCTTAAAAATTGGGAGGCACATATACAAACTGTTGTAATTCCTACACCGTTCACCTGATCTGGATGTAAATACCCTCAAATTAAAGCTGAAATCTGCAGTTAAAGCACATCTTGTTAGTTTCATTTCAAATCCATTGTGGTGGTGTATAGAGCCAAAAAGTTTAGAATTGTGTCGATGTCCCAATATTTATGGACCTGACTGTATGTAAGTGTTACTTTGATACAGATAGTAGACAAAAACTTAAAATAAAAATGTATTTGTAAAAAACATATTAGAACTATAGCAGGAAGATTATGTGCCAATGCATAAAATGAAAGAACATTTTCATTGTATATACAGAATCATTAATGAATTGAATCTCAGGAGGACTCGAACTCCCAGCATCCCAAGCAACATTGCGAAGCCCTTAAGGCCTGTAAGGTACAGGGGGAGCAGGGCCAGGTGAGGGAGAGCGGGGTAAAAAGACAAAGGAGATGGAGAGGGGGGTAAAGAGACACAGGGGATGGAGAGGGACTAGCAAAGAGACACACAGGAGAGAGAGGGAGCAAGAAGACACAGGGGAGGGAGAGGGGGAGTAAATAAGACACAAGGGAGGTAGAGGAGGGGGGATGTGAGACACAAGGGAGGGAGAGGATGGGGGAAATGAGACACAAGCAAGGTAGAGGAGGGGGGATATGAGGCACAAGGGAGGGAGAGGATAGGGGAAATGAGACAGAAGGGAGGATGAGGATGGGGGAAATGAGACACAAGGGAGGAAGTAGACGGGTGAGAGACTTGCAATGAGCTCAGAAAGCACTCATTGCAATCCTTCCATTTTGCCCTTCTTATGCGCCCTCTGGAATGCAAAATCTGTTTGCAACAAACTCACATTCATTCACAACCTGTTTTTTTCTAACTCCCTCAATCTACTAGCTATCACTGGAACCTGGCTTACTCCTTCAGACCCTGGCATCCCTGCAGCACTTTCATTTCAGTCACACACGCAGGAATAAGCAAGGTGTAGGTATCGGCATATTACTTTCTGCTTGCTGCACATTTAACTGCATTCCCCCAGTTCCCTTCCTCCAATACTCATCTTTCAAAGTTCACAATATCCACCTCTTCTCACCCATCTCTCTGCAAGTTGCTGTCATCTATTGGCCACCTGGATCAGCTTTTCAATTCCTGGACCATTGTGCAGCCTGGCTTCCTCACTTTTTTTCTTTTTCAACATACTTTATCTTGTTTTTGGCGATTTCAACATTGCCATTGACACTAACTCCTCCCTACAGCTTTAAAACTACTTGCATTTACTTCTTCCCTTGCACTCTCACAATGGACAGAATACCCAGCTCACCATGATGGCCACTCCCTTGACCTAGTTTTTAATAATCTCTGCACTATATCCAACCTTATCATCTCCCCACTCCCTCTTTCTTACCACCATCTCCTAACCTACAGCCTCACCACACCTTCCACACTCTTCCCCTCTTTACGCTTGGCTTCCAGAACCCACAAAAATTTACAAGCACTTGACCCACAATATCTTTTCGCTGTTCTACAACCCCTTCCTTGTCTGCTCCCCACCGTCACTTGCCCTGACATTGCCACCACAAATTACAATTTGACTCTAACTTCAACCCATTGATTCTCTTGCCCCCATAACCACAGGTAGATGCCCTCAATCTCACTTACAACCATGGCACATTACATACTTTACATCCAGAGATGCTCCCGCACTGCTCTCGCACTTCAGCAGACACCCTCCACTACAAGTTCAATCTCTGCACTATACCCTCAATCTTGCCAGATAGCGCTACTTCTCATCATTAATGTCCAGTTTAGCTTCCAATCCCAAAATCTTGTTCGCCACTTTCAATACTCTCCTCTGCCCTCCACCACCTCCTGTCTCATTCCCGAAGACTTTGCTAGCCACTTTAATAATACAGTTGAAAACATCTGTAACTCACTCTCCTCTCAACAAACTGACAACACCAAGACTTCATCCTTACTCATTCCCTCATCCATATTGGACACCTTTGACCCTGTAACTGAGGATTTCTCTTGCCTTTTATCAACCTCTCATCTTACAACTTGATCCTATTCCATCACAGCTGATCCCTCCGCTCTCTACCACACTTATTCCAGGTCTCACACATCTTTTCAACCTTTCCCTTAATACTGGCAAGTTTCCATCACCTTTAAAACACACCATTATTACACCCATTCTTAAAAAACCCTCATCTGATCCAGCTTCTCCATCTAATTACCACCCTATCTCTCTACTTCCCCTGGTTTCCCCTGGCCTCACCCTCTGACTGTTGCCGTACCTCAAGGTTCTGTCCTAGGTCCTCTCCTTTTCTCAATCTATACTTCCTCGCTTGGTACCCTAATAAACTCTTTTGCATTTCAATATCATCTATATGCTGATGACACCCAAATGTACCTCTCTGTGACAGAACTATCCCCATCTCTTCTAGCTCATGTTGCCATCTACCTCTCTAGCATATCCTCCTGGATGTCTGCCCATCAACTCAAACTAAATATGTCAAAGACGAAACTCCTTATCTTCCCACCCTCTTCCACAGCTTCCACACCTCACTTATCTCTATTGACAATGCCATCATCAAGTCCACCTCTCAGGCCCATTGTCTTTGGGTTCTACTGTATCCTACCTTTTCTTTTTTTCATATTTCAATTATTTTTATTTTTACAAAGTCACAATACAAAAGACGTTATTCTATTAACACAGAATGACAGTCAGCATTACAACTCAATCACAATGGATTTAAAAATGTATAGATTTCACCAGTACATTTCAAGTTATTTAATCTTCTAGTTTAATATTCTTCAAATATTTTTCCTTTCCTATATAGCTTACAGTAGTCAGAATTCGTCTATACATTTTAAAGAAAAAGGAAAGGAAACATATTACTGCTACTTTTTGTAAAACATTGTTAATTGTTTATTCGGTTCACAAGATAACACAAAATACATTTTTATTTCAAGTTTCTAATGGAAGTGGATAAAAAAGAGGGTTGTTAGAGGTAGTTATTTAAATTCATAGTCTTCATCGATGTTATTAAGTCCAAAATTTCCATTTTTATATATTTTTATTATATTTTTCCAAATCTGAGGCTGTATTGTCCAATTCAAGTTGTTTGTTTCTGTCAGTTTTTATTTTATTCCATAAAGGCAGAGTAGATTTCTTCCAGTTTAAAGTGATTAACATTTTGCCTTTAAAAGAGTGTTGACAATAATATTAGTTCTACTGTGATTTATTTTTTCAGGGAAAATATTTAATAGTATGAGATTCTGAGTCAATTCTAGCTCATGTTTTAAGTTCCTAGATAATTGAGTGATACAGTTTAACCAAAACTTTTGAATTAAGGTACATAACCACCATATATGTTCTTGTAATCCAAGCTCTTTACAGCACCTCCAACATTGTCCTGATTGTTCTTGTGGAACAATTTTTGCTAGTTGTTTGGGTGTTATGTACCATCTTTGAATTAGTTTGAAATGTACCTCCCTTAAGGAGGAGCATTTTTGTAAATTTCACTGTGTCTTGAAAAGCTTTGTACCATACCTTTTCATCCCATTCCTTTTTGAAGTCTCTCTCCCACTTCTGCATTGTGGTTGTTTCTTTTTATTTTCTATTAAAATTGTCATGCTCTTATAACATTTTGTTATTATTTGCTTACACTTTGCATCACTTAGAATTTCAAAATAAGTTAAGTCTCTCACTTGCAACCAATTATATTATGATTTAAGAATTGCTGTTTGTATCATATTGTATTATAGCCATTTATCTTTTAGGACATTATATTCTTTGGCTATTAGTTAAAAAAGTTTTACATTTTCTATCCAAATATAAATCAGACAAGAATTTGAATCCCCATTGCTCCCACTCTATATTTAGAAATGGCAGAAGGTCGAAATTAATTTTATATAAAGAAGTATTTGGGGATGGGAGTTTTGCTAATTCCCAGTCCTCAATATATTTAATACATCATTTCAAAAAAGATTTGGGGACCAGGGGTAATTTTTCTATTATGCTTTTATCTCTAATTTTATCCCATAGTATATATTCAAATTGAGTTGTTTTAGATCTGTAAACAGTTGGGAGTATTAGGCCCACAATCAATTGAGCTTTCGGGAGATCCGGGAGTCCGTAAGTGAGGTTGCAAGCTAATTTGCTATTTAATTGGCTGTTTTTTGGGGGGCTTGGAGCGGCTTCCGAGTTACTGTCTTGAAAAAATGGCCCTGGTTAAACCCTTAACTTACAGCCTCCAGAAGCCTCTGATCTTTCACTTTCACAAGGCTAAAATCGCAAATCGCTATTCAATTGCTCAATTTCTCCAAGCCAGCAAATGTTTTCACACCCGTAAACAGCAAATGAAGAAAACTGCTACGAGTGCTAGAGAGGACTGGCAAAGGGGTTAAACACCTCTTCGTAGCACTGTAAATGCAAATAAAAAATCAATTCTGCACTGTAAATAACAGGGAAATCAATGATAGACATTAGAATTAATTGCACAACATTTTCTAGCCTGCAAATCATCAAGAAATTAGATTTATATTTTATGATTAATTTCGGAGTTAAAACGATCTTGGGTATCAATGCATTAATACATATCAGGCCACCCTTATGGACTAGAACAGTATTTACATTAATTTTCATACATTCTTTTTGAGGATTCGCAAGTCTGATCGCAGATCCGACCCTTGAACCTAATTGTAACCTCCATGTTTTACTGCCTTAATAATGACAATTTTATTTTCTATTGGCTGATTCAAAATGGGAAGTTATGGGCTTGCGGAATTGATCATATTCCCACCCTGAAGTGCTCCGAACCAGTGCATTGTTTTCCATTTTGGCTTGGGGCCTGTAACGTGCGGCCTTGAGCAATTGAATAGCATCGCAATCGGAGACCAGTGGGAGCCCGCAACACACTCGCAGACATCCAACTGTCTGCGATTGAGTTGCGGGCTTCAAATTAAATCTGGCCCTTAGCCTTTAAAGTACATTTCAAAAGATGCTTTTGAATATTCTAATATGTTGGGTGCAGCTAAAGCTACTTTAAAGAATGTTCTTAATACTATTTTTTTTTTTTCATTCAAGATTTTTCACTTTTGTAGATAAATTGGTCTATTATGATTTGATATTACTTCAGTTTATAGATTGGTATCTTTAGCTGTAAGCGTCTTAATATATGTGATTTTTGGTAAGATAGTCATTTTAACGGTGTCTATTCTTCCTAGCCATGATAAATGTTGTCTCTTCCAGTTCATAAGTGTGGAATTAATTTGAAAATATAGGTCCTCATTCAACTGAAAGCTAGCAACTCGCTCACAGACGGTCGCATGTCTGCGATTGAGTTGCGGGCTCCCGTTGGACTCCGTTTTATGAGGCTATTCAATTGCTCCAGGTCACTAGTTGCGATCCTGAAGCCAGCTTTGTAAACCATGCACTGGTTTGAAGCAGTTGTGGGCGGGAACCATATCAATTCAGCGAGCCCGTAACCGCCCATTTCGGATCAGCCAAAATAAAATGAGACTGTCATAATTGCAGCAGTAAAACATGGAGGTTATAAGTCAATCAAACAGGCTCGGGGGTCCGATATGGTCAGACTGGCACATTTTTGAAAATTAAGAATTATGAAAATGAATGTCAATACTGTTCTAGTCCATACAGGTGACTTGAATTACACATAATAATAAAACTGATTTCCTGCAGTTGTGTGGGCTTGAGACTGTGGTGCAATTAATTCTAATGTTTTTCATTGCTCTCCCCGTAATTTATAGTGCAAGATTACTTTTTTGCATTTACAGTGCTATGAATTGGTGTTTAAACCCTTTGTGGGTCCTCTCGAGTATACATAGGATTTTCTCCTCCATTTGCGTTTTACGAGTGTGGATACGTTTGTGAGATTGAGAAATTGGAGCAATTGAATAGTGTTTTGCGATTTTAGCCCTGCAAAATTGACACATCAAAGGTTTCTGGGAGGTGTAAGTAAAGAATTGGACGGACAACATTTTTTCAAGCTCGTAACTCATAACCCGATCCGAGCATGCAAAATGACGCCAATTGAATAGCATATTTGACTGTGATCTCACTTACGTATCTCAAATTCGGCCAATTGAATGAGGCTTATAGTCTATATAGATTGTTTATACACAATTTGTTTAAATTTGGTGTGAATTTAATACCCACGTGTGTTATATTATTTGAGCTCCATTTGTATGTGAATATTTCTATTTTTTTACATTTTAAGATTCTGCCCCCACTTTCATTCCCCACATACAATCCATCATTCAATCTTGTCATTTTCACCTAAAAAACATTTACAAAATATGTCACTTTCTCTCACAAGACACAACCAAAATTACAATACACTCTCTTATCATAGACACCTTAACTACTGCAAATCTCTCCTTGCTGGCTGTCCCATCACCCATCCCACTTCAGTAAATAATGAATGCCTGTGCGAGACTCATCTACCATACTCATCTCTCAATGTATGCATCACCTCTCTGTCAGTCACTCCACTGGCTTCCCATAGCCTCCAGAATAACATTTTAAATCCTGACCCTCTTATATCTCTGCTCTTGCCTTTAAACACTCTCCCAACCATCATCTTTGCTCTGCTAATTACTTAATTCTTTCGCCCTCTCATGTCACCTCCTCTCATTCTTCAGAACTTTTCTCGTATTGCCCCTGTTCTGTGGATTTAATAACTTAATAGTTTGAACCTTTATAGTGCTAAGTATGTTGTGTAAATTAAATGGTAATAATCCCATAAATAAAACAGTTTTATTCAAGGCTGTAACATTGTAAAAAGGCCAAGGAGGGGGCATACTTACTCAAAGCTTTACAATTCCCCTACCCCATATACTATTTTTTTATTTCTTTTGATGCATTGACAAAAGTAAATTGGTTCTTGTGATTAATCATATTTCTGCTTTATCTGTAATATTTTTTATTTATTTATTTTTTGTACTTTATTGTTATTAAGACAAACTGCAACATTTGTAACATTACATAGTTCCAGTAAATAAAAAAAGTACATATTATGTGAAAGCATGTTAACGTGAGCTATATCAACAATAAGATTAATACATGCTATGATGTACTTTAAATTAATTACTTTGCTTTACAAAGATTATTATGTCTTTTGTCTTTTTTTATTATTTTTCTAGTATTTACGTTTAGTACCGTATTTCGTTTTATGTTAAATATCTAAAAAAATAATTAAAAAAATTTCCAAGCTGAAATTTATAGCGGGGTATAAGAAAATTGTATATAGTAGTTACTGATCTAACAAAAATAAGTTCTATTTTCTCACTTTAATGAGAGGTAGTAAACATAATTAAACATAATAAAATTAAATCAAAGAATACAAAACAATTTTAAATGTATGGTCCTAAACTTATAGGGCCTCATTCAATTTGGGGCTCCTACTTGCAAGTAACTTTCCGACATGCTACTTGAGGACTAATTGCTCCAGCAGCTCGACTTTAACTTACCAATTCAATTGGCCGGGCACGCAAGTTAGTCCTAATAGTAAACCATGCTATCGGCAGTAAGCATTTGCGTGCTTGAACATGATCGCGGCCGCAAGACAGTAACTCATGTTTCAAGCCTGCAAACTTGGAGCACTGTAAATGCAACTATAAATTCAAGACAGCACCGTAAAGCACTGTAAATGATGGCTGACATTAGACTTAAAAGCACAACATTCTCAAGCTTGCACATCGCCAAAATCAAATACTTTTTTCATGTTTAGTTTCTGTCCAAAGTCTTATGGGCTTGAATGCCAATCCAAGCCAGTAACTCCTTATTCAAGCCAGTAGGACTTTAATGAAATATGGAGGTTGATTTCAAAGTCATACAGGCTTGGAGGTTGAAGCCTGTAGGACTTTATGACGAAAATGGAACATGAAATATAGTGTTTATTTTTGGGGATTTGCAAACTTGAGAATATTGTGCTATTCATTCTAAGACCAAACATCACTTTCACTACTAATAAAAGTACCAGATTGCTCTTATATTTGCATAATTAGTGCTACTATTTGTAAGTTAGACCTTTGCAGGACCTACTTGGCACCAGTAACCTGTTCTTGGTGTTTAGCCATTTACAGGCTTGACGGGAGGGTAAAGCAGAGCAATTGAATGGCTAAGTGGCCAGTTTTGCGCTTGGGACTCTTGTGGCTGTGAAAGATCAAAGGCTTTGAGGGAAGTAGCTTGCGCTCAGAAGGAAAGTAAGGGAAAGTATCGTGCAGTAAGTAACCCGATTGGAGCCCGCAAGTAGCAGGCAATTGAATAGGGAAGTAACTTGCAATCTCCACTTACTGCTACTTTTTGAAGTAAGTAGCAATTGAATGAGGCCCAAAGTGTTTATTTTTACTTAACTGTTTCCCCTAGTAGTCCCGGATTCCATTCCCAAGCCCCTAAGTATCTACCACAAGTAGTAAAGAAAACTGCTAAATAATCGCAGGACGTAGGCCTATGTATTCAAACCAGGGACCCCAACAATCCAGAAATATTTGCCTTGTATCTGCTAGAGAATGAGTTATCCTTTCATTAGCTGCTATAAAATGAATTTTGTCTTTGATACTATTTTTATCTACCCTGTTTAGCGCTACGGAATATGTTGGCGCATTACAATTTAATAAAGTATTTTCTCCACAGAATCTAATGAAAGAGAGTTCACTGTGGAAAGTAAAAATAAAATGACAAACAAGGGTCTAGTGGGAGATTCACAGCCCTATTATATTTGAAGCCCGTAGCGGCATCAGCACACCCGCAAAGGCTGCAGGCTTTAAATTTGACTGTATTACAGAGCTATTAAATTGAACCATGCCGCGAGTTACGGGCCGGAGACGTAAACCCGTAAACCATTCTTGCGCACGTTGGATGTGCGGCCATGAACATGATCAATTAGTCAAACCTGTAGTTAGGGGTTTAGACGGAGCCAATGGCAAATGAGATCATCATCATTACGTCACTGAAAAATGGAGGTTAGATTTCAAAGTCTTACGGGTCTCGATTATGAGTTTCGAACATACCCGCATTCCAGAAATATTGCAATATTATTAAATCAGTAAATATGATATTCAAGTCCATGCAAGTTCCATCAAAGGATTTGTAGCCGCAAAATTTAAATATCGGCATCTCATAGTTTTTTTTTTTTGCCCTTAACCTACAAGTCGTTAGCGGGTTGCTTTAAGGGGCCAATTTAATAGCGGGCTACGTTACGGCTATGGTTTCACACGTTGAGGGAATTTAATAGGGCTGTTAGAGTATTAAAAATGATTTGTCTAGAAAAATATTACAGAGAGGCCATCGGGTCCATTTAAGTCCGGCATCACATTTAGCAAAAGAAAAATGAATTCAAGAATAGGATAATATTTTAAATTAGTGCTTAGCTTCCTTAATGCAGTTCATCTTAAAAGAAAAAGAAAGGGTAGTGAAAAAAGAAAAACTAGCTCTTAGTCTCGCAAATGTTGAGACATTTCATCAGAATGATCAATTTGATGATTTTGAGAATAAATTAAAAGCTAATATTGATACATTTTGTAAGACACTGAAGGATACAAAACATATACAATTCACTACTTCATAACTTCACTTACCTCCTACCCATCCCTAATTGTTGCAGCTTTATAACAATGAAAATTACCTGACATTCCCATTTGCAGGTTATATTATCTGAACACTAGGTGAAGATTACATCCTTGAACCCTTTACCTCACTATAACTTTCTAACTGATCCCTTCCTCCCCTCTTCCTTTCTAACTTTCTACCTAAGTAAATTCTCACTTCCTCTCTGGTCTATCCTAATCCTTATCAATCTTTTTGCCAAGGGATTTCTACCTTTTCCATTTAGATTTTAAGGGGCAAGTTTCCAAACTTGTAGGGTGCTTTGTGAAAAAAACACTTTATGCAAAAACACTTTCTGCAAAACTAAGCTCAAACCAGGGCCCTCCATTATTTCAATCTGTTATTGTTTTACTATTATTTTGCCTTATTCTTAATCCCTTTACAGTGCTACAAAATATTTTTGTGTGTTACCAATAGAGATGTCGCGAATAGTTCGCCGGCGGATTGTTCCCGGTGAACATAGCATGTTCGCGTTTGCAGCAAACAGCAAACATATGCGAGATTCGACCCGCCCCCAATACTTTATCATTGAGCAAACTTTGACCCTGCATGTCACAGTCAGCAGACACATTACAGCCAATCAACAGCATACACTCCCTTCCAGAGCCATCTACCTCATGGACAGCAGCCATTTTGGAATCATAACTAACTTGCAGTCTTACAGAGAGGAGGTAAAGTGTAGGTGATGCTGATTGAATAGGAAAATCAATAGCTAGGCAAGTTTATTCAGTGTCTAGTGCAGTGCTGAAAGACTCATCAGATCTCTGCTGTAAACACAGTACCCCAAAAAGCCCTTTTTAGGGCTATAACATCATTTTTTTTTCTTTGTTTTTTTTCTGTGTAATCTAATTTCATTTGCCTGTCTCCCTGCAAGCCCCTGCTTGCAAGTGTGTGTGTCAGGCTCACAGCTTATACTGTGTGTGCACAACGCATACAATATAATATTGTTTACTAGTTGTCTACTTTTAAAAAACCCAAACTTTTATTTTCATAAATCTAAGTGCATTTGCCTGAACGTCAATCAAAGTTCATTTGCTTGACCGCTACCCATAGTGTATGTCTTGCTTACAAGTACTGTGCCAAGTTCAACCAATCCAATCTATTTGGGGTACCAACAGTCCACATTTAAAAAACACAAACTTTTATTTTCTTAAATCTAAATGCATTTGCCTGAACATCAATCAAAGTTCATTTGCTTGACCGCTAACCATAGTGTGTGTCTTGCTTACAAGTACTGTGCCAAGTTCAACCAATCCAATCTATTTGGGGCACCAACAGTCCACATTTAAAAAACCCAAACTTTTATTTTCTTAAATCTAAGTGCATTTGACTGACCGTCAATCAAAGTTCATTTGCTTGACCGCTAACCAGAGTGTGTGTCTTGCTTACAAGTACTGTGCCAAGTTCAACCAATCCAATCTATTTGGGGTACCAACAGTCCACATTTAAAAAACCCAAACTTTTATTTTCTTAAATCTAAGTGCATTTGACTGACCGTCAATCAAAGTTCATTTGCTTGACCGCTACCCATAGTGTGTGTCCTGCTTACAAGTACTGTGCCAGAGAGCATGTTGTGTGCATGCTTGAGCTCTAAACAAAAGGCTTTTTAGGGTCTTAGTCCCTCAAATACAAGTTTTATTTTAACACTTTTCTGTTTATAAGCACTTTGTGCACGGTGTTGTTCATTTTTGGGAGTTTTTGTGGTATTTTTCTTAGTTTAATTTAAGTTTTAGTTTTCTGGGAGTCAGGCTCAACTCTCTATCCCAGGAGAGTGAGCTGTCTCCTAGGTACTTTGCCACACCCCTCCCTTAGCACTTCACCTTCACTCCTGGAACTTTTTTACTTTGACTTTTTTTTTCTTTTAAAAAGTTTATTAGGTTTTGTTGAAGTTTTGTTTGTTTGGTGTTGGGTTTTATGTTTTGGGGGAGAGAAGACAAGTAACATCTTTGTAGGCAGTGGGGGGAAAACAATTAGAAAAGGCTTTTTTTAACATCTGACACAGAGACACAGAGGGGTTATAAAGCCTCTGTGTTCTCTGTGTTGTTGCAATTAGACACCTTGCAACAGGCCATTAACCCTTCCACTGCCAAGCATCATCTCTCTCTCTCCCTTAGTTTTGTCTTTTTGTTTCTTTTTCACACTTATATATTTTTAAAAAGAAAACAATAGAAAATCATAAAACAAAAAATAAAAATAAATAAAACAAATAAACTAAAAAAAAGGGTCTAAACATGAGGGATAAGACCATTAAGAAGCCTCAGGGGTCAAAAGGGGGAATAATGGCCCCTGAAAATCCTAACTGCAGCACTGCACAGCATAGGCCCCAGGCAGATAAGGCAGCCCCAGCTCCTGGTGGTTCTGCCAGCAGACCTACCCCTGTGGATAATACCTGGTCACAGGTGGTTTCTGCTGGCCCCAGTATTACCACCGCTGGGGCTGAGGGGCAGATCACCAGGAAGCATGGGGTTAAATGTCAGATGTCTGGGGTCTACAGCATTGATATCTATCTGCGTGCTGCAGCTAATGTCATCAGCCCCTCTGTTATAGTAGCAGCCAGCAAAATGTACGGGAAAGCAGTTTTCTTTACCCGTACGCTGGCTGCTGCACACATACTTATACAGAGAGGCATCACAGTGGGGGGATTATATGTCCCAATAGAACCCCTGGAAGGGTTGGGCACAAAAGTAACACTCTCTAATGTGCCCCCCTTCCTACCAGACTCCCTCCTGCGCCCCCACCTGCTAACCCTAGGGGAAGTAAAAACACCATTTATTAAAATTCCCCTGGGGTGCAGAGAGAGAGCACTTCGTCATGTGCTCTCTTTCAAGAGGCAGGTACAAATGTGCCTGCCTCAGGGCGCAGAAAACATTGAGGGGTTTTTTGGGGTTCCATTTGAGGGGGTGCTCTACAGGATTTTTTACAGCACTACGGAGGTGCAGTGCTATCATTGCAAGGGGTTGGGGCATACACGTAGGAATTGTCCTAATGAAAAGCATCATGCCCCAGCCCCAGCAAATGGCACCTCCGTCAGTACAGCACCCATCCCCGCTGAGCCCATAACAGCGGGGACCTCAAGGGTCATAGCCCCCCCCACAGAGCTCAGGCAAGGAGGCCGTTCCTCAAGCCACCACCACGGCCTCCAAACCCCCTTCTTCCCCAAAAAAGCCATCTGTGTCTGTGGTTTCCAGCAAGACTGCAGACACGGGGAAAAAGGGGAAGAATGTCACCGGTCCTCCCAGTGTCACAGCTGCATCTCCCAAGTCCCAATCTGCCCCCACCATAATTACATCAGTTAGTGTGGGGGCACCGTGTAAGCAGAGGGATAATAAGCCCTCTGCAGGGGAGGCAGCTAGTGGCAGCTCCTCTTCCAGGAGTGACGTCCCCAGGAAGAGGAAGCATAAAACCAACAGGGAGGTTGCTGATAAGTGGGAAGTGCTCTATAGTGGAGCACCTCCCTCTAAAAGCAAGAACAGGAACAAAACATCTCCTCCTCATCCGGTGACATTGTCTGGCCCGGTTATTAAGCTCAGCCAGCCGGTGCCAGACCACACATCTCTCTCTCCAGACCCTATAGGGGTTAATGTGGAAAAGGGTCTGGAGGAAAAGCAGGGGCAAGAGGGTCTCCCAAGTGAGGCAGGGGTAGACAAGAAAGATCAGGTTCTGCCTCTGGCCTTTGAGGGGGGTCCCAACAAAGCCCCTGCTGAATGGGTAGTCAGTGTCCCTGAGGTGCTGAGCTTCAAGGGCACCAGTCAGTCTCCTCCTCCAGTGTCACTCTCTAGTGACGTACCTCGGGCTTTGTTAGAGCCCCAGGCCGAGTCACTACTGGAGGGGGGGAATATAGGCATGACCCCCATTCAGGACCCCATGGATTTGTCTGTCAGGGGGGATGTGGCACAAGGGGAAGTGGAAATGGGGGAGGGTGATAAAACAGGTTTTCCTGTTAACATCATGGGAGAGCCTGTCTACCCTCCTCAGCCGTCCACTGACCCTAACATCGGTGCCATCCAAGCTGAGCAAGCAGCGGTGGAACTGGCAGAGGAGGCATATAAAGCCTCCAAGGCTTCCATTAAGGAAGCCATGCCAGCCACTGCTGTCCAGCCAGCTACCCCTGAATGCACTCCTGAAGCTACAGGGGTGCAGCAGCAATCCAAGGGTCCATTATTTACCTTGAAGGGTGCTAAAGGGACTCCTTCTGTATCATCTAAGAGGGGGTCCCTGAGAATAAAGCTGAGGAAACTGACTCCAGCCGGGGAGGATGGAGTAAAAGCCCTCAGCCAAGAGGAGCCCAGGGGTGACCCACTAGAAGGAACATCAGATTCTGGGTGGGTTATCCCTGTTAAGGAAATAGATCTATTCCTTGAGAGCACCCTTCATGGACAAAAGAAAAGGAAGGTGCGGCTGGCCTTGGAGAGGCGGAAGAATATGTCGTTTATTCTCCACTCTCTCCAGCAATATCTAGTGGTCAGCACTAGGGCCAAGAATTCTGGGACTGCGGAGCATCTCCGCGTCCGGAAATTCTATAAAATGTGCGTGTCCTATCAGCAGTCTCAAGGGTCTGAGGAACGCACAATTCCTGACACGCAGTAATGGCTTTGCACATCAGCACGCTAAATACCAATGGCTGTCAAGACAGTTTCCGCAGGTTCCAGGTACTCTCCTATTTATATCAGGGAGGGTACTCTGTGAGCTTCCTGCAGGAAACTCACACCACTCCAGAGGCTGAGGCCTCGTGGCAACTGGAGTGGAGAGGCAGGGTCTTCTTCAGCCACTTCACATCGGCGTCATGTGGAGTGGTGACCCTGTTCTCAGAGTCTTTTCAGCCAGAGCTGCTGCTTGTGAAAGCTGTTATCCCAGGCCGTCTAATCCACCTCCGGGTCCGAGAGCAGGGTAGCATCATTAACCTAGTTAATATATATGCCCCTGCTGGAGGGCCCGAGAGAGTGAGGTTCCTCGCCAGACTGTACCAGTTTTTGGAGACGGTTGACGCAGATGAGTGTTTGGTACTCGGGGGTGATTTCAACTGCACCCTCGACGCTCTGGACCGGAATAGTCCAGAGCCGTACCCGCCTTCTGCGTCAGCCCTGCGGGAGATCATCGCCCGCTTCTCCCTGGAGGACATCTGGCGAGAGCAGAACCCAGGGGCATCAGACGGTTTCACCTACATCAGGGTGAGAGCCGGTCTGGTGTCCCACTCCCGGATCGACAGGCTATATATATCTAGTCACTATATGTCACGAGTCGGTTCTTGTGCCATTAGGCTGGCTCCGTTCACAGACCACAACTGTGTGTCTGTGACGGTGGCGCTAACGCCAACAGCGCCACGAGCTGCCTATTGGCACTTCAACAATGCTTTGTTGAAGGACCAGGGGCTCGTGACATTGATCCGGGAGTTTTGGACGGACTGGAGGGGTTGCAAGGGGGACTTTGCCACGTTAAAACTGTGGTGGGACGTGGGCAAGGTTCATTTGCGACTTCTGTGTCAGGAATATACCAAGGGTGCGAGTGGGCAGCGCGAAGCTGAGTTGGAGTCACTCCGGGGGGTAGGTACTCCATCTGGAGCAGAGGCTGTTAACTTGTAGGGACCAATCCCTGCAGAGCGAGTATGTAGAGAGGAAGGGTGTCCAATGTGACCTGGAACTACACCAGGCCAAGGGGGCATACGTGCGCAGCCGCTTAGGTTTTCTCAAAGATCTAGACCGCGGCTCGCGCCTCTTCTACTCACTGGAGAAAAAGGGGGGTAACAGTAGGCACATCACCTGTCTTCTAGATGAAGACGGTGCCCCCTTACAGATCCGGAGAGTATCCGGGACCAGATCGCAACTTTTATAAAGATCTTTACTCTCCGGATCCCATTTCTCCAGACGCCTGCAGGGTGCTATGGGAGGGGCTCCCCACAGTCAGTGAGGGTGTAAGAGAGCGGCTTGATATACCACTATCTTTTCAAGAGCTCTCTGAAGCCCTCCGTGCCATGTCCTGTGAGAAGTCTCCAGGACTGGACGGACTGACTGTAGAGTTTTTCCAATTGTTCTGGGAGACTCTGGGACCTGATTTCCATCTGGTCCTTGTGGAAGCCCTGGAGACCGGGGAGATGCCCCTGTCTTGTCGCAGGGCAGTACTTGCCCTGCTGCCCAAAAAGGGGGATCTCCGGCTTATTAAGAACTGGCGACCGGTCTCTCTGCTCAGCACGGACTACAAGATTGTAGCTAAAGCCATCTCGCTTAGACTTGGGTCTGTGCTGGCAGAATTGGTTCACCCTGACCAGTCCTATGCGATCACGAGCCGGACTATCTTTGATAGTATCTTTCTGGTCCGGGATCTATTGCATTATTCTCGCAGGACTGGTCTGTCACTCGCCTTTCTCTCTTTAGATCAAGAGAAGGCGTTTGACAGGGTGGACCATGGTTACCTCATAGCCACTCTGCAAGCGTACGGCTTTGGTCCACAGTTTGTGGGCTTTATAAGAACGCTGTACGCCTCTGCAGAGTGTTTACTTAAAATCAATTGGTCCCTAACAGCACCTTTGGTATTTGGACGAGGGGTGCGTCAAGGATGTCCCTTGTCTGGACAGTTATATGCACTGGCCATCGAGCCTTTCCTCTGCCTACTGAGGAAAAGGCTCACAGGGCTGGTGCTAAAAGATCCAGACATGCGGATTGTACTTTCAGCTTATGCTGATGATGTGCTCCTCGTGGCCCAGGATCCAGTTGATCTTGAGCTGGCAAAACAGTGCCAGGAGGTATATTCAGCTGCCTCCTCCGCTCAGATCAACTGGTCCAAATGATCAGGCCTTTCAGAGGGTAATTTACAGGTAGACTCTTTTCCTCCCACGTTTTGTGACATCACGTGGGAGGCAGATGTCATTAAATATCTGGGGGTCTACCTGTCCGCTGCGGACGCTTCCGTCCCAGACAACTGGAGGGAGTTAGAGGGCAGTGTCCTCTCTCATCTGGGACGATGGAGGGGTCTAGCAAAAATGCTTTCCCTTAGGGGGCGGACTCTAGTGGTGAATCAGCTGGTGGCTTCTCAGATCTGGCACCGGCTGATTTGTCTGAGTCCGACCCCTGAGTTTGTCACCAATATCCAGAGGAATTTGTTAGATTTCCTCTGGATGGGAAGGCATTGGGTCTCTGCAGGGGTGGCAAGTCTGCCTTTGGTGGAGGGTGGACAGGGAGTAGTTTGTGTGTGCTCCCAGTTGTCCACCTTCCGCCTTCAGTACCTGCAGAGATACCTATATGCAGATCCCTCTCCGCAGTGGTGCGCACTGGCATCCAGCTTTTATCGCCAGTTGCGCAACCTGGGGTATGACCGGCAATTATTTCTGATCGGGCCCGAGGGGTTTGGGAGAGACCTCTCTGTGTTGCCGGCATACTACCAGGAAACCCTCAAGGCCTGGAGCATGGTCTCCGTGACCAGGCAGGGCGTGCCTTTGGGGGATGAAATATTCATGGAGCCCCTGCTATTTAATCCAGCAGTGGGGGCTCCAATGTTACAGTCCCCCTGTATCATCCGCCGCCTTAGTCATGCACGGATGACCCGAGTTGGGGATCTCCTGGAATACGGGCGTTCTGATTGGGTGTCACCCCAGGAGCTTGCGCTCCGTTTGGGATATGTGACGCCCAAAGTCTCAGGGCGCTTGCTCCAGGAGATTAGGGATGCCATCTCCCCCGACTCACGCACCTTCCTTCGCGGGGCTTTGCAGGCCGGAGTGCCACATGCACCTTTCAACACCCCTGCTCCGGCTGTTTGCATTGGACACAAGCCCCGTGTTTCCCCTCAGGCTCCTCCTGTCCCCAACCTCTCAAAGTTGAGGGACATACCCTCGGCATGCTTTCGCGGCATGCCGAGGAAGAGCTTATATTCTCTCGTGCTCCATACAGTGCACTTCCTTGCCCTCGTGACCCGTCCCGATACCATCTGGAGGCGGGTCCCTACCAGCTGACGAGGGCAAGAGGCCCCGGTGGAGGGAACTTTATTCTGATTTAGTTCCACGACCCACCGGGGACTTGAGTTGGAGAGTGCTCCATGGTGCACTGAGCACGGGAGAGTACTTAGCTAAATTCACGGACTCTCCCTCCACTTGTCCATTCTGTGGCAAGGGAGAGTCCGTGAATCATATTTATTTTAGTTGCGCCAGACTGCAGCCCCTCTTGTCACTCTTGAGGGGCCTCCTCCTGCAGTTCTGGCTGCATTTCTCCCCTCACATTTTTATTTTTGGGCGCCCAGTGTCCCGGGGCAATAAGGCCAGGGACCTCCTCGTCAACCTGCTCCTGGCATTAGCCAAATTGGCTATATATAAGTCCAGGAAGCAGTGTTTGATAGGGGGGGTTCCCTTGTCACCTGAGGCCATGTTCCGGGTGCTGGTGCGCTCCCGTATCCGGGCAGAGTATCACCTGGCTTTGTCCACTGGGGGAATGGATGAGTTTGTCTCCCAGTGGGCTGTAGATGGTGTGCTCTGCTCGGTATCCCCCCATTCGGTTTCTTTTTCTCTTAACCTCCTAAAATGATTTTTATTTAGTTTACAGATCATGTTTTTCATAATGTCAAAATACACTGTGCCAAGTTCAACCAATCCAATCTATTTGGGGCACCAACAGTCCACATTTAAAAAACCCAAACTTTTATTTTCTTAAATCTAAGTGCATTTGACTGACCGTCAATCAAAGTTCATTTGCTTGACCGCTAACCAGAGTGTGTGTCTTGCTTACAAGTACTGTGCCAAGTTCAACCAATCCAATCTATTTGGGGTACCAACAGTCCACATTTAAAAAACACAAACTTTTATTTTCTTAAATCTAAGTGCATTTGCCTGACCATCAATCAAAGTTCATTTGCTTGACCGCTACCCATAGTGTGTGTCCTGCTTACAAGTACTGTGCCAGAGAGCATGTTGTTTGCATGCTTGAGCTCTAAACAAAAGGCTTTTTAGGGTCTTAGTCCCTCAAATACAAGTTTTATTTTAACACTTTTCTGTTTATAAGCACTTTGTGCACGGTGTTGTTCATTTTTGGGAGTTTTTGTGGTATTTTTCTTAGTTTCATTTAAGTTTTAGTTTTCTGGGAGTCAGGCTCAACTCTCTATCTCAGGAGAGTTAGCTGTCTCCTAGGTACTTTGCCACACCCCTCCCTTAGCACTTCACCTTCACTCCTGGAACTTTTTTACTTTGACTTTTTTTTTCTTTTAAAAAGTTTATTAGGTTTTGTTGAAGTTTTGTTTGTTTGGTGTTGGGTTTTATGTTTTGGGGGAGAGAAGACAAGTAACATCTTTGTAGGCAGTGGGGGGGAAAACAATTAGAAAAGGCTTTTTTTAACATCTGACACAGAGACACAGAGGGGTTATAAAGCCTCTGTGTTCTCTGTGTTGTTGCAATTAGACACCTTGCAACAGGCCATTAACCCTTCCACTGCCAAGCATCATCTCTCTCTCTCCCTTAGTTTTGTCTTTTTGTTTCTTTTTCACACTTATATATTTTTAAAAAGAAAACAATAGAAAATCATAAAACAAAAAATAAAAATAAATAAAACAAATAAACTAAAAAAAAAGGGTCTAAACATGAGGGATAAGACCATTAAGAAGCCTCAGGGGTCAAAAGGGGGAATAATGGCCCCTGAAAATCCTAACTGCAGCACTGCACAGCATAGGCCCCAAGCAGATAAGGCAGCCCCAGCTCCTGGTGGTTCTGCCAGCAGACCTACCCCTGTGGCTAATACCTGGTCACAGGTGGTTTCTGCTGGCCCCAGTATTACCACCGCTGGGGCTGAGGGGCAGATCACCAGGAAGCATGGGGTTAAATGTCAGATGTCTGGGGTCTACAGCATTGATATCTATCTGCGTGCTGCAGCTAATGTCATCAGCCCCTCTGTTATAGTAGCAGCCAGCAAAATGTACGGGAAAGCAGTTTTCTTTACCCGTACGCTGGCTGCTGCACACATACTTATACAGAGAGGCATCACAGTGGGGGGATTATATGTCCCAATAGAACCCCTGGAAGGGTTGGGCACAAAAGTAACACTCTCTAATGTGCCCCCCTTCCTACCAGACTCCCTCCTGCGCCCCCACCTGCTAACCCTAGGGGAAGTAAAAACAACATTTATTAAAATTCCCCTGGGGTGCAGAGAGAGAGCACTTCGTCATGTGCTCTCTTTCAAGAGGCAGGTACAAATGTGCCTGCCTCAGGGTGCAGAAAACATCGAGGGGTCTTTTGGGGTTCCATTTGAGGGGGTGCTCTACAGGATTTTTTACAGCACTACGGAGGTGCAGTGCTATCATTGCAAGGGGTTGGGGCATACACGTAGGAATTGTCCTAATGTAAAGCATCATGCCCCAGCCCCAGCAAATGGCACCTCCGTCAGTACAGCACCCATCCCCGCTGAGCCCATAACAGCGGGGACCTCAAGGGTCATAGCCCCCCCACAGAGCTCAGGCAAGGAGGCCGTTCCTCAAGCCACCACCACGGCCTCCAAACCCCCTTCTTCCCCAAAAAAGCCATCTGTGTCTGTGGTTTCCAGCAAGACTGCAGACACGGGGAAAAAGGGGAAGAATGTCACCGGTCCTCCCAGTGTCACAGCTGCATCTCCCAAGTCCCAATCTGCCCCCACCATAATTACATCAGTTAGTGTGGGGGCACCGTGTAAGCAGAGGGATAATAAGCCCTCTGCAGGGGAGGCAGCTAGTGGCAGCTCCTCTTCCAGGAGTGACGTCCCCAGGAAGAGGAAGCATAAAACCAACAGGGAGGTTGCTGATAAGTGGGAAGTGCTCTATAGTGGAGCACCTCCCTCTAAAAGCAAGAACAGGAACAAAACATCTCCTCCTCATCCGGTGACATTGTCTGGCCCGGTTATTAAGCTCAGCCAGCCGGTGCCAGACCACACATCTCTCTCTCCAGACCCTATAGGGGTTAATGTGGAAAAGGGTCTGGAGGAAAAGCAGGGGCAAGAGGGTCTCCCAAGTGAGGCAGGGGTAGACAAGAAAGATCAGGTTCTGCCTCTGGCCTTTGAGGGGGGTCCCAACAAAGCCCCTGCTGAATGGGTAGTCAGTGTCCCTGAGGTGCTGAGCTTCAAGGGCACCAGTCAGTCTCCTCCTCCAGTGTCACTCTCTAGTGACGTACCTCTGGCTTTGTTAGAGCCCCAGGCCGAGTCACTACTGGAGGGGGGGAATATAGGCATGACCCCCATTCAGGACCCCATGGATTTGTCTGTCAGGGGGGATGTGGCACAAGGGGAAGTGGAAATGGGGGAGGGTGATAAAACAGGTTTTCCTGTTAACATCATGGGAGAGCCTGTCTACCCTCCTCAGCCGTCCACTGACCCTAACATCGGTGCCATCCAAGCTGAGCAAGCAGCGGTGGAACTGGCAGAGGAGGCATATAAAGCCTCCAAGGCTTCCATTAAGGAAGCCATGCCAGCCACTGCTGTCCAGCCAGCTACCCCTGAATGCACTCCTGAAGCTACAGGGGTGCAGCAGCAATCCAAGGGTCCATTATTTACCTTGAAGGGTGCTAAAGGGACTCCTTCTGTATCATCTAAGAGGGGGTCCCTGAGAATAAAGCTGAGGAAACTGACTCCAGCCGGGGAGGATGGAGTAAAAGCCCTCAGCCAAGAGGAGCCCAGGGGTGACCCACTAGAAGGAACATCAGATTCTGGGTGGGTTATCCCTGTTAAGGAAATAGATCTATTCCTTGAGAGCACCCTTCATGGACAAAAGAAAAGGAAGGTGCGGCTGGCCTTGGAGAGGCGGAAGAATATGTCGTTTATTCTCCACTCTCTCCAGCAATATCTAGTGGTCAGCACTAGGGCCAAGAATTCTGGGACTGCGGAGCATCTCCGCGTCCGGAAATTCTATAAAATGTGCGTGTCCTATCAGCAGTCTCAAGGGTCTGAGGAACGCACAATTCCTGACACGCAGTAATGGCTTTGCACATCAGCACGCTAAATACCAATGGCTGTCAAGACAGTTTCCGCAGGTTCCAGGTACTCTCCTATTTATATCAGGGAGGGTACTCTGTGAGCTTCCTGCAGGAAACTCACACCACTCCAGAGGCTGAGGCCTCGTGGCAACTGGAGTGGAGAGGCAGGGTCTTCTTCAGCCACTTCACATCGGCGTCATGTGGAGTGGTGACCCTGTTCTCAGAGTCTTTTCAGCCAGAGCTGCTGCTTGTGAAAGCTGTTATCCCAGGCCGTCTAATCCACCTCCGGGTCCGAGAGCAGGGTAGCATCATTAACCTAGTTAATATATATGCCCCTGCTGGAGGGCCCGAGAGAGTGAGGTTCCTCGCCAGACTGTACCAGTTTTTGGAGACGGTTGACGCAGATGAGTGTTTGGTACTCGGGGGTGATTTCAACTGCACCCTCGACGCTCTGGACCGGAATAGTCCAGAGCCGTACCCGCCTTCTGCGTCAGCCCTGCGGGAGATCATCGCCCGCTTCTCCCTGGAGGACATCTGGCGAGAGCAGAACCCAGGGGCATCAGACGGTTTCACCTACGTCAGGGTGAGAGCCGGTCTGGTGTCCCACTCCCGGATCGACAGGCTATATATATCTAGTCACTATATGTCACGAGTCGGTTCTTGTGCCATTAGGCTGGCTCCGTTCACAGACCACAACTGTGTGTCTGTGACGGTGGCGCTAACGCCAACAGCGCCACGAGCTGCCTATTGGCACTTCAACAATGCTTTGTTGAAGGACCAGGGGCTCGTGACATTGATCCGGGAGTTTTGGACGGACTGGAGGGGTTGCAAGGGGGACTTTGCCACGTTAAAACTGTGGTGGGACGTGGGCAAGGTTCATTTGCGACTTCTGTGTCAGGAATATACCAAGGGTGCGAGTGGGCAGCGCGAAGCTGAGTTGGAGTCACTCCGGGGGGTAGGTACTCCATCTGGAGCAGAGGCTGTTAACTTGTAGGGACCAATCCCTGCAGAGCGAGTATGTAGAGAGGAAGGGTGTCCTCTGTGACCTGGAACTACACCAGGCCAAGGGGGCATACGTGCGCAGCCGCTTAGGTTTTCTCAAAGATCTAGACCGCGGCTCGCGCCTCTTCTACTCACTGGAGAAAAAGGGGGGTAACAGTAGGCACATCACCTGTCTTCTAGATGAAGACGGTGCCCCCTTACAGATCCGGAGAGTATTTGGGACCAGATCGCAACTTTTATAAAGATCTTTACTCTCCGGATCCCATTTCTCCAGACGCCTGCAGGGTGCTATGGGAGGGGCTCCCCACAGTCAGTGAGGGTGTAAGAGAGCGGCTTGATATACCACTATCTTTTCAAGAGCTCTCTGAAGCCCTCCGTGCCATGTCCTGTGAGAAGTCTCCAGGACTGGACGGACTGACTGTAGAGTTTTTCCAATTGTTCTGGGAGACTCTGGGACCTGATTTCCATCTGGTCCTTGTGGAAGCCCTGGAGACCGGGGAGATGCCCCTGTCTTGTCGCAGGGCAGTACTTGCCCTGCTGCCCAAAAAGGGGGATCTCCGGCTTATTAAGAACTGGCGACCGGTCTCTCTGCTCAGCACGGACTACAAGATTGTAGCTAAAGCCATCTCGCTTAGACTTGGGTCTGTGCTGGCAGAATTGGTTCACCCTGACCAGTCCTATGCGATCACGAGCCGGACTATCTTTGATAGTATCTTTCTGGTCCGGGATCTATTGCATTATTCTCGCAGGACTGGTCTGTCACTCGCCTTTCTCTCTTTAGATCAAGAGAAGGCGTTTGACAGGGTGGACCATGGTTACCTCATAGCCACTCTGCAAGCGTACGGCTTTGGTCCACAGTTTGTGGGCTTTATAAGAACGCTGTACGCCTCTGCAGAGTGTTTACTTAAAATCAATTGGTCCCTAACAGCACCTTTGGTATTTGGACGAGGGGTGCGTCAAGGATGTCCCTTGTCTGGACAGTTATATGCACTGGCCATCGAGCCTTTCCTCTGCCTACTGAGGAAAAGGCTCACAGGGCTGGTGCTAAAAGATCCAGACATGCGGATTGTACTTTCAGCTTATGCTGATGATGTGCTCCTCGTGGCCCAGGATCCAGTTGATCTTGAGCTGGCAAAACAGTGCCAGGAGGTATATTCAGCTGCCTCCTCCGCTCAGATCAACTGGTCCAAATGATCAGGCCTTTCAGAGGGTAATTTACAGGTAGACTCTTTTCCTCCCACGTTTTGTGACATCACGTGGGAGGCAGATGTCATTAAATATCTGGGGGTCTACCTGTCCGCTGCGGACGCTTCCGTCCCAGACAACTGGAGGGAGTTAGAGGGCAGTGTCCTCTCTCATCTGGGACGATGGAGGGGTCTAGCAAAAATGCTTTCCCTTAGGGGGCGGACTCTAGTGGTGAATCAGCTGGTGGCTTCTCAGATCTGGCACCGGCTGATTTGTCTGAGTCCGCCCCCTAGTTTGTCACCAATATCCAGAGGAATTTGTTAGATTTCCTCTGGATGGGAAGGCATTGGGTCTCTGCAGGGGTGGCAAGTCTGCCTTTGGTGGAGGGTGGACAGGGAGTAGTTTGTGTGTGCTCCCAGTTGTCCACCTTCCGCCTTCAGTACCTGCAGAGATACCTATATGCAGATCCCTCTCCGCAGTGGTGCGCACTGGCATCCAGCTTTTATCGCCAGTTGCGCAACCTGGGGTATGACCGGCAATTATTTCTGATCGGGCCCGAGGGGTTTGGGAGAGACCTCTCTGTGTTGCCGGCATACTACCAGGAAACCCTCAAGGCCTGGAGCATGGTCTCCGTGACCAGGCAGGGCGTGCCTTTGGGGGATGAAATATTCATGGAGCCCCTGCTATTTAATCCAGCAGTGGGGGCTCCAATGTTACAGTCCCCCTGTATCATCCGCCGCCTTAGTCATGCACGGATGACCCGAGTTGGGGATCTCCTGGAATACGGGCGTTCTGATTGGGTGTCACCCCAGGAGCTTGCGCTCCGTTTGGGATATGTGACGCCCAAAGTCTCAGGGCGCTTGCTCCAGGAGATTAGGGATGCCATCTCCCCCGACTCACGCACCTTCCTTCGCGGGGCTTTGCAGGCCGGAGTGCCACATGCACCTTTCAACACCCCTGCTCCGGCTGTTTGCATTGGACACAAGCCCCGTGTTTCCCCTCAGGCTCCTCCTGTCCCCAACCTCTCAAAGTTGAGGGACATACCCTCGGCATGCTTTCGCGGCATGCCGAGGAAGAGCTTATATTCTCTCGTGCTCCATACAGTGCACTTCCTTGCCCTCGTGACCCGTCCCGATACCATCTGGAGGCGGGTCCTACCAGCTGACGAGGGCAAGAGGCCCCGGTGGAGGGAACTTTATTCTGATTTAGTTCCACGACCCACCGGGGACTTGAGTTGGAGAGTGCTCCATGGTGCACTGAGCACGGGAGAGTACTTAGCTAAATTCACGGACTCTCCCTCCACTTGTCCATTCTGTGGCAAGGGAGAGTCCGTGTATCATATTTATTTTAGTTGCGCCAGACTGCAGCCCCTCTTGTCACTCTTGAGGGGCCTCCTCCTGCAGTTCTGGCTGCATTTCTCCCCTCACATTTTTATTTTTGGGCGCCCAGTGTCCCGGGGCAATAAGGCCAGGGACCTCCTCGTCAACCTGCTCCTGGCATTAGCCAAATTGGCTATATATAAGTCCAGGAAGCAGTGTTTGATAGGGGGGGTTCCCTTGTCACCTGAGGCCATGTTCCGGGTGCTGGTGCGCTCCCGTATCCGGGCAGAGTATCACCTGGCTTTGTCCACTGGGGGAATGGATGAGTTTGTCTCCCAGTGGGCTGTAGATGGTGTGCTCTGCTCGGTATCCCCCCATTCGGTTTCTTTTTCTCTTAACCTCCTAAAATGATTTTTATTTAGTTTACAGATCATGTTTTTCATAATGTCAAAATACACTGTGCCAAGTTCAACCAATCCAATCTATTTGGGGCACCAACAGTCCACATTTAAAAAACCCAAACTTTTATTTTCTTAAATCTAAGTGCATTTGACTGACCGTCAATCAAAGTTCATTTGCTTGACCGCTAACCAGAGTGTGTGTCTTGCTTACAAGTACTGTGCCAAGTTCAACCAATCCAATCTATTTGGGGTACCAACAGTCCACATTTAAAAAACACAAACTTTTATTTTCTTAAATCTAAGTGCATTTGCCTGACCATCAATCAAAGTTCATTTGCTTGACCGCTACCCATAGTGTGTGTCCTGCTTACAAGTACTGTGCCAGAGAGCATGTTGTTTGCATGCTTGAGCTCTAAACAAAAGGCTTTTTAGGGTCTTAGTCCCTCAAATACAAGTTTTATTTTAACACTTTTCTGTTTATAAGCACTTTGTGCACGGTGTTGTTCATTTTTGGGAGTTTTTGTGGTATTTTTCTTAGTTTCATTTAAGTTTTAGTTTTCTGGGAGTCAGGCTCAACTCTCTATCTCAGGAGAGTTAGCTGTCTCCTAGGTACTTTGCCACACCCCTCCCTTAGCACTTCACCTTCACTCCTGGAACTTTTTTACTTTGACTTTTTTTTTCTTTTAAAAAGTTTATTAGGTTTTGTTGAAGTTTTGTTTGTTTGGTGTTGGGTTTTATGTTTTGGGGGAGAGAAGACAAGTAACATCTTTGTAGGCAGTGGGGGGAAAACAATTAGAAAAGGCTTTTTTTTAACATCTGACACAGAGACACAGAGGGGTTATAAAGCCTCTGTGTTCTCTGTGTTGTTGCAATTAGACACCTTGCAACAGGCCATTAACCCTTCCACTGCCAAGCATCATCTCTCTCTCTCCCTTAGTTTTGTCTTTTTGTTTCTTTTTCACACTTATATATTTTTAAAAAGAAAACAATAGAAAATCATAAAACAAAAAATAAAAATAAATAAAACAAATAAACTAAAAAAAAAAGGGTCTAAACATGAGGGATAAGACCATTAAGAAGCCTCAGGGGTCAAAAGGGGGAATAATGGCCCCTGAAAATCCTAACTGCAGCACTGCACAGCATAGGCCCCAAGCAGATAAGGCAGCCCCAGCTCCTGGTGGTTCTGCCAGCAGACCTACCCCTGTGGCTAATACCTGGTCACAGGTGGTTTCTGCTGGCCCCAGTATTACCACCGCTGGGGCTGAGGGGCAGATCACCAGGAAGCATGGGGTTAAATGTCAGATGTCTGGGGTCTACAGCATTGATATCTATCTGCGTGCTGCAGCTAATGTCATCAGCCCCTCTGTTATAGTAGCAGCCAGCAAAATGTACGGGAAAGCAGTTTTCTTTACCCGTACGCTGGCTGCTGCACACATACTTATACAGAGAGGCATCACAGTGGGGGGATTATATGTCCCAATAGAACCCCTGGAAGGGTTGGGCACAAAAGTAACACTCTCTAATGTGCCCCCCTTCCTACCAGACTCCCTCCTGCGCCCCCACCTGCTAACCCTAGGGGAAGTAAAAACAACATTTATTAAAATTCCCCTGGGGTGCAGAGAGAGAGCACTTCGTCATGTGCTCTCTTTCAAGAGGCAGGTACAAATGTGCCTGCCTCAGGGTGCAGAAAACATCGAGGGGTCTTTTGGGGTTCCATTTGAGGGGGTGCTCTACAGGATTTTTTACAGCACTACGGAGGTGCAGTGCTATCATTGCAAGGGGTTGGGGCATACACGTAGGAATTGTCCTAATGTAAAGCATCATGCCCCAGCCCCAGCAAATGGCACCTCCGTCAGTACAGCACCCATCCCCGCTGAGCCCATAACAGCGGGGACCTCAAGGGTCATAGCCCCCCCACAGAGCTCAGGCAAGGAGGCCGTTCCTCAAGCCACCACCACGGCCTCCAAACCCCCTTCTTCCCCAAAAAAGCCATCTGTGTCTGTGGTCTCCAGCAAGACTGCAGACACGGGGAAAAAGGGGAAGAATGTCACCGATCCTCCCAGTGTCACAGCTGCATCTCCCAAGTCCCAATCTGCCCCCACCATAATTACAACAGTTATTGTGGGGGCACAGTGTAAGCAGAGGGATAATAAGCCCTCTGCGGGGGAGGCAGCTAGTGGCAGCTCCTCTTCCAGGAGTGACGTCCCCAGGAAGAGGAAGCATAAAACCAACAGGGAGGTTGCTGATAAGTGGGAAGTGCTCTATAGTGGAGCACCTCCCTCTAAAAGCAAGAACAGGAACAAAACATCTCCTCCTCATCCGGTGACATTGTCTGGCCCGGTTATTAAGCTCAGCCAGCCGGTGCCAGACCACACATCTCTCTCTCCAGACCCTATAGGGGTTAATGTGGAAAAGGGTCTGGAGGAAAAGCAAGGGCAAGAGGGTCTCCCAAGTGAGGCAGGGGTAGACAAGAAAGATCAGGTTCTGCCTCTGGCCTTTGAGGGGGGTCCCAATAAAGCCCCTGCTGAATGGGTAGTCAGTGTCCCTGAGGTGCTGAGCTTCAAGGGCACCAGTCAGTCTCCTCCTCCAGTGTCACTCTCTAGTGACGTACCTCGGGCTTTGTTAGAGCCCCAGGCCGAGTCACTACTGGAGGGGGGGAATATAGGCATGACCCCCATTCAGGACCCCATGTATTTGTCTGTCAGGGGGGATGTGGCACAAGGGGAAGTGGAAATGGGGGAGGGTGATAAAACAGGTTTTCCTGTTAACATCATGGGAGAGCCTGTCTACCCTCCTCAGCCGTCCACTGACCCTAACATCGGTGCCATCCAAGCTGAGCAAGCAGCGGTGGAACTGGCAGAGGAGGCATATAAAGCCTCCAAGGCTTCCATTAAGGAAGCCATGCCAGCAAATGCTGTCCAGCCAGCTACCCCTGAATGCACTCCTGAAGCTACAGGGGTGCAGCAGCAATCCAAGGGTCCATTATTTACCTTGAAGGGTGCTAAAGGGACTCCTTCTGTATCATCTAAGAGGGGGTCCCTGAGAATAAAACTGAGGAAACTGACTCCAGCCGGGGAGGATGGAGTAAAAGCCCTCAGCCAAGAGGAGCCCAGGGGTGACCCACTAGAAGGAACATCAGATTCTGGGTGGGTTATCCCTGTCAAGGAAATAGATCTATTCCTTGAGAGCACCCTTCATGGACAAAAGAAAAGGAAGGTGCGGCTGGCCTTGGAGAGGTGGAAGAATATGTCGTTTATTCTCCACTCTCTCCAGCAATATCTAGTGGTCAGCACTAGGGCCAAGAATTCTGGGACTGCGGAGCATCTCCGGAAATTCTATAAAATGTGCGTGTCCTATAAGCAGTCTCAAGGGTCTGAGGAACGCACAATTCCTGACACGCAGTAATGGCTTTGCACATCAGCACGCTAAATACCAATGGCTGTCAAGACAGTTTCCGCAGGTTCCAGGTACTCTCCTATTTATATCAGGGAGGGTACTCTGTGAGCTTCCTGCAGGAAACTCACACCACTCCAGAGGCTGAGGCCTCGTGGCAACTGGAGTGGAGAGGCAGGGTCTTCTTCAGCCACTTCACATCGGCGTCATGTGGAGTGGTGACCCTGTTCTCAGAGTCTTTTCAGCCAGAGCTGCTGCTTGTGAAAGCTTTTATCCCAGGCCGTTTAATCCACCTCCGGGTCCGAGAGCAGGGTAGCATCATTAACCTAGTTAATATATATGCCCCTGCTGGAGGGCCCGAGAGAGTGAGGTTCCTCGCCAGACTGTCCCAGTTGTTGGAGACGGTTGACGCAGATGAGTGTTTGGCACTCGGGGGTGATTTCAACTGCACCCTCGACGCTCTGGACCTGAATAGTCCAGAGCCGTACCCGCCTTCTGCGTCAGCCCTGCGGGAGATCATCGCCCGCTTCTCCCTGGAGGACATCTGGCGAGAGCAGAACCCAGGGGCATCAGACGGTTTCACCTACGTCAGGGTGAGAGCCGGTCTGGTGTCCCACTCCCGGATCGACAGACTATATATATCTAGTCACTATATGTCACGAGTCGGTTCTTGTGCCATTAGGCTGGCTCCGTTCACAGGCCACAACTGTGTGTCTGTGACGGTGGCGCTAACGCCAACAGCGTCACGAGCCGCCTATTGGCACTTCAACAATGCTTTGTTGAAGGACCAGGGGCTCGTGACATTGATCCGGGAGTTTTGGACGGACTGGAGGGTTTGCAAGTGAGACTTTGCCACGTTAAAACTGTGGTGGGACGTGGGCAAGGTTCATTTGCGACTTCTGTGTCAGGAATATACCAAGGGTGCGAGTGGGCAGCACGAAGCTGAGTTGGAGTCACTCCGGGGAGAGGTACTCCATCTGGAGCAGAAGCTGTTCACTTGTAGGGACCAATCCCTGCAGAGCGAGTATGTAGAGAGGAAGGGTGTCCTCTGTGACCTGGAACGACACCAGGCCAAGGGGGCATACGTGCGCAGCCGCTTAGGTTTTGTCAAAGATCTAGACCGTGGCTCGCGCCTCTTCTACTCACTGGAGAAAAAGGGGGGTAACAGTAGGCACATCACCTGTCTTCTAGATGAAGACGGTGCCCCCCTTACAGATCCGGAGAGTATCCGGGATAGAGCCCGGAACTTTTATAAAGATCTTTACTCTCCGGATCCCATTTCTCCAGACGCCTGCAGGGTGCTATGGGAGGGGCTCCCCACAGTCAGTGAGGGTGTAAGAGAGCGGCTTGATATACCACTATCTTTTCAAGAGCTCTCTGAAGCCCTCCGTGCCATGTCCTGTGAGAAGTCTCCAGGACTGGACGGACTGACTGTAGTGTTTTTCCAATTTTTCTGGGAGACTCTGGGACCTGATTTCCATCTGGTCCTTGGGGAAGCCCTGGAGACCGGGGAGATGCCCCTGTCTTGTCGCAGGGCAGTACTTGCCCTGCTGCCCAAAAAGGGGGATCTCCGGCTTATTAAGAACTGGCGCCTGGTCTCTCTGCTCAGCACAGACTACAAGATTGTAGCTAAAGCCATCTCGCTTAGACTTGGGTCTGTGCTGGCAGAATTGGTTCACCCTGACCAGTCCTATGCGATCCCGGGCCGGACTGTCTTTGATAGTATCTTTCTGGTCCGGGATCTATTGCATTATTCTCGCAGGACTGGTCTGTCACTCGCCTTTCTCTCTTTAGATCAAGAGAAGGCGTTTGACAGGGTGGACCATGGTTACCTCATAGCCACTCTGCAAGCGTACGGCTTTGGCCCACAGTTTGTGGGCTTTATAAGAACGCTGTACGCCTCTGCAGAGTGTTTACTTAAAATCAATTGGTCCCTAACAGCACCTTTGGTATTTGGACGAGGGGTGCGTCAAGGATGTCCCTTGTCTGGACAGTTATATGCACTGGCCATCGAGCCTTTCCTCTGCCTACTGAGGAAAAGGCTCACAGGGCTGGTGCTAAAAGATCCAGACATGCGGATTGTCCTTTCAGCTTATGCTGACGATGTGCTCCTCGTGGCCCAGGATCCAGTTGATCTTGAGCTGGCAAAACAGTGCCAGGAGGTATATTCAGCTGCCTCCTCCGCTCAGATCAACTGGTCCAAATGCACAGGCCTTTTAGAGGGTAATTTACAGGTAGACTCTTTGCCTCCCACGTTTTCGTGACATCACGTGGGAGGCAGATGTCATTAAATATCTGGGGGTCTACCTGTCCGCTGCGGACGCTTCCGTCCCAGACAACTGGAGGGAGTTAGAGGGCAGTGTCCTCTCTCGTCTGGGACGATGGAGGGGTCTAGCAAAAATGCTTTCCCTTAGGGGGCGGACTCTAGTGGTGAATCAGCTGGTGGCTTCTCAGATCTGGCACCGGCTGATTTGTCTGAGTCCGACCCCCGAGTTTGTCACCAATATCCAGAGGAATTTGTTAGATTTCCTCTGGATGGGAAGGCATTGGGTCTCTGCAGGGGTGGCAAGTCTGCCTTTGGTGGAGGGTGGACAGGGAGTAGTTTGTGTGTGCTCCCAGTTGTCCACCTTCCGCCTTCAGTACCTGCAGAGATACCTATATGCAGATCCCTCTCCGCAGTGGTGCGCACTGGCATCCAGCTTTTATCGCCAGTTGCGCAACCTGGGGTATGACCGGCAATTATTTCTGATCAGGCCCGAGGGGTTTGGGAGAGACCTCTCTGTGTTGCCGGCATACTACCAGGAAACCCTCAAGGCCTGGAGCATGGTCTCCGTGACCAGGCAGGGCGTGCCTTTGGGGGATGAAATATTTACGGAGCCCCTGCTATTTAATCCAGCAGTGGGGGCTCCAATGTTACAGTCCCCCAGTATCATCCGCCGCCTTAGTCATGCATGGATGACCCGAGTCGGGGATCTCTTGGAATATGGGCGTTCTGATTGGGTGTCACCCCAGGAGCTTGCGCTCCGTTTGGGATATGTGACGCCCAAAGTTTCAGGGCGCTTGCTCCAGGAGATTAGGGATACCATCTCCCCCGACTCGCGCACCTTCCTTCGCGGGGCTTTGCAGGCCGGAGTGCCACATGCACCTTTCAACACCCCTGCTCCGGCTGTTTGCATTGGACACAAGCCCCGTGTTTCCCCTCAGGCTCCTCCTGTCCCCAACCTCTCGAAGTTGAGGGAAATACCCTCGGCATGCTTTCGCGGCATGCCGAGGAAGAGCTTATATTCTCTCGTGCTCCATACAGTGCACTTCCTTGCCCTCGTGACCCGTCCTGATACCATCTGGAGGCGGGTCCTACCAGCTGACGAGGGCAAGAGGCCCCCTTGAGTTGGAGAGTGCTCCATGGTGCACTGAGCACGGGAGAGTACTTAGCTAAATTCACGGACTCTCCCTCCACTTGTCCATTCTGTGGCAAGGGAGATTCCGTGTATCATATTTATTTTAGTTGCGCCAGACTGCAGCCCCTCTTGTCACTCTTGAGGGTCCTCCTCCTGCAGTTCTGGCTGCATTTCTCCCCTCACATTTTTATTTTTGGGCGCCCAGTGTCCCGGGGCAATAAGGCCAGGGACCTCCTCGTCAACCTGCTCCTGGCATTAGCCAAATTGGCTATATATAAGTCCAGGAAGCAGTGTTTGATAGGGGGGGTTCCCTTGTCACCTGAGGTCATGTTCCGGGTGCTGGTGCGCTCCCGTATCCGGGCAGAGTACCACCTGGCTTTGTCCACTGGGGGAATGGATGAGTTTGTCTCCCAGTGGGCTTTAGATGGTGTGCTCTGCTCGGTATCCCCACATCCGGTTTCTTTATCTCTCAACCTCCTAAAATGATTTTTCTTTAGTTTACAGAACAGTTTTTCTCATAATTTTAAAATACACTGTGTCAAATTCAACCAATCCAATCTATTTGGGGTACCAACAGTCCACATTTAAAAAAAAATTACAGGCAGAGGCAGGACACCCCGCAGAGGCCGTCGTGGTCGTGGTGCTGTGATTCCCTTTGGCCCTACAATAATGCCCAGTGTTCAGAGGCCAGTTACCCTGAACTTGAAAAGTTCAGAGGACGTAGTTGACTGGCTAACACAGGACACCCAATCTTCTACAGCTTCCGCTTGGAACATTGACGCACCATCCTCCTCCAGCTTAGCTTCGGGCACCTCTCAAGTTACCACTCACCCGCCTGCCGCCACCACCAACACTAGTACCACAGCCAATTCAATTGATCAGTCAGAAGAGTTATTTACACATCAGTTTGAAGAAATGAGTGATGCGCAACCATTATTGCCAGAGAATGTGAATAACAGGGATATGTCTCAGTCAGGCAGTATTACACACATGTACGTACTATGTGATGATGATGATGATGATGTACCCGCTGCTGCTTCCTTTGTTCAGTTGTCATATACAAGTGAGGCGGGTGATGATGATGACGATGCGTCCGTGGATGTCACGTGGGTGCCCGTTAGAAGAGAAGAAGAACAGGGGGAAAGTTCAGATGGGGAGACAGAGAGGAGGAGGAGATGTCTTCGCAACGAGCTAGTGGCACAGTCAGACAGCATGCATCAGCACCCGGGGTCAGCCAGACAGCACGCCAATCAACGCATGCTGTTGCCACCACCAGAATGCCGTCACCGCCGAGCTCAGCAGTGTGGCATTTTTTTTGTGTGTCTGCCTCTGACAACAGCGATGCCATTTGCAACCTGTGCCAAAAGAAACTGAGTTGTGTGAAGTCCAACACCCACCTAGGTACAACTGCTTTGCGAAGGCACATGATGTCACATCACAAACGCCAATGGGATCAACACATGAGTACAAGCTGCACACAAACTCAAAGCTTCCATACTCCTCCTGGTCCAGCATCTTCATCCACATCAACCACTGTTGTCCTCCTTGCCCCCTCTCAACTCTCCACCACTCCGTCTCTCGCCTCTTGCTGTTCCTGCTCATCTCCCCACAGTCAGGTGTCTGTCAAGGGCATGTTTGAGCGTAAGAAGCCAATGCCACAAAGTCACCCCCTTGCCCGGCGTCTGACAGCTGGCTTGTCTGAACTCTTGGCCCGCCAGCTTTTACCATACAAGCTGGTGGAGTCTGAGGCGTTCAAATTTTTTAGCGATTGGGATACCGCAGTGGAAGGTACCCGGCCGAAATTTCTTTGCCCAAAAGGCAATCCCCAACCTGTACTCAATTGTGCAAAAGGAAGTAATGGCATCTCTGGCACACAGTGTTGGGGCAAGGGTCCATCTGACCACTGATACCTGGTCTGCAAAGCATGGTCAGGGCAGGTATATCACCTACACTGCGTATTGGGCAAACCTGCTGACGCCTGCCAAGCATGGAATGCGTGGCTCTGCAGAGGAGTTGGTGACACCGCCACGACTTGCAGGCAGGCCTGCTGCCACCTCCTCTACTCCTCCTACTCCATCCTCTTCCATAACCTCCTCAGCTGAGTCCTCTTCTGCTGCTGCGTCTTGCTCCACATCAACGGCACCCCCCCCCAGCTCCCCAGATACTATTCCACATCCCGGATACGGCAGTGTCATGCCGTCTTGGGGTTGACTTGCCTCAAAGTAGAGAGTCACACCAGGCCAGCACTCCTGTCCGCCCTGAACGCCCCGGTGGATTAATGGCTGACTCCGAACCAACTAGAGATTGGCAAAGTGATTTGTGACAACGGAAGAAATTTGTTGGCGGCATTGAATTTGGGCAAGTTGACGCATGTGCCGTGCATGGCACATGTGTGTAATCTGAGCGTACAACGCTTTGTCCATAAGTATCCTGGCTTACAGGAAATCCTGAAGCAGGCCAGAAAGGTGTGTGGCCATTTCAGGCGTTCCTACACGGCCATGGCGCACTTTTCAGATATCCAGCGGCGAAACAACATGCCAGTAAGGCGCTTGATTTGTGACAGCCCCACACGTTGGAATTCAACACTCCTAATGTTCGACCGCCTGCACCAACAAGAAAAATCCATCAACGAGTATTTGTATGACCGGGGTGCTAGGACAGCCTCTGCGGAGCTGGGGATTTTTTTGCCACGTTACTGGATGCTCATGCGCAATGCCTGTAGGCTCATGCGTCCTTTTGAGGAGGTGACAAACCTTGTCAGTCGCACCGAAGGCACCATCAGCGACATCATACCATTTGTTTTATTCCTGGAGCGTGCCCTGCGAAGAGTGCTGGATCAGGCCGTAGATGAGCGTGACGAGGAAGAGGAAGAGTTGTGGTCACCATCACCACCAGAAACAGCCTTATCAGCATCGCTTGCTAGACCTGCGGCAACGCTGGAAGAGGATTGTGAGGAAGAGGAGTCAGAGGAGGAATATGGCTTTGAGGGGGAGGAGGAAGACCAATCACAACAGGCATCCCAGGGTGCTCGTTGTCACCTATCTGGTACCCGTGGTGTTGTACGTGGCTGGGGGGAAGAACATATCTTCAGCGAGATCACTGAGGACGAGGAAGGGGACATGACTAGCTCGGCATCCAACCTTGTGCAAATGGGGTCTTTCATGTCGCAGGACCCTTGTATAAAAAGGCTGAAGGGGAACGACCTGTACTGGGTGTGCATGCTACTAGACCCCCGGTATAAGCAGAAAGTGCCTGATTTGTTACCAAATTACCGCAAGTCAGAAATGATGCAGCAGGTCCAAAACAAATTAACAAGTATGCTTTACACAGCATATAAGGGTGATGTCACAGCACAAGGGCAATATAACAGGGGAAGAGGTGAAAGTAATCCACCTCCCACGACCATGCCGGCAAGGACAGGACGTTTAAAAGACGTGTTGTTGATGGAGGACATGCGGACCTTTTTCAGTCATACGCATCGCATCAGCCCTTTGGGATCCACCCTCAGAGAACGACTTGACCGATAGGTAGCAGACTACCTCGCCTTAACTGCAGATATCGACACTCTGAGGAGCGATGAACCCCTTGACTACTGGGTATGCAGGCTAGACCTGTGGCCTGAGCTATCCCAATTTGCAATTGAACTTCTGGCCTGCCCCGCTTCAAGTGTCCTGTCAGAAAGGACCTTCAGTACAGCAGGAGGTTTTGTCACCGAGAAGAGAAGTCGCCTAGGGCAAAAAAGTCTAGATTGCCTCGCCTTTATAAAGATGAATGAGGGATGGATCCCGAAGGGACTGACACTGGGCGATACATTCGACTGAAAAAGGCCTGATGAGATGAGCTGCCTTCGGCTATAAATGGTCCACACGCTGCTGTATGTTATCTGTGAATGCCGGATGACTTGCGTGAATTATCCGCCACCAACTAGGTTACAAGAAGAGGCTATGTTTTATGGCACTTTCTGCCTGGGGAACAAAGGTCAATTTTTCTGTCCGGCTGCAACAATATCTAATTTTCGAATTTCAATTTTTATGTCAGAAGGCGTACGGCATGTAATGGAAAAGAAAGCATATTGAACAGTCTTGCATAACACAACAGTTGTGCAAAAATACATATTTACAATGAAGACATTTTGTTAAAATTAGGTGGCTAGGCCTTATTTTTTTTACTTTTTTGGTTAATACATTTTCTTTTTTTTTTTACTGTGATTGCAATTTTTAAGAGAAACCTAAGACATGGTAAAACAGACAATAGTAAAGAGTATATCAGCAGTTAACACCAAAGTCCTATTATCTATCATCACTCCAGCAGTAGCCTATTATTTACAATATCTAACCTGCTCAATCGCCCTTGTGTTACCCTAGGGCAGGCTTCAGTAGTCGACCTCTCCTTTCCTCGGATGATTTTGCCGCCAGTTGCTTCTGAAGGGTCTCCTCCAGGGCTCCCCCACTCCGGTCCTTACCCCCGAGTCGCTTCAACCATTAACAAATGTTTTATTATATTAGGGGGGCACTAAATGGGGATGTTATCCAGGGATCCCAAATTGTCTGGAACTGGGTGATTCTATCCAAGACTACATGGTTAAATCTCTCGTTGAGCAGTAAATAGTTGATTTTTTTTATTAATTCCTGAAAGTTTTAATTTGGGGTTTTCCAACTACTAGCTATGTGTATTTTTTTCTTTAATAAAATATTTTATTAGGTCAATCTAAAACATTTTAGAAGCTAGTAAGCATGTTTCTTCCCATAGTCTTATGACTGCCGAACACTCCCACCAGACATGAATAAATGTAGTCTCATTACCACTGTTCCTAAAACATGAGCTGCTCCGTTTTGGATCCCATTTATTAGCTTAAAAGGAGTAATATATGTCCTGTGTAGGACCTTTATTGAAGTCTCAAGCAGACTATAATTTAAAGATCCCTACTTAAGTCTTGCCAACTTTTATCCCATGTGCTGTCTGCCAACTCGGTGCCCAAATCCCTCTCCCAGGCTTTGGTATAGTCTGGTTTGTTTGCCCATGAGTTTTCATTAAATAGTTCATACATGAGGCTAATAATACCAGGCTGAAAGGGGGAATACCTAAATTTTTTGAGTAGCCAGGTGTTTCTTTGGGGGGTTCCCCTACCACTTATCGTATATATAAAATGATGTATCCTGCAAAAATTATAGTGTTCAGCCAGGGGTAAATTGTATCTATCTCTCACCCACTCAAAGGTCATTATTTTGTCGTCATGCCACCATGGACCAACCCTTAGTAGGTTCTGAGACTTTCACCAACTGAGAGAGCTTTCCAGAAGATGTATCTTAAAGTGGGGATTGGGTACGATAGGGGTAAAATCTGATACCCGAGTGTCCAGTTTTTGTGTCCAGTTCATCTCCGTCCATATTTTTAATGAGTGCTTAATCAGTGGGTTTTTCAAGTTTCTCAAAAAAGTATACAGGCCTGGAATCCATATTACTGTATCCCATGTATAAGGTGACATGCTTACATTTTCCATAAATACCCAGAGCGGCTGATGTGTTTTGGAGAATGCGCCAGAGGAATGAAAGCCAGCTGCGCTGCCTTGTAATACAGTTTGAGATTCGGGTCCCTACCCTCTTTTGGAAAGACTATGAAGTCGGCCTGATTCAATTAAGGGGGCATAGGTTCTCCATTTAGTATAGCGTTAAACAAAGATGTTAGGTGCGGTGGGTAAGCAAGGGCTCAAATTTCTTATAGTACAGATGAGTAAAACCGTCTGGCCCTGGGGACTTGCCAAATTTAAGATCTTGGATTGCAGATTTAACTTCCTCTTGGGATATGTCTAGGTTCAAGCTGTCCAATTGAGGTACAGGTATTTTGTGGACTTCTTGCTGTAGTAGTAAGGACTCTATGTCAGATCCGCTGCAGCGGGATTGGGATGAATATATGGTCTGATCGAAGTTTTGAAATGTTTCTTGGATAGCATTGGGGCTAAAGGAGGTTTGGTCATCAGGTAGTCTAAAGATACTGTATATTATGTCCTCTCTTGGGGGGTAAAGACACTAATAATTCCTCCAATAAAATTCTGTTTTTTTTTTGTGGGCAAGGTCCCTGGTTAGCCCCTTGGGTTATCTGTTAAAAAGAGTGGTGCAGAGACTGTGGGGGCTGTTAGCCTCCTTGTTTCAGCTTTATTAAGGTGTAATTGTACAGCGTTTGACTCAAGTAGCTGCATGTGCTGGGTCATTTTGGCTTAATTACTGGGCCCTTGTCCTGCCAAGATGGCGACCGTCAGTCCATGGGCCTCTATGTCCCCTTCACTACCTTTGTCCCCGCTTGTGTGCTTATTTGGGATGGCCCCCCTTTATATCTCTGGCCCGTGGCCTTGTAAGGGTCGCCCCCTCAATCTCTGAGTGTGGATATGCAGGGATGGGGCATTGAATCAGGCCTACCTTCTTCTCTGCTCGCTGCAAGATCAACAATACCTAATTTTTCAGGCAAGTGTACATGACTAATTTTTCTGGCCTCTGGTGCTGCACTGTGGCTTCAACAACCAAACCCCAAAAAAATGCACATAACAGGGATTAAACTGATAGGAGTAGTACTACTTAACACACCACTCATATCTGGTGTAACAGTAGTGTACATTTAAAACAAAAAAAAAAATTCTACTGTAATAGATTGCATAGCAGTTAGTTGTCTGCAAGCGTGTGTGTCAGACCTACATCATCTACTCTACCAACTTCTGCAAGTGCACAGTGCCACTCATATCTGTTGTCACAGTAGCTTGGACGCATAGTACCGATCTGTCAAAACCTGTAATGATGCCCCCTTTCCCCATTGCTTTTTCTGCTGTTTATGGAACCATTGGCCTCATTAATAAGGAAAGCTGAAAATATTAAAGGTATAAAAATAGGAAATAACGATTACAAAATAATGCTATTTGCTGACGATATCATGCTAACATTAACAGACCCAATAGATTCCTGCGCCAATTTACAATCTTTGTTAACTGATTTTGGTAGAGTTTGGTATTTTAAAATAAATCCTCTGAAATCAGACATTATTCACAATTTTATAGAGCAAGATTTATTAAACAAATTAAAAAAAAATGTGCATTTAATTGGAACACAAAGCATGTCACTCATTTAGGTATAAAATGTACGTTCCAAAATAATAAAATTATAGTTAATAATATAACAGAAATACTAAAACAGATCAGAATATTATTATACGACTGGAATACATTAAGATTCTCATGGTCGGCTAGAATAGCCATAGTTAATATGAGTATCGTCCCCAAAATAACATATTTACTTAGTTGTGTCCCCGAAAAAGTTCCGGAATATATTATTAAAATAATTCAGCAAATATTAGATAAATTTATATATGCAGGGAAAAAAGTGAGAGTTAAAAAAACTATAACAAATAGAAAGTTTGATCTGGGAGGTATGGGATCTCCAGATATGAAAATGATTAGTGAAAATATAGCAATATCTCATATAATTAACATGAATCTAAAACACAGGATAATAGGATGGAAAATCATCGAGGAAGATCTTGTGGGAATTATCCCAATAAGAACACTTTTGGGGAAATTTAATGGAAAAGAAACAATTTGGGAGAAATTACCAGAAGGTATTAGATCGATTATAAAATTCTGGGGGAAAAGCAATATTAAAACAGAGTTATTTCATATACCTTCAGCATCTATACCTATAGACATATTAAGAGATAAATCATTTAATATAGAAGTGAACTTATTGGAAAAAGCTTCAATTTTGCATATAGCTGATCTATATCCAGAAGGCAGCTTAGTAAAGCAAAGGGAACTACAGGAGAAAGGGGTACCAAAATCTTTCTCTTGGATAAAATATGGAATAATGTTGGAAAAAATGAAACAAAAGGGATTCATATGCGATAAAATAGAAAAATTGTATGATTTGGAAGCAATTTTGATTAAAGGTCAGGTGAACCATCTGGTATCTAAAATTAGTAAAAGTAGGATTAAACTTATGAAATTTGGAAAAACAAAGTGTATAAAAGATTGGGAAGACAACCTTAATATAGATTATAACGAGCAAGAATGGTTAAGGGCTTTTAGGTTAATAAAGAAATCCTCTATTAATACCATGTATAGAGAGGTCTACTTTAAACTGATACAAAAGTGGTACTTGTTTCCTGTAATTATGAATAAGTTTGATTCCCAAAAATCTTCACTATGCTGGAAAGGCTGTGGCAAAGAAGGCAATGCACATCATATTTGGTGGGAATGTGATAAGATAAGAAAATTTTGGGAAAAATGTTGTGGACACCTGACGATAATTGCTGGGACAAAATGTCTGTGTTCCCCGGAATTAGTATTGTTCCATATAGGGATCGAAATTTTTTTCCCCAGTAATAAATTACTGATATCCCATATATTACTGATCATTAAAGCAATGGTAGTTAAATATTGGAATAAATTGGAAATCCCTAAGTGGAAAGAGATCATCAATAAAATTAATTATAATAAGGATTTGATGAAAGAAAATATTAATGAAAAATCCAAGAAAATAAACACTATTAATTGGATCATTTGGGAGCAGTATATGGACAAATATTAACGGGGATCACGGAAAAAGTAATAACTGAAGCATATGGACATCGACGATTTCTAGATTTTCTTTTTTTTTTTTTTTTTTTAACATTGATAATTGGCCCAGAGATATTTTTATTAGCATTAAATATTGGTCAATTGTAAATAAGGACTGTCTTACTCGGTCACGGATTGTTGTGTTGTACCTGTGTGTCTTGTATCTGTTGGGGAAATGTTTTCTTGTTTTTTTAATTATATTCTGATGTATGTATGTTTAAAAAAAAAAAAAAAAAACATGTAATGATGAATGAGGTCTAGAGTAGCCTGGTTCCCTTATCCTCTACAGGTTGAGACCTAATGTTTGGGTGACTCCAGACCAACACATGGGTACAAGCAGCACACAAACTCAAAGCCGCTATCCTCCTCCTGGTGCAGCATCATAAGCCACATCAACCACTGCTGTCCTCCTTGCCCCCTCTCAACCATCCGCCACTCCATCTCTCACCTTGAGCATTTCTTGCTCATCTGCCCATAGTCAGGTGCCTGTAAAGGACATGTTTGAGCGTAAGAAGCTAATGTCACAAAGTGCCCCAAAATTGAAGTGATACGACCAACAAAGCATCTTTTTCCATCTCCTGGTTCTAAAAATCCAGGCCTTATACACGCCCCCTGATAGGTGACGTAACAAGTATTAAACTGATAAGAGTAGTACTTACAAACACGCCACTCCTATCTGGTGGCACCTTTGACTGCACGTGCCGTGCCCCAAAATTGAAGTGATACGACCAACAAAGCATCTTTTTCCATCTCCTGGTTCTAAAAATCCAGGCCTTATACACGCCCCCTTATAGGTGACGTAACAAGTATTAAACTGATAAGAGTGGTACTTACAAACACGCCACTCCTATCTGGTGGCACCTTTGACTGCACGTGCCGTGCCCCAAAATTGAAGTGATACGACCAACAAAGCATCTTTTTCCATCTCCTGGTTCTAAAAAATCCAGGCCTTATACACGCCCGCTGATAGGTGACATAACAAGTATTAAACTGATAAGAGTAGTACTTACAAACACGCCACTCCTATCTGGTGGCACCTTTGACTGCACGTGCCGTGTCCCAAAATTTAAGTGATACGACCAACAAAGCATCTTTTTCCATCTCCTGGTTCTAAAAATCCAGGCCTTATACACGCCCCCTGATAGGTGACGTAACAAGTATTAAACTGATAAGAGTAGTACTTACAAACACGCCACTCCTATCTGGTGGCACCTTTGACTGCACGTGCCGTACCCCAAAATTGAAGTGATACGACCAACAAAGCATTTCTTTCCATCTCCTGGTTCTAAAAATCCAGGCCTTATACACGCCCCCTGATAGGTGACATAACAAGTATTAAATTGATAAGAGTAGTACTTACAAACACGCCACTCCTATCTGGTGGCACCTTTGACTGCACGTGCCGTACCCTAAAATTGAAGTGATACGACCAACAAAGCATCTTTTTCCATCTGCTGGTTCTAAAAATCCAGGCCTTATACACGCCCCCTGATAGGTGACGTAACAAGTATTAAACTGATAAGAGTAGTACTTACAAACACGCCACTCCTATCTGGTGGCACCTTTGACTGCACGTGCCGTGCCCCAAAATTCAAGTGATACGACCAACAAAGCATCTTTTTCCTTCTCCTGGTTCTAAAAATCCAGGCCTTATACACGCCCCCTTATAGGTGACATATCAAGTATTAAACTGATAAGAGTAGTACTTACAAACACGCCACTCCTATCTGGTGGCACCTTTGACTGCACGTGCCGTGCCCCAAAATTGAAGTGATACGACCAATAAAGCATCTTTTTCCATCTCCCGGTTCTAAAAATCCAGGCCTTATACACGCCCCCTGATATGTGCTGTAACAGGTTTTAAACTGATAAGAGTAGTACTTACAAACACACCTGATAATAATGCAGAGAGAGGCAATGCAGTGAGAGGAGTCTGAAGAAGAGGAGTCAGAGGAGGAAGGTGGCTTTGAGGAGGTGGAAGACCAAACACAGCAGGCGTCCCAGGGGGCTTGTTGTCACCTTTCGGGGACCCTTGGTGTTGTACGTGGCTGGGTGGAGGAAGAGACCTTCAATGACATCAGTGAGGACAAGGAACGGGACATGGCTAGCTTGGTATCCAACCTTGTGCAAATGGGGAGTTTGCGGTTGTGCAAATGGACTGTTTGTGGTTGTTTGTGGTGCGTTAAACGGGGAGTTTGGTCTGTCACTGTGAAGCGGGCCTAACCCTTACACTACCTGATCGATACAACATCATACCTGATGTTTAAAGCACGTTATTTCAAACAATTTAGGAATGTTAGGTAATTTATGCCCTTTATGGCTTAAAACCAGACTCTGCATCAACTATGTAATTTTCCATGGGAGTTTTGCCATGGATCCCCCTCCGGCATGCTACAGTCCAGGTGTTAGTCCCGTTGAAACAACTTTCCCATCACTATTGTGGCCAGAAAGAGTCCCTGTGGGTTTTAAAATTCACCTGCCCCTTGAAGTCTATGGCGGTTCGCCGATGTTCGCCAGTTCGCGAACATTTGCGGCGGTTCACGTTTGCGGTTCGCGAACCGAAAATTTTAGGTTCGCGACATCACTAGTTACCAATAAAAGTTAATAATAATAATAATAATAATAACCAGTTTCACCAACAGAGGAGAATTCAGGATATCAACAGATAGGCTTACAACCTGGTGGATGCAGGTTGTTAACTTTCAGATTTTGTTTTGAAAAAGCATTATGAGAGCTTGCTGAAAAAGGGCTCTCTTTTTCACCTATGTCTTTTTATGATATGTTCAAATGGACTAAAGATGTTCATTTGTTTGCCAGAAAACTTCTATTGGTAAAACATTGTGAACTTATGAGTCTTACCCCTGGGGAACAAAGTTAATATTACAGTGGTTACAATGCTCTAATAGAGATTTGTCAGAATTAGATGGAGGTGTTGGACCCTATACCAAATTTAAACCTAGAAGTACCTACTCCCCAAGTTTTACTTTGTCACCTGAAATGGAGGTATTCATATCCTTGGTATGCAAGGATCTGGAAACATTGTCATTAAAAACAGAATTACCTTTTATAATTTGACCAAACAGGAATGGATGGCTTTGATAGAACTTCAAAACAAGCTCAATGTTTTAATTAAACGCTCTAATAAAGGGGGGGGGGGGGTACCCTGCTGTTTAAATGTTCTCATTACCATTTTGAGAAAATAAGGATGTTGGAGAACGAACAATGTTATAAATATCTGGCACATGACCCAGCAGGTAAATTCACATTTGAGTTGGTTTCAATACTAAGGGATGGTATAGCTGATGATGTGCTTTCTAGACAAGAGTACATTTTTTTGCTAAATAAACATCCTACTCTACCTACATTCTATTCTATTGCAAAAAGCAGGCCAATCCACCCGGTAGGCCGATAGTCTCGGGGATCAACAGTCTCACAGAAAATCCAAGTATATATATTGACAACATTTTGAGATCTTTCATCATTGTTTTAACTTCTTTTGTTCAAGATACTAAAAATGTATTACAACGATTGGATAATGAATTGCTTTTTGGATTGGATGTTGAATCATGATTTTATGGGATGTCCATGAGAACAAATCTGTATTTAGGGTAGTGGGAGGATCAAATTGTCTTTGTAGATAGTATGCATCCCTCGCTTCGCTTTGCGAGGCCCGCAAAGTGTGACGACAGCTCGCAGTAAAACAACTACAGTATATATATGACTAGCGACTTGCCCGTCAAAAGTGATAGGACAAAAATTTTAAGGATATGAATGCAGTCCTTCGGCGCTCATCATGAGCCCCGCACTAAACACCTTTGGACTTGACTGCAATGAGCAGACCTAACTGCAATGAATTGCTTGCGAGGCAAGTAAGACATAGACAATCGCCGCCATTTTAGTGTGCACAACACAGTAACTTGCAAATAACAACATAATGCAGTTGCGGGGCTGGAGGCCCACAGGACTTAGCTGCAATGAGCACAGAAGGAGCTCATTGCATTACTCACAATGAGCGCCACAGGTGCTCATCGCAAGGCCAGCACAAAATTACGACCCGTAAGACTTCGGAACCGAAGCACGTAGATGGACTGTGGGCCTCGGAAAATTACGACATTAACGGCCAAACCACGGAACTCGAAAGACCTGCTAAAACCAACAAATATGCCTCAAATTAACTTACACACTTACACATAGCACAGGGGGAGAGCCAGGGACCCTGTGAGTGAGCTAGCAAGATAATTTAAACCATATTTTGAGTTTTTGAACACTTGTAAATCGGTGAGAAGTGACAGAAACATGGCGGCCGAAAAAACGTAAAATTTTTAAAACAGGATCAAAACGAGGCCGAAGCCAGTAACACTTACCCAAACAACGCTAGACACGAAAAATACATGAGACTTAGAAAATACATGACAGCAAAGCCAGTAACCCAGCAGAACAATGCCGGCACGTGGGACTTTGAAAATAAAACCGCCAGTCAGAGCACGCCATGCAAGGCTTCAGCAGAGACACAGAGAAGAAAGACACAGGGAAGGGACAGGGGGAAGAGGGTGGAAAGAGACACAGGGCTGAGAGACGGAGAAAAAGAGACAGAGGGGGAGATTCAGGGGAGGGAGAGAGGGGGAAACAGAGAGTTTGGAAAGACTTGCAATGGGCGCCAAAGGCACTCGCCGTAAAGTAGACGGGGGAGAGGCTCACGATAAGCGGTGAAGGCTCTCATTGCGAGCAACGCGTTGAGCACAAAGGCACTCAGCGCTGGACCAATGATGAGAACCAAAGGACAGCCTTCCAAGCTTAAACATTTTTGTCCTGTAATTTTTGAAGGGCAAGTGGCTAGTCATATATATAGTTGTCGTACTGCGAGTTGTCGTCACAATTTGCAGGCCTCGCAAAGCAAAGCAAGGGACGCAGTTGTGGAGGTGGAGACGAGTGCAGCAGGAGCACATTGCTAGGTCCGTGGGACTTGGCTGCAATGAGCATCGAAGGCGCTCATTGCAGGGCTCACGATCAGAGCCATAGGTGCTGATTGGAAAGCAAGCAGGACTTAGCTGCAATGAGCGCCAAAGGTGCTCATTGCTGGGGCCGAGAGTCAGCGGGACTCAGTGCATAGCAGTTTAGCGCTGATCGCGAGCCACGCAATACTTTACAGCATGCAATACTTTACAACTTCCGAACCACTGAACTCGAAAGACCACCAAAAAACGCCAAATACTTAACAAAATAACTTACACACTCACACACAGCACAGGGGGGAGAGCCAGGGAGTATGTGAGTGAGGTTGCAAGTTAATTTGAGCCATGTTTGCTGTTTTTCTGCAATCGAAAATCGGCTAAGCAAGAAAAAAATTGCTGATGAAAAAACGTAAAAGGATGAAAGTGAGACCGAAGGCAATAAAAATGACCCCAAAGCCAGTAACACTTAGCGCAAGAAAGAAAACACAATCCCAAGGCCAAACAACGCAAACAACAGCACTCATCGCTAGCCACGTAAAACTACAGCACAGACACAGAGGAGAAAGACACGGGAGGGAGAGGGGGGAGAGGGTGGAAAGAGACACAGGGCTGAGAGAAGGATGAAAAGAGACATAGGAGGGAAAGGAAAATCAAAAGACACAAAGCACGGAGAAAGGGGGAAACAGACACAGGGGTCAGAGACTGGGGAGAGGCTCGCAATGAGCGCCGAAGGTGAACATTGAGAACCATAAAAGTTGTGGGTTGCCAAGGTGAAGCCACTCATTGCTGGGCTCACAATGAACGCCAAAGGGGCTCATCATGATGCCCGTATCGTAGATGGAGGGAGAGGCTCGCAATGAGTGCTAAAGGCTCTCATTGCAAGCCATGCGATGAGTGGCGAAGGCATTCCCAGCCTTAAAATGTTATTGCAGTCATTTTTGATGGGCAAGTCGCTAGTATATATACATATAAAAGTATAAAAAAGGGAGGGAGAGAAAAAGCGTAAATCCTCCTATAGTGTAGACCAATGGTTTATTTAAGACAATATAATATAAAATAACACTCCAGTGAAGTATTAACCTTTGAGTGTTCCATCCTCAAAGGGAGTGAGGTATGAAGATTGCACAAAATACTGCAAAGATCTCTGAAGCAGTATATGCAGCTCTCCCCTATATCACAACATCATTGTGAAAGATAGTATTATGTTGAAACGAGTTAGATGATACTGATATTGGTTTTTGAATTAATTTTATGATTACCATGTTGTTATTGTATATTTTATATTGTACTAGCAAATTTCCCATAAAAAAATTATGGCCATAAAATTGTAAGTCAGGCAATGCTGTTTGCCACACAATGTGAGGCTTTTGCTTCTCTGAGCACCTTCGGGGCGCATTGCAAACCTTTCCTCCCGCCTATAGTACGAGCCGCTCATTGCAGGGTTAACCTGCAAGCTTGGGAATGACATGTGTCTTTTTCCAGCATCTCCCCCCTGTGCCTTCCCAGTGTGTTTCTATTCTGTGTGTCTACTGACTGTTTGTGTGGGGGGGCGCTGACTAACGTTTGTTTTATTTTCAAAGTCCTGTGTGCCTGGTGTTGTTGGTGTAAGTTTTAGTGTCTTTGACATTGTGTATTTTCTAAGTCCTGCGTACCTGGTGTTGTTTGTGTAAGTGTTTCTGTCTTTGCCGTCGTGTATTTTCTAAGTCCCACATGCCTGGCTTTGCTCAGCCTCGTTTTCATCCAGTTTCCGAATTTTTTGCGTTTTCTGTCCGCCATTTTTTTTCTTCCTTAGCCGATTTTCGAGTGACGAAACACGTCAAATAAGGTTTGAAATAGCTTGCAACCTCCCTCCCATGCTTCCTGGCTCCCCCCTGTGCTGTGTGGTGTGTGAGTGTTTTTATGGTTTTTTTTAATTATTTTTCTTGTTTTTTTTCTTGTTTTTCGGCAGTTAAATTTGTATTTTTCTGAGGCCGTATTTTGTTGGTGTGTTAGTGTCTTTGCCGTTGTGTCCTTCTAAGTCCCGCGTGCCTGGCGTTATTGGTCTGTTAGTGTCTTTGCCGTCGTGTATTTTCTAAGTCCCGCGTGCCTGGCGTTGTTCGTGTAAGTGTTACTGTCTTTGCTGTTGTGTATTTTCTAAGTCCTGCGTGTCTGGCTTTGCTCAGACTCATTTTCATTCAGCTTCAGAATGTTTTACCTTCTTTGTGCTTCATTATTTTTCTCGCTTAGCCGATTTTCGAGTGACGAAACACATCAAATAAGGCTCAAACCGCTTGCAACCTCACTCCCAGGCTATCTGGGTTTCCCCCCTTGCTGTGTGTAAATGTGTTTTTATTTTATTTTTCATTATTTTTTTTGTTATTCATGTTTTTCGATTTCCACGGGTCGGCCATTAAATTCCATGGTCGTCTTTTTTTCCCCCGAGCTCGACTGTATGACGGGCCCTTTGGCACTCATTGCAGTCTAAGTGCTGCGCGGCTGCTTAATTGCTCAAGTCCCACGTGCTTCAATGCCTCAACTGGCATTTGCGAGACGAGCAGAATAATGAGCGCCTTTGGCGCTCATTGCCTAAGTCCTGCAAGCTCGGAAGGCTTCAATGCCTCAATGGCTCGCCTCACTTCACGAGGCTTGCAAGCGTGATGACAAATCACAGTTTGACAATTATAATGTGATTCAGTACCCTCTGATATTGGCTATGTGAATTGAAAGGTTTAGATTCCTACAGTTCAGAGAACTTGCATTGTAGTAATGTTCCTAGTTTTAGGTGGATCTGACTTTTGGATCATTAAGCACTTGATCCCAACTTCAAACATAGCTATTGTCCCATTTTAATATTATTATACTTTGTGTTACTTAGGGCAACACATGCTCCTTCATCCCTTCTGCAATTAACTTAACTGCATTCTGAATCATAAACCAGACTGGGAGATCTATTTTTCTCCAGGCTAATGCAAATCTTGATTTTGCTTTAATTAAAAACAGTGATAGTAAATATGTTTCTTTCCAATTAAACCCTTACTGTGCTTCTATAAAATACATTTGGGACAAGATGTCCATGAGGAGAGAGACTTTTGCACACTTAGTTTGAGGAATGATAGTTAAATAACAGATGGGAACTAAAGCTGATTTGGGAAAGGGGATGAAACAGAGGAAGGCATTACAATAGAAATATAGAAAGGCTAAAAAAAACATATATATGAATATGCATCAGAACTGTGTATTATAATGGCATTCTATTATCAATGCCATTAATACAATTTTTTCATGCATTTTAAAGAGCATATTTTAAGTATTACAAATGCTATTTTGCATGGAGAATGACAAGTCAATCCTGTTTAAACTTCCTTGAAACTAGCAACTGTACCATGCATGCATCATTCTCAGACATAGACTCATACATCTAAATTACTGCACCTTGATTTGCATGTGAAACATTTACTAATACCCCATTTCAGATACAACAAAGAAAATAAATATTTCCATGTCTCATTAACAAATAATAAAATATATTAGGAATTATAGACTGGAAATCTGTCTGAAATGTATATAGAGTGCATATTTAGATAATGGGATATTCATCTCCAATGCCACTGGATAAGTAAGTTATTTATTACCTTAGACTGTATATTGCCAGGAAATGTAGAGATTAGAAATAATGTCTGTGAAAATAAGTATTCTATTCTTTAATTGTGGCAGTCTTAAGCTAATTGGAAATTAAGGGCCCTATTAAATTCCAGCCTCGTAAATAAGAGGCTTCTACTTAAGCCCTACGTACTGCAAAGTTTCTCTAACTTACAATGCTATTAAATTAGCCCTGCTGCGAGCAACGTGTGAGCTACGCAGCAGGGCCGTACGTATCTACACTGCGTAAATGTACATGAGGAGTGACAGCCTGCGAGATGATATCGCAGGCTCCCACTCCTCATCAAGTGCTGCGGGGGTCCTAAAAGGGACCTCCGCGGCAGTCCCCCACATAAGCATTGCCGTGGGGGGTACTCCAAACCCCCCCCAGGCACCTAAAATGAACCCCCCCTCAATGCGGGGGTCCCTGTCGGGACCCCCGAAGTGTCCTCACATGAACACCTTGCTGCAGGGGTCCATAGGAACCCCCGCAGCCCCCACACATTAACCCCTTGCAGCGGGGGTCCCCGATCGGCACTGATCAGGCCCCCGCTGCATTTAAAACTTTTAAATTCCCCGCCGCGGCTCCTTAAAGGGGCCGCGGCACACTATTAGCCAATCCCGGCCGCGGCACTTAAAATTAACCCCCCTCTATGCTGGGGGTCCCCATCGGGACCCCCGAAGTGTCCCCACATAAACCCATTGCAGGGGGGGTCCCCGATCTGCATAGATCAGGCCCCCCGCTGCATTTAAAACTTTTAAATTCCCCGCCGCGGCTCCTTAAAGGGACCGCGGCACACTATTAGCCAATCCCGGCCGCGGCACTTAAAATTAACCCCCCTCTATGCTGGGGGTCCCCATCGGGACCCCCGAAGTGTCCCCATATAAACCCCCTGCAGCGGGGGGCCCCGATCGGCACCGATCGTGACCCTGCTGCAATTCAATTTTAAATTTCCCGCCTCGCGGGTCCTCAAAGGACCGTAAAGGTCCTGAAAGGACTCGCACTAAAAATAATAACCCCAGGCAACTATAATTACCCCATTAACTCATGATGGTCAATCCAGACCACCATAAGGCCTTAATTACCCCATTAACTCATGATGGTCAATACAGACCACCATAAGACCTTAATTACCCCATTAACTCATGATGGTCAATCCAGACCACCATAAGGCCTAAATTAACCCATTAACTCATGATGGTCAATCCAGACCACCATAAGACCTAAATTAACCCATTAACTCATGATGGTCAATCCAGACCACCATAAGACCTTAATTACCCCATTAACTCATGATGGTCAATCCAGACCACCATAAGGCCTAAATTAACCCATTAACTCATGATGGTCAATCCAGACCACCATAAGACCTAAATTAACCCATTAACTCATGATGGTCAATCCAGACCACCATAAGACCTTAATTACCCCATTAACTCATGATGGTCAATCCAGACCACCATAAGGCCTAAATTAACCCATTAACTCATGATGGTCAATCCAGACCACCATAAGGCCTAAATTAACCCATTAACTCATGATGGTCAATCCAGACCACCATAAGACCTTAATTACCCCATTAACTCATGATGGTCAATCCAGACCACCATAAGGCCTAAATTAACCCATTAACTCATGGTGGTCAATCCAGACCACCATAAGACCTAAATTAACCCATTAACTCATGATGGTCAATCCAGACCACCATAAGGCCTAAATTAACCCATTAACTCATGGTGGTCAATCCAGACCACCATAAGACCTAAATTAACCCATTAACTCATGATGGTCAATACAGACCAGCATAAGGCCTAAATTAACCCATTAACTCATGATGGTCAATACAGACCAGCATAAGGCTCTATTTAACCCCATCAGTCCCATAAGGGTATATTATTACCATTATGGGCCTGTTACAACCCAACATTAACCACATAAGTGCCATGATGGTCCTCAAGGACCATCATGACACTAACTACAAACACTACACTATAACCCCCAATAAACCATTTAATCTAAACTAACCCCCCTCTACACTAATCTATTAACACTTACACTACCTACCTACACTACCTACCCCCTAATAAACCTCCCCAACACTCTAATTACAAAAAACAAAAAACCTACAGTACAAAAAACAAAAAAACCTACAGTACAGAAAACAAAAAAAAATTACACACCTGAAAAGGAAAGACAGATAAACACAATACAATAATACATATAATACATTACATACATTACATACAATACATGACATTACATATAATATATTAAATATAATATATTAAATATAATATATTACATATAATACATTACATACATTACATACAATACATGACATTACATATAATATATTAAATATAATATATTAAATATAATATATTACATATAATACATTACATACATTACATACAATACATGACATTACATATAATATATTAAATATAATATATTAAATATAATATATTACATATAATACATTACATATAGTCCTAATCAAATACCCCCTATCTATCTAACATACAATCTATTTAATTTAAAATAAATCCTAACTATATCAAATACATCCCCCTATCTATCTAATATACAAAAAATCCTAACTACATACACAGACCCTTATTCTAAAATAAAATAAAATAATTACAGTCCTAACTACATACACAGACCCTAATTCTAAGCTAAAATCAATAAATTAAGACCACTTACCTTTAAGATGTTGCTTCAGATCACTAACCTATGGGTCAAACAAAAAAAAAAATTAGTACAAAACATTAACATCAAATAAATAAACATTATATACATTCTACATATTCAACTCACCTTTACAGCATGTCCAGTCACTGTTAAGCTCTTCCGGCGCGGCCCTGTTAAAAAAAAAAAACACAATACATGAATACATGAATACAATATATAAACAATAAATAAAATACACAAATAAACATCTAAATATACATTTAACTTACCTCCCCGCGATGTCCCCGGCCTTCTCTCCTTCAGCCCCGGCTGGGCCGCGGAACCATCCGCGCTCTAAAAAAAAAAAAGAAAAAAAACTAACGGAGGTCTGCACTGGCAGACCTCCCCGACGCTACTGAACCTCCCGGAGTCGTTTCCGGGAGGAAATTGGCATTGGCGGCTTGTGATTGGCTGAAAAAGCTGTCAGCCAATCAAAAGTCGTCAATGTAGGAGCCAATCAGGATGCGCAGATGTCTTCTACCAATCACTCCGTGGGGGTGTATCCCATAGTGATTGGCTGAAGGCATCTGAGCGTTGTGATTGGTTCCCATAAAGATAGACAAGTGTTTTAGCCAATCAGGGTGGGATATTGGGGTGTATCCCATCCTGATTGGCTCACACATTGACGACTTTTGATTGGCTGAAATTGATAGACAGCTTTTTCAGCCAATCACAAGCCGCCAATGCCAATTTCCTCCCGGAAACGACTCCGGGAGGTTCAGTAGCGTCGGGGAGGTCTGCCAGTGCAGACCTCCGTTAGTTTTTTTTCTTTTTTTTTTTTAGAGCGCGGATGGTTCCGCGGCCCAGCCGGGGCTGAAGGAGAGAAGGCCGGGGACATCGCGGGGAGGTAAGTTAAATGTATATTTAGATGTTTATTTGTGTATTTTATTTATTGTTTATATATTGTATTCATGTATTCATGTATTGTGTTTTTTTTTTTTAACAGGGCCGCGCCGGAAGAGCTTAACAGTGACTGGACATGCTGTAAAGGTGAGTTGAATATGTAGAATGTATATAATGTTTATTTATTTGATGTTAATGTTTTGTACTAATTTTTTTTTTTGTTTGACCCATAGGTTAGTGATCTGAAGCAACATCTTAAAGGTAAGTGGTCTTAATTTATTGATTTTAGCTTAGAATTAGGGTCTGTGTATGTAGTTAGGACTGTAATTATTTTATTTTATTTTAGAATAAGGGTCTGTGTATGTAGTTAGGATTTTTTGTATATTAGATAGATAGGGGGATGTATTTGATATAGTTAGGATTTATTTTAAATTAAATAGATTGTATGTTAGATAGATAGGGGGTATTTGATTAGGACTATATGTAATATATTATATGTAATATATTATATTTAATATATTATATTTAATATATTATATGTAATGTCATGTATTGTATGTAATGTATGTAATGTATTATATGTAATATATTATATTTAATATATTATATTTAATATATTATATGTAATGTCATGTATTGTATGTAATGTATGTAATGTATTATATGTAATATATTATATTTAATATATTATATTTAATATATTATATGTAATGTCATGTATTGTATGTAATGTATGTAATGTATTATATGTAATATATTATATTTAATATATTATATTTAATATATTATATGTAATGTCATGTATTGTATGTAATGTATGTAATGTATTATATGTAATATATTATATTTAATATATTATATTTAATATATTATATGTAATGTCATGTATTGTATGTAATGTATGTAATGTATTATATGTATTATTGTATTGTGTTTATCTGTCTTTCCTTTTCAGGTGTGTAATTTTTTTTTGTTTTCTGTACTGTAGGTTTTTTTGTTTTTTGTACTGTAGGTTTTTTGTTTTTTGTAATTAGAGTGTTGGGGAGGTTTATTAGGGGGTAGGTAGTGTAGGTAGGTAGTGTAAGTGTTAATAGATTAGTGTAGAGGGGGGTTAGTTTAGATTAAATGGTTTATTGGGGGTTATAGTGTAGTGTTTGTAGTTAGTGTCATGATGGTCCTTGAGGACCATCATGGCACTTATGTGGTTAATGTTGGGTTGTAACAGGCCCATAATGGTAATAATATACCCTTATGGGACTGATGGGGTTAAATAGAGCCTTATGCTGGTCTGTATTGACCATCATGAGTTAATGGGTTAATTTAGGCCTTATGCTGGTCTGTATTGACCATCATGAGTTAATGGGTTAATTTAGGTCTTATGGTGGTCTGGATTGACCACCATGAGTTAATGGGTTAATTTAGGCCTTATGGTGGTCTGGATTGACCATCATGAGTTAATGGGTTAATTTAGGTCTTATGGTGGTCTGGATTGACCACCATGAGTTAATGGGTTAATTTAGGCCTTATGGTGGTCTGGATTGACCATCATGAGTTAATGGGGTAATTAAGGTCTTATGGTGGTCTGGATTGACCATCATGAGTTAATGGGTTAATTTAGGTCTTATGGTGGTCTGGATTGACCATCATGAGTTAATGGGTTAATTTAGGCCTTATGGTGGTCTGGATTGACCATCATGAGTTAATGGGGTAATTAAGGTCTTATGGTGGTCTGGATTGACCATCATGAGTTAATGGGGTAATTAAGGTCTTATGGTGGTCTGGATTGACCACCATGAGTTAATGGGTTAATTTAGGCCTTATGCTGGTCTGTATTGACCATCATGAGTTAATGGGTTAATTTAGGCCTTATGGTGGTCTGGATTGACCATCATGAGTTAATGGGTTAATTTAGGTCTTATGGTGGTCTGGATTGACCATCATGAGTTAATGGGTTAATTTAGGTCTTATGGTGGTCTGGATTGACCACCATGAGTTAATGGGTTAATTTAGGCCTTATGGTGGTCTGGATTGACCATCATGAGTTAATGGGTTAATTTAGGTCTTATGGTGGTCTGGATTGACCACCATGAGTTAATGGGTTAATTTAGGCCTTATGGTGGTCTGGATTGACCATCATGAGTTAATGGGGTAATTAAGGTCTTATGGTGGTCTGGATTGACCACCATGAGTTAATGGGTTAATTTAGGCCTTATGCTGGTCTGTATTGACCATCATGAGTTAATGGGTTAATTTAGGCCTTATGGTGGTCTGGATTGACCATCATGAGTTAATGGGTTAATTTAGGTCTTATGGTGGTCTGGATTGACCATCATGAGTTAATGGGTTAATTTAGGTCTTATGGTGGTCTGGATTGACCACCATGAGTTAATGGGTTAATTTAGGCCTTATGGTGGTCTGGATTGACCATCATGAGTTAATGGGGTAATTAAGGTCTTATGGTGGTCTGGATTGACCACCATGAGTTAATGGGTTAATTTAGGCCTTATGGTGGTCTGGATTGACCATCATGAGTTAATGGGGTAATTAAGGTCTTATGGTGGTCTGGATTGACCACCATGAGTTAATGGGTTAATTTAGGCCTTATGGTGGTCTGGATTGACCATCATGAGTTAATGGGGTAATTAAGGTCTTATGGTGGTCTGGATTGACCACCATGAGTTAATGGGTTAATTTAGGCCTTATGGTGGTCTGGATTGACCATCATGAGTTAATGGGGTAATTATAGTTGCCTGGGGTTATTATTTTTAGTGCGAGTCCTTTCAGGACCTTTACGGTCCTTTGAGGACCCGCGAGGCGGGAAATTTAAAATTGAATTGCAGCAGGGTCACGATCGGTGCCGATCGGGGCCCCCCGCTGCAGGGGGTTTATATGGGGACACTTCGGGGGTCCCGATGGGGACCCCCAGCATAGAGGGGGGTTAATTTTAAGTGCCGCGGCCGGGATTGGCTAATAGTGTGCCGCGGTCCCTTTAAGGAGCCGCGGCGGGGAATTTAAAAGTTTTAAATGCAGCGGGGGGCCTGATCTATGCAGATCGGGGACCCCCCCTGCAATGGGTTTATGTGGGGACACTTCGGGGGTCCCGATGGGGACCCCCAGCATAGAGGGGGGTTAATTTTAAGTGCCGCGGCCGGGATTGGCTAATAGTGTGCCGCGGTCCCTTTAAGGAGCCGCGGCGGGGAATTTAAAAGTTTTAAATGCAGCGGGGGGCCTGATCTATGCAGATCGGGGACCCCCCCTGCAATGGGTTTATGTGGGGACACTTCGGGGGTCCCGATGGGGACCCCCAGCATAGAGGGGGGTTAATTTTAAGTGCCGCGGCCGGGATTGGCTAATAGTGTGCCGCGGTCCCTTTAAGGAGCCGCGGCGGGGAATTTAAAAGTTTTAAATGCAGCGGGGGGCCTGATCTATGCAGATCGGGGACCCCCGCTGCAAGGGGTTAATGTGGGGGTGCTGCAGGGGTCCTGATAGAGACCCCTGCAGCATGGGGATGTGTATAGGGTGCAGGGGGGAGCCTCACGCTGCTGTCTCGGGCTGTTCCGAGGCAGCACGTAGAGGCTTTCGGATCCCTTGCGTGGACTTTTTGTCCACGTAGGGATTCTTACGATATGCGAGACTCGTGCATAGATTTAAGGCTACGTAGCTCTCTCGAAGCCTATTCTCGGCCATTTTCTCGCAGTCATATCGTAAAGCAGGCTGCGAGAGATTCGGTTCTCGCAAACAGCAGGAAAACTGCCTTTTGCGAGCACCGAGAGAACTACGAGGGAGAATTTAATAGGGCCCTAAACTTGGAAATGCAGTGGCTCTTTTCCAATTTTATATGTATTGAATATTCACTGATTTAGGGCCTCATTCAATTGCGATTTGGCCAATGGAATAGGGCTCTATAGAAGGACAGAGAATATTTTTTTACAGACGTTTTTAGTTAGTGAACTTCTATCCAAAAGCAAGGTCTTCACTAACTAAAATGTCTATAACAAATATGCTCTGTGCTTCTATAGAGCCCTATTCAATTGGCCAAATCACAATTAAATGAGGCCCTTACTGTTCTTTACTTCTTTCTAATATACAGCACATATTTAAGAGATATGAATTGCCTAGTGTATGAAATATGTTATTACTCCGAAGTATGATATAGTTATTTAGTCATACAAAATTAACAATGAAACACACGGATGGCACCAGGGAGGACCACATTCTCCTGGTGCATGTAATTGTTGGCCCTGTGCTTGCCCTTAGCTTCTTGCCTCCCGACTGTTTACTGGGTTCCTCATCTCCCTGACCTGTCCCTAACGCCTCCACTGAACTACACCCCCCCCCCAGGGTGCTAGGGCCACCCTGCCAAAACAAACCTACTCTTCCCCACTCACCGCCTCCTCCACAAGTTTCCCCACCTCCTGCTCCTCCTTCTCCTGTCCCTCCTCCTCCGACACCTCCTCTACTCCACCACTCCTAACCTCCTCCTCCTCGTCTCTCCTCTTCTACTTCTCTCCGCCACGTCTCCCCACTCCTCTCCCCTCCTTTCTTCTCCCTCCATTATAATAACAGAAATAATATAATGATAAATCAATAAAAGTTTGGCTGTATATGTATGATGAAAAAAATAAATATGTGTATTATGTGTATTTAATAACTGATAGGGATGGGGTGTGGGGGATAGGATGGGGGGTGTATGGAGTGACTTAGGTCTATATGTCTCTATGTGTGTTATTTAAATTATGTATATTGCAATTATGTGTAATCTGTAAATATGTGTCAACAAGGATTAAGTGTAAAATATTATATAGTACAATATAAATAAACAAAACTGCAAATTACTGCTCTCAAAACACTCCTACTCTCTCTCTCACTGAAAAATCTCCAACTCCTGGACCTGCATGCTACTTCGTCAGAAAATACAACACAGTCAACGTATTTGCAGGTGGAACACAACTTTATAATCTCCCCCTGTCAATCATCTGCGGCTAGACCACTTTCTATGGCTGAGAGGCGTTGTCCCGCGATTCGATTGTAACAGCCGGTCACATCTCGGCCAGCCCCTTAACAGTTTGCGGCCACAGGTGAGCTTTATAGGCTTGAGGCTTCGGACCCTTGCTCAGTTTAATAGTATATATTCTAATATAGCACATCTGGTTACCTAAAATAGTTCTTTACTGAAATACAAAAGTTCTGATTTCAATACAAGGAATATCAAATTTACAATATTTAATCTTTTCTTTTTTACTCTAATTCATAAGCCACATTTCTATATAGAGCCTCATTCAATTAAGGCTTTGGGGAGATCCAGGCACGGAAATGGAGCCCACAAGTTACTTTGCTTTTCAATAGGCATCGTGGTGCGGACTCTGATCGAATTACGGGCTCTGGGTTGCAATTCTTTGCTATCCATTGTGATTTTTAAAATCGCAAGCTAATGCCCCTCCAAGCTTTTGAACTTTCACAGCCGCAAGAGTTGCGAACAATAAAATCGCTATTCAACTGCTTTGATTTCCCCTCGCTAACCATACCGTCAAGCCCGCAAATGGCACAAGTTGAACCACAAGTTACTGGTACTAAGGAGGTCTCACAAAGAGCTTAATGACATGTCCGGAGCACTTTAAAAGCAAATAATAAATCAATACTGTACTTATATTAAAAGTGAAAGAATTAATAGCACAACATTCTCAAGCCTGCAAATCGGTGCAATTATCAGCCTCATTAAATTGGGGCTACGTTGTAAAACGTAGCTCATAACTCCAGATTTACGTGTTACGGTTATTAATTTAGGCCTGTAACATTGCTCGCAGCAGACTTTGCGTGTTAACGCACAGGACAACTTAGAAGAGGCTACGTGCTGAGCAACAATTAATTTTGCGCATGTAAATCCTTTGATCCGATGAGCCCATAATCGCCTCTTGTTCAATTAAGCTATTACATTGCAACGTGGTCAGGCGCGAGCAAGCACGTAACACGCTAATGGAGCACAAAGGCCAACTTCTGCTCAAGAGCACGCGCAAGGGGGGTAAAGTCCAATACGTAGCACTTGTAATGCAAATAACAACACTCTACTGTATATTTATTATAAGGGAAAGTGATGTTAGGTCTTAGAATTAATAGCAAAACATTCTCAAGGCCACAAATTGGCCTAGAAAAATACTTTATTTCATGTTCCTATTTTGTGTGATATTGATCTCTGAAATTAATACTTTAAGACATATACTGTAACTCGGATGTAATAGAATATCATATTCACTGCTTTATTGATATTGCATTATATCTGGAATGTGGGTCCAATCTCAAACTGTAATTGAAGCAAGTAGGACTTCGGAATCTACCCTCCCTTTTTTCAGTGATGTAATGCTTACAATCTCTTTTTCCATTGGCTCGATCTGAACCCGTAACTATGTGCTTGCTTAATTGTTTGTGTTCTAGCACGCAAGACTGACAGCGGAGAACTGGTTTACAAAATAGCGTCTCTCGCTCATAGCTCAAAGCCCATTGTAATTTAATAGCTACGTAAAACGGCCAAATTTGAAGCACGCAGCCCTTACGTGCTACACAGACTTACGAGGTTGGAATTTAATATAGCACAAAAACGTTATTTCATGTTCAATTTCATATTATATCGATCACAGCAATCACTGTGTTAATACATATAATGGAACTTGCATGTAATAGAATATCAGATTTAAGGCTTTATCAATAATATTGCATTTTTATCTCACAGCAGGCCCGCAGACATATAGCCTACTCCAATTGAGTTGTGGCCTTGGAATTGAATCAGGCTCATAGACTACAATTTAAAAAATAGTAGATGTGTACATAACAGTGATACTTGTTGAGATGCATTTTACTTACTGATTGCTGAAATAGTCTTGACCAAATATTCAGCTGTTAAGCTTGTTAAAATCTGTAATTTAGGGATTATTTCAACTACCTTTCCTCAGTATAGATGTATAATTTTGGAGGTGGGGTGTCATGGTCTGGGCCTGCATGAGTGTTGCCAGCACTGGGGAGCTACAGTTCATTGAGGGAACCATGAATGCCAACATGTACTGTGACAAACTGAAGCAGAGAATGATGCCCTCCCTTCGGAGACTGAGCCCCAGGGCAGTACTTCCACATAATAATGACCCCAAACACACCTCCATGATGGCCACTGCCTTGCTAAAGAAGCTGAAGGTAAAGGTGATGGACTGGCCAAGCAGTTCACCAGACCAAAACCCTATTGAGCATCTGTGGGGCATCCTCAAACTGAAGGTGAGGGAGTGCAAGGTCTCTAAAATCCACCGGCTCTGTGCTATCATCATGGAGGAGTGGAAGAGGACTCCAGTGGCAACCAGTGAAGCTCTGGTGAACTCCATGCCCACGAGGGTTAAGGCAGTGCGGGAAAATAATGGTGGCCACACAATTTGGACATTTCCACTTAGGGGGGTACTCAATTTTGTTGCCAACAGTTTAGACATTAATGGCTGCGTGTTGAGTTATTTTGAGGGGACAGCAAATTTACACTCATATACAGGATGTAGACTTACTACTTTACACTGTAACAGAGTGTAATTTCTTCAGTGTTGTCAAATGGAAAGATATAATAAAATATTTACTAATATGTGAGGAGGGTACTCACTTTTGTGAGATTCTGTATATATATAAGTCTGTGTCTTGAACGACTAGGGACAAGGGAGAGAGAGGAGGGGGGAAATGAGACACAAGGGATGGAGAGGAGGGGAGAAAGGAGACTCATGGGAGGGAGAGGAGGGGTAAATGAGACACAAGGTAGAGAGAGAAGAGGGATGGAGAATCAAGGGAGGGAGAGGAGGGGGAAAAGGAGACACAAGGCATGGAGAGGAGGATATCATAGTGTAAATAGTCTTTCATTGGTTGTTGGTGGGTTAAACCATGTTTCTGGGGGTTGGGGATGGATTGTGCCATTGTCTTTATGAAAACAATTATAAAAGCTGTGTTTGTTCATATTTTAGTCAGTTCAGCCGGTCAGTAGCAGCCATTTTGAAGGTTTTTGCTACTGATCCACATTTTTATCTACTCTAATAATGAGAAAATTACCAGAGGACTCTGTTTTTTTTGTTATCATGACTGTGTTTTGGAGTAAAAACTATTTTGTTAGTATGGGCTTTTCACAAACAATAGGCTAACACATCCTTTCAGTTTTGTAAAAATAATAAAGATGAATGGCAGGTAACAAACACATGTTAAAGGCTTTCAGCCAAAGAATTAAGCTACTAGCCGGTAACTGTTAAATTCATACAAAAAAATCTATCAATATTGCTCTTTATAAAAAGCTATGGGTTAAATAACCTCTGCAGTTGCAGAACATATTTACATACATGAACTACATAACAAACTAGCATTATTAGCAGCTACAAAAGCTATGTTCATAAAGGCGTTTTTACAACAACAACAAAAATATATATATATTGTTAGCAGACTTTGAGCCTCATTGAAATGCAAGCTTGTAATTACCTGTAACCCAACATTTTGGCTCTTACCTAAGCTCATGATCCAAAGACTTGATCATATCTAGCAAATAATAGCTCCACATCAAGTAAACCAGCCAGTTTCAAGATATCTAGATGTCAGATAGAAAGGAACACACAGCAATCAATGGCTCAATCAATGTTATTAACTCATATATGATTCTCCTCACATTTGCAGCTGGCAGGAGGTGTAGGTCTAATAGTGAGCCAGAGGCGGGGGTGTCGGCACAATCTGAGCTGGATGTCCTGGACTGAGCCTCCCATCTGTAGCCAGATCAATAGGAGGAGGCAGGAGGAGGAGCATGTGATCAGTGGGGTCAGTGTGGGGAACCGACTCCCCCAAATAAACTCGCCACCCGGGACCTGATCCTGGATGGATATTGGTTCATCAACACCACTTCCTCCTAACCACCAGCACAACATGGCTCCCACCACCAGACCCATAGATTCCAGCTGGGCCTCAGCCCCTCCTCACTGAGCCAACTTTAGACCTCAATCCAGCTGTCCACCATCTGAGGCCAATATGAAGGAGATGCTGGTCCTGCAGCATCAGCAGGTGGAGGCTACGCTGGCTCTCCAGGCCAGTGTCACCTTCAACCAGGCCTGACAGGACAACAGCAACTGGAGGCTCTAATAGGAGGTGAGGAGGCTTTACCTGATGGTGGAGTCATATCTGGTCAGGCTGCTACAATCATTGGACTACTAGAGCGCTCTATTACAGATAAACATTGAGTTCATGCAACGAGCTCTGGTGCCAAGATCCACCTCCTCCCTCCTGGAAGCCTCCCTTGCACACCTCTCTCCTTGGCTCCCTCAATGTCCCTGCCCCCTCATGTGCAGGGATGGGGACCTGTGCCCAGGCACAGGATTTAGGGACTGCACTTATTTTTCTTCCTTCTCAAAAGCACTCCTCAGTGACAATCTATTGGTCCAAATATTTACATTATCCCGCCTGGATACAGAGTAGAGGATCTTGTCCTATGTGATGGTAATATTTTTGTTCATAGATGGCTATTTCCCATAGTATGGTCTGTAATCCTCTACTCTGTAGACACGTAGGGTTATGTTTAACATTTCACCAATTGTTGGTCACTGAGGAATGCAGTTGAGAAGAGTGCAGTCCCTATTTTAATGTTAGCCTTTACTAATAATATTTTCTTTGTTAATGTTTTTATTTTAGGCTCAATTCAGGTCCATGAAGGCCTTTATCTTAATCTGCAAGCATTGCTAAAAAATAGTGTGATTGAAAATAATTCACATTCCACTACTGACAACCCCTCTGAAGAATTTAGCTCACATGCCCTACATTCAATCAAATATCATGTTTTTGAACATTTGGTAGTTAATATAATATGTATTAATGCAGATATGGTGGTGGATTTGCCAAGTCCAACAGTGTCATGTTAATATAAGCCAACATTAATCCAAACATAAGTGAAGCATGACATCCTCTCAGGAATTTCAATATGAGAACACATACTCTTGTCTGATGTAATTAACATACATCACATCTGCTGACCCTTGTGTCATAACTATCATTTAAAATAAAATGTGAATGTGATATCAATGTGGCTAAACAATATAATATAGAGTTGGTGATAGCAATCTTGGACCATGGACTGTGGTCAAAGTTAAGCATTCCTTGTGAGATGACACATCATTATTAATGGTCGTGACTACTGATTTAACATGACAACTACCTAATGGTTAGTAATGCTTTTAGATGAAGATCTGGTAAGTTGGTATATTGGCACTGTACTGTAAATGCCTTCTTTCTATATTTTTATCCTTCACTGCCTTTTTTAGGTTTGGACCACCTTTTTCAACTTTTTAGAACACACTGTATGGGTGTAACTCACTTGGATTACATAGTCCAGTTTTTAATGTGTCTGTTCAATTGAGCAGTTGAAGACCATATGTAAGTGCCATGCACATTACTGGTTACTTCTACTAAAAGAAGTGATGTATTATGAGATTTCTATTCATCATATTATGGTCACTGTGGTGTACTGATCACATGAGACTCTAGTAGATGAATAGCATCAGTATGATTAGTATTATTCAATATTGCCTTTTAACCCATTATGTTTTCCCCAGAGAACCTCTTGTCCTTCCGGGATCCACCCACACCACACCCATGATATTAATGCACAGTCAGATACATGTATCACTGTGCTGTGTGTATATAATAAATATTGTGTTATAACGTTATCACTGTTTCCGTGTGTTTCTCATAGATAATATTTTGGGACATTGACATACATTACAAGTATTTCAGAATTATATATTTGTACACAGATCAGCTTCCTGTATACCCAAGTGGGAAACCTGTCCATTAAATTATGCAGGCCTCTAATCTACCCCTGTGGTGCAGTAATCTAATCATCAGGACATATTATCTTATCCTAGGTTGTTGTGGTGCTTCAAGTAGGACAATACTGGAGAGCCTCTATCTTGTACATGACACACTTATCTTCATTAGGCACTTGTCGCTCTAATCTAATCTCCAATGGATATATTCATGTTTGGCAACTTCTTTCTGTGCTAAGTGAACCACTTATGTACAGTATCTCTCACTCTGGTTACCCCTGACCCTGGGATCCCATCCCTATACCTTATTAACTTTCTTGGAGACAGACCAGCAGTTTCATACCAAACATCCACATAATATTACAACAACCTACATATAATACATGTAATAATCAGCATACATTAGAATGATTAATTAAAGGAACTGAGCAATGGAACAACATATACTTCACAATACACTCAGAACTATCACACACAGGGGAACAGCACCATGAGGCCCCAGACTGAGGTCATATGGCTAAGAATAGTCCATGATTCCCAGTATGAGGGAAAACAGGGAACATTAAAGTAGTCCCCGGGGACCATAGCATTTGACTAACTCAATAGTCCAAGAGTCCCCCCTGGGCATGACACCATCCCTTCATGCATTTGAGTACTGTAATCATATGTTTGCATTTCATTGAACATAGGTTTATTGGGAGTTGATGATGTTGTGGTCAAGTGTTTACACTTTATTTGGTAACAGTGATGTGAAGCTCATCATTTGTAACATTGGTTCACATACTGGTGCACATAACACCTAACTTTGCTTGCAGTGTGGCATCTTTACTGTCCAACATATTTTAAAATATATTTTTCTTTATGATATTTGTTTTATTGCAGACTGTTGTGCAATACATTCTGATGGACTTTTATGCTTTGGGATTGTTTTAAAGTGGTTTACTGTCTTTTTAATTGCTGCTAGGGCACTGTTAAGTTTTAAAAAAAGCTGTTGCAAGTCCTATTTGGAACCCATAATATTTTTGAAAGAAATCTGATACATTTGCGATTTACGGTTTAGAAGGCAATTGAGGGCTACATGAATGTTTGTAATTGAATATCGATTTTGCGTCTTTAGCACTGTTAACATTTGCAGGATTGAAAAATCAAATCAGTGCTTTTGAGCCTGAAACTTGCAATTGGAATGCGGTAGCTATATGTAGCCAATTGAAGATCAATAACATTTACAGACATTACGGGCTCAAGTAATTGCAATTTACCCACTTGAATGAGGCTCTTTGCTTGTGACTTAATGGCTAGCCTGCTTGTAGCTTAGTAGTACAGTAGACATCATATTGGGGTACACTTTATATTCAATTTTATTGTTACTTTAGTCCTAGAGGTGAATGAAGCTGCAATAACAGTAGGTGAGTACCTAGGTGGAGAAAGATAATTAAGTTAACTGGTTCAGTGTTTAATGGTGTGGAAAGAGGGGGATGGTCAAACAGGAGTTTAGCATTACTGAGAGGGGGAGGATAGTTTTGGAAAAAGCATTTACAATAAAAACAAACACATGATATATACACAGCTAATACAAATTACAGGTAAAATATAAAAAAAGTCTGCATGGCTGAATAAAACTGGATGCCTCAGCTTAGATGAAATGGAAAGAGGCCTTGGAGATAAATGGAACTGGGAAATCAGAGGATTGAGTGCTTTTATTTATAGTGATAGTGGATATACCAGTATTTATATGAGTTACTTCTCTAAGCTTTTTCCATTAGATTATACATGACATATGTTAAATCCTGAGTATATTGACAAAAAGAACATAAAGATACATTTCAGCTAGTAAAAAATAATATTAGAACGTGTTTCCATTTCACACATTATAATTTCAGAGTACAAAAAAGTATTATAATTTTGACATAGTTATATCTCATTTGTTGTACTTGAATTCTGATTCCATTTATATAAATAACTTTTAAAAGCAAGGCTTCTAACATAAATATTCTTATCAGTAAATAGTTGTATAAATGAAGTTACATAAGGGAGCAAATGAAGAACATCTGTCTAAAAAAAATCAACTTTTCTATTGTTAAAGCCTTTAATGGTTGAAAATAAAAAGATGTTTCCTTCTACTGGTCTCTAATTTTTATAGATGTTATTATTATTGTTGATATGTTTACATAGATTTGTTTAAGTTCAGATATTATCAGCCTTATTAAATTGCGATTCGGTAAATTTAAAAGGGCTCTAATTAAGCACACAGCATATTTTATTTACATAAGTTTTTAGTTAGTGAAGACCTTGCTTTTGGATAGAAGTTCACTAACTAAAATCTTCTGTAATAAAAAGTATGCTCTGTGCTTAATTAGAGCCCTTTTAAATTTACTGAATTGCAATTTAATAAGGCTGTATATGTTTTCCTTTTTTTGTAATTCTAAATGTTTTCTGATACTGCTCTTTATTTTAGGCTTTTTTTGTATCATATGCTGATCATATATATGTACCTCTTAATCTGATTATACCCATTATTTACTAAAGTAATCTATTTCTTTTTGAAATTTGTGAATGAGCTTTAATGTATAGCGAATGACACATTTAGAAAATGTTGGGTGCTTTTTTTTATTTGTTTGCCCAATCATGATTCTATTCCATCCTTTGCACTGGCTATTTCTTACATTGTATTTGTTATATCTGTTTTTAGACAAATATTTTTAAACTTAGCTTCAGATCTTAGCTGTAGAAGATAGCAGAACATTTCAAATTAACTCAATGAAGTGATTAAAGTATTCTATATTCATAAGAAATCATCAGTACTAATTATACCTGAAGTTTTAGTCACATTGTATAATTAATAGGTCAGATAGATACACCGGTTCCTATCTGACAAAATGCATTTTTCTTTTAAATCATATCACCCACAAAACAATAATCAAAACAAAGAGAAAGACACATTTGTTTCCATGTTCTTGAATTGGATATATTTACAGTCTAGACTCTTTTTTAGTATGTAAATTGTATTCTAAATATGAGGAGGCCACTTCTTATCAGATTTATAATGTCAATGTGTCTTTTAATAATTTATAATTTAATAAATTGTTTTAGATTTGCAATGGAAAAGTTATATTTTTGTGATGAATTAATTAACAATGTTTACATTCTATAAATATGTGAATAATATTGAGAAATGTATTTTGGTGTTTCCATAATAGTAATGATAAATTATACATGAGTAATTCACTTCCAACCTTCAAACTTCCAATTGATTTTTCCAACACTGTTTGCTGAATTTCTTTTTTCCTGCTGCCATCTGTTAAATGCTGGCAGGATTCTATGATACAATAGCGTTTATCCCAAAACAACTAGGGTGTCTTTAAAATATGTTTTGCAGTTGGGAGACATCTTTTTGGCTGTTACTGATACAGTGAGACAGCAGTATAAGTTTATGAGTTAAGAAAGATAACCAACAACCAAAGTGATCAAGCTGCATATTCCTTTAGGTCTGAAACCAATTACTTAGTCTTAAACAGATTAATTATTTCTGGCAATTCTGTATCCCTTGCTTATCATTTTAATAAAACATAATAGAACTAAGCACACCTTTCATATTCATCATTTTATTTGTTATAACATAGCTGTTGTATACAGTTATAAGATGACAAATAAGAACCTCTAATATATAGATTCAAAAAGTACAAATTATTGATGAATTTTACTTTTATGAAGAATTAAAAAGTGGACAGTTGCCATAATACTGCCTTTCGATTATAAACTTCCTTTATTCACTGCTTATAAGTTAAAAGCTAGAAAGTAACATATGTTCTGTAGTAGGAGGTTGTTATATTTAATTTAAAGACAAGTCAACCAGTATGGCAGTCTGTGAGTACCATGCACTTGCAAGTTCTACATTTAGTGGGGATGGGAGTACAGGAGGAACACAATTTAATGATGGAGCAGTAAACAATGTACATCATTTTAGCAATTAACTATTTTATAATTTCTATATCTCTGTCCTATTTAATGTATATTATTAATATGTCCTATTCATATTTTACAATTATCATAACATATAATTATTATTTTGATCCTTTATTTGTAACATGACAACATATTCCGTAGTCATATATAGGAATTAATCACAAGTAAAAACTATTTTGACACATTGCAAAAGAATGGAGGCACCTGTTATTGAGCTTAAAATCAAACTTACATAGGGCCTCATTCTAATGATGGCCACAAAATGGCTGTATCTCTGCAATCCCTTGTGAGGGTGCTGCAGCCCCTCATAGCCCTACGGCTATTTGATATCCAAAGCAAAGGGCCCGCAGCACACCCATTCCATTTACAAAACAGGCAGCTTTGGTGGACATGTACCTGATCGTGGGTGTTAGCCCACAGATCCATGTGCAAGCCTGCCAAACTAAAAAGCCAAATATAAATTCAAGGAACCACTGTACAGCACTATAAATGACAGGGGACACATTGGGGGGCATGAGGATGACATGTAGTACATTGACTAGCTGGCACATCGCCACTTGTTAATATTGTCACTTGTGGGCGCAGTTCGCCGGGCTTGAAGATCGAGTTGCTGCCTTGTAAGTCATCCAAGCCAGGGACTACGGGCTTGAATGACTCCCAAGGCAGTAACCCAGTTCTCCAAGCCCGGCGAACTTTGTGGTCACTAGCCAAAGTACTATAGATCATCCTCAGGTCCCACCTAATGTCCCCTATCAATTACAGTGCTGTACAGTGCTGCATTGGATATATGTTTAACCCTAAAGATACCCAAGCCCATACAAGTCCCGTTGCAGCTCCTTAAAGGGACCGCGGCACACTAATAGTTACCCCAAGCCGCGGGGGATACTATAAGTACCCCTGCGGCAACTAACATTAAACCCCCCATGCTGTGGGGTCCCCATCGGGACCCCTGGAGGGTTCCCAAATTAACCCTTGTAGCGTGGGTCCCAAACGGGGAACTCGCTGCATTAAAAATTCCAATTTCCCATTGTGCTCCTCCTGACAGGACCTTAAAGGTTCTTAAAGGCACAACAATCAATAAAACTATTAACTCCTGCCACCCCCATAAGCCCCCATCTAACCCCATCACTTACAAAAAGAGGACATTACAGCCCCTCACTACAAAAAATAAAAAAATAATTACACGCCTGCAAAGAAAATACATACACAAATATACATAACATTACAGTACATCAATAAATACAGTACAAATATACCCCTAACTACATACTATTAACCACCTAACTACAATACATTTTGTCCTATCTACATTACATATCCCCTATCTACAATATTTGACCCATCTATAAAACATTACCCCCTATCTATAAAACATTAACCTCTAACTACAATACATTACCCCTATCTACAATACATGACCCCATCTATAAAACATTACCCCCTATCTATAAAACATTTCCCCATCTATAAAACATTACCCCCTATCTATAAAACAGTACCCCCTATCTGTAAAACACTAACCTCTAACTACAATACATTACTCCTATCTGTAAAACATCACCCCCTAACTACAATAAATTAAACACTAACTACAATACATTACCCCTATCTATAATACATTAAACCTTCTAGAATATATTAAAAAAGGCCAAATCTAACCTAAAATAAAAATAAATAAGACCACTTACCTTGCTCAGATGTCCCTTCAGCAGACCCCACCCCCTAGGAAAAAAAGAAACATACATTTAGACACAAATAAAAACACCATAAAAAAATACACATTCTAAATATTATACTTACCTTTCCACCCTGTCCCCATCCTTCTTCTTGTCTTCTCCGGTTCGGCCCCTGGAAAAATGAAACATCACATTATTACACAAATACACCTACACAAGACATAAACTACACACTACAAATATTAAACTTACCTTGGTGCGATGTCCCCGTCCTTGTCCTCTTAGCTTATCCTTTTAGCTGGGTTGGAGTTACGATTTTAACAATGGCAGGGGTTTTGAGATTCTAATCGAATAAATGAAAAGACGCCGATTGAATAGTAAATTAGTTTACAGGCTCCATTATGGGCTACAGTAACTTACAATTGATCAGTTGAATAGAGGCCAGTGTTCTCTCACTTCACAGGGATTTGCATAAACTGGGATGATATGTAGAAAAATGTCAGATAACAGGTCAAATTCTAATCTTAGAAAACAAAAATAAACATGATACCTTTAAGTCTAAACACAAAAAAATCACCATCAAGGAAAGACCACAATACAATGTATATATTTTATTTTCAGCTTCTTCTATAAGGAACATGCACCAAAGATACACAGCCAAAAAATGGTTCCCTGATAAGTTTCATGTCGCCAATTACAACTTGGTCATAAGATAAATAACCACCACCAATCATACCCATATACAGTATACACACAGAAAAACAATTAAAAACGACTACCAATAATTGATTGTTTAACAATTACTGCTTAAAGCTATATCAGAAATTAATTTCTGTATGAATACTTTTAACCTTTAAACTACATAATCAAAAATAGAATAACTACTATATCACTTTCAAAAATATATTACGATCTGAAAAAAGTGTATTATATATGTAAACAGGGAAAAACTAACATTAATTCAAATACAGCGAATGTATACAAAAAGGCTGACTATTAAATCCAACTTATATGTTAATACTGTTAATGGAGAACCATTTGGCTCAAAAATATATGAAAACCATAACGCTGATTACCATCCAGATATTAAAAAAGTAGAACAAATTGAAACATCACATTTGTGATTAAAACCTTTTGGAGACATTGTTTCTAAATTAAAGATGTAAAAGTTATTCCTTCTAATTGGAACTTATCACCTCCTCTCAGTACCTTTTTCAAAAGACAAGAAATCAGAATCATGATCATATTTAAAATGTATAGCTAGAAGTGAAACATTTTTTGTTTTACAATACTTTTATTATTATTATTAGCTTTTATTTGTAACTCTCCAACATATTCCACAGAGCTATAGAAGGGCTGAGTACAAACAAATCACAAAATTAACACATGGCAAAAAATTAAGGACCCTGTCTTTGAGCATAACATCTTAAATACATGGTGCTTTTTCACAAAGCACATTACAAGGTTGAAAAATCATAAACTTACAATCTAAAGGTAGTGGAAGAAACCTGGACAAGAATAGCAGTTAGTGACTTGAATAGACCAGAAAGAGAGTGACAGATGGATGTGAGAGCTCTGAAGAGAAGATCATTCTGCTGCAGGCACGTAGGTGAAAGGTTTCCTTGGGTAGAACATGTGCATAGTTTGGAAGGAATTAATGCTTTAGTGCTGCAGTGATGTCTAAGTGAGATTGCATGGTGACAGGAGTAAGAGAGTGAAAGTACAAAGAGCAGGGGATAATGAGGTGTGTGAGGACAGCAAAGATTTAATTAAACAATATGTACCTGTAGCAGCTGTGGGAAATGCAGATAATAGTGCAAAGACTTGCTATAAAAGAAAAAAGAGAGCTAAGTTGAAGAAAGCTAAGGTGGGTCTACATCCTGAGTCTGAAAGAAAAGGGAAGATTTAACCAAATTAAGTACATTATCAAAGGAAGACAAAGAGGGTGTGTGGGGGCATGTGACTTTTGCTTAGACAAACAGGGAGAAATGTACTAAATTTAACACATAAAATGTAACACAGACATTTAAACACATACAAAATGCACATATTTCACTAATATGGCAGTCTAATTGTTGCCATGAAACAATTGTAGCAGTATAAATGTTAACCTTAGCTTATGTAGAGCTTAGGTCTAGTTGAAATCAGTGGAAGAGAGTTAAGGTGGATCTGTGTCTTGAGTTTTAGCTCGCACAGGGGTTGGGTGCAGTTGGAAGCAGTGGAAGAGAGCCAAGTAGGGTTTGTGTCTTGATTCTTATCTGACATAGGGCTCAAGCCCATTTGGAAGGAGGGGAAGAGAGTTAAGGTGGGTATATGTCCTGAGTCTGAAGGACACATATTTCCCTTGAATGGAGTATCCAGGTTCTAGTTGTGCAACTAACATGTTGCATATGACATTTGGTGCAGGGAATCAAATACTTTAATACAGACAGAGAAATAAAATTGGATCAACTGCTACATGGCTTCACTCCGTGCAAAGCTAGATAATAGCTTAGAAAGCAAATCAGTTATTTTAATGTTTAAGGAAGCGCATAATTGCCGAATCATATATAGAGTTGTCGCAATTGTGAGTTTGTCAGTAATGCTTGCAAAATTACGGGCTTGTGCATGCGTGGATCTCATGCTAAGGATCATATGTTGCAGAGCGCATGACACAGCCTGCAATGATCTGCAAAGCCGATTATTGTGGGGCCTGCAATGAGTGCCAAAGGTTTCCCAAACTACAGCATAGAAAACATGAAATCTTTTTGGAATATTTAAACTAGACTTTTGGTGCCTGATGCGAACTACATACCTAAACCTTATCCAATTAATTGACACTCTCCCTAAGGAGATGCATGTTTTGGCTGTGTTGCCTTGGTAACCTTACAATGTGAATAACATTATCAAGATGGTTAAAATGAGAAATTACTTAATATAACTCTATGTATATAGTAAAACACATATAACCTAACTATCACAATCTATGGAGTTACTGTAAAACGATCACAGAACTTTGTACACATCCACATTTCCATATTGCTGTTATTACACTCAACATGCTAAACAAAATAATTTATAAGCAAAATAGAAAATTAAAAAAATAAATAAATGTAATATATAAAATGTATCTGTAAAAATATGTCTATAAAAAGAATAATAGGATGTAAAAGCCCCCCAAAAATCAAAATTGTTTAAAAAGGGATAAGAGTTGAGACTATTGTATTATGTCATAAAGGCTGACAAATCTATTGTAATATTTAAGCCACAAGGCTTCAGCCATTTTAATTCTTGTTTCCAAAATGAATCTCTTTGGATTTGATATGAAAATTTGTTCAGTTCTGTTACAATTTTCTAAAAAATTCTGTGAGACATTGTTTAGTAAAACATATTTTGAGATTGGAATTATTCTCTTGTGCCCTTCATTTGCACGCACAAGTGCTAATATATACCTTGTGCGATATATTAGATATGCAGAATTATATATAATTCTGGGTCTGCTAAATATTTGTCCTCTCTCCAAATGATTTGTTGACACAGTGAGATATAATCATTGAGATTCTTTACTTAACTCCAAAATGAAAGTTGACAATAATAGTACTAAATTTAATAACTCTGATCAAAAAAGACAAGTTAGCGAGGATAAGTTCATCAGTACCTATAATGAGTCTATAATAGTCTAGAAAAATAGAACAGATTTTGAATAAATACTGGCATATACTATTGAAGGATACTTTACTTTAGGCAAATATGCCCTAAACCCAGAATAACATACAAAAAGAATGCTTATAAAAAATCTTGCTCATTACTAGTTTAATGCTATCATCCATTAACAATAGATCAATGGTTATAATGTGTGCTATGAATGGGATGCTTAAATGCAAAAGCAAAACAAGTGTAACACCTTTAGATATGTATCATCTGAAAAAGAAACTTTTTGCAGTAAAAGGCGGATCAAAGAACAACTTATTTCCAATATCAGAAAAACTCAGTGTCTCATAACATTTTATAAAAAGTAATAACTAGGAATTAACAAGTTTTCATAGCAAAGGCATTGAATACATTGAACCAAGCATTATAGGGGCAGGGGTAGACTTTGTAAATTGTGCCAAAGAGAGTTTTTTTGAATACAATAAATTAATAATGCTGAGGCCTGATGGTTTATATATTATAATAGATTTTGCAGTCTTTATGACATATTATAATAGTAATCTCCCAATCCTTATCCCTCTATAAATGCAGTTGTTTTTTTTCAGCTCTCTCAACCCATTTGTCTTTTATAGGTATATTTTTACAGACATATTTTAGATATCATACATATTTATTTATTTTTCATTTCTTTTTTGCTTATAAATTATTAATTATGTATTGTATACCAGCAATTTAGAAATATGTTTTTTTATAGAGATTAATCGAATCACACATTTTGCTGTTTTTAGTGTGCCATCTATACTGTGGAATATAAGGGAATATAGAGCATATCTATGTGAAACTAGACATACTTATCCGAATAAACATGTCTGACCCTGGCATACTTTCATTATAGAGTAATTTTTCGTTATCCATTTATTGTGTTATATACTGTGTAATACAGCACCAGTCATTGTTTTACTCACACAGGTTATGACATTTAGGTTGTCTATGTTTTGTGATATACATAGCATTATATTTAGTAATTTCTCATTTTAATCATATAAGGCTACACAACTAACGATGTCAAAAGATCTCTTGAGGGAGAGTATTCATTATGCTAATTGCTGTAAACTATGAGCCTAGAAATAATCTAAGTCTAGTAAATATGTAATAAACAGATTTTAAGTTTTTTTAGTGTAGGTTGATAAAGACCTGGGTGTGGACAAAACATGTAGATTTAAGCCTTTTCCCATACATTATTGTTCTTTCATACCGGGTCAACTTTCTCTGTTTGTGAATAATTTACAGTATCCAACATGCTCATTCCCGATTCTGCAAATCATCCAAACTGGTAAGGAAAGTCTCCTATGTACAGCAAGAACTTTTACTTCGTTTTACATACAAGTTAAAATTGTTTTGTTTTAATCTACAAGTGATATTATTTGTTAATTAACATATAAATACATTTGTTGTACTAATGAATTTCTTTTTCTGTCTCCTGATTCTCCTACAACTAGCTGAGAGCTATACAGATCCTTTTGTCTAAATACCTTAGCTGAAACCTAGAGTACAGTCTTGACACACATCTAAAGAAACAACATTGTAGAAAGAAAATGGAGTAAGAGAATGACAACAAAAGTTTGTAATGTAACAGCTCTGAGTAGAAATTAGAACTAAATGCATTCAGCACCAATACAAAATCACATACAAGGTGTTAGGATTAGTTTATATAATAAATAAACCTAGGATTATATCAAGGCCATTTTTCATCCCTCACCATTGCAAAGGGGTTAACTCTTGATGTTATATAAAAGGAGATTTTAATCCTCAGCAAAGAAAATCATTAAAATAAAGGCAGTGTATTTGTGAAGATACTAACCAGGAGATTATGATAACACTCAGCAGATTATTTTAGAAATGTGTTGGATAGATTTTCAAAATATATAGTTGTGAGCATACGAGTTGTTGCTAACGCTTGCGGGCTCGCGTAGCGAGCTGCGGCCCTCGCGAAGCAGCAGTTCCTTGCCAGCAACTGCGACCCTCGCAAACTTCACGTCATTACGCAAACAACATACGAGACACGTTACCACACATTACGACCTCGCAAAAATCGTCCGCAAACCCGTGGACAGGAAAAAATGCTTACCTACAGCAAGAGGGAGCATCCAGGACCTCAAAAATGAAGTTACACCTTAATTTAACTCAAAATAAAAGAGTTTAGACACTAAAAAATTCTCTAAGCGAGAGAAAAAATGCCCGCCGAACAAAACAAAAACGAGGCTACAGCACTCTAAACACGCAAAACACAACAAAACACCTACGGATATTCCGCTACAGACGCATACCACACATTACCCGCCATTTTAGAACAATGCGGAAGTACACGGCTACTGGTCTCGCGCACGCACACTATTACACTGCACACATTCATCACACTTACACAGCAGCTCCACACCACTAATGCTGCAGCAACATCAAATCAGATTGCCAGCTCTTCAACACAATGCTTCCTGTATATTTTACTTCAAAATAGGTAAAGTATATTACTTTATTAATCTATTAGTTATTTTTATATTTTACACCAAATAGCATTAGTTCACTTACAATTTCATTGCCGTCCTTTTTTGACGGGCAATTCGCTAGTTTTCAAATAAAGAGCATCAATGATTCAAATTTTTTAATATGAGTTAACGACTTTTTAACAAAAATAATCTAGCTGACAGGTTTTGAGCTCAAAAAGGAATTTGCATTTACTAATGTAAGGGTATTTAAAGGTATATGCAAGTGAGATGGGTTATGAATACATCAGAATTAGGAGTGTATGAAAACATTTGTTACATAAAAAAGTTCAGTTTACTTACAAACTTATTTGCACAAAAGTCAAATCCAGTGGTTTACACCCACAGGAGGCTTACATAAGCCAGGTACACACAGGAAATACAGCAAGATACAAATTTGGACCTTTATTGTACAGAGCACAGGAAGTAACTGTTGCAGTTCTTGTACTGAGCACACCAGAAGCCACTGAGGTGAAGAATGATACAATGTATTATCCTGATTCTGAATGTTATGCTAAATGTGTTGAAGTTTTCTAGGGGTGTACACGATAACATGCAAATGCTAAAAAACATGGGGAATTTTGCTAATTTCAAGGTAAGCTAATTAATGTTTATTTTGGGATGTTTTCATGCAAAAAATGTTTTCATACACTACTAATTCTCCTCTATCAGATGCATTCATAATCCAGCTCACTTACATATACCTTTAATAATATTTTGTCTAAGGATATCCTTTAAAGGAAAGATAGCTCTATATATAATTATGATTGAACAACCACTTTATAATCCTCCTGTATTTGGGGCTTGTTTCTAAAATAATGTTATTGTATACAATATTACAGAATATGAAACTACACTTTGCTATGCAACTGAGATTTTTCATTAAACTAAATCCATATATATGTGTGTGTGTGCTGCTTGTTCTCATTCGTGCATCACTCACTCTTGTTTTTACTTATTTAGTTAAGTCTTAAGGTTTCCTTAAGGTTTTTAGAGTAATCCAGAAGTGGATGCTCACTGTGGAGTTCAGTAACATTTCACTGACAAATGCTAAGAGTCTGAAACATACACTGCCATCTATCTTATGAAGTGGAGTCTTTCCTGACATTTCAGTGCTGGCCTATTCTGAGAAATGTCTTCAGGTTTCCTATAGGGTATGCTACAGGACATTTCTCCTCTGTAGAAGCATGAGTCAGCTAAAAGTTGTACCCTCAGTCAGGGGTGTATATATATTTTATTCTACCCTAGGCCTAACTGAGGGCATCCTCCCATCCCCCCCCAAAAAAAATGGTAATAGGAAAGGGGGAAGCAGGGTAAAGGGGGGAAGGGAAAGCAGAGAGGGGCAAAAGGCAGGGAGGGGAAAAGCAGGCCAGAGACAGGGAGCGGGGAGCATGTTCATTAACTCACAGGTGCCCACTGACCATTAAAGTTTACAAACATGATGGGTAGCTTAGGGCCAGATATAATGCACTCGCTATTAGAGACAAACAATTTTTTTTAAAGATAACCTACCTGGGATTATTGGAGCTTCTAGGACTATTTGTTGTTATTTTTAAATTCATTATATTCTGATTGGTCTTCTTAGTCTATATTACTGCTAAGATGTTAAATATTTTTTAAACAATAGGATAGAAGAATACATTTTTTTGCAGTACATTGGTTAACATACCTCTATAATAATTTTCGGAGATAGGTTTTAATATTTATTATTTTATTTAAGCATTTTAAAAAATAAATTTTAATAACGGCGGTTAAAACAATAAATAGTACTTATGTTAGAATCAAACCACTCTTGATAACTTTTGACATATAATAATGGTAGGTCACCTCTTTTGATTAGTGGCTGAAAAATTGGCAGTTTAATAGATAAATAGTCACTGCGGTACAGAATTAGAACAAAAAAATATAAATTACATTAATATGAAAATCAATACATATAATTTGAAATATTAATTATGTTTAGAATTAAAGTTTTTTCAACATTTTTTTAGTTAATAATCACTAAGCACATGGGGCCTCATTCTATTATCGGCCGCAAGGCTGCGATTCCTTGCGGGGGTTCCGTTATCTTGCAATTCAGTTATACGGCCCCGCAAGGATCTCCCCTTACGGCCGGCCGTATATCTTGCAACCGGCCGTAAGCTCAGAAAACTTTAAACGCAAAAATAAATTCAAGACGGCACTGTACAGCTCTGTAAATGCTAGGGATCATATTGGGGGACATGAGGATTAATAGTAACCCACTCTCAAGCTTGCACATCAGCCCAAATCCGAGTTTACATTAACTGTTTATTTTCCGGCCGCAGCGTGGGCAGGTCTGAGGTGCTCCAAGCCCTCGGGACTTTTTACATGGATTTTTGACATAAATAAAAAAATAATTTATTTACGGATTTGAGTGTAGGGGAATGTTGTGCTATTTTTGCTAACACCTACAATAACTTTATAGTCTCCTCAGAGTGCAGGATGGCTTTATTTCGGCTTTATAATGTGCTTAATTGGTGCTAGCGGGACCTTTTTTCTGCAAGCAAGCTACGGTTCGGTTTTAGCCTTGCAGAGAGGGTTCCCGGAGCAATTGAATAGCAACCAGGATTTTCTTGCGGCCGAAACTTCTTGCGGCCGTTTTAGATCAAAGGCTTTAGACCTGCCTGAATCCCCGGCGGAGGAGAATAGAATAGCCGAATAGCTTGCGGCCGGTCCTTGCGGCCCCGCATCTCCTACGGTCGATAATAGAATGAGGCCCATGGACTTTAATGATCACCTATTGATCCTTCTTATTAAACAAAAAAAATAATCACTATTGACTGTATCTATATATGATCATCTGAACTTGAGTAAAATTAATGTATTAAATTGAATGCTATCACACAATATTTCTAAGCATAATTAATATTGCAAATTATATGTATTGATTTTCATATTAATGTACAGTAATTTATATTTTTTTGTTTCAATTCTGTACCCCAGTGACTATTTATCTGTTAAACTGTCAATTTTTCAGCCACTAATCAAAAGATGTGACCTAACATTATTATATGTCAAAAGTTATCAAGAGTTGTTTGATTCTAACATTAGTACTTTTTATTGTTTTAACTGCCGTTATTAAAATGTCTTTTTCAAAATGCTTAAATAAAATTATTAATATTAAAATCTATCTATGAAAATTATTATATAGGTGTGTTAACCAATGTTGAGCTCATACTGCAAAAATATGGTTTTTTTTTGTCCTGTTTTTTTAAAAAGGCACTCACTAGTCTCCCCCTTTGATACCCAGATCCAGCAATAATGCATGCTAGGATGAGAGGATGTTTTTTATCCTTGTACACAGTGAAAGCATGAGGGGGTTGTGTGTATGAGGCAGCTGGAGTGACAGCTGAGTAAGTGAGAGCCAAAGGCTAGTGGAGTAGGGGAACATGGTTTTGAGAGCATGAAGCATGCAGGGAGAGCAGAGGGAGTGAACAAATGAGAGTGAGGGGTAGGGGTAGTGACAGTTTCAGGAAAGAGTGGGTAGAGCATTGTGACATCACAGGGGAGACCCACAGCTTTGGGGATTGTTGGACTATTGAGGGCCCTGACTTGGACTATTGGTATGCTTTCCCCTTTCTCTCCCCAGATACTGTCCTCCTAGCCTGAATATTTGAACTGTTTAACAGCTACATTCATATTGTGTGCCCTGTGGGATGGGGGAGCCATGCTGTTTGTGGAGAGGGCCACAATATGGGGGTAATCAGAATTATTGGTTTGTTGTTTGAATTTATTGATGTATTGGTGGTAACCATTCATGTTTGGTATTGAAATGCTGCATCTTCCCCATGGAGTTTAATAACGTGTATTACCAGGAACCCTAGAGCAGAGGGGTCACCAGAATAATAATTATTAATATTATTGCTGCTAAAACTGCATTGGACACAGCCGATAACATGTGCTGGGTGGCTCTATTGGTTCATGTGGTTTCATGGGAGCTTTGGTGGCTGCAAGCTCAGTTGGCTCTGTTCCTGCTATCAGAGATATACAAAGAACCAGACGGCCCCACTGGGTAGGTTGAACTAGGCTCTTGTGAAGCCCAACAGAAGCAGTAGGGTGTCACAAGCATGAAATGTAGTAAGGGGCTGAGAGGTGTTTGTTTCCTGCACCTTATTAGGGTTAGGAAGACAGTATGTGTTGTTGAGTGCACATGGGTAGGCACCTTAGCTACTGTAGAGTTGGGGAGAAGCAGTAAGCACAGGAAAGAGAGAGTGCGGGGAGGGCAAAGTGCTGGGAAGGGAGAACATTTGGGGTGAATGTAATAACAGCTCTGCTTTGATGGGATATAATTTTAAGGTGAAGCAGTTGCAAAGAAAACTTTTGCTGTCTGTATGAGACTAGTACTGTTTTGAGCTGAGAGTAACTTTGATCTCAGGAACTTGGTAGTGTAGCATAGACAGAATGCTGCAGAGTTGCGACTGACATCACCATCACAAGTACCAAACCAGAAAGACCACCAATGTTAGACCACCAGAGGGGTATGAGAAGGAATATAATAGCAGAGCTGCACTGTTGCTTCCCATTTGAATTCCTGATGCATAGCTCTTTCCATAAAATCCCTATCACCAATAAAATAGAAACCCACAGAGGAGAGGACCTAACCAGTCAGCTGGTCCTCTTGACAGTGATCATGAGGTGGAGTGAATGCAGGGAGATAGGAAGTAATAGAGAACATGGAGTGATGGGAGGGGTGGTCCTTTATCCTGGGTAAGAGAGTAGTCACTCTCTCGCACAGACAAAAAATATTGCCACCCTCACACAATTACAGTCTTTGGCCTTGACAGGCAAAGCATAAATACAATATGTCCTCAGGGTGAATCACCTCAGAGTGCAGCCTACTTAGTGTCTGCCCATTGCCTGATTGTTTCTTTCATTCTTAGGGTTTCCCCAAAGTTTATTGGTGGTGTGATGTTAGTGCAGGGGAGACTTGCTAGGCACTTTGTTTTTGCCTTGCCCTTCAGGACAAGTATAGTTTAAAGGGGTACAGTCACTGTCTCATCCTATTGGCACAAGTGAGCTAAAGCTTTAAAGTCTGCATCCTAAGTGGGCACCAAGATGTAGTTAGGCGTTTTAATGTCTCCCTTTCTCAGAAGTGCTTCTTGTGTTTGTTTTTATAATTGTATCCATTAGTTAATGGATTTTTTTATACTGGAATGGTGCAATTATCATTATATAAATACCTTGTAATCTAAGTGCCTTTTCATTTGAGCAATGTGCCATTTCATATAAACATAATACAGCTTAAGCAACATTTAATTTAAAAGTATATATTTGTTAACACAATTTTAAAGCCCTTTAAATAAAAGCATGTTGTATGTACAAACACATTAGTGAAATGAAGCAAGTTAAATTATTTTTTTCCTAAATTTCAAGGCTCTTAGTAGGCCATTGTGCTCAAATAAAAATATTCTGCATGAAATGGTTTTACAACTCACTATAAAAAAAAAACATTATGCAACAATAAATAATAGATGGCACGCTGTAGATTATTTTGTAGTTTTTCTGTATGAATTGTAGTACCTCCCTCCCTATGAAATAATGGAGCTGTTAATTAAATTGTGATTTAAGCCTGAGATATTTGAGATACAGGTACTGACTATAAGGAAAAGAAGAATTTAAATGTTTACTGCTACAAATAATCTGCAAATACTGTTTGTTCTTTCCTCGAACTGTCTTTAATGATCTATCACAGCTAGTTATAAACAAATTGAAATGATACTGAATTTATTTGTTTTGGATAACTTTACTTATTTTAATATGTGATCAAGAGGAAAGCAAAATGTATAATCAGCAGATATCCAAATCTAAATGTTATAGAGATCAAAAATATGATATGAATTAAAATGATAAGTAGTATCTTTGTTTAATGTATCTAAGTTGAATGTTGTGTAGAATGCATTTTTTACTATAAATATACATTAAAGCTTGCAATGTCTCTTAATTGCTCTTGGTCAGTCAAAGTGATGTCTAATTTTATAGAATGATAATTACAAATAAATTGCTAACTACTCACTGTGGTCTAATCAAATCTGTGCTTATGACTGGGTATATGCAGACCCTAGGGAGTAATTGAGATAAAAGTAATATCACTCAATTGATAAAGTACTTGTTTTTTCCTACAGTTTTAAAGTGCAGTATTTTTTAGAACCTCTGCTGTATCCCTGTATTGAAAACACCATTACAAATACCAGTGACTAAGCAAGTGAATGCAGGGCAGCGGTGTTGTGCAAATAAAAATACCTATATTTATTTTCCGTCCAAAGTCCTACTGGCTTCAACCTTCAAGCCTGTAGGAGTTTGGAATCCAACCTCTATATTTCATTGAAGTCCTACGGGCTTGAAAAAATGGTTATGGGCTTGTAGGTCATTCAAGCTCGTAGAACTTTGGAAAGAAAATAAACAGGAAATAAAGTATTTTATTTTGGCAATGTGTGAGCTTGAGAATCTTGTGCTTTTAATTCTAATGTCACCCATTGTGTTCCCTATCATTTACAGAAATGTATTGAATTTATATTTGCATTTAAAGTGCTCAGAGTTTTCAGGCTTGAACCATGAGTTACGGGCTTGCATCCTCGATCATCTTCAAGGGCGCAAATGCTACTGCCGATAGCATGGTTTCTGATTCTCGCTAACAGTGCCTAACTTTTGGGCCGGCCAATTGAATAGCAGATTAAAAGTAGAGCAACGGGAGCACGCAACTCAATTGCAGAAAATTGACTATCTGCGTTGGAGTTATGGCCCCCGAATTGAATGAGACTGTTAGTGTTTTGGGGGGTGTGAATAGTATTAGGTGTTTTCTGATAAATAGTGATATTAAACTGTACACTACCTTGCTTCTCTGCATAGCATGCTGGGAGGTGTAGCTTGTCTTCGTATATCAAGTATCAGGGAGGAAAAAATATCTCCAACATAAGCTCCGAGGGAGAGTCACAGATTTGAGATTGTATGTATATATATATATATATATATATATATATATATATAATGGATTCAGTAGAACTGTGAAATATTACAGCTAAGCACTATGCACTAGACTATGAGAAGGGAGAAATCATCACTGCAGAATATTAATATGACAGCCTCTAAAGCATCAACTAGTTAAACTAAATACATGCATAAATACCTGTCTATGATTTATGAAATGGAAAACTGTAAGACTTAATAACATCAGCCAAATAGTAAATTCTTAAAGTAATTAACTTCCCAACAAAATAGAAGTGTGATAACGTTGTGCATGCACAAAACTGGAAAGGACTTCATATTCAACTGAAATTTTAAACTGAATGTACATTTTCCTATTAACTGTATATTGTTTATTGTTCTGCCTGGTGAATTTAATAAACCACTCAGAAAGCACAGCGGATCATAAAATGACCATAAATATAACAGAAATAAGGTTTTCAGTCATAAAAATTCATTTCTGTTGTCTAATTAGATCTGTTGTTGGACCTTGTTATTTAATTGCTGTTTATTATTTTGCACTAGCAACTTGCCCGTCAAAAAATTACGGCAATAAAATTGTAAGGCAGGTAATGCTGTTTGCCAGAGAGAGTAAGTGTTTTGGTGGTGTGAGATCCTTCGGCGCTCATTTGCGAGACTCTGGGTTGGTGTATTTTTTGTTATCATAGGTGCTTTTGCACTTATTCTAAGGTCTGCCCTGATGTCCTTTTTGCGCTTATTGCAAGGCTCTCCCCTGGTGTACTTTGTGTCATATGAGCACCGTTGGCGCTCCTTGTGATGTACGCGGTGAAGGTGTTTGTGGTTATTTGCGATAGTGTGGTGTATTTTTGTTTTGTTTTGTGTATATTTTGTTTTTTATGCAAATTAATTAATTAATGAAATCATAAATTAATATACTTTACCTATTTGTTATTAATTTTTGCAGCAAGGAATGTGCTGAAGAGCTAACAATCTGTTTTGATGTTCCTGCAGAATACAATGTAGATTGTTGATGAGCTGAGGTGTAAGTGTCAGCAATGTGTGCAGTGTGGTGTGGATGATTTTGCGTCATTGCTAATGGTGTATGTTGTAGCTCGTACGGGTTTTTGTAAAAGTCGTATGTGCTTGGCGATGTTTTGCGGCTTTAGGGGTCTTTAGCCTCGTTTTCGTTTTTTTCGGCGGACATTTTTTCTCTTGCTTAGGGGATTTTCGAGTATCTAAATTTTTGAAATCGGGCTGTAATGGCAATGTAATGTTTCTTCCAGATGTCCTGGGTATCCCCCCTTGCTGTGTTATTTTGTGTGTGTATTTTCTTTTTTTATGTTTTTCGCTGTGTGCGTGTTGTCCGTTAAGGTCGTATTTTTGCGAGTCCGTAATGTTTTTTTTCTAAGTCCCCACGGCTCGTATTTTTTGGTGTAAGTCCGTATGCAGTAATTGTGTTTTTTTTTTTTTTTTTTAAGTGGAGCCTCTATGGGCGTTTGTAGCCACTTGTGATGCTTCGTAGAGCCTAGACCTTCGTAAATGCGACCCTTCACTTTGCGAGGTTCTGCATTTTCGGTCCGAATGTCAGAGGGGGTCGTAGAGATGAGCGCCTACAGCGCCTTGCTTCTCGCGGGCTGCAGTTTCCCTGTTGTATTAGCAACTGATTTTGCCAAGCCTGCCTGCTGATAACTATATATGTAATAATTTAGCATGCACACACAACTAGTAAATATAAAGTAAAAAGATAGTATGAAAGAAAAATATCTGCTTCTTTTCAGTATCATAAACAAATCTATTATATTGTGAATATCCATATTATCAATTATTCATTTACCCTTTTTAATTACATTAAAGGGCCACTGTAGTGCAAGAAAAAGGCAATTGTTTGTAAAATATGTAACAAGCCAACATCTTTCATCTGTGTAAGCCCAAAACACAAAATATTTTGAAGTCTCTGCTAATGAATAAAGGATTTCATAAAGTCTTTGTTGGATCACTTTCTGAGAATAGTGATATCGCGAACATCAAATTTTCGGTTCGCAAACTGCGGACGCGAACTTCCATCAAATGTTTGTGAACGGGCGAACCCGGCGAACCGCCATAGACTTCAATGGGCAGGCGAATTTCAGAACCCACAGGGACTCTTTCTGGCCGCAATAGTGATGGAAAAGTTGTTTCAACGGGACTAACACCTGGACTGTGGCATGCCGGAGGGGGATCCATGGCAAAACTCCCACGGAAAATTACATAGTTGATGCAGAGTCTGGTTTTAAGCCATAAAGGGCATAAATCACCTAACATTCCTAAATTGTTTGGAATAACATGCTTTAAAACATCAGGTATGATGTTGTATCGATCAGGTAGTGTAAGGGTTACACCCGCTTCACAGTAACAGACCAATCTCCCCGTTTAATGCACCGCAAACTACCGCAAACAGTCCCTTTGCACAACTGCAAACTCCCCATTTGCACAAGGTTGGATACCAAGCTAGCCATGTCCCGTTCCTTGTCCTCACTGATGTCATTGAAGGTCTCTTCCTCCACCCAGCCACCAAGGGTCCCCGAAAGGTGACAACAAGCCCCCTGGGATGCCTGCTGTGTTTGGTCTTCCACCTCCTCAAAGCCACCTTCCTCCTCTGACTCCTCTTCTTCAGACTCCTCTCTCTGCGTTGCCTCTGTCTGCGTTATTATAAGGTATGTACTGTTAAGTAGTACTATTCCTATCGGTTTAATCCCTGTTACGTCCACTATTAGGGGACGTGTATATAGCATTGATTTTTGGAAGCGGGAGATGGAAAAAGATGCTTGGTCGGTCCTCCCACTTCAAATTTGGGGCACTGCGCGTGCAATCTAAGGTGCCACCAGATATGAGTGTCACTGTTCACTGTCAAAAGTTGGCAGAGTAGATGCAATAGGCTTCACACACACGCCTGTAGGCAGGCAATTGCTATTCAATCTATTACAGTCAAAAATGTGTTGTTTTATTTCACTGAGCACAATATAAGCTGTGAGCCTGACACAGGCAGGCAACTGAAATTAGATTACAGGAAAAAATGGTTGTTTTCAATATATGGTACACCACCAGGTATGAGTAGTGAAAATAAGCACAATATAAGCTGTTAGGTGTTAGCCTGTCTTACACACACACTCTGGCAGGCAGGCAGGCATATGCAATTAGATTACAGAGAAAAAAATTATAAAATAAAATAAATGATGTTCTAGCCCTAAAAAGGGCTTTTTGGGTTGCTGTCCTTGTAGCAGATATCAGATGAGTCCTGCAGGTCTGTAGTGGAAGCTAAATACACAGCCTGGCTATCTATTTCAGTATTAAATCTCCAGCAGTTACACTATCTGTCCTCTCACAACGAATGCAGCTTCAGAATGATTCTAAAATGTATGCTGTCCTTCAGATGGAAGGCCCTGGAAGGGAGTGTATGCTGCTGATTGGCTGGAATGTGTCTGCTGACTGTAAGGTGCAGGGTCAAAGTTTCCTCAATGATAAAGTATAGGGGGCGAACCGAAAAGTGCATGGGTTCGCCGTCCGCTGCGAACGCGAACATGCCAAAATCGCTGCGAATAGTCCGCGGGTGAACTGTCCGCGACATCTCTACCTGAGAACTTGATTGTGATGATCAGCTTGGAGCCTGCCGATGGTCACTGAAAACCTCTCCCTGAAAGAGCTTTGTCCTCTCCATTTTACCCATTGACTTTACATTGGGAGGTAGGTTTCTCTAAAATTGGCCCTTTGATCAGTCCCTCAGGTTGGACAATAAGAGCCGGATTCAATTGCAAGCTGGCATCTCCTGGGATCAAGGCAATATGTCTATGGGTGTGCTACGTGCTCCCGTTCCTCTCCGATTCCGTTGCTATTCAATTGAAGGAGCCTTCAAGTTACGGCCCGAAAGCCGGCTCTGTAAACCATGCACTCGTTTGTAGCAGTTCAAGGTGGGTTTATGATCAATTAAGGAGGAGGGGGCTTGAGGAGTGGGCTTGAGGATGAGGAGGGGGGTTGAGGATGAGGAGGGGGGTTGAGGATAAGGAGGGAGGTTGAGGAGAAGGGTTGAGCATGAGGAGGGGTTGAGGAGGGGGGTTGAGGAGAGAGGATGAGGAGGGAGGATGAGGAGGGGGGTTGAGGAGGGGGGTTGAGAAGGGAGGATGATAAGGGAGGGGGAGGGAAAGAGACACAAGGGAGAGGGTGTAAAGAGACACAGGGGAGGGAGAGGGGGAAGACACACAGGGGAGGGAGGGGGAAGAGACACAGGGGAAGTAGAGGGGGAAGAGACACAGGGGAGGGAGAGGAGGGGAAGAGACACAGGGTAGGGAGAGGGGGGATAGACACAGGGGGGGGGGAGGTAAGAGACACAGGGGAGAGAGAGGGGGGATACAAGAAAGGGGCCAGAGGGCACACAAGAGGGGAACACAGAGGGAGCAAGAGGGACACAGGGGCAGCACTTTTCCCATCCTTCAGCTTATATACGAGTCACTAAGTTTTCCAAGTATTTTGTGGTAAAATAGGTGCCTCCGCTTATACTAGGGTATATACAGTAACTTATGGCCTCACTTACGGGCTCCGGTAACTTACGATTGCACAATTGAATCAGGCTCTAAGGTACTGCACATGGCTAAATCAATTAACTGATTAAGGGTAGGTAATATAAGCTGAACCAAAGTTGTATTGTTCTGTTTGCCTATATATGTTCTGTTGAAAATAAATTTAACTGTACACTCTTGAGACAGATTACAATTGTCTGAACTGTAACTCGGGGGCTCAAGGGGAGAAACAAAGACTTTATTATAAGGTCCTGCTGGGAAGACTACATGTTTGTGCCATGACATTGATCATGAGGTCTGTATATTTATATTTTTTGATCTCTAAGTGGAGGATTGGGTGGCAGAGGATGGAAGAGGGAGAGGTCAGGAGTATTTATTAGATATTTGGATTTGATCCTCCTCACAGTAGATGCCAGCACTGCTTTACAGAGTTGTAAAGACACAGTATCATGTATATCTAGAAGGTCCAGCAAAGGCAAAACTAATATATGTTTCCTGATTAAATACTTTTTACTTCCTTAATTATGATCTTTGTCAATCTTCAAGGATTTCAAAGATTTAATTGTACTGTAGCCCTTTAAAGATTATCATTCTAACAACAGAAATTACGTCTGACAGTGTGCCTGTGTGTCAGTGTGGGACTGATTCTTGCATGTGAGTTTGCAGACATTATTATTATCTTTTATTTGTAATGCACCAACATATTCCGTAGCGCTATACATAAGTTAAGTTCTAGGCAATGACAAATTCAAAGTTAACACATTGCAAAGAACAGAGGGCCCTGTCTTTGAGCTTGGAATCCGGTGTCCATAGTGCTTTCCCCAAAGCACCTTGCAGGATTGAAACTCGCAGACTTAAAGTCTAAAAGTTAAGGTTTGTGTGTGGTACAATAGGGAGAGAGAAGTGTTGTGCGTGTTAGGATGGTAGGTGATAGGCTTCTTTAAAGAGATGTGTTTTAAGTGTGGTTTAGAAGGATTTAAGGAGGATAGTCTGGTGGAGCAAGGCAATGAGTTCCAGAGAATAGGGGCAGCAAGAAAAAAGTCCTTGAGGCGAACGTGAGAGGAAGTGACAAGGGTGGTAGAGAGAAGAAGGTCATTAGCAGAACAAAGAGGGCATGTGGGGGAGTATTTGGAGATGAGAGCAGAGATGTACGGGGGTGCGCTGTTGTTGATGGCTTTGTAAGTTAGGGTTGTGATTTAAAAGTTTATTCTGAAGGCTAAGGGAAGTCAGTGGAGTGATTGACAAAGAGGAGCTGCCGACACTGAACGTTGTGTACGGAAGCTGCGTCTGGTGGAGGCATTCATTAGAGATTGAAGTGGGGAAAGGCTGGTAATGGGCAGGCCAACATGAAGTGAGTTGCAATAGTTGAGACGAGAAATTATGAGAGAGTGTATTAGAATCTAAGTTGTGTCTTGTGTAAGGTAGTGCCATATTTTGGAAATGTTTTTTAGATGGAGAAGGCGAGATTTTGTTAGTGACTGTGAGTGAGGGATGAAAGAGAGGGTAGGGTCGAGTAGACTACCAAGGTAATGGGCTTGGGAGGTGGGAGTGATGATGTCATTGTTGACAGTGAGAGCCACGTGAGGAATTAAAGCTGTAGTAGAGGGTGGGAAGATTAAGAGTTCAGTCTTCGACATGTTGCGTTTTAGATGGTGGGCAGACATCCAAGAGTATATACTAGAGAGGCAGTTGGAGACGTTTGTTAGAAGAGAGGGGAATAGATTTGGTGTTGAGAGGTAGATTTGAGTCTCATCTACAGTACATAGAGATGATACTGAAACCTAAAAGAGTTTATTAGGGTACCAATTAAGGATGTATAGATGGAGAAGAGGAGGGGGCCTATGACTGATCCTTTGGGTACAACAACATATAAGGGGTGAGGAGAAGAAGAGGTGCCAGAGAAGGAGACACTAAATTATCAATCTTGTAGGTATGATGAGAACCACAAGCGAGCAGTGTCTCGAATGCTGAGGGAGGAGAGAATATGGAGTATAAGCGGATGGTCAACTGTGTCAAAGGCGGCAGAGAGATCCAGAAGAAGAAAATGGAAAAGTGGCTTTTTGACTTGGCAGTGAGCAGGTCATTGGTGACTTTTGTGTGAGCTGTCTCAGTGGAATGTTGGGTCCAAAAGACAGATTGGAAGGTGTCCAGAAGGGAGTTAGAGGAGATAAAACTTGTAAGCAGTTTGGAAGTCAAGGGAAGTAGAGAGATAGGGCGATAGTAACTAGCAACATCAGAGTCGGATGATGGTTTCTTAAGCGTAGGTGTAATTATGGCATGTTTCAGAGAAGATGGAAACATGCCAGTATTTAGAGAACGTTGAAGATGTGTGTGAGAGCTGGGCTTAGTCTGGTAGAGAGAGGAGGGATGAGCGGAGATGGAATAGGATTCAAGGGAACAGGTGGTAAAGTGAGAGGATGATATTAGGCTGGAGACTTCGTTCTCTGTTGCAGGGGTAAAGTAGTTCATAATAGTTTTGGGAGAAGACTGGGTATTGTTGGTTAGTTGAGAGGGTGGAGTGCGTGAGCCATGATGAGAGGAGAGTTCATTGAGGGCGGTTTGAATTTTATGCATAAAATGGTTGGCAAAGTCTTCAGCCGTGAGACAAGAAGGGATGGGAGAAGGTGGTGGGCAGAGAACAGTATTAAAAGGGGAGAACAGATGTTTGTTGGACGACAGAGTTGATATTAGTGATGTAAAGTAGTGCTGTTATTATAGATTTGATGGTGCTCCTGGGGATCATCAAAGATTTGGATATTTTTTTTTAAACCGAACCCTGACTTGTACTTCTCAACAACATTGTTCTTTACTTGTTTGGAGAGTTCCTTGGTCTTCATGGCAGTGTTTGGTTAGTGGTGCCTCTTGCTTAGGCGTTGCAGCCTCTGAGGCCTTTCAAAAAAGTGTGTATATGTAATGACAGATCATGTGACACTTAGATTGCACACAGGTGGACATCATTTCACTAATTATGTGACTTCTGAAGGTAATTGGTTGCACCAGAGCTTTTTATGGGCTTCATAACAAAGGGGGTGAATACATATGCACATACCGATTTTCTGTTTTCTATTTCTAAAAAATAGTTTTATGTATATAAAACTATTTTTCTCATTTCACTTCACCAACTTAGACTATTGTGTTCTGATCCATCACATACAAATTCAGATAAACAAAACTTTGAACTTAAGACTGTAATGTAACAAAATAGGTAAAAAGTCAAGGGGGTGAATACTTGTGCAAGGCACTGTAATTCTTGTAAAAGTAAAATATCAAAGGCTTTGGAAGGCTTAGGAAGTTACCGATTTAATCATCGCAATTTTTTCAAGCCAGTAACTCGTAACCTGTTTGGAGCCCGCAAAAAGACGCCAATTGAATAGCAAATTAACTTGCAACCTCACTTACAGACTACCAAATAACAAGAAACCTCAATTGAATGAGATGTTAAAGCGGCAATTAAAATGAGAAAAAAAGTATAAAACATTCATCAAGTTCACATGTAGATCTAAGAATGCATCAGTCCTTTGAAGAAGTGGATGGCTAAAGCTTTGGCTGAACTGTTCTTTCCCATTTTTGAGTGGTACACAGTAAAATTGCCATCGACTAGATGATTCTCAGTGACTATTTTACTAATACTATCTTGGAACAGAATTTGTTGCAAGATACATTTTTAAATAATCTCCCATTTAATTCTTGTTAACAAATACCAGAATATCTTTATTTTATTTTTAACTTTTTCTTACCTTTCCAGAAACACAGATTGAGTTGGTAATGCAATGTTCTGGGACGAAGAAAAGAATCACAAATATTTTTATTACATTTGCTAATGACTCCTTTATTTTTTTCTAATATTCAAGAACTGTTTCAGCTCCCTTAGCATAATTACTATGGTTTTAGGCAAGGTGCTAGATGTATTTCACAACTTTTGTTTTATACCAAATGACTTGCAGAGTGATTACCAACCGTTAGTAATCAATTTATTGAGAGATGTAGTGTCAGATGCAGTATTAAATGAAACATTTTTTTTTTATTCTGGAAGTCCATTTTTCTTTGATTTATGAACACAAAGGAGGAGCTGTAAGATCTTAGCAGGATAAATAAACTGATATTCTCTGGGGATTTACAAAAACTTCAGTCTTGCACCTACACATTTACAACTTATTATCTGGCCAAATTTTATTAAGCAGTAATTAATAAACATCTAAAATGTAACGCTAACAACTCTGAGATGGAACTTATTTCTTGGTTTTGTCCAAAAATAAGAATTGGATTTGAGATCTGTCTAAAAGAACACTAATAATGTTTATTATAGTGTAAGAAAATTATAAATTAAGACATTTTCTCTTACATGGATTGATCTATTTTGAAATCTTATTTTTAAATGACTCCACATAAAAAATATATATATTTACAGCGTCACTTTAATTATGTTCCTTATTTTATACCTTTAATTATCCTACTATGCAATAGGATTTGTAGCCATTGGTTCAGAATAGGTTGTTCATATGATCTGCTGTAATTGTTGTTAGAAATTTAATTTGTAAGCTATGGAGCACCCGTATATTTTCAACAATTATTAGATTCAAAAGAAAGGGAGATAAATTAATAGTTTTTTTAAAGCCTAGACATGCTAAAAGACCACAATCTTTTAGGAAAATAGGTTTGTACCTTATTGCACTCACACAAATCTACACTTTTTTTGTTTGTACTCCATGGGCCTCATTCAGTTGCCATTTGGCCAATTGAATAGGGCTCTAGATAAGCACAGAGCATATATTTTTTACAGAATTTTTTAGTTAGTGAACTTCTATCCAAAAGCAATGTCTTCATTAACTAAAAACTTCTGTAACAAAAATATGCTCTGTGCTTATCCAGAGCCCTATTCAATTGGCCAAATCGCAATTGAATTATTCACTCACCTTGGCATTTTTTGTGTTTTGTTGCCTCACAACCTGGAATTAACATGGATTGTTTGAGGATTTGCATCATTTAATTTACAGAACATGCCCACAACTTTGAAGATGTTTTTTTTTTTATTGTGAAGCAAGCAATAAACAGGACAAAATAACAGAAAAAGTAAATGTGCATAACTATTAATCCCCCTGTAGAGCCATCTTTTGCGTCAATCATAGCTCTAAGTTGCTTTTGATAAGTCTCTATAAGCTTGCCACATCTTACCACTGGGATTTTTGCCCATTCCTCCTTGCAAAACTACTCCAGTTCCTTCAAGTTGGATGGTTTGTGCTTGTGAACAGCAATCTTTAAGTGTGATCACAGATTTTCTATTGGATTGAGGTCTGGACTTTGACTAGGCCATTCCAACACATTTACATGTTTTGATTTAAACCACTCAAGTGTCCTGCTGGAAGGTGAACCTCTGTCATAGCCTCAAATCAAGCACAGAGTGGTACAGATTTTGCTCAAGAATATCCCTGTATTTAGCACCATCCATCTTTCCCTCAACTCTGACCAGTTTCCCAGTCCCGGCTGCTGAAAAACATTCCCACAGCATGATGCTGCCACCACCATGTTTCACTGTGGGATGGTGTTCTGTGGGTGATGTGATGTGTTGGGTTTGCGCCAGACATGGCATTTTTTTTTAAATGGCCGAAAAGTTAAATTTTAGTGTCATCAGACCAGAGCACCTTCCTCCATACATTTTGGGAGTCTCCCACATGCCGTTTTGCAAACTCAAATTGTGCCATTTTTTTAAATGAAAGTAATGGCTTTCTTCTGGCCACTCTGCCTTAAAGCCCAACTCTGTGGAGCGTATGGCTTATTGCCGTCCTATGTACAGATACTCCAGTCTCTGCTGTGGAACTCTGCAGCTCTTCCAGGGTTACCTTAGGTCTGCCTCTCTGATTAATACCTTCCTTGCCCGGTCCGTGAGTTTTGGTGGGCGGCCGTCTCTTGGTTTGCTGTTGTGCCATATCCTTTCCATTTGGTTATTATAGATTTGATGATGCTCCTGGGGATCATCAAAGATTTGTATATTTTTTTTATAACCTAACCCTGACTTGTACTTCGCAACAACATTGTCCCTTACTTGTTTGGAGAGTTCCTTGGTCTTCATGGCAGTGTTTGGTTTGTGGTGCCGCTTGCTTAGGTTTTGCAGCCTCTGGGGCCTTTCAAAAAAGGTGTGTATACGTAATGACAGACCATGTGACACTTAGATTGCACACAGGTGGGCATCATTTCCCTAATTATGTGACTTCTGAAGGTACCGTATATACTCTAGTATAATCCGAGTTTTTCAGCCCTTTTTTAAGGCTAAAAAGGGCCCCCTCGGCTTATACTCGAGTCACTCTCCCCCCGTGTCTCTCTAACCCCCTGTGACTCCTTAACCCCACCATGTCTCTCTACCCCCGGTGTCTCTTTACCCCCCGTGTCTCTTTAACCCCCCTGTGTCTCTTTCCCTCCCCCTCATCATCCTCAACCCACCCTCATTCTAACCCCCCCCTCATTCTAAACCCCTCTCCTCATGCTACCCCTCTAAATACTCCCCCCCGTCTCCCTTTTCCCTCACTTACCTGCATCTGAAACTTCTGCTCCTCCGCTCCTTCCGCCGTCTTGACGTGACGTCATTACCATATTCCGGGTGCCGGGGGGGTGGAGGTTGAGGAGGGAGGTTGAGGAGAGGGTTGAGGATGAGGAGGGAGGTTGAGGAGGGGGTTGAGGATGAGGAGGGGGGTTGAGGTTGAGGAGGGGGGTTGAGGAGGGAGGTTGAGAATGAGGAGAGGGGAAGAGAGACAGGGAAGGGAGAGGGGGGAAGAGACTGAGGATGGGGGGCAGGGGAGGGAGGTTGAGGAGGGCGGGGTTGATGATGAGGGGGTTGAGGAGGGAGGTTGAGGATGAGGAGGGAGGATGAGGAGGGAGGTTGAGGATGAGGAGTGGGGTTGAGGAGGGAGGTTGAGAATGAGGAGGGGTGGAAGAGAGACAGGGAAGGGAGAAGGGGAAGAGACACAGGGAAGGGAGAGGGGAGAAGAGACACGGGAGAGAGAGGGGGACACAAGAAAAGGGTACACAAGAGGGGGACACAAAGGGCACAAGAGGGACACAGGGGGCAGCACATTTCCCACCCTCGGCTTATACTCAAGTCACTTATTGTACCCAGTATATACGGTAATTGGTTGCACCAGAGCTTTTTATGGGCTTCATAACAAAGGGGGTGAATACATACGCACATACCAATTTTCTGTTTTCTATTTCTAAAAAAAATAGTTTTATGTATATATTTTTCTCATTTCACTTCACCAACTTAGACTATTGTGTTTTGATCTATCACATAACATTCAGATTAACAAAACATTGAACTTAAGACTGTAATGTAACAAAATAGGCAAAAAGTCAAGGGGGTGAATACTTTTGCAATGCACTGTATTTGTGAAAGAAATGTTTTATTGTTTACATGATTATTGCTGTCAGCTTTACTTCTGCCACCTAACTAAAGGCTAGATGGTTCATGTAAGGAACTTTCCACGTAAGGGAGCTATGTAACTGTTACGTCTCACCCACAGCAAACCCTTACGAAAGAGCTCTCATATGAACTGTTTTCTGCTCTACAGATTTTACCTCAAGTGCTATTACAATGCTCCCATAGGAGTTACCGGAAATTCAATGTCTTTTTGTAAGGCTCTGCTAGTGCTTGCAGAAAAACAAATCCTTACATGTCAACTCAACCTACCACAGTACCATGTAAAATATGAAACCTAATCTTTAAACCTTACGACCTTAATAAGTGTATTTTATAAGGGTAATTGTATACATTTCTACTATTAGTATATGGTTAATCAATCACCCTACCTTAACACAATAAACGAACATTCCTGGGAAAAGTAACAAACTAACATTCTCACATCTGCCATAAAATGAACATACAGGGGAGATCTATTGGTCCCTCAACAGGTGACAGTTGATGTCTTTGAGAAATAATTTCTAATAAAATGCCAAAAAAAATGACATTTGTCCTCAGGGTGTGTAGGGGTATATTAAAGAAATCTGTGTTGTGTGAGGGTCTGTTATCAAGAAACTCCAGCTGCTAGTAAAAAAAAAAATTGTGGAATTATTGGGGAAGCTGATCATAAGAAATTAGTCAGTTTGGGAGTGTCCAGAACAATCTCAGTCTAAGAGAAGAGGTCCAAGAGGAGAGTGTCCTTGGGAGGGACTCCATGGAGCAGAGATGCTGAGGTTCTCAGAGATCAGCCCAGTGAGCAGAGACCAGATGAAATGGACCTTGAAGAAGAAGATTTTTGGGGGGTTAATATATCACATATAATATTTGTGGTAAGTTATGAATGTTGGTTACGCAATGTTAAAAGTGACGGGCTTGTGTATGCGCAATTAGCGACGAAGGTGTTCATTGCGGGCCTCGCGTTGAGCGCAGAAGGCGCTCATTGCAAGGCCTGCATGACTTTGAAATAACGGGAGCTGCAAGGAGCAGCGCAGGTGCTCATGGCGAGGCCCGCAAGAGTTAGAAAAAGGCTGGCAATGAGTGCCGAAGGCCTTTTGCGCTCATTTCCAGGCCCATGATGAGCACCAAAGGAGCTCATTGTGAGACTCGCAAGCTCACAAGTCTTTGAAACAGGATGGCCAGGTGCACGATGAGCGCCAAAGGCCATAGCACTTTGGCGCTCATCGCGAAGCCCGCAAAACTTTGAAAAAAGGATAGATACGCGCTCAACGGGAGCCACGCAAGACTTGATCAGGGAAAGAGAGGAGAAAGACACATGGAATGGAGAGGGGGGAAACAGACATAGGGCTCAGAGAGTGGCAAGAGGCTCGCAATGAGCGCCAAAGGCGCTCATTGTGAAAGCTGCAGGATGGACAACGCATGAAATGTTTGTCGAAGCGAGGGAGAAGGCGCTCATCGTGGGGCTCGCAATGAACGCCAAAGGTGCTCACTGAGAGGCACGAAAGTGCTGGGTTGGAAGAGGCCTTCAATGAGTGGTAAAGCTGCTCATTGCGAGGCCTGCACGTTAGAGGGTGGAGAGCCTTGCATTGAGGGTGGAGAAACAGCATTGCCGGCCTTCAAATTTTATTGCCGTCATTTTTGACTGGCAAGTTACTAGTAGCAATATAATAACGAAATTAATCTCTATATAACAATGTAGAATACTTATACATTTCTTTTTTTGTAAATATTTTCTTTACACTTATTGTCTATTAGCTATTTGTCTAAAACCCTTCTTGTATTTTAATTTATGTACAATATATATTTTTAATTACAACGTGTCTGATTATTCACCTGGCCAAAAGAATATAGTATTTGTAGAAATGATTAGTGATGTCCCGAACAGTTCACCTGAGAACTATTTGCGGCGATTTTCGCATGTTCGCGTCCGCTGCGAACGGCGAACACATGCGCTTTTCGGTACGCCCCCTATACTTTATCATTGAGGAAACTTTGAACATCATTTATTTTATTTTATAATTTTTTTTGTGTAATTTATGCCTGCCTGCCAGCGTGTGTGTGTGACAGGCTAACACCTAACAGCTTATATTGTGCTTATTTTCACTACTCATACCTGGTGGGGTAACATACATTGAAAACAACCATTTTTTTCCTGTAATCTAATTTCAGTTGCCTGCCTGTGTCAGGCTCACAGCTTATATTGTGCTCAGTGACATAAAACAACACTTTTTTGACTGTAATAGATTGAATAGCAATTGCCTGCCTACAGGCGTGTGTGTGAAGCCTATTGCATCTACTCTGCCAACTTTTGCCAGTGCACAGTGACCCTCCTATCTGGTGGCACCTTAGATTGCACACGCAGTGCCCCAAATTTGAAGTGGGAGGACCGGCCAAGCATCTTTTTCCATCTCCCACTTCCAAAAATCCATGCCATATACACGTCTCCTGATAGTGGACGTAACAGGGATTAAACTGATAGGAATAGTACTACTTAACAGTACACACCTTATAATAATGCAGACAGAGGCAACGCGTATAATCTTCCATGCTGTGCAGTGGAAGCCCCCAGACTCTGACCTGTGTATAATCTTCCATGCTGGGCAGTGGAAGCCCCCAGACTCTGACCTGTGTATAATCTTCCATGCTGTGCAGTGGAAGCCCCCAGACTCTGACCTGTGTATAATCTTCCATGCTGGGCAGTGGAAGCCCCCAGACTCTTTCCTGTGTATAATCTTCCATGCTGGGCAGTGGAAGCCCCCAGACTCTGACCTGTGTATAATCTTCCATGCTGGGCAGTGGAAGCCCCCAGACTCTGGGAGTCTGAAGAAGAGGAGGAAGGTGGCTTTGAGGAGGTGGAAGACCAAACACAGCAGGCGTCCCAGGGGGCTTGTTGTCACCTTTCAGGGACCCTTGGTGGCTGGGTGGAGGAAGAGACCTTCAATGACATCAGTGAGGAAAAGGAACGGGACATGGCTAGCTTGGTATCCAACCTTGTGCAAATGGGGAGTTTGCGGTTGCGCAAAGGGACTCTTTGCGGTTGTTTGCGGTGCATTAAACGGGGAGTTTGGTCTGTCACTGTGAAGCGGGCCTAACCCTTACACTACCTGATCGATACAACATCATACCTGATGTTTTAAAGCACGTTATTCCAAACAATTTAGGAATGTTCAGTGTTTTATGACCTTTATGGCTTAAAACCAGACTCTGCATCAACTATGTAATTTTCCGTGGGAGTTTTGCCATGGATCCCCCTCCGGCATGCCACAGTCCAGGTGTTAGTCCCCTTGAAACAACTTTCCCATCACTATTGTGGCCAGAAAGAGTCCCTGTGGGTTTTGAAATTCGCCTGCCCATTGAAGTCTATGGCGGTTTGCCGGGTTCGCCCGTTCGTGAACATTTGATGGAAGTTCGGGTCCGCTGTTCGCGAACCGAAAATTTGATGTTCGCGACATCACTAGAAATTATACATTAAATTCTTACAACCAACTAAACCTCACAGAGAGCTCTCTCTGCATCTAAGCTATATCTTTCTGTGCCATTAAAAATATATCCATGAATTTTGGGGGTTGATGGCTATATGACTATATCCCTTTATCCCTCACTACTCCTATGAGCCTGGGTATTCACGAGGTTCCCTTAGCCCCCGCCTATCACTGCTACTTCTTATGAGCACCTGTATCCCCTGCACCATCCGGTGAGCTATTGTACCCCACTTCCTACCAACATTGTGCTTTCTGGGGGAGGGTCCCATTAACTTGATAGTGGTAACTATAGACTACTATGGGGCCTCTAACTATTACCATGAGGCTCCTTGTGACCTTCATAGTACCTAAGATTAACCCCTATACCATGGGGCTCCCAATAGACCCCATGGTATACTATACTGTAACCACAATGGTCCCTATGAAATCCATGTCACCTAATATTAACCTCTACACCATGAGGTCCATATGAACCCTCCTGGTATACTATAATATTACCATGTGGGCCTCTACGGGTCATTATGGCACCTAAAATTACTCCCTATAACATAAGAGTCCTTATGTACAGTACCCCATAGTAACTTAATCTATAACCATAGAAGTCCAAATGAACCCCCATGGTATCCTAACTACAGTTGAAAAAGTCAATCAGAGATAGATACCAAGCTCATAAAGGCTCAGAGGCAGAGGGTTTATTAACTACCTGCAAATATTATATTTTTTACATGTATATGTATTTATTCTACTCTGGATCTAGCATTTTGGATCTGATTATCAACTTCCTCAGGTTGATTGCAAAATGACCATATGGACCCCCATGGCCCCTATTCCCCATAAGGGAAGTCCCTGCCACTACCCCTCAAATAACCTTAATATAATCTAAATTAAAAAATATACACAAATAAAAAAAATTGCATAAAAATAATAACGAATTACCAATAAAATAAAAAAAAATATATATATTAAAATTAATAAAAAATAAAAATACTCATGGTGGGTGGAAATTATACTTACCCTTCCTTGGATGACCCTCCAGCTATGGTCAACGATGCCTTTATCCTCAATCTTTGTCTCTGAATAAGCAGGCACATCTATGTTGATTGTAGAACTAGGTTCTCTTCCATCTTGTTTGAAGACCCTTAGCTCGTCTCTTCGGCCCAACGAAAGGGCCTCCATCAAAAAAAATATTGTCACTGTAAAAAAAAAATTAACTATGGAAGCTCTTCCTCTGAGGAGCTCCCCCATCAACTATTGACTCTCTGACTGCGCTCTTGCCTTGTATACTGATTGTATGGCTTCACATTGGCTAAGATATGTATATATCATGTTTCAGTCATCAGGATCGAGTATTTTAATTGCTCCACCATTTCTGATTGGTTAAAAGCTAATACGAATTTCAATCCATACATTCTGACTGGTTAGACTTTTAAAGAATCAGAAATAGGTTGGGGACATTTTGAATACTCAATTATTAGCGGCTGAAATATAATTGACAAATATTATAGTCAATTCAAAGACATATAATTAGTATATACAGTGAGGGGGGAAAAAGTATTTGATCCCCTTCAGCTCCCTCCACAGATTTTCTATTTTGCCACCAAGTACTTAGTTGAAGGGGTCAAATACTTATTTCACTCATTGACCTGCAAATCAATTTATAACTTTTTTTTACATGCGCTTTTTTTTGTTATTCTGTCTCTCACTGTTAAAATACACCTACCATTAAAATTATAGACTCATAATTTCTTTGTCAGTGGACAAACATTCAAAATCATCAAGGTAACAAATACTTTTTCCCTCACTGTAAGGTGAGGGCACTATCTCTAAGCCGTTAATTGGTGGGACAGCTTCTCACAGAAGGAGCTCTGTTCGTTTTTTATTTTTAGTTTGAGGCCCTTTCCATGGGCTAAAGAGAGGTTCTACGAGTCTTTAAGCAAGGTAAAAAAGAACTGGTTTCTAGAATAATAAATTAATGTCTTCGCTTATCCAGGATGCGGATTGAGAACAGTGGCATAATTGATTAAAACTGGAGTGTCATCCAATGGAGAGTAAGTATAATAAGGCCCCCCATGTCTATAGATCAGCATACTATGGGGATCCATAGTAACCCCCATTGTATGGGTTAATGTTAGGTGACATGGGGGTCCATAAGGACCCCTATTGTTATACATTAGAACAGGGTTCATTTTAGGTGCCACTGGGGTCAATAGAGAACCCCATGATATTGGGATACATTTTGGTTATATTCAGATGCTCTGATGGGTAAGTGTGCCCCCTCTTAAATCCCAGGAGTAGGGGCTTGATGGCCCCCTCTGGGAATCCCTGGGGATACCCAAGCTCAAAAGGGGTAACCGGCTAATGTAGTGTGTTAATGTTAGATAGATCTTTTATTTATATGCAGTGCAACTGACCATGCATGGACATGGTATTATTTTGCTGGGTTTGTTGGTGTTGCACATCATTGTCACAACCCAGGGTTGAGGGGACCAGGTACACCCCAAACCCTACTGTTTCCAGCTTACAGAATCACTCCTTGGATTGTGATGGATTGGATAGCTCAGTGCCCAGCCAGCTTAATCAGTCAAGGAACAGCAGACATCAGGATATAAGCATACAGGAGCCGATATTTGTCCCTTCAGGAAGGACCAACAGGAACATATGATACAAGTAAACTTGGTAAAAAGAAATGAAAGTTTTCCCCTCTAAACTGACACATAAACCATATTTATGTATAGTCAAACAGAGAACAATTTTTTAATAGACAACTCACATATACCGTTTTTTTTTCCTGGAACTCAACTGACAGTTTACCCCTTGTGTGCTGACTGTGACATACCCAGCATATACAGAATTTGGGATTATGGGAACATAACAAGAATTCTCTAACAAGCTAATGTAAACCGAATAAAGACTTAAAAAACATTTTTAAACTCTTTTTTTTCATTTAAACTCGCCAGTTACAAAATAAGCAACTAATGCCAGCCTGGGGCCCATTACATTCAACTTTTCTGAAGGCCAGTGTTCCCTCTGTGTATGACATAGATTCATATCATTAATGCCATTCGAAATTGTACAGTCCCAATTGAGTTCATGGATTTTGACCAGGCATGGGTTCCCCCCCTTGACCCCAAAAGTCGGGTCGTAACAATCATATTTGACATATTGCCATTCCAGATTTGCCAACCAATATGGAGCCTGTACCAGCGGACAGTGCTGCTAATGCTGGACACTTATAACACACATGTTCAACTCTGATCATGATATATAAAGGGTGGATAGGGGGTGTATACACAGTGCTGCATTGGGAATTAGCACAGCTCATTGCTGACCTAATTATAATATCAGAGATTTGGTAAATCACGTGAAGACCTTAGAAGTGCTTATATGTAATGAAGTTCATTGCAACTCATTGCTCATACTGTTTCTAAATTCCCCTTATGGTGAGAAGTTCTAGATGATGTGCAAAGTGGTGATTTTCTCAATAAGAAATAGTGCATAGTATGATGATCTGAAACGCACTTGAAATGCTTGGTAAATCACCCAATATTGTATATGATTCCTCTGTTTTATACAATATATATTAAAAATATGTTATATTTATATAACACAATTGTTATGATATTTCAAGAAAACACATTCCAAATGTGTATGAGTACCGTATTTGCCGGCGTATAAGGCGAATGGGCGTATAAGACGACCCCCCAACATTGCCACTCAAAATCCCTCCTCAATCTCAACCCCCCTCCTCATCCTCAACCTCCCTCCTTATCCTCAATCTCCCTCCTCATCCTCAACCTCCCTCCTCAACCTCAACCCCCCTCCTCATCCTCAACCTCCTCACTTTACGCCTCTAAATACCTCCCCCTCTCACTTTCCCCTCACTTACCTTCATCTGCAGCTTCTCCTCCTCTCTGCGTCGGCACCCGGTATATGCTAATGACGTGGCGCGCATGTGACGTCACGTCATTAACATATACCGGGTGCCGATGCAGGAAGGAGCGGAGGCCGGAGGAGACGCAGCAAATGAAGGTAAGTGAGGAGAAAGGGAGAGGGGGAGGTATTTAGAGGGGTAAAGTGAGGAGGGGGGTTTAGAATGAGGAGGGGATATTAGAATGAGATGGGGGGGTTGAGGATGTGGAGGGGGGAGGCACCCGGAGTATAAGATGACCCCCCCACTTGGAGGCATGTTTTTTAGGACAAAAAAGTCGTCTTATAAGCCGGCAAATATGGTAGTTATTTCATTAGTTAACACTACCCAAAAGCATTATGATTCCATTAAGTCTGATATTTATTATATGGTAAGGCAAAAAAAAAAAAAAAAACACTTCCTACACATCTTTAATAACCTTCATTTTGAGAATTTCAAGATTAAATAAATAACATTTCCTATTCCACTTATAGCAGATTTATTAATATGGTACTAGATTATATGTAATATGTTATAAATTATGGAATATGGTTATGCTGAAAATATATGAAAGAAACAATATTTGAAATTAATATTTATTTTTATATATTTACATATTGAAAATGGCCTTATTTAAAATAAATTTGGTATCTTCTCTTGCTAGCTACTATAAATATTAATTTGCAAGGACAACACATTTACATTTAACTTATAAATGAGGGGAAATGAATAAGCATTATAAAGCTCTTGCAAAAAATCTGAAAAATAACTACAGTTATGTTGACTTTTGCTTTATTTTTTAATGGAAATTTATGTAAATACGATCTGACCTTATACAAAGCATGCAAATGTTTTCTCTAATATGATATTACATTGTATAATGAATACTGTATTTATAGTGACACATCATGCCTTTTTTAAAGTCATACATAGTAATAAATATGTTTGCATAAATGCAAATTAAACCAAATAAAATTATGGAGTAACTGATCTTACTCATAAACAGAAACTCTGATTATACATAATTTCTTTGACTTTTATCTATTTGACATTACAGCAATCACAATAAAAGTACATTACTTTCGTAATTGTTTACATTTTCTGAAAGCTCTAACATCTGTTAATCCAGAAATCACTGTATAAAAATGGTTAGTAATTAACAACAAACATCTGCTCTTTTTTATTTTTTTAGTGGAGATGTGTCAATGTTTTACGAAGCATTGCTATTTATAAATTATATATAACTAAATAATTAACATATTTATAGTTAATACTAAATGTTTTGGAGAAAAAAAATTGCTTGGCTTTTCAGATACAAACAGATTTGGATCTAAAAAAGTAATAGTTTGGCAAAATGTGCATCTTAAAAACGAATATATTTCTTTTGACTCATCCACATGCCCATCAAAAATTAGCATTATTTGAACAGGGAATTTTCGTATTAAAAAACACTGTAAAATTCATACACTAATGTGCCATATTTTAATAGAATATTTAAAGTTTAGTTTATTGGACTACAGTATATGTACTTATTTTCACCCATTACCACTGCTTGTGCCTCTAGGATGCCATGTTTGTGTCAATGAGAGTATTCTCCATTTGTATTATCTTTTCAAAAATGAAAGTATGGGGATGCATTTGTTGATTCATTGGTGCATACAAATAAGATTTCAGCATAAGACACCTTTGCCCACCCAAGGGCTTAATAAAGGCAAATGACAAGTAAACTTGTAAGCCTTGCTTGCCCTGCTTTTTAACAAATCCACCCTTCTGAGGCTTAAAAAGGAGGAAGAATTATTGTTGTTTACATGCACTAGCAGAGTATGCTAAAATCAAGATTTTCTCTGAAAATGCTATTATATAACAGCTGCTAATGTTATTAGTTTGCAACAACCTTTAACTGTTACTATTGCAATTCTCACTGATGTTAAGATTATTATATAATTCAACAAAACCTACTAATTATTCCCGTCCACTATAATAATGAACACTCCACTCCACAAATTAACGAGATGTGTGTAATGCCTCCACAGTGCCCACTGCACTTAAATTGAGCAACTGTGCATGCGTAGCAACCATGCATGCATGCTGAAGTTGCTTAGTATTCACGCATGTGTACACAGAGGGCAGAGAGAGGGGGAGAGAGAGCCCCCAGAGAGAGGACACAGAAAGAGGGCACAGAGGGAGAGAGAGATAGAGAGGGCATAGTGATAGGGCACCCAGAGAGACAGTGGGCAAAGAAAGAGGGCACAAAGAGAGAGGGTACAGAGACAGACAGAGGGCACAGAGAAAGATAGAGGACATAGAGAGAGGGGGCACAGAGAGAGAAGTCACAGAGAGAGAGGGCACAGAGAGAGTGGGAGAGAGAGCACACATACAGAGGGAGCAAAGAGAGAGGGTGGACAGGGAGAGAAAGTGCACATAGAGAGAGAGAGCACAGAGAGAAATGGTGCGCTGAGACAGAGAGGGCGCAGAGAGAGAGACAGAGAGCAGAGAGAGAGACAAAGATCATAGAGAGAGAAAACAAAGACAATTGAAGATAACATGATACCGTAATTTATGATGGGAAAGTTACTAGTCACAAAATGAATAATGACATCCAAGCCCATACATCCCCCATCATATTATACATTCTATTCCTCTTCTACCATTCTAAACAATATCACAATTAAACCAAAATAGTTTTTTAAATCTTTTAATCTATTCACTTAACTTATGACTAGCAACTTTTCACATTCACCAGTGTCAAGGCACAAGGGATGATGTCTATTCAGCTGCAGGATATCCTTCCATAAGCCACAGGAATTGTCACAGGACCTTGTACCCAGCAATCATATAAGGATCATCAGAAGAGGAAACAGGAACTGCTCTTGAATGTCCTTATCATGCCTGTTCAAACAATCTACTTACAGAACCACTGCAGTTCAATATTTTTTTTTTACCTGTTTGGCATGTATGTACCAAGTTAACAATATTAACAGAAAATCTTTTTTTTTTTTTAAATCAGAATTTTTGAAGACTATTTTTGAAAATAATAGCTAGAAAATAAATTGAAACTTAAGGCAAGAAATGATGCTTGAAAATCATTCTAGTATAACAAAATGGGTCAATGTGACCACTTAAAATATTTTACAGTATACATGTATCTATTTATTTGTGCAAAACAATTGAGTGGAAATTCCATGATTTGAGTACAAGCACACTAATATTTTATTAATCTAAACATTGTTAGATTAATTTACATCTACTTACAGTTCTTTAATATCAGACATTAGACTTGTCTAAGGTAGATAGTAAGTAATCAATAAGCTAAACATGGTTGATATAATGTCTGTATGTGTCTTCTATAGCATTACTCTACATACTAAACATGAGGTTTAATTATGATGTAAGAATGCAGCACAAACATTGTCAAAGCATTTATTTTTGATTCCTATAATTCCTTCCCAATCATGTATGTAACTTAGCCTGATATTTCATCCATCCCAGTCTGCATCTATGCTTTACTGTTATCTCTTTACAGTTTGCCAACAATGCCAGGTATGTGATTTAATCGATGTTGCTCTCCTGCACATTTTCCTGTTCAATAACTCCCCAAACTCCTTCCCAAGCTAAATACATCTCTACATGAAAGATATCTACATCAATACACATTGCACCATTCTTCTATGTATACATGAACGTCTCTCATAGCCCGTGTAATTATGTATTTTGTGTACAACTTTTATATACAGCGACACTTCTACAAATATTATTTCCATCACATTTTGTCCTCTCTTCTTCTACAGTACTTCTTTAAAGGGACATGAAAGGTTTCTGAATTTGACTCAGTATGTCATATACCTATTTATTTACTTTTATCTACTTGGTTTTATTAAGAAACAATTAAAAGCTCTATTTTTCCTGCCTAAGATCATGCATATAGACACAGACTCTGTAGTGCTACATAGTTACATAGGCCCTCATTCTATTATCGGGCCGTAAATCGGCCGCAAAGCTGAGATTCCTTGCGGGGCTCCCGTTATCTTGGAATTCAATTATACGTCCCCGCAAGGATATCCCCTTACGGCCGGCCGTATATCTTGCAACCGGCCGTAAGCTCAGAAATCTTTAAAAGCAAAAATAAATTCAAGACGGCACTGTAAAGTTCTGTAAATGCTAGGGATCATAATGGGGGACATGAGGATTAATAGCAACCCCCTCTCAAGCTTACACATCAGCCCAAATCCGAGATTACAATAACTGTTTATTTTCCCGCCACAGCGTGGGCGGGTCTGAGGTGCTCAAAGCCCTCTGGACTTTTTCCATGGATATTTGATATAAATTCACATAAAATGTATTTACGGATTTGAGTGTAGGGGAATGTTGTGCTATGAATGCTAACACCTACAATCACTTTATAGTCTCCTCAGAGTGCAGGATAGCTTTATTATGGCTTTATAATGTGCTTAATTGTGTGCCTGCGGGACCTTTTTGCTGCAAGTAAGCTGCGGCTCGGTTTTAGCCTTGCAGAGAGGGTTCCCGAAGCAATTGAATAGCAACCAGGATTTTCTTGCGGCTGAAACTCTTGCGGCCATTTAAGATCAAAGGCTTGCCTCCGGACGCGTGCGGCCGCAAGGGATAACAAGGCGCTGGCTGCAATCCTGCCGGAATCCCCGGCCGGAAGGGAATAGAATAGGCAAATAGCTTGCGGCCGGTCCTTGCGGTCCGGCCTCTCCTACGGCCGATAATATAATGAGGCCCATAGTAATTAAGGTTGAAAAAATACTATTAGATAATCAATCTCAACCTTTTTAGATCTCCTCTGATCTGCAATATGCTGATTAATTGTTAATTGATCCAAAGGAAGGCAAACAAAATAAAACCCTAGTGAAACTGCCAATTGTCTTAAAAGGGGAAAAAAAATCCTTCCTGGGTGATCCGATTTCTCTCTGGATCAATACTCCTTCTCTAGTGATCCAAGATAACCCTGAATGCCTTTTTAATTTAGAAATATATCCAATCCCTTTTTAAAGCTATCTATCAAATCCGTTGTCACCACCTCCTTTGGTAGGGAATTACACAGTTTAAACACCCTTACTGTGAAAAATCTTTTTACTTCTAACCTCCAAGGATGTCCTCTTGTCAGTTGCAAAACCTTTTGGCAAAAAAAGTTCACTTGACAAAGCCTTATATTGACCCTGGATTTTATGTATATAAGGGGAGTTATATCACCTCTTAGATTACTTTTTTCTAGAGAAAATATATTTAATTAGGTTAGTCTTTCTTCGTTATTTAGGTCCTACCTTCCCCTTATTAATTTTGCTGCACTTCTCTGTACTTTTTGCAGCTCTAAAATTTATTTTTTATGAAGTGGTGCCCCAAATTGTACCCCATATTCCAAATTGGGCATACTAGGGATTTGTGTAGTGATTGAATTATATTTGCTTCCCTTTTTTCTACACCCTTTTTAATACATGCTAATATTTTATTTACCTTAGCAGCTGCTGCTTGGCATTGAGCACTGCTACCTAGGTGGTTGTCCACAAGTACTCCCAAATCCCTTTCATATCAGATACTCCTAGATATTCTCCATTAAGATTATAAATTGCATGGCTATTTTCCTTCCCAAATGCATAACTTTACATTTATTCATGTTAAATCTCATCTGCCATTTATTTGCCCATTTCTCTAATTTATGCTAATCCCTTTGGAAGGAAAGTACATAATTTTCTGATTTAATTACCTTGCACTACTTAGTGTTATCAGCAAAATGGAGACAATACATTCCAGTCCCATTTCTAAGTCATAAACCCGCCTGGCGGTATGATTATGTCAGTATTTAGAATGGTAAAGCAGTACATTAAAAAATACTGGCATAATCAAACCGACCTTTCCCCCTTATCCTCCTCCATTTCCCCCTTCCCTCCTCCTCCTCCTCCTCCCACTATCCTCTTCCTCACTTCTCCCCTCTACAATCACCTCCCTTTGCCCCTTCCCCTCCTCCTTTTCCCCTGTTCTTCCTCCCTCCTTATCATCCTCCTCCTCCCTCCTTCCCCCCTTATCCTCCTCCTTCCCCATTATGCTCCTTCTCCTCCTCCCTTTCATCCTTCCCCCTCATCATCATCCTCTTCCTCCTTCCCCATTATCACCCTCTTCCTCTGCCCTTTCCCCCTTTCCCCCTTATCCTCCTCTTCACTTTCCTCTTATCCTCCCTTTTCCCCCTTATCCTCCTCCCACCTCCATCCCCTCCTCCCTTTCCCCCTTATCTTCCTCCTCCTTCCCCTTATCCTCCTCCTTCCCCCATAATGTCCTCCTCATTTCCCTCCTTATGCTCCTCCTCCATTTTTTCTTATACTCCCTTTCCCCATTATCCTCCCCCTCCTTCTCCATTTATCATACTTCCTTGCCCCCCCTTCCCTCTTATCATCCTCCCTTGCCCCCCCAATCCCCCCTTATCATCCTCCCTTGCCCCCTCTTATCATCCTCTTCTTCCTCCTACTTCCCCCCTGATCCTCCTCCTCCTTCCCCCTAAACTCCTCCTAACTTCCCACTCTCCAGTCCCTATCCCCCTCTCTCCTTACTTTTTAATTGGATCTGATGAGCTGTCTGCTCATCTCTCAACCCGCAGCATGTCTTCCGGCAGTGAAGTGACCGGTATATGCTAATGACGTGAAGTCACAAGCTCGTCACATCATTAGCATATACCGGTCAGTCCACTGCCGAAGACATGCTGTGGGGGGATAGATAAGCAGGCATCTCATTGGATCCAATTAAAAAGTAAGGAGAGAGGGGTATAGGGACTGGATAGGGGTAAGTGAGAAGGAGGTTAGGGGGAAGGAGAAGGAGGATCAGGAGGGACGGAGGAGAAAGTTTATCAGGGGGGAGGAGGATGATAACGGGGGAAGGAGGATGGAGGAAAGGTGGGCTGAGGGGGCCCAGGTAATTTTGACAGCACTGGTCCCCCTCTAGATCCTCCATTCAGTAACCCCGAGCATGGTTTGGGGTTACTGATTTAGGAAGAGAAAATTAAACCTGAGTCACGCTCGGGATTACCGTTTAAGAGGTTAATAAATATGTTAAAAAGGAGCGGACCTAATACTGACACCTGAGGAACCACACCTACGACATTAGTCCAATCTAAGTTTGTTCCATTAACAACTACTCTTTGCTTCCTGTCATTTAACCAGCTCTCAATCCATGAGCAGATATTTACTGCAATTCCAGTATCCCTTAGTTTGCATAGTAGTCTTCCATGTGGCATTGTACCAAAAGCCTTTGTAAAATCCAATAAGACTACATCCACTAAGTTGCCTTGATCCTGCCACTGTACTTGAGTAACATAGCAATACCTCCCTATTGACTATACTTACTCTTCACATCTCTCCAAGATCCCCATGTCTAGTTAATTCATTCCCTACCCCCTCTACACTTTCTACCCCATCACTTCTTTCTAGCCCCCTGCCACCTTCTAGTTTAAAATTTCCCCCAGCCTTTCTACCATCCTATCCCCTAGCACAAAAGCACCCTCATTATTAATTTGCAATCCATCCCTGCTGCAAAGATTTTAACTAAGTGAGAAGTCAGCCCAATGCTCTAAAAATTCAAACCCCTCCTTAGTGCACCACATCTTTAGCCACGCATTAACCTCCCTAAGCCCCTTCTGCCTCCCTGAGCTAGCACTGGCACTGGTAGTATCTCAGAAAATACTACCTTGGAGGTCCTTGCCTTAAGCTTATTCCCTAGAACTCTAAAATCATTCTTTAGGTCACTCTATCTCACATTAACGTTGCCATTGGAACCAATATGTACCAATACCTGTGGTTCATTTGCAGCCCCTCCCAATAATTTACCTACCCGATCCACAACATGCTAAACCCGAGCACCCGGGAAACAAATTTTAGATTGCTGGGATCTGGGTGACAAATCCTAATGATAGAGTCCCTTGCTACCAAAACCTGTCTGTTTCCTAATCTGCCCTCTCCTCCAGTAGAACTGTACTCCCGGCTGTTAGATGGAACAGCTCTATCTATAATTCACTCAATCTAGCAAATCTGTTCACGTGTGCCAACTCAGAACTCTCCTGCCTCCTGCTCCTGTTCCCCCTGCTTCCCCTTGTAACTGTAACCCAGCTACCTCCCTGGACATCCTCACATCTCCACCCTCCATGCTAGGCCCAGCTAAACTGTGCTCTGTTAGCACCAACTCCCTTTCCAGTGGAGCAATATCACTAAGTGCTGCAATTCCTGTCTCCAGTTCTCCAATTTGAGCTTCAAGATAGGCAACATGTTAACACCTCTCACAGAGGTATGGACTTTGGATCATGTGTTCCAGCAGTTCATACATGTGACAGGAAGTACACTGAGTGAGGTTGTCACTGGACTGACTCTTAGTTACCAATTATACAAATACAGTAATTTTTTTTTTATAAAGCTTTAAAAAAAAAAACTAAATTTATTTGTATAAAGCCTTAAATAAAAAATGTTCGTCCCTCTTGCAATATAATTTGCCCACTTTTTTTTTTAAACTCCCACACCTTTACTAGAACTGCACTTGACACTAGAATTGTTCTCAAGCTCACAAGTTCGCTTCTTTAAATGCGTTTCTAACTACTTGCCTGTACAGAATCAGTGCACACAACAAAAAAACACACTTTACTTTCCAGAAGTAAATCAGATTTCAAAGAGACCCATTCTAGTCACCCACTTTTTTGGAATCAAGCCCAGGAAAAATCACACCCCTCTCACCTCTACAGAATCAGTGTACACAGAAAAACAACACACTTTACACACTTTACTTTCCAGAAGTAACTCAGATTGCCTCCCGTAATAAATCAGATTGCTGCATGTTTTGGATGTGAAGTCAGGTCCTAGCCTATAAGGAAAAATGTCTCAGAAAACAAGCTGCTGAGAATCAGTCCCTGAGAGGCTAGGACAGGACACTGTGCATCCAGCACTACAGAGTCGATATCTGCATATGTTGCAGTGGACAGACGCATGCAGGGACTATTTATTTAATTATAGGCAGTAAAAACAGCTTTAACACTCCTTAATATCAAAGTACATAACAGTAAATAAATACATGTATGTGTGTTTGCGTCGCTCAGTTGTGTCCTCTTTTTCTCTCTTCAACTATAAACATTCAGCTCCACCATTATCAATAAAAGAGGCCAATCTAAAAGAAGTAATAAAACATGGCAAAATAGAACATGATGATATGGGGTTATATTATTTTCTGATGTCTCAGCTTTTTGTTGTTTAATTGTTCAGCATGTTCTGACTTTCTGTGGCCCTATGTACTACAGCAAGCCATATTCATTGCTTCAATTACCTCCTCTATCCATCTCCGACTCTGCCTTCCCCTTCTTCATGTGCCTTCAATCTTTCCCACCATGAGAGTCTTCTTTAGAGATTCCTGTATTTTAATGATATGGCCAAAATAGTGGATCTTCTTGCTGTTCAGGGAACTCTAAGCATTTTTCTCTGACATCACAATTCAAAAGTGTCAATTCTATGGCTCTCATCCTTATTTATGGTCCAGCTCTCAGAATCATCAGCCTTATTAAATTCCGGCCTCGTAAATAAGAGGCTTCTACTTAAATCCTACATGCTGCAAATTTTTCAAAGTTACGGTGCTATTAAATTAGCCCTGCTGCGAGCAGGGCCGTCCGTATCAACACAGAGAAAATCTACATGAGGAGTGACAGCCTGCAAGATGATCTTGCAGGCTCCCACACCTCATCAATTGCTGCGGGGGTCCTAAACGGGACCTCCGCGGCAGTCCCACACATAAGCCCTGCCGTGGGGTGTACTCCAACTACCCCCCGGCACCTAAAATTAACCCCCCTCTATGCGGGGAGTCCCCATCGGGATCCCAGAAGTGTCTCCACATTAACCCGTGCTGCAGGGGTCCATAGGGACCCCCACTGCCCCCCCCACATTAACCCCTTGCAGCGGGGGCCCCCGATTGGCACCGATCAGGCCCCCGCTGCATTTAAAACTTTTAATATCCCCGCAGCGGCTCCTTAAAGGGCCTGCAGCACACTATTAGCAATCCTGGCCGCAGCACCTAAAATTAACCCCCTCTATGCTGGGGGGCCCCATTGGGACCCTGCGCTAAAAAATATTATCCCCAGCCAACTAAAATTAACCCCATAACTCATGGGGGTCAATACAGACCCCCATAAGCACAAAAATAACCCTATAACTCATGGGGTCAGTACAGACACCCATAAGCCCTTAATTAACCCTATAACTCATTAGGGTCAATAATGACCCCCATAAGCCCCTAATTAACCCTATAACTCAGGGTGGTTAATACAGACCCCATAAGCACTTACTTAACCCCATAACTCATGGGGGTCAATACAGACCCCCATAAGCACTTAATTAAACCCATAACTCATGGGGTCAATACAGACCCCATAAGCACTTAATTAACCCCCATAACTCATGGGGGTCAATACAGACCACCATAAGCACTTAAATAACCCCATAACTCATGGGGTCAATACAGACCCCCATAAGCCCTTAATTAACTCCATAACTCATTGGGGTCACTACAGACCCCCATAAGCACTTAATTAACCCTATAACTCATGGGGGTCTCTATTTAACCACGACAGTCCCATAAGGGTGTATTATGACCCTTATGGGGCAGTTACAACCCTAACATTAACCACATAAGTGCCATGAAGGTCTAGAACCATCATGACACTAAATACAAACACTACACTGCACTATACCCCCAATAAACTATTAAATCTAAACTTACTCCCCTCTACACTAATCTATTAACACCTATACTACCTACCTACACTACCTACCCCCTAATAAACTCACCCACCACTCTAATGACAAAAAATAAAAAACCTACCTTACAGAAAATTAAAAAAAACCTAAGTCACAAAAAAATAAAAATCTACATTACAGAAAATAAAAAACCTGTCACAAAAAATAAAAAAGGAACATTACAGAAAATGAAAAAAAATACATTACAACTCCCCCCCACTACAGAAAAAAAAATTACACACCTGAAAAGGAAAGACATACACAATACAATACAATACAATACATAGAATCCTCTTCTGCCCCAGCTGGGCCCTGGAACAATCCGCGCTCGCAGACCTCCCAGATGCTAATGAGCCTCCTAGAGCCTTTTCCAGAAGGAAATAGGCAATGGTGCCTTCTGATTGGCTGAAAACACTGTCTATCAAATTTCAGATAATCAGAAGGCATCAATGTGTGAGCCAATCAAAATGGGATACACCCCAAAATCCCACTCTGATTGGCTAATGCACCTGTCAATCTTTATTTAAACCAATCACAAGGCGCAGATGCCATCAGCCAATCACAATGGGATACACCCCCATGGGGTGATTGGCTGAAGACATCTGCGCCTTCTCATTGGCTGTAATACTGATTGACATTGACAACAGCCAATCAGAAGGCGCAAATGCCTTCAGCCAATCACTTCATGGGGGTGTATTCCATTGTGATTGGCTGAAAGTGTCTGTGTATAATAGTCAATGAGTTTGTTAGCTCTCCCGTGGATGCTCTGCGCAGGCTAGATACAGAGCCATGTGGAGTAGCGAATTACTGTAAAAAGATCAGCGTAACAAGGTAATAGAACTTCATAAAGATAGAAAAGGATATAAAAAGATATCCAAAGCCTTGAAAATGCCAGTCAGTACTGTTCAATCACTTATTAAGAAATGGAAAATGTGGGAGGAATCTTGATACCAAGCCAAGATCAGGTAGACCAAAAAAGATTTCAGCCACAACTGCCTGAAGAATTGTTCATAATACAAAGAAAACCCACAGGTAACCTCTGGAGAAATACAGGCTGCTCTGTAAAAAGATGGTGTGGTTGTTTCAAGGAGAACAATACCACAATACTTAAACAAAAATTAGTTGCCAGAAAGAAGCCTTTACTGCGCCAATGCCACAAAAAAAGCCTGGTTACAATATGACAGACAACACCTTGACAAGCCTTACTGCTTCTGGCACACTGTAATTTGGAGTGACAAGACCAAAATAGAGCTTTATGGTCACAAACATAAGCGCTATGTTTGGAGAGGGTCAACAAGACCTATAGTGACAAGAATACCATCCCCACTTTGAAGCATGGTAGTGGCTCTCTGATGTTTTGGGGGTGTTTGAGCTCTAAAGACACGGGGAATCTTGTGAAAATTGATGGCAAGATGACTGCAGTATGTTAACAGAAAATACTGGCAGACAATGTGCATTCTTCTGCACAAAGTCTGCGTATGGGACGCTCATTAAGCATGACAATGACCATAAGCACAAGGCCAAGTTTACCGTCCAGTGGTGACAGCAAAAAAGCTGAAGGTTGTGGAGTGGCTATCACAGTCTCCTGACCTTAATATCATTGAGCCACTTTTGGGAGATCTCAAATGTGCGGTTCATGCAAGAGACCAAAGACTTGCATTACCTGGAGGCATTTTGCCAAGACAGATGGGCAGCTATACCATCTGCAAGAATTAGGGGCTTCATAGAAAACTGTTACAAAAGACTGCACACTGTGATTGATGCAAAAGGGGGCAATACATAGTATTAAGAACTAAAGGTATGCAAACTTTTAAACAGGGTCATTTAATTTTTTTTCTTTGCTGTCAAGCTTTGTTTTGTGATTTGTGCCTTTCTTTTATAACCTACAGTTGAATATGAATCCCATAAGACATAAAAGAAATGTGTTTTGCCTGCTCACTCATGTTTTCTTTAAAAAAAGGTACACATATTACCAATTCACCAAGGGTATGCAAACTTTTGAGCACAACTGTACTTCTTAATCAGGTACAAAGAAAAGTAATCTCTAGTGTTTAATACCACGTATACACTGTAAATAAATAATTGGAATAACCTTTAATCAAGTACTTTCTAAAATTATGTGCAAGATACTGGCATTTGATCAGAAATAATATTATTTTAAGGTTAAATAACAATAATGTGGCAGGCTTTGCCACTGATTAGGGAAGCCTGAGAGTGCCCTTTTACAGATCATATGCCTGTAAACAGTACTTCATAAGGAGCGAAGCCTCTACACACTGATAGTCTTTCTCATTGCCATACCACATTTATAGTGTGTACTAAAATGACAGTGACTTACCTCATGTATACCTATGTCGTCTTTACTTTATTCACCATAAAGCAATACCTGACCTTGTGGATGAATAGCTATCCCTCCACTATTTCCTGATAATACGTTATATATATATATATTTATATATCATTTTATCCATCTAATCATTGAATATCTTGGTCTTTCTGCTCCTGTTACTGGAGAGGAGTCTATTCTTCCATCTTTAACACAATTACTGTTGGTTTGTTTGTATATATGCAGTGATGAATCAGCTATTTGCCTCTGAGGGTGCCGGTTTCTGTTATTAAACCATAGCTCCCATTTGTCCATAACGTACATTTCTATGCCATAGAAATTATTTGTAGAATAAAAAAAAAATAATAATAATAAAACACCATCTATATATGTCTTAAGCTGAGCATAATCTTTATTTTTGATTCACGTTTTTATAGCATTTTTTACATTATACAATAGACCATAAACACAATTAACACATTTTTGCACTCTGAATTTCCCCATGTGGACTAGGAACTTCCACCAAGGGTATGGCGTCAGCCTGTCTGTCTTCCCATCTAGGTGCCGATGAGTCTGTGGATTGCAGTGTCAGATGCCTCCAGAGTCTGAACACAGCAGGGGTATGCCAAGATATTATGAACACTGGAATCAGAGAGTCTGGGCAACGGGTCTGGGTCTAACTTGAATGGAGTACCAGGGCAGACAGGCAAAGGTCCCGGGGAGAGGGTCTCCCTCTAATTAAGGAACCTAGCGGATGGTAGGGGGCTGGTTTGCAGGCTGGTGATGCCTTATAAGAGGTGAGGGGGAATCCCTGGTGTTGGGTGTTCATAAGGAGCATGCCGGTTATGTGTACCTGTTCCCTAGTCAACCACCTCCCGGGTAGAGATACTTTTATTCAGTCAGAGAGAAATTAGATAGAAGAGTGAGGTAGCCTCTGGGGTGTATTTACTTTTCAGGGATTGACTAGGACATCCATAATATTTCTATCAATTTGGGTTCTCTATTAGATTATATGGTGAATTTGGAACAAGGGCAAAGGCCAAGTATATGCAAATTAGTGGTTAACCACTAATGGATCAACAGATATCACTTGCAAAGCACTTGATACCACTTGACCCTTGTCTAGGGAAACAAAGTGTTTGAATTGCTGTCTTACAACCTAGTTAACTATACTTGGAGACCATGGAGGCCCTTTTACCCCTATGGAGCCCCTTTTACCGCTACCGCAACTTCAAATCCAACAATGAACATAGTCCGGCTCTTGGACTTAGGGAGAAGTGGATATTGTGGCTGGCTACTGGAAGTAGTTACTTGTTGCCATTAAAGTGATACTACCCTCAAAATATATTGCCCTATGCAATGTATACACCCTGAAACATGCAATACACATAAAACAACTATCAAAAATAGAAAATAGACCCAGAGCACTCTGGGCTCAATTGACACAGTGGAAATGGTTCTGGGGGTCCATAGTAAATAACCAGGGGGTTGGGGAAAAATTGGAGAATATAAACATGTAAAACTTAACATTTTGGTCCTAAACTCATCCAAGTGTTATAGCCCAATTTTAGCAATGTCTTTTTGGCTATTACAATAGCTTAGTTCATAGGGTCAATGTGGTTAGAGTACATAGAGATCCAGTCGCCATGTCTAGAGGCTCAGTAATTCCGGGGGGGTGTTTGTGACACCAGATACTAAACCATTTGATTGTTCCATGTTTGGTTTTGACTATAGCTTGTTTATCCACATGCAGATTCCTCAGGAGGTAGATGAGGAGGTTTGGTACCCCCATCTCTTTAGGAATGTCCCACATTTTGTTATGTAGAGTCATCTCTGAGGTTTTGAAAGAGAGTGTTTACTATAACCAGATAATTATCTTGGCAAAAATTCAACTAAGATAAGACCTGCTTCCTTATGTACTCCAAGGACAAACATACCTTTTATTCCAGGTATCTTTAGGTTCCATACTTTAGCATTCTTATCCCCTTTTAAGAGAGTAACATCTCTATAATAGAATATCCTATCTTCATAAAGATTGTCTTGTATAAATGAAAATCAATCATAAGGATCCCTTAGAAAAAGCAGCAATAACTATTGAAATTGGTTATACTACAAAGTTGAAAATAACAAAATAAAGTGACTAACATAGAGCCTTATTCAATTGCAAGCCAGCAACTCAATCATAGTAGGCTGTATGTCTGCGGGCTTGCTGCAAGCCCACAGCGTTTGCAAATTATGGTGCTATTCAATTGCTCAAAGCCACAAGTTATGGGTTGATAGCGAAATTTGGAAATCATGCCATCGTATGTAACATTTGCGAGCTTGAACACGAAGGCTGTAACTGGCGCGATAAAAACAGCCAATGGAAACAGAGATTGTCATCATTACGGATTAGAAAAATGGAGGTTGAATTGTCCTACGGGCTTGAATTACGAGTTACGATCGAACCCACATTCCAGATGTAGTGCAAGAGTTCCATTATATGTATAAACACATTGATTGCCCTGATCGATATAACACAGAATTTAAACATGAAATAAAGTATTTTTGTAGACCGATTTGCAAGCTTGAGAATGTTGTGCTATTAATTCTAAGACCTAACATCACTTTCCCTTTTAATAAAAGGACAGTATTGCTTTTTTATTTGCTTTTAAAGTGTTCCGGACATGTCATTAAGCCCTTTGCGAGTCCTCCTTGGTACCATTAACTTGTGGTTCGATTTTTGCCATTTGCGGGCTTGACAGGGTGGTTAGAGTGGGGGAATCAGAGCAATTGAATAGCGATTTGCGATTTTAGCATTCGGAGGTCTTGCGGCCGGGAAAGATCAAAGGCTTGGAGGGGCATTAACTTGCAATGTAAATTATCGAATCGGAGTCCGTAGCCTGTAACTTGATCGGAGCACATAAAAAGATGCCAATTGAATAGCAAAATAACTTGCGGGATCCATTTCCAAAGCTTGGATCTCCCAAAGCTTAAGTGAATGAGGCTCATAGTAATTTATCAACTAAGGATATGTTACAAATTTGCAACAGTCTATCTCTAAAATAATTCTAATTAAGCTACAGTATTAGTTAAAATAATATTAGAGTGTGGATTAAAATTAACAAAATATAGTGACTAACATAGACATTACACAATTTAGGACATGTTACAAATGTATAAACACATTGATTGCCCTGATCGATATAACACAGAATTTAAACATGAAATAAAGTATTTTTGTAGACCGATTTGCGAGCTTGAGAATGTTGTGCTATTAATTCTAAGACCTAACATCACTTTCCCTTTTAATAAAAGGACAGTATTGCTTTTTTATTTGCTTTTAAAGTGTTCCGGACATGTCATTAAGCCCTTTGCGAGTCCTCCTTGGTACCATTAACTTGTGGTTCGATTTTTGCCATTTGCGGGCTTGACAGGGTGGTTAGAGTGGGGGAATCAGAGCAATTGAATAGCGATTTGCGATTTTAGCATTCGGAGGTCTTGCGGCCGGGAAAGATCAAAGGCTTGGAGGGGCATTAACTTGCAATGTAAATTATCGAATCGGAGTCCGTAGCCTGTAACTTGATCGGAGCACATAAAAAGATGCCAATTGAATAGCAAAATAACTTGCGGGATCCATTTCCAAAGCTTGGATCTCCCAAAGCTCAAGTGAATGAGGCTCATAGTAATTTATCAACTAAGGATATGTTACAAATTTGCAACAGTCTATCTCTAAAATAATTCTAATTAAGCTACAGTATTAGTTAAAATAATATTAGAGTGTGGATTAAAATTAACAAAATATAGTGACTAACATAGACATTACACAATTTAGGACATGTTACAAATGTGAAATAGTCTATCTCTAAAAGGATTATAGTCAAGCTATAGCACTGTTAAAATTATAACAAAGTTTGAAGTGATATATATATATTCCAATAAAAAACATAATAACCATGATCAGATTGAAAATACATTTATTTTATAAGGAATACAAGTATAATTGCAGATTATAAAGACACAATACTATACAATATTATAAATGTAGTCAACAGCTCTTTAGAGTAAAAAACCTAGGAATTTTTTGTTTTTTTATATCCCTGGTTACTTAACTTCAAGTATACTTTTAATATCAATTTCCATGTGAGCTGTCTAATGTGCTATAAAAGATTATAGTGATACCAATAAATGTTACATTTTAGTAAAAGATAAAAGTGAAAGATAAACTGCAATTCTTGTAAAAGTTATTGCAGATCTTCAGTACAAAGATTCAAATAACTATTTAAATGGATAGATTTTTTTCTTCTAAAATAATTATATTTATAGTGAATGCTGTGCATGAGTAACTTTGTTCATATAGTCCCAATGAATGATGTCATGAGCTGAATTGTTGGGTGCTGAGATGAATAAAAAAAGTCACAACCTGCAGATTGCTCATGTAAACTAAAGCAGGAGAATTAGGTGTGTACTGAGTCCCTCATCTCTGGGTTTGTTTCATTAGTCTTTGCCCCAGGATTTACAACTTTAAATGTTTCCTGAAAACTCTTCTTGTCACCTATCTTGTTTTACTTTATATCCCATAGTTTATTAATATGTCACACAACCTAAACAATCAACTCTCAGATCAGTCTATCTGAGAATTATAGTGTGTATGTCTTCAGCTTATACTTCACATAATACTGTTACATTCACGTAAGCAATTTGTTCACCACTTCTTTCAACATCACCTCATCATCTCCTTTAGATTTAAATTTCACACATACAGTGGCTTCAGTTTCTTCTGTACGTTAGTATTTTTGATCTATTATTACATGCTACACTGTACAGCTCTGTGAAAATGTATTTTATATATAAATGAATACAGGGTAAAATAAATAATTAAAAGAGTTTCTCAGTATAGTTAACTTTAAGCTATAAAATTATTCAAAGCTGTCAAAAATGTTCTTAGCCTTACATTTCCCAGGTGCTTAACACCATTACAATGATACAAATATATAGAGAGAAATATGAAAAAACTTTATTGAGAAATCTTGTATAACAATAAATGTTAAAAAATAATGCTAAAAAGGGGCCATATTAAATTCCAAGCCCGTAGCGGCATTGGTACACCTATAAAGCCTGCGGGCTTCAAAATTCTGCAGATTTACAGAGCTATTACATTCAACCATGCCACGACCAAAGGGCCGGAGCCGCAAGCCTGTAAACCCTTTCCGCACATTCAAGTTGTTAAGGGGTTGGCCGAGATGCAATCGTCCATTGCGATCCAATCACGATATAACGTGGTGCGACACAGGCTTCTCAGCCAATAGAAATCGGTCTAGCCATAGATGATTAACAGAGGGAGATTATAAAGTTGCATTCAACCCCCCCATGTGTTGACTGTGTTGTATTTTCTGATGAAGTAGCAAGCAGGTCCCGGAGTTGGATGTTGGTTCAAGATAGAGAGAGAGTAGAAGTATTTTGACAGCAGTAATTTGCGTTTATGTTTATTTCTATTATACTATTTTATGCTTAATCCTTGATTACACATATTTACACATAATTGCAATACATATAATTTAAAGAACACACATAGAGACACATAGAGCTAGGTCACTCCACCCCCCGCCAACCCCATCCCCCATGACGACATTAGGGGCCAAGGTGAGGAGGATAATTGCCAAGGAAGACAACAGCGTGACTGTGACCTATAATGAGTGGGAGAGGGTTGCCAAGGACCTAATAAGACAGGTGCATGCCCTGAAGCTTCAGGTCTGGTGGCCCAGCAGGAACCAGCCTCCATGTCAGGTGAATATCACATGCACCAACATGCCTCCACATGTACATCACACGCGCTACACATGTACATGATGACCAAGAAGGACACTAACATGTCAGTTCCATGGAATTAACAAGCAATAGAGAATCCATGTATTGGTGTGCCCACTGCAGCCTATGCAGTAACAGACTGCAGCAGGAATCAAGATAGCGTTAGGAACAAAGAATGATCAAGACCAAGAACCAAAAGATCATATCTAGCACATGCAATTAGGAGAATCATCCAGGTAAAAAACAATGTATTATTCATCATACTAAAAACATATATCTTTCTTTTCTCTATTTCAGCTTCAAGGACGTCTGGGTCCAGTGATGACCCAGAGGCGGGGGTGTTGGCTCCATCAAAGCAGGAAGTGGAAGAGCAAGCCCCCACCCAGCAGGAACAGGCACAGCGGGAGGAGGAGAGAAGCGTAGCCAAGGGCCCTGGTTCGGAGGAGGAGGATGTAATATGGCTACTGGGTTCACCCCACTATCCCCCTCCTCCAAAGACTGAGCCTATCACCAAGGCCCTCCCACTGGAGGGACCATACCAGCCAGCCACCACTCCCCTTCCCCCCCAAAGCAGTGCGCTGAACTGGCCTCCACCACAGGGCCCACCAACACCATAGCCCTTACTTCACCAGGCTCTAGCTGGGCTCCAGACCATCCCCAGTAAGACACCACCACCGCCACCTCCTCATCAGGCCATGCCCCAAGGGCCTCCATCTCCAACATCAGGCCAGGCTGCACAGGCGGAGATGCTGGCCCACATGCGACAGCAGTTGGACTGTCCAGGGGGATCCAGGCCAGCATCTCTGCCAATCATGCCTGACCAGGGAGAAGAGGAGGCACCACCTGATGACTGAATCCTACCTGGCTGGGCTGCTCAGGATTGGGGTGGACCAGAGCGCATTGCAGGGGGTAACCACAGAAGCCATGCAACTCGCTCTGGTCCTCAGCCCCACCTCCTAAACCCCGGAGGCATCCCTGATCACCTGCAGCCTAACGCCATCTCTCCTCCCACCATGCCTCGACCACTGCCACTGCAGGTGCAGCTGCTTCCCGTGGACTTGCCTCCCCCTGCACCAACCCCCCTTACCACCACCACCAGCAGCAGGGAGACGGTGGCCGGTCACGGGGGATGGGGACCCTGTGCCAAGGTGGAGAAGGACCTAGGGGTTGCATAGCCTTCTCAACAGCACTCCTCAATGACAATCTATTGGTCACAATGTTAACCTAATCTAGCCTAGCTACAGAGTTTTGGATCTTGGCATATGTGATGGTGATATTTCGTATGCAGATGGCTACCTCCCATCACATGGTCTGTAATATTCTTCTCTGTGGACACATAGCGTTCTGTTTAACATTTCACCAATTGATGGTCACTGAGGAATGCTGTTGAGAAGAGATGCTGCAGTCTCTATCTTTTTTAAGGCCTTATTTTGTAGGTGTAATGTTTTTGTTTTGTTTTAGGTACAATTCAGGTCCATGAAGGCATCTTCTGCATCTGCAATCATTGTGAAGGAAATGTATTAAGTGTAAGATTGTCACAGTGCCTCTCAGGAAGACATTTATTCAATGACAGTCCCCCCACCTTCCCCCATAACATATAGCCAGATATCTAAGATAAGATTGTTGTTAGCTTAAATGTAGACTAATACCGTAATGGCAATCTACTTGCAAAGTCTCACAATAGCATGTTAATGACAGCCAGCATTAATATATACACTATTGAACTATGTGATCCTGAACTCAATATGCTGACCTATGTGGCCTCTCCATATTAATAGGTATTTTCCCCTAGTGCTGATATCATGAGTTTCCTTTAACAGGTGCTAACAGCTATATAGTTGATGGATATGATATCAATGTTGATGAACAATATCATATGGAGAAGGTGATAGTACACCTTGACCACTGACGCTGGCTACAGATAAGCATTTATTGTGAGATGACACATAATTTTTAACCCTCCTGTCGGTATGATTATGTCAGTATTTAGAATGTTAAAGCGGTACATTCAAAAATACTGAAATAATCATAACACCTTGTTCCGCCCCCCCTGCCTCGTCTACACTCGGAGGAAAGGAATTATATATATACTGAGGGTTCCATCTCATGTAGTATTGCTTGAGACTTGATAAAGGGAGGTTAAGCCTCTCAAAAGCTCGTCAATATAAATAAGACGTTTGGCCAATACAAAAGGTATCAAATTATATTGCAATACTCATTAATCTATGTATATATATATATATATATGGATTAATAATTACTAAATTACTATATATATCTATATATATATATATATATATATATATATAAAGAGTATTGAGAAAGTCTAAGTATATATATATATATATATATATATATAGATATATAGATATATATAAAATACATATATATATATATATATATATATATCTACATATATATTTATATATACATATATAAAATATACACTTAAACTTTTTCTATATACTGGACCATCTCCCACCCCCGTAGAGCACCTTTATTCCTTCCCCCCTCTCCTCCTCCCTTTCACCCTTCCCCTTATCTTCCTATTCCCTTTCCCCTTATCCTCCTCCCTTTCTCCCTTCCCCTTATCCTCCTCCTCCTCCCTTACCCCCTTTCCCCTTATCCTCCTCCTCATCCCTTTCCCCTTCCTCCTTATCCTCCTCCTCCCTTTCCCCATTCCCCCTTGTCCTCCTCCTCCCTGTCCCCCTCCCCACTTATCCTCCTCTTCCTGACTTTAAAACCTTAACCTCTTCCTCCTCTCTTTCCCTCCTACCCCTTATCCTCCTCATCCTTCCATTGCCCCCTTCCTCCTTATCCTCCTCCCTTTCCACCCTTAACCCTTACCCTCCTCCTCCACCCTTTTCACCCTACCCCCTTATCCTCCTTCCTTTCCCTCTTTTCTCCTTATCCTCCTCCTCCTTTCCCCCTTCTTCCTTATCCTCCTCTTTCTCCCTTTTCCCCCTTATCCTCCTCCTCCTCTCTTTCCACCTTTCCATTCACCTCCCTTTCCCCTCTCTCTTTACTATGATACAATGAGCTGCTGATGATGATCCTTCCCCTGCAGCACGGGATCGGCCAACGCTAACTACAGCCCATACCCCAAATCCTTATCCAAAGAAGGAAAAATGTTGGCCCAAATGGCCACGCATAAATCCTAGTTCATGACCTCCTCCTGGAGGGGGTAGTAAGTTTGCCCGGTCTAGGGGTGGTTGCCCATCCTTCAGGGAAGGGTCCACAGTCTCAAACCCCAATTTCTGTAATGTCTTGGGCACATAGTTCATTTCTACAGTGCTTCCAGGGGGTATCTGGGCTAACAGCCACTTCTCATCCACTCTCCCCCCTTTTCCTGCTCAGCATCAAGGATCCCAATCCTCAGTGTCCCAATTAGCAACACAGCCGAACCCCAGCTCCTTTTCCTTCAATAACCGACCTCAAATTGCAGGCATAAATATTGGGGACACAGCACGGGTCTTAGAAACTAGGATATCATCCAGGGTCATCTTGCTATCCCCTTAACCACAGGCAAAAGGAGGTTCAGGTGTATCCCAACTAGGGAGCGGCTCAGGCAGGAGTAACAAACACTTCCGCGCCGACACAATCTCCTTAAGGTCAGTTGTCAAGGAAGGGTTTGGGAATACCAAGCAGGCCTAAGAATTATGGTCTCTGGATGGAGACTCTTTCCTGGCTGAGGCTCCCCTAGCAGACTTTGCTGGGGTCAGTAGCTCCTTAGAGTGAGTATCCTCCTCTGCCAACTGTTCAGTCTCCAGATCCTCACCCTTGGTTAGCGTCTGGAACTTCTCTGGTTGTTGGCCATCTCCCAGTGGCTGGTGCTGCTTTACACTGCTCCCTGGTCTCTACCAGGGTCTGGACTGTTTTCCCGGACTCCCTATCCTGGGGAGTTCCCAGCAGTCCCTCCAATCTCGCTTGTTCTGCAGCGGTCAGATCTCCAGGTATCTCTGGTTTCCTTCCGCCATCTTATAGGGGTGTAGCCAACAGTCCGTTTCCTCTTGTAGTGTAAGCTCTGCTAGCTCAGCTGGAGAAGCATGGGGTAGCTCCAAGTACTCGAGCCAGGTCCCACCTGGGCCCACCTCCTCAAGCAGTTCCTTGTACTCTTTTTCCAATTCAATTTCTTTATGGATCAACGGTTTGAGCAATCTTTCCTCTTCTGTCCCTGGGTCTATTTCCACATCTTTTTGGCGTTGTACCAATAGGATTTCCCAGAGCTCTGCGGTTCCAAGGCCACTCTTTAGATCACCCTGCAGAACATCAGGAAACCCTTCCATCAGCCAAAGTGTGTAGAAAAAGGGTCTTTGTGATGCAGGAGTTTGAAGCATTAGGTCCACATACTCATGTTCCAAGTTGAGCTCCAATCACACCAGCTCCTCAAGCCATTCTGCTAGCTTCTCACCCGGCTGGAGCCCAAAGGAAACCTATTCTCGTCTGTGGAAATCCGTTGCCTTCGCTGCTCCAGCATACTGGTGATGAGGCTCCTTTTCTCCCTGATCACCTCTGCTCTGCAGGCCTCCATGTGGTCCCTGATGCCCACTATCCAGGGCTGGTCTTTCTTGGACTCAGACCTGACTTTGAAGTTTTGGATAAATCGCTGAGTGGTTTCTGCTTCCCCTCCAAGCCGCTGAAAGTACTGTACTTCAAAACTGCATAGATCACCATATCCCATCCTTGCTGCTGATTCTTCCATTAAGATTCCACCACTGCAGACCAGTTGTGGCAATCCAAGAGTAGGGGCTATACAAGCCCAGAGCCACCTGCTATAGACTACAGGTTATCTACCCACAAGGACTGTTGGGTTCTTTGAAATCTCAACACCAGCACCCTGATATCTGGCTTCTGTATCAGTCAGATTCTCTCCATCAGGAATAAGCGCTTCCAGGAGTCAAAGTAAATCTCCTATAGTAGTGACCAGTAAGTCGATGTCCGCAGAAAGCATATAAAAGAGCTCTTGCAATTAATAAAATTGTGTCGCTTAAAGGGTGCGGGAGGTTGAGGGTAATGGCAAGTTCTGTTGCGTCCGTACCTTTGGCAGTGACTGACAAGACATAAGAGCTATACTCAACAAGCACTGGTACTTGTTAACTGCCATCAGTAATTTGTAAAAGGTCCTTACAGATCAAATAACTGTTAACTTGAATAAAATTGAGTGCCTCACACACCAATTGTAAACCATTTAAAAAAATGAATGCAATTTCCAGAACAACAACACATCATCAATATAACGATACCAACAGAATTCTTGGATACAATTATCAAAAACCTGCACTCTTAATTACGCCAACCTTTATTTAGGATGGTGGGAAAGAACAAAGGTTTTTTATGATTCCCTCCAAGAATTTATGCAACACATTCTCTTTTGGCATTATTACATCAATGATGTTTTGTTCTGAAAATTGTACAAATTTTTGAAAGTTGTCTTTTTGGGACCTTTTAGTGCACAGCCTTCTCCCATCCCCTAGTCATCCTGAGACCTGGTTAAAGTCACTAAAATGAATTTATTGCTTTGAGCAATGTAAAGCGTGCCAGTTTGTCACTCCAACAAAGCAATTAATTCATCCAATTACTGGCAAAGTTTTTGTCATTTATGAGTTTTATAATTGTACTATGAAAGGGGTAGGCTAAATTACTAGATACATTTGTAACAAACTATATGTTGGTAAGACAATCCACCAAATTAGGAGACACATCTTGGAGCATATTTATGAAACTTTTAATGATCTAGACACCCCTGTATCAATACATCTAAAATACTTTCATAATGTAAAAGTAGAATTACTGCAGTTTTAGGTTACATCTAACTATTTATCTTTTTCAAAAATATGTTAAAGAAGTGAATCCTTATATTCACTTCACAACATTGTAAATTCAATTATGAACATTAATTATTTTAATTTTTACATTCTACATGTTTTGTAAAGCCAAATTAGGTTATTTTGAATTTAGATCTATCAATATATACAATGACAATAATACTAACTGCTTTAGGCTTATTTTGCATTGTTTTGCAAAAATCACATAATGTTATATTGATCTCAGCTATATCACTATAGAACATCAAGATGTATGGGGCTTATCTTATTATGTAATTTTCTTATTGGTTAACCCTCAGTTACTAATAACTATTGTAGATTAATTTATGTTACAGTATGTTAATACAGGCTTCTTTTCTCTATATTAGATTATATTAAATTAAGCATGGTAACATATACAGTATATACAATGTGAGTGACAATACATGCAATCTATAGTCATTCTATTTAAGATAATTTTACTTCACTCCATTCATTTATAATTTGTAGCAATTATATACCATATTTTGCCTTTTGCATACATGGTAACAGATGTTTTTTTTTCAATAATAATGATTTCATCCGAGTGGTTCATTTGATTAATTTGTATTTTATAATCTTACCTATTAGATATATATTTACATATATTTTTGGATTATTTTTTATAAATATGTATCAATGAATGTTTCATTCATGCACTTATAACACTTTAGTACTCCTATTACTCAGCGTTATGTGTCTTTTATATGCATATCCATCTTACTTTCACATTATCCTTATTTAATTTTTTAATCACAACCGTATTTATTTTTTTAGGTGTAACTGTATTAGTCATTCAGCCACAATCATCCCACATATTGTTTATTAATCATCTTATAATTTTTTTATATATATACATCTTGGATCTTATTACACTATAGTCATTCATAAGTTTTGCATCATTCACATAACACAGACACCACAGCATCCATCCCCGCCACGGTCGTCCCCTTCTTTGTGTGCCTTCAATCTTTCCCAGCATTAGAGTCTTTTCTAGGGAATCCTTTCTTCTAATGAGATATGGCTAAAATATTTGAGCTTCAGTCTCATGATCAAACCTTCCAGTGACCAGTTTGCCTTGATTTCCTGAAGTACTAATTTATTGGATCTTCTCACAGTCCAAGGGATTCTAAGCAGTTTTCGCCAACACAACAATTCAAAGGCATCATTTCTATGGTGCTAGGACTTCTTTATGGTCCAGCTTTCACATTTGTATGTTACTACTGCGAGTACCATAATTCTAACTATGCAGACCTTTGTTGATAGTGTAATGTCTTTACTTTTTACTAGCTTGTCCAGACTTGCCATGGCTTTCCTGCCCAGAAGCAAACATCTTTTAATTTCATGGCTAACATCACCATCTGAAGAGATCTTGATTCCCAGGAAAATAAAATCTGTCACTGCCTCCACTTCTTCCCCATATATTTTCCAGGAACTGGTATTGCCGTTTGCCATGACCTCTGTCTTTTTAACGTTGAGAAGCAGGCCAGCTTTTGACCTTCATTATTTTACCTGCATTAATAGGTCCTTTAGTTCCTCCTCACTTTCAGCCATTAGAGTAGTATCATCAGAGTACTAATTCTGGCTTTGGACTCATCCAGCCCTTCTTTACGCATGATGTACTCTGCATATAAGTTGAATAAATATGGTGACAATACACAATAATAATACAATAATTCTGTTATTTCACATTAAAAATATTATTGACTTAATTGGATTAATTTGGCCTTATATCCTTTTTGATTCCATTTATTTTTTCCACAATGTAATTATTATATGATATATTATTTTCCATATTTATAATTAAAATCACAATCTTAAGGTTTTAAATTTTATTTGATTTCATTTTATCACTTTTGTATATATATTCAGTAACTCACATTTAACTCCATTGTACCTTTCAATATTAATTTAAAACTATTATTTTATCAATAATTATTATCTGATGTCACAAAATATTTATATAATTAATACAAAGAGTGACTTAGCTGTGAGTGTCTCGTAATCTAGCTGAATAATGCTCTCTTAAGTCAAAAGATAAAGAGAGGTGGATCTCTCAAAAGCTTGATGTTCCAATGAATATGTTTTTTTCCAATAAAAAATGTATCACTTTATACTGCAATACTCTGGTTACTCATCTATATTTGTTACACAATTCATTATATTATTTTCCGCATTTAAAATCAATCAAAATGATTGCACACCTCATTCATTCAATTATTAATTTGCTTAGTTTCATTTGTTATTATTTATTTTATTTTTATTATATGTTTTTGTTATTGTAATTTGATATTTCTTCAATTTTGTCATGTCTTGTTTCCTTGACAAAAGGCGTATTCTGTTTATCTTTGCTTTGCTGCATACTGTTATTATTATTATTTTTATATTTGTTAGATATTGTCTCCATATCAGACATGTCTTTCATACTTACTTCAGTGATCTGATATCATTTCAGAATTCCAAATTTCACATATACTTTATTATAAATGATTTATATCTACTATTAGAGATGAATCGGTGCTTTATTATCTTAGCTTTGTTCTCCATTTAGTTGCACATAAAAGCCGAGGTATACAGTAACCATATTTATTCTAATATGTATTGAGATTTTTAGTGTTTATGTGATTGTTGTATTTTAACACTGCATATATGTTTACAGATACTATAGCTTTAATATATACTTATGGTATTAGATCATATATTGTAGCTGATTATTATAGGGACTTTGGTTAGATTTTGGGACTTTCTCTAGACAAGCCTTCCAGAAAAGAGCAATTCCTTTCGGGATCATAGGTTTTTGTCATTCCATTATTATATATCATACTTTACAGATTGGTAGTCCTTGTCTTTTGGTGGTACATTATTAGCATTATTTTTTTAACTTTTGCTGCATTGTTATAAGAGATTTCACAGTAACATTACTTCCTATTTCTTTATATTTTATTAGTATGCAATAATTTACAATGAATTTTATTTATTAGAAAATATAATTACATACATTATTGTGATTATATTATCTTATTCTTAGAAGCTTCCCTTGCCATTCACATTTTGAATATTATAATTTATGTGTTTTAATTTCACACAAACATAATTTAAGTTTTGACCAAGTGAAATATTGATGCTAAATTAGTTACTTGTCAAAAATGTGGTTTCATTTATTTTGCTTTATTACATGAGATCAAATGTTATATATTTTACAAGTAATACAGAATGACATTTTCAGACATTACGAGAAAACACTTTATTAACATGTTTTATGTGTCAGTATTGTAATAAAAAAAATAAAGCAGTTCCACTTTATTTAAAGTTTCTTTTTTTCACTTTCAGTTCTCCTCTGATATAATATAAGCAGTTCTGCAATATATATATCACCGGTTCATAAATAAATCAGAACACACAGTCAATTTTAGATCATGCAGATAAACAGCCACATTTACAGCCACCCTGCTTGAGTGACTGGGACTAGCTCAGCAGTTCTTAAGATGGAAGAATACAATTCAATCAGAGGAAATTGTTCTGAATTCTAGATAATTCATGCTTCTATATTTTTTTATCTTTTCATATTTTCCTCAATGAATATATTATGCCCTCTGCTACTTTGATACATGAAGCTTCAAAATCATTCAATATTTAGATTCCAATAAATAGCAAATCTAACAAGCACATTTTATCTAATCGTAAAACAAATCTTAACATTTAGCTCACAGTAACTGTGGCGCAAAATTATTACATAAATTATCACATTTATCATATAACATATAGCAACAAGTTCTGCTTGATAAGTAATTGAAATATTTGAGGTGTAACATTATTGATTTCTGTTAAAGCCAGGGTGTACAAAATAATGGAAACACCACATGAAAAGGGCATTTAACTTTGAAGTGACTAAATAAAAATTACAAATGTGACTGCAAAGGTGAGTCATATTAGATTGATTGCCAATAAGCAATATGTGTTCGCTATAAAAGAGGTCTGACAATTATCACTTTGATATGTGAATTTTTAAAGCAACATAAGGCAGCTAACATCCAGATGCCAAATAGTTGATGACCAAATTGCATGTACATGGGTCACAAAAACTGTGTGAAAAGGGAAACAGTGTGAAAAATATTGAAATAATATGACAAACATGGACAAACTTCATCAGGAAAGAGGAACAGCAGCTTCAAGTTGAAGCTCATCTGCAAGGATAGACGGACACTTCACAGGTTGCTAAATATCACCAAAGTGCCTCAAACACAAAATTGAATCAGCACCTCTGTGTCTCGATGCATAAAGGTCCATAAACCTGAGCACGATATGTGTAACCTTGAGCGATGAAAAAAAGTAATATGGTCTGTGAGTTATCTTTCTCTACGTTTCATAAACAGAATGATTTTACAATTGAAGAAAGCCCAAGGATACCTTCAACTCACAATGTCTGTTGCTAATTATAAAATATTGTTGCGAATTGCTATGAGTCAAATGATTGCTTTGCAGTATTATATAATGGCCAAGGAATATGTGGCCATTTTACAGTACCAGATGCACTTTTTAGATCAAACATATCCCAGGATGATGATGTCTTCATTTACACTGCTAATCAAATTCAAGATTGGTTTGGTTTCATGAACACCGGAATTAAGTGAAATGCCTTTCATGGTTTGCCAATCACCATATCTAAATATCTCTAAACCAGTTTCTGGAGCATGTAGATTTTCACATCCTTCACACACAGTTTATGTATTATGTGACAGCATTTCAAGAAGGACTGAAGCTCTTCTGAAAGCAAATGCTGGCCCTACTCCTTATTAGGTTCTTGCTATTAATAGAATATAAAATTAGGTATTAGGTATATGTATACATGTTCGCATAATTCGTTTTATATTATATATCTTGTAGGGTGCTTTGGAAACAAGCACTATGTATGTTTAATTTTAAACTCAAAGACAGGGCCTTTCATTATTTTGCAATGTGTTAATATTGTTTTTTGCCTGTCCTCTGTTTAATTTATCCCGTGAACTAATTAAAAAAAAGCTTCATACATTGGGAAATCTTGGATTTTACTTACAGTTCTCATATTAGAAAATTATTCTCTCTCACAGTATGTAACTGAGGTCTCAGATTCTACTTCACTCCATTCAATGGATGGATGCAAGATGAAGTGGCTTATGGGCTGTAAGGCCACATTCTCATCCTCATTTTCTATTCAGATGATTGTGGGAGGGTTTCAAGGGCTATAAAATTTAGAGACCTCTATGTCTCTTTATGTAATATGCATTTAAGGATGACCAGGGTTAATGTTACATAGCAAATATACAGATATACTGTAATCAGTGAAAAGTACTGTCCACTGTAACTGTGGATTTGCAATAACATTGTACTACTGTTTACATAATCACAGTCTTATAGCTATGACTATGTTTAGGGCTTTCTCTGTTTTTCTCCCGGTTTTGATTTAATGATAGTCAATTGTAAAACAGATAAATTAGTGCATTATTATTATTATTATTATCATTTATTTGTAACGCGCCAACATATTCTGTAGCGCTATACATAAGTTAAGTTACAGGCAATGACAAGTTCAAGATTCATACATTGCAATGAATGGAGGGCCCTGTCTTTGAGCTTGGAATCTGGTGTCCATAGTGCTTTCCCTAAAGCACCTTGCAGGATTGAAACTCGCAGACTTACAATCTAAAGGTTGAAGTGTGTATGTGGAACAATAGGGAGAGAGTAGTGCTGAGCATGTTGGGGAGGAAGGTTATAGGCTTCTTTAAAGAGGTACATTTTTATTGATGTTTTGAAGGATTTAAGGCAGGAGGATAGTCTGGTGAAGTGAGGCAAGGAGTTCCAGAGAATAGGGGCAGCACGAGAAAAGTCCTGGAGGCGGGAGTGAGAGGAGGTGACAAGAGTGGTAGAAAGAAGAAGGTCGTTATCAGAATGAAGAGGGCGTGTGGGGGAGTATTTGGAGATGAGAGCAGAGATGTATGCGGGTGCGCTGTTGTTGAGGTGTAAGGTATAGGCGTATTTTGGTTATGTTTTTAATATGGAAAGGACAGGATTTGGCTAGAGACTGTATGTGTGGGATGAAAGAGAGGTCAGGTTCCAGTAGAACCCAGAGACAACGGGCTTGGGAGGTGGGAGTGATGATGGCATTGTTGACAGAGAGAGAGATGTGAGGAATTGAAGCTGTAGTAGAGGGTGGGAAGATTAAGAGTTCAGTCTTAGACATGTTGAGTTTCAGATGGTGGGCGGACATCCAAGAGGATATACTAGAGAGGCAGTCGGAGATGTGTGCTAGAAGAGAGGGGGATAGATCTGGTGCTGAGAGGTAGATTTGGGTGTCATCTGCATAGAGATGGTACTGGAACCCAAAAGAGTTTAATAGATTGCCGAATAAGGATGTGTAGATGGAGAAGAGGAGGGGGCCTAGGACTGATCCTTGGGGTACGCCAATAGACAGGGGGTGAGGAGAAGAAGATGTACCGGAGAAGGATATGATAAATGATCGTTCTTTGAGGTATGATGAGAACCACAAGACAGCAGTGTCTCGAATGCCGAGGGAGGAGAGAATGTGGAGTAGAACCAGATGGTCAACTGTGTAAAAGGCGGCAGAGAGATCCAGACGAAGCAAAATAGAAAAGTGGCCTTTAGACTTTGCGGTGAGCAGGTCATTGGTGACTTTTTACCATTGTTTATTCATATCTATCTGTCTATCTATCTTTAATGCATTTTAAACCATATATTGATCCTGATACAGGTATTATGGTTCCTTTTTATGTAAAATTGTAATATTACATAAATATTAAAGGATTACTGTAGTTTTGTAAAAACATCACATGTTTGTGATTTTTTTTATTTTATTAATCTATATTATTACTTGTTATTAATAAAGCACCAGCATTTTCTGTAGAATGAAGTACAATATGTACAATTAGCATATTACAAAGGTATAGACAAATTCTAAGGTAATAGATATACAAGGACAGATCCAACACCATGCAACCATGAGACCAATGGGTCAACAGACAGGTTGGTGCAACAAGTTGGTGTAACAAGTTAGTGCAACAGAGTTGAAGTCCTTACTCTGAAGAGCTTAAATCTAGAAGGAAAGGGTGAGGTATGCGACAGAACAGTTACAGATGCAAGAGGAAGTGACTTTGTGTAATACTGTAGCTTGTGTGTGTGAACAATTTTGTAAAGTATGCAAGTATTGTATGTTAAGGCTGAATGTGATAGTCTTCTTTGAAGGTGCATTTTTAGTGAGGTTTTGTAGGTTTGAAATGAAGAAAATAGTCTGGAGGAACAAAGAAAATAATCTCCCAAAATAGGTGCAAGGAAGTAGCCGGGAGTGAAAGGAAGTAGCAACAGAGGATGAAAGAAGAAGGCAATTAGCAGAGCCAAGAGGGCAGTTGGGGGGCTCTCTTGAGATCAGAGCAGATATATAGAGGTGCACTGTTTTTAGGGGTTTATGTGTTAGTGTCAACATTTTACATTTTCTTCTGGAATCTATGGGAAGTAAATGGACTGAGTGACAGGTGACTTACAGGAGCTACAGACATTGAGCTTTGAGTGTGGTAGATAAGCCTGGAGGATGTGTTCTTTAAAGATTTGAGTGGAGACAGACAGGTGATGAGGATGCCAGCAAGTATCAGGTTGCAGTAGTCGAGGTGAGATATGTTAAGATAATGGATTAAAATTCTAGTGGTGTCTTGTTTCTTTTAGGTGACATGATTTGGTTATTGATTGTATGTGAGGAATGAAAGAAAGGGCAGGGTTCCATAGAACCCCATGACAGAAGACCTGAGAGGTGGAAATAATAATGGCATTTTAAACAGTAAGGGATATTGGAGGAATGGGAGCTATAGTAAATGGAGAGGGGATAAGGAGCTCAGTCTTTGAAATATTGAGTTTGGGTTGTATCAAATGCAGCAGAGAGATTGATGAGAATTGTTATAGAGAATGGATCTTTTGAGTTGGAGCTAAGCAGTTGAGGGTTTCTTAAGGATGGGTGTGACTAAAGCATGGGTTAAAGATGACGGCAACTTGCTGGTATTTATGGGGAGATTAAAAAGATGTGTGAGATTTGAAAAAGTGTGGAAAAGAGAGAGTAATGTAATAGGATCAAGTGGGCAAGTTGTAAGTTTGATAGAAGACCAGAGACGTCATCCTCAGTTACAGATTTAAAGGAGTCCAGTGCAAATGTGGGATAGGGATGGACAAATTATGTAACAACATTTTAACAATAGCAGATATGCAAAACAGGGACACAAAATTATTTCAGAGCAAATACTATTTAGTCTATCTGTAACTTAAGGAGGCTGATTGTGCTATTTAGCCTTATTCTGCCATTGACAACTTGTCAAGAGACTATATGAAGCAGACTCTTTGTAACATAAGTGAGTACAGAATCTTATCTGCATCCTTTTTTCTTCCCACTCCTCCCAGCTTTCTAATCATTTTACAAACAAAGACAAAATGTCCATCATCATTAAAGCAAAGCTGAATACAATACATAAAAGACTGTAATAAATTATTTTAAATTGTTTAAAAATATTATACTGCAGTGTTCCTTTAAGAATGGATTACAATTATTATTTCGGATTAAATGTCAGGTATGCACCAAGAGGTCACACCACCCTGAAGCCAAGCATGGCTGGGACTGGTCAGTACTTAGATGGGAGACCACCTAGGAATACCAGGAACTGTATGTTGTGGCCCACTGGTGAAGGAACTGGCAATCCACTCCAGTATCTCTGACATGAAAACCAAGTGGATCAGCATGACCATGGACATAAATATGTGCCTGGTGTGTTACATTCCATGATGTCACAGAGAGTCGGACACAACTGAACAATGCAATAAAAGTGCTAGTTTTGCTTACACATTGAAAATGCTGACTTCATATACAAAAAAAGAAAATGAAAAGTCTATTTTTATTCTGACCTCCAAGCACAATTATTAAGACAAGAGTTTTCTTTTTCTTCTTTGGAGCTATTTTTTCTTCTTTTTGAAAAAGAGTAGGCAAAAAAAAAATGAAAAAAAGTCTTGGGGGAGGAAAGAGAGGACTGAAAATTATCAAAACACTACTGCGATTTTGCAGGTATCAAATTAATTCACTTGCCTAATTTCATGCTAAATAGATTGAGAGGTATGAACATAATATAGATTTGATCAGTTGATTAATGATTTCTTAGAGATGATAATGCAGGATGTACAGTATTAATCATTGTATGTGAAACTTAAACGTGCTATTCATATGATTAGAATTCATTGAACAATGCATCCAGCCTTTACATTAGATATAAATTACAAAAGTTTCCAAATATTGCCTTGGGTCAGTGCTTATTTATGCCCATACTAATATAACAAATCATTTTTGTCATCATTTATAATATAATTCTTGAAACATTTATCACACTCTACCTATTAAAATACTTGAAGATTAAGCAGTGTTTTATCTTTATGCATTATGAATGCACATACTCTAGTCTGAAATGAAGAATTATATTTTTGAGAAGAAGTTTCATTTTTTTTTTATATTTAGACAGAATATTTTTATTTTATTTAATTAGCAAAATACTGACTAAGATGCTAACATAGCTTACATAAGAAACTAATCTCAGTTTGGACTGCTGGAAGAGATTATCATTTTTCCTTAAATATAACACTTGACAAAAGCCTATTATTACCTATTGCTCATTGAAGTACCGTATTTATCGGCGTATAACACGCACTTTTCCCCCCTGAAAATAGGGGGCAAATGATAGGTGCATGTTATACGCTGATATTCCCTCCCCCTCCTCATCCTCAACCTCCCTCCTCACTCTAAACCCCCTCCGCATTCTAACCCCCCCTCCTCAACCTAAGCCCCCCTCCTCCTCAACCTAAACCTCCCACCGGGTCAAGGAGCAGAGCGGAGGCTGGAGCAGAAGCAGGTAAGTGAGGGGGAGGTATTTAGGGGGGTTTAGGTTGAGGAGGGGGGTTTAGGTTGAGGAGGAGGGGGTTTAGGTTGAGGAGGGGGGGTTAGGTTGAGGAGGGGTGTTTAGGATGAGGAGGGGGTTGAGAATGAGGTGGGGGGTTGAGGATGAGGAGGGAAGTTGAGGAGGGGGGTTGAGGATAGGGGGGTTGAGGAAGGAGGATGAGGATTGGGGGGTTGAGGTTGGGGAGGGGGATTTAGGATGAGGAGGGGGTTGAGAATGAGGAGGGGGGTTGAGGAGGGGGGTTGAGGTTGAGGAGGGGGGTTGAGGATAGGGGGTTGAGGAAGGAGGATGAGGATTGGGGGGTTGAGGAGGGGGGTTGAGGGGATTTGAGGATGGGGGGTTGAGGATGGGGGGGTTGAGGAGGGAGGATGAGGATGGGGGTTGAGGAGGGAGGATGAGGAGGGATGATGAGGAGGGAGGATGAGGAGGGAGGATGAGGAGGGAGGTTGAGGATGAGGAGGGGGTTGAGGATGAGGAGGGAGGTTGAGGAGGGGGGTTGAGGATGAGGAGGGAGGTTGAGGAGGGTGGTTGAGGTTGAGGAGGGGGGTTGAGGAAGGAGGATGAGGATGGGGGGTTGAGGAGGGGGTTGAGGATGGGGGTTTGAGGAGGGGGTTGAGAAGGGAGGATGAGGAGGAAGGTTGAGGAGGGGATTGAGGATGAGGAGGGAGGTTGAGGATTTTGCTTCAAAGTTCTTTATTTGAATTTTTTTTTTCCCCCTGAAATTCCCTTCTTAAAATGAGGTGCGTGTTATACGCCGGTGCGTGTTATATGCCGATTTCTGTAATTGTTTAATTATTTTCTATTTGTATACAATTTATCATTTGTAAAGTTTTTTGGGTTATAAAATTATATATACTCCTACTCAATTAATTTACAATTTTTTTTCAAGGATAATAAATATTTAAAAAAAACATTAATGTCAATTACTGCCCAAGTACATAAAATGGTACATATACAACATGCTAACTGCTTGTGTAAACACATTTAAACTTAATGAATTAATTTAGTTTATTGACCATATGCATATAACGTTGTTTTAACAAGCTACATTTTCATTTTGCAACTATGGTAACATGGCATTTATATATGTCATTTGCTTGTGCTTATATTTATAGATTTGCACCTAGCTGAGGTTGTTATGAAAACCGCCCTCTCTTTCATGACAAATAAACCTGCATGAGTAGCTGACTTGAAGGAAATGACCAACAGAGATGTTGCTTTATCAGATTATTAAATACACAGAAAAAAAGTGTTTTTCACTTTTGTGCAATAATGTAACAGTGTGTTACCTCTAAGAAAACTACATTAGGAGATTTTGTTGTGATATTTGTTTAAACTTTACATAAAAAAATCTGCAGAGGTTATGTACCCTTTAAACATACTATTTACTACATCGGCCCTGTTTCCATGGAGATGAGATTTCAGTAAGTGCACTTCTACTGGATATGAAATGGATCTACTGACTTGGAGCTGAGATACATTTGTATTTTTAGCCTTGATCTTTATAGTAACCTATTGTATTTATTAAGTATTTTTTATATTTACATATATTAACATTATATATATATATATATATATATATATATATATATATATATATATATATATATATATATATGTATATTATATATATATATATATATATATATATATATATATATATATATACAGGGAGTGCAGAATTATTAGGCAAGTTGTATTTTTGAGGATTAATTTTATTAATGAACAACAACCATGTTCTCAATGAACCCAAAAAACTAATTAATATCAAAGCTGAATATTTTTGGAAGTAGTTTTTAGTTTGTTTTTAGTTTTAGCTATTTTAGGGGGATATCTGTGTGTGCAGGTGACTATTACTGTGCATAATTATTAGGCAACTTAACAAAAAACAAATATATACCCATTTCAATTATTTATTTTTACCAGTGAAACCAATATAACATCTCAACATTCACAAATATACATTTCTGACATTCAAAAACAAAACAAAAACAAATCAGTGACCAATATAGCCACCTTTCTTTGCAAGGACACTCAAAAGCCTGCCATCCATGGATTCTGTCAGTGTTTTGATCTGTTCACCATCAACATTGCGTGCAGCAGCAACCACAGCCTCCCAGACACTGTTCAGAGAGGTGTACTGTTTTCCCTCCTTGTAAATCTCACATTTGATGATGGACCACAGGTTCTCAATGGGGTTCAGATCAGGTGAACAAGGAGGCCATGTCATTAGATTTTCTTCTTTTATACCCTTTCTTGCCAGCCACGCTGTGGAGTACTTGGACGCGTGTGATGGAGCATTGTCCTGCATGAAAATCATGTTTTTCTTGAAGGATGCAGACTTCTTCCTGTACCACTGCTTGAAGAAGGTGTCTTCCAGGAACTGGCAGTAGGACTGGGAGTTGAGCTTGACTCCATCCTCAACCCGAAAAGGCCCCACAAGCTCATCTTTGATGATACCAGCCCAAACCAGTACTCCACCTCCACCTTGCTGGCGTCTGAGTCGGACTGGAGCTCTCTGCCCTTTACCAATTCAGCCACGGGGCCCATCCATCTGGCCCATCAAGACTCACTCTCATTTCATCAGTCCATAAAACCTCAGAAAAATCAGTCTTGAGATATTTCTTGGCCCAGTCTTGACGTTTCAGCTTGTGTGTCTTGTTCAGTGGTGGTCGTCTTTCAGCCTTTCTTACCTTGGCCATGTCTCTGAGTATTGCACACCTTGTGCTTTTGGGCACTCCAGTGATGTTGCAGCTCTGAAATATGGCCAAACTGGTGGCAAGTGGCATCGTGGCAGCTGCACGCTTGACTTTTCTCAGTTCATGGGCAGTTATTTTGCGCCTTGTTTTTTTCACACGCTTTTTGCGACCCTGTTGACTATTTTGAATGAAACGCTTGATTGTTCGATGATCACGCTTCAGAAGCTTTGCAATTTTAAGAGTGCTGCATCCCTCTGCACGATATCTCACTATTTTTGACTTTTCTGAGCCTGTCAAGTCCTTCTTTTGACCCATTTTGCCAAAGGAAAGGAAGTTCCCTAATAATTATGCACACCGGATATAGGGTGTTGATGTCATTAGACCACACCCCTTCTCATTACAGAGATGCACATCACCTAATATGCTTAATTGGTAGTAGGCTTTCGAGCCTATACAGCTTGGAGTAAGACAACATGCAAAAGAGGATGATGTGGTCAAAATACTCATTTGCTTAATAATTCTGCACTCCCTGTATATATTGCTATGGTATAAACTATATTCACTAAGTGAAATTCAATATTCTACTTAAATGGTAATATAAATAGTAGCATTCTGTTTCAGCCAATTGGTTCTTGGCTGAAACAGAATGAGAAAAACAGAGAAAGTGGAATCACCTCCTCCATAGAAAATATAATTAGCAACACCTACCCAACAAATTAATATAGAATAGAAAGAACATAGCTGTTACCAACTATGAAAACATGTTTTCCTGTTGCCATATTGGTCCTGTAAAAACATACAGCCTTATTAAATTGTGATTTGGCCAATTGAATAGGGCTCTATTTAAGCACATAGCATATATTTTTTACAGAAGTTTTTAGTTAGTGAAGACCTTGCTTTTGAATAGAAGTTCACTAACTAAAAACTTCAGCAAAAAAAATATGCTATGTGCTTAAATACAGCCCTATTCAATTGTCCGAATAGCAATTTAATAAGGCGGATGTACTTAACAGATATATACTATAAAAGGAAGCAAAATCTGCTACCAGTTACAAAAATTAACTGAAATAGATGTAAAATATATGACATAATCTGTTGCATGATACTTTTTTTTTTAAATTGATTTTTATTAGACAGGTCAGACATACAACATAGTCCAGCAAAAACATTTGTGATGGTAAGTAGAAATTAACAATAAACGTGTTTCACATATCTGGTTTCTAGTATGTCATCTGCCTGTCCAAAACTCCTCTCTTTTTCCGTTTTTCCTGGAAATATAATAGCTGGTATTAGCTTTCAATTAACTTAATACTAATAAAAAAAAAAAAAAACTATATGTAATAAAGTCCCATAACTATGGGAAAAAATTTTTTTATGAACTTAGATTCCTGACCATCTGTTGTCTTGAGCTTGTTGGTTTCCACTAATATGTTGCGAACTCTGTGTTTAGGTTACTGTATGAGGCTAATGGTGTTGGGTAAGTTAAGACAACTCCTGATATGGTTCCCTTAATAGCTCCTTTGGAGGGAAAAAGTGTCACTCACCCTATTCATCTGCCTCGTCTTGTCTCCCAGGCGGCCCAGCAGGAGGCCCAGCGTTTGTAGTTATGGTCAACCTCAGCGGACAAAATGCTCATGGACCGAACAAACTCAATTTTGTTTAAGACTACTTCAAACAATGGGGTGGGTGATTTCCAATGGGCGGCTACTACTATCCTAACTGCTAAGAAAATTTGGTTGGTTAGGAATTGTTCTGAGTTGGACATCCCTTCTACCGGTAAACCCAGAATGGCCTCTTCTGGTCTCATGGGATAGTTTTGACCCCATAAATTCTCCAGGGTTTTGTAAGTGTCCACCCAGGTATGTCTAATCATAGGGCATTCCCATAGTTTATGGATTAGAGTCCCTTTCTGGTTGCAGGTGTCGCTAATCATCTGGTTTCCTATGTGCATTCTTACTGGAGTTAAGTACCACCTCATGATAACTTTATAGGCGTTTTCCTTCATAATTACGTTAAGTGATGTGATTTTTGCTTGTTTCCGAATGCTGTTCCATTGGTCTCTGTCTAATTGTATGTTGAGGTCAGTTTCCCATGCTGACTCATAGTGTAATTTAGGGGGCGTGAGTAACTCGCTTAAATGGTTGTATATTATGGAGATGTTCCCTTTCCCTCCCGGGAATTTAATGCAACATTTTTCGAATAATGATGTATTTTGCCCTCCTTTATTCTTAGTGATGTGAATTAATCTTTGATTTATAGCGAGTAGTTTAAGCCATTCCCCCGGAGGTAGTAGTTTGTCCTCTAAGAAGGCGGTGGTGGACCATTTTTGGTTAACAACCGGTAAATCTGCCGCTATTGAGCAATTATTATCAATCCACCATCTGTATTGAGCATTAGAGTTTATTTTGGGGTTAGTTGACAGTGGCCATAAGGGCTGAGCCCTGACTCTGGGCCAAGTAGCCTGTTCCTCTTATTTATATCCTTCCATAAGTTAATTGAGTGCCTCACACTGGATGGGATTGATTGGGGTAACTTGAAGCCCTGCTGAGTTGAGAGCCATAGTAATTGGCGCATGATTAAATCATTGGACCCTAGTATGTGTTTTTCTAATTGAACCCATACCGGGGGGGAGTCCTTGATATACCACTTTACTAGTTGTGCTAATCTAGCTGCTTTAAAGTACCTGGAAATGTCTGTAAATCCAAGCCCACCATCCCTCTTGGTCGCAGTGGTTGTTTCTCTGTTAATTCTAGGTTTTTTGTTGTTCCACAGAAAACTCATTAATAATTTTTGTATTTTTTTCAGGTCTATCGCTAATATCGAGATAGGAATAGTTCTAAACAGGTAGAGCAGTTTGGGGAGTACGTTCATTTTGACTGCATGAAGCTTTCCTAACCACGAAATCTTTAGTTCTGACCACCTGTGTAGGTCTCTAGTTAGTTGTTTAATGAGGGTTGGGTAGTTTGCTTCATATAGGGTCTTAGTTGATTTTGTTATTTGTATGCCTAGGTAGTTGATAGAATTCGGGGCCCATTTTATTGGGAAGTTATTGGCCAGTAGTTTTTCCGTGGAGGGAGGAAGTGATATATTAAGGGCTATGCTTTACTTGTGTTAATTTTGAAACCTGACAGTGGGCCAAACCTAGACAGAAGTTTGAATAGATTGGGGAGACTGATCAGGGGATTGGATATTGTTAGCAGGATGTCATCGGCAAAAAAGGCTTATTTTATGATCTATCGTGCCGACTCGTATACCCGATATGTCCGTGTGCTGACGAATGGCAATTGCTAGGGGCTCTATACTAAGGGCGAATAAGAGTGGTGATAAAGGGCACCCCTGTCTTGTCCCTCTCGTGATGTTGAATTTTAGTGAGTTGTGTCCTTGGTTTGTAACCTGCGCAGTCGGTTCTGAATATAATGATGTTATGCTTCGTAGAAAACCCTCCGGAATTCCGAATTTGTTTAGTGTGGCTTCCATAAATGTCCAATCTAACCTATCAAATGCCTTCTTGGCATCAAGTGCCAACACCATTGCGTGCCCTCCATCACTTTTGGTTATGTCAATAAGGTCAATTATTTTTCTGGTGTTGTCTGGCGCTTCCTCTCCCCTTAATGAACCCCTACCTGGTCCGGATGTATCACTTCAGGTAACAAGTTTGCTAGTCTGGACGCTAAGATTTTGGTGTATAATTTTAAATCTGTGTTGATCAGAGATATTGGTCTATAGCTAGCACATTGGGCTGGATCTTTGCCCGGTTTAGGAATAAGTATTATTTTAGCCTCTAAGAATTCCGGTTTAATTCTTCCACCTGCTAAGAAGCTGTTAAATAGTTTGTGTAAGGTGGGGCTAAGTAGGTTGCTCATGTGTTTATAATAGAGGTTAGAGTAGCCATCTGGCCCTGGGGCCCCGTGTGCTTTTGTGGATTTGATCGCATCTTGTATTTCCTCGACCGAGATGGGCACTAAGAGTGATTCGGCTTTTGGTAGAGTCTAATTGGGGTATTGTTAGTTTGCTTAATGTATTTTCAATTTCTAGTTTATGGGTTGGGGTGCCTGATTCGGGTGATTTGCTATAAAGGTCTGCGTAAAAATGTCTGAATTCATTTACATATTTTGATCCGGTTTAAAAACTGTCTCCCTATTTTTGGTGATTATTTTGGCTATGAATGAGTTTGCTCTTTTTTCTCTTAGTCTTGTGGCCAGCATCCTATCGGGTTTGTTTGCGTATCTGAAGAATTTAGCTTCAGTTCACTGTAGGATAGTGACCATTTTCCCTCTCAAAATAGTGTTTAGTTCTTGCTTGTATCTTATTACATTCTCGTGAGTCTGTCGTGATTTATCTCTAATGAATAGTTTCTGGGCTTCTGCAATTTTCTGGTTTAGGAGTAAAATTTGTGCTTGTCCTTTTTCTTTTTGGATGAGCTAATTTTGTATACAGACTCCCCTGATCACTGCTTTGTGAGCCGCCCAAATTCCATCTATGTCTATCTCTCCTACTGTGTTGAGGTCAAGATAATCTATGATTGCAGTTCTGACCTTATCCCGTGTGATTGGATCATTCAGTATACTGGGATTTAATGACCACCTCGGGTTATTGCCTTTCGGCAAGAGGTTGCTTATGGAAATTTTGACTAGATCGTGGTCCGACCATGCTATGGGGCAGATAGAGGCCTCAGTTAGGTTCCCCGGTTATGTTCTGTGGGATCAGGATATAGTCTATTCTGGAAAGCGAACCATGTCTGGCGGAAAAAAATGTGTATTCTCTTTCCGTGGGGTTCATGTTTCTCCAGGTATCAATCATGCAGTTTGATTTTAGGAGATTTTTGAGTGTTTTGGTCGCCGTGGGGATTTTTTGTGAACCTAGGTCGTTTGATTTGTCTTTGAGCGGGTCTAGGACCGCGTTCATGTCTCCTCCTATTATCTTAAGCCCGTCTTCCCAGCTATCTGTGAGTTTCTGTATCTTTTGAAAGAATGGGCGTTTGTACTGTGTTCGGGGGCGTAAATGTTCAAGAATGAAACCTAATGTTCGTGTATTGTCCCATGTACTGCTATAAACCTGCCATCTTTGTCTTTTTGAATTTTACTTAACTGAAAGTTGAGTCTTCTGTGGAACAAAATAGTGACTCCTTTTTGTTTGGTATCCGCGGTAGAATGGAATGCTTGGGTAAAGACTCCCCCCCCAATATTTTGGCACTGCTTGTTTTCTAAAGTGAGTTCTCTTGAATAATTACTATATCTAGATTTAGTTTTTTGATAGTTTCTCAAGGCTACCCCCCCTCTTGACTGGTTCGTTTAGCCGCATGAGCATTATGTGACGCAATGACAATGTCCATATTTCGAATGAGGTGTATGACCTTTTGGTGCGTGCAATTGGCTATCTCACCTTTCGGGATGTCTGTGACTTCGTTATCTTGTGCCTCCTGCTGGTTTCCGCCCCGAAGACCGCTCAGCAGCTAGCTGTGTGGAAGAGTACCTGTACTCAAAGGAAAAAGAGACAACAGATTGTGAGACAACCTGACTGTACCCAATCCCTTGGGATTATTAAAATCTTGGCTCAGTAACTGAGCTAATTCCTATTTCTCCTCCAGTGGAGTTCCCTATGTTAACCCTGGGTAAGGTGGCCAAGTTCTTGAGTCTGTTTAAATATCTCGCTGTTGGTCAGGAAAGCTCTTAGTATATTTGAACTTTATCGTGATCCTTACTTAACTAAGGTGTGGTAATTTAAACTACTATGAGGAGAGCAGTTTGCTGTCCTCTTCGGATTTTACTGGTGGGCCTGTTAGTGTCTCTAAACTGACACTGAATTGGTCCGCCTAAACTGTCCCTACTGTTGGGGTTTGTGGCAGTCTATTTGTAAGCGCCCTTAGGGACGCCTTCTAGGTGTGTGAAGATTATGCCTTTACGGCCTGGGTTAACTGTCTATAGTGTATATTAGAACTTACACTGGTGCGGGTGCTATCTTAATGAACCTAGACGTTAAATGATTCAGTTAGCTTTGTTTGTCAGGTTAGCTTGGAAATAAAGAGAGAGAGAGAAGAAGTGAGAGAATACATAAGAAAAAACAAAATAGGTGACAACTCATTGTATTCAGTCTGTATCTTTGTTCACGGGAGGACTTCTCGCTCTTGGGTATTTCTGTTGACTGCAGATTCTCACCGACTGTGACTTTGATGTTCCATTCCGCCAGCAAGTTGATGCCCTCCTCCAGTGTTCTAACCGTGAAGAATTTTCCTTCCTTGGAGATATTGAGGCGAAAAGGGAAACCCCATGTGTACCTCCATCCTTGAGCCAAGATACAGTCCAGAAACCGGTTTCAGTTTTCTCCTTTTGGCAAGGGTAACCGGGGCTAAATCAGAGAAAAGCAGCGGTGTGTGCCCCTCGATGGGAGGAATGCCTTTTCTTGCGGCCTTCATGAATAATTCTTTGGGTGGAGTAGTAGTGGAATCTGGCAATGATGTCTCTTGGTCGTTCTTGCGGAGATGAACGGAAGCCTAGGGCTCTGTGGAAACCGATCCATCCTCAAGTTTTCCGGATGCATGTTAGGGAGGAGAAATTTGCATAGATCGCTAAGGTATGCGTGTAGGTCTTTTACCGTTTTCTGGCACATTCCTCAGTCTTAAGTTTCTGTCGTCTTGATCTGTTTTCCAGATCCTCCTGTTGCAATTGTTGTCTGGCTTGTTTCGTCCTTCAAAACGCCAAGATCTCCTCAGTCAGTTTGTTGTTATGTTGCATTATTTCCGAAATTTTAGTTTCCAGTTTTGTTGTTTTATCATCCACCTTCTTAATTTCTGTGGATAGTTCTGTCGTCACCTGCCGGATCTCTGATTTGACCTCCTCTCTGAAGTTGGATATTAAGTCCTTAAGGTCCTGGATGTCACTTTTAGTGCTAGGTGCTGACATTTCGTAGTTGTTTGTTGCGTGGACTGTGACTATGGGTGCTTTATTGGTAGGAGAGCTTGGCGAAGGTTTGGGTAGGCAGTAAGATTGGATCCCTTTATTGTTCTTCCTTGTGGCGACACCCGCCATCTCAGTGACAGTGCTGTAGTTCGAGTTGTTACCAAATTTCTGGTAACATTTGTCTAGTCCCAGTGCAAATGTTGGCGTCCCTATGTTCCAGGGCTCTTTCCTAGTTACATCTTTTTGGGTCCATTAAAAGTTCTGGAACTGGTTTAGCCACCTCCTGAAAGTTTGTAGCTGGAGAGTAAGTTTTTGTTGATTTTTCCCACTTGCGTGGTAATATTGAGTTTTGTCCACTAGAGGGTAGCGGAGTTCCACTAGCTCAGCCTGTTATACAAGCAAAGCCTTGGGCTGGTAATCAAGTTTGAAAAACAAAGAGTTTTGTAATCATGTGTCGTTTGCTTGATTAACCCTTTGTCTGCTGCAATTTCCTTGTGTGCTGTTGTGATCTTTTTGGTGAGTTTGTTGCTTTTTCTGTACTCTTTGTGGGTTGCCTTTTCCCTCTGATGGATTACCTTCCCTTAGTAAAATTTTAGATGGGTTCCTGGTAGCTGCCTTTGGGGGTGAGTGTTTTTCTTAAGGGACTTAACAGCTCCTGGGACTGAGCTGTATGGTTTTCAGGGACCTGTTTCAGTCAAGTGCCTGGAACCAGTGGGTTTCTGTGAGGGTTCTTGGCCCAGGGGGGAGGTCCCCTGTTATGGGTATGACTCCTGGATCTCTTTGGTCTTTTGGAGCCCCCTCTATGAGCCCCTGTAGAATTGGCTTCTCTGTTGCATGATACTTTTGAAAAGTAAAAACTATTTCATCAAAAGTTAAAAGCTCCATGGATGAGATTTACTAAATGTTGCAAGCAAAATTATTTAAAAGATCTTGATGTACTACATAATATATATGTAAAGACTTATCTTACTGGACTCACAAGTATATCTTCAAGACAAAAAGTGAGGCGGGACAATACTGTAAAATAATTGTAATACTAATTAGATTTTTATAATACACAGAATATTATTTACATTACAATGTAACTGTTGTCTTGGAATAATTTACAGTAGTTTATAGGCATCTAATAACAAATCTGATATTCCAACTCTTAACTTGCAGGTTTTATTATAACAAAAATTGCAGGTTCTATAACATATTAAATTAGTACATTTAAACCCACAATTACAATTGTAATGCAGACTATATATGTTAATTATTATTTTAGTCAGAAACCTCTCTTAGTGAGATTGTACAAGTAATCAGAAAGAATTACTGCTTAAATAGGGAGTAATATAGTGTTATGTGTATCTAATTGTTTGTGTGCTTATTTATTTAAACAGTATGTAAAAAAAATGTCAAGTATACTTTTGCAAAGGGGGCATTCACAACTGCATATTTTAACAAATTTGTAAGTTAACATTCTAAAGTGTAGTGAATAGAATTATACAGATATTGCAATACAGCATTAGTTCTAATATTTTATCCATTTTATTAACTCTGTTGGCTTCAACACATTGATGAAATAGCTGTGACAACATACTAATTCATGTCTCATGTGTTTCCATACAGGTATACTATATTCACATGAAATACGTCCCTGGATTATACCTAATTCTGAGTTTTTACTGTATGCTTTTACGTTCATATTGGTGTATGTTTTCCTGGCACTTCTATTAAGTGTATACTGTATATTCTGCATTATTTGTTTTGATGTACATGATCATTTTAATAAAGCCAGTTTTTTAGAGATCTGCAAATTAGTCCAGACTTCAAAGAAACTGACTGAACAGGCCCCATTAATCTAAAGTAACTATTGGAAGACATTTACATGGGTGGCTGGCACTAATGGATTTTGGGAGGCGCAGAGGGACCCTTTTGCCACCTAATTTCTTCACGCCCAGAGCTTTACTGGACTATTGTAGACTGTGTATTGGCCCTGAAATTTGGGAACTTCCCTGGGTTAAAATTTGATAACAATATTATATGTACTTTGGTTTATGAGTATACTAGTGTTTTGTATGGTTTAGAAGGATAAACCTATTTTATTTGTGGTCATTGCCCAGAGCTTAGATAGTTTGGCAAGTATAATGTGCCTAGGCCTTATGTGATAAGTTCCTGCCCTGTGCAACCCAGTGGGACATATATTGTTTATATTGTGTATTATTGGAAATAAACTGTGTTTCATAATACAGATATTGCTGTAAATAACATATTGTTTATCCTTGTGGCGTGGACAGGTTTAGAAATAAACCCTACGTCTGGGAATTGTACATAAAATATCCTACAAGTTAATTCAATGCAGACTTAATCCTGTGCTAATAAACTCATACAAGGGGGTTAAGAGCATTGGGCTTTTACACACGCACAGAACAAGGGCTCTGGGATGGCACCCCAGTAAGGGCTATATAAAAATTATATAAGATGCTCTGCAGATGGACAACACATATTTATTATTATTACTAGCGAATTGCCCGTCAAAAAATGACGGCAATGAAATTGTAAGGTAGCTAATGCTGTTTGGTGTATAATAATGAAATCTGTAATACATTACTTAAATGAATATACTGTACCTATTTTGAAGCATTGTGATGAAGAGCTGGCAATCTGTGTTGATGTTGCTGCAGCATTAGTGGTGTGGAGCTGCTGTGTAAGCATGCTGATGTGTGCACTGTGTGGTATGGAATATCCGTGGTGGTTTGTGGCGTTTTGCGAGTTTCTTGTGGTGTTTTGCGAGTTTCTTGTGGTGTTTTGAGTGCTGTAGCCTCGTTTTCGTTTTGTTCGGCGCCCATTTTTTCTGTCGCTTAGATTTTTTTTTAGTCTCAAAACTCTTTTATTTCGAGTAAAATCGAGGTCTAAGTTGCATTTTTGAGGTCCTGGTGCTCCCTCTTGGTGTAGGTAAGGTTTTTGTATGTATGTGCTGTGTGTATGTATTGTGTTTTAAATGTTTGTATGTCGGCGTGTTGCGTCCGATGTTTGCGAGGTCATAATGTGTGGTAACGTGTTTCGTAGGTTGTTTGCGTTCCTCGTAAAATTTAGCGAGTGTCCGTAATTTTGTGTGTTGTGGTTTTTGAGTAGCGACGTGAAGTTTGCGAGGGTTTTGAGGCCCTTGCCCAGTGACCTCACCAGCAACTGAGGCCCTCGCTTCGTGAGGGGCCTCATTTGCTGGCATGGACGCCTTCGGCGCTCCATGCCAGCAACTGAGGGCCCCTGCCCAGTGACCTCGCCAGCAACTGAGGCCCTCGCTTTGCGAGGGGCCTCAGTTGCTGGCAGGGAGCGCCTTCGGCGCTCCATTGCCAGCAACTGAGGCCCTTGCCCAGTGACCTCGCTACGCGGGACGCGGCTCGCTGCGCGAGCCACGGCCCTCGCTTTGCGAGGGACGCGGCTCGCTACGCGAGGGACGCGGGCTCGCTACGCGAGCCCGCAAGCGTGAGCAACAACCCGTACGCTCACAACTTATATGTGATTAATCTTTATTTGTATTGCGCCAACATATTCCGTAGCGCTGTACAGGGAATAAGGACAAGGAAGAATAACAATGTTAACAAACTGCAGAAAAATGGAGGTCCCTGCTTTGAGCTTAGAATGCTTGCAGGAAGTGCTTTTTTTCCAAAGCACCCAACAAGATTGAAAACTCGCTACTTACAATCTAAAGGGGTTGGGAAGAGGCAGAAACATGGGGAGGAACAGAAAGGGGGTAGCAAGGGTGAGGAGAGGAGTTAAAGTTTAGTTAGGTAGGTAGGAAGGTATGTGACATTGTGAGGTGAATGGCTCAGGTGTGTAATATGTTATCTGTCCTTAGTGGTCAGATAATGTAACTGCTAGTGGAAATGTCAGGTCAGGCCCTCTTATTAGGAAATGTGTCTCCAGAAACCAGAAGGAGAGAGAAGGTAGGGAGATGCAAATGGGACTGGCAGAAGTGTTTTCTGCTTATGAGTTTGAGATGGGGGAGATTAGTGGGTGGAGGAAGGAGTGTAGCTTATGGCAAAATAAAAGAGGAGATGAGAGCATGGAAGGTGAGATGGTTATGCTGGAGACATGATATGGATAAGTTGAGAGGAAGAGTCTAAGGAAAAGGCAGCAGGTTAAGAAGAAGAAGGCAGGAGGGAACATTGTGAAAGGTTAAATTAGGAATAGTTAGCAGGTGTTCCTAATTGATCAGTTGAAAGAAAATTTGTGTGATTCATAAATTTAGAGCAATTAGATCACACCTGTCAAGCACAGCCAACTGGCTTATGCTTCAGTCAAGCTTTAAGTCAACACTTTGGAGATAGTGACCTTGGCTATTACAGAGCAGATGTTGTGTTGCACATACAATTGAGATGCTCTGTTTGACATGTAGGCATGTGTTCCTAAGGAAACTAAGAATGCACCTTGGGCCTGATGGTGGCTACTAGATGTTCCATCTTAACACCATAAGCATGCCTTTTATTGACTACTAAAGAATGCCCATTGTCCTGATTGGTGAATCTTAATGTACGTGTAGGTTTGCACCCATTGGTTGCCAAAACATGCACAATCATCTGAATGGTTGTTCTTCACTGGAGAAACTGTCTTCCTGTTCTGAGACTGCTGGCATCTTGCCTGCATTATTATCTGCACATATTCTTGAGCATTGTCCTCTATCCTGAAGTCATCTTTTGTGCCAGAGTGTAACACGGTCCAGCTGAGGTAGGTTTAAACTGGGTTCTTATCAAGCGCCAATGAAGAAGCAGGGTTGTTACATGTGACATGCACAAGATGTAACATCACAAATCATAAATGGATATTCTAAAGTGCTTAGATGTGTTCAGAATCATACAGGCATTAATCATGGATTGAACCACACTTAAGGTACTTCACCAATGAGCAGTCCAGACAAGCAAATGGTAATCTTACATATTCTGCAGTGCTTCTGTCACAGATATTTCCTAAACTTTCTTCTTCTTCACAATATCCTCACTCTTTCCTTGTCTGCCCATCATCTCAAATTAAAAATGTCAATGATTGAGCTCCTAATCTTCCCTCTTCTACTACAGCTCCCACTCTTCAAATATAATGTTGACATTAACATCATCAGTCCCACTTCTCAGGTGCATTGCCCTGGGATTCTGTTGGACTAGGCCCTCTCTTTTACTACTCATAATCAATAACCAAATTATGCTGTCTTTACCTAAAAAAATATATCCAAAATGTGCCATTATCTTAAACAAGAAAACATTTAAATTTTAATATGTGTTGTCACTTTGACTTAGTTAACTTGTTTTTGCTGGCCTCCCCATCATTTACCACCCTCAGCTGATCAGTGTCTGCAACACCAGTCACTCTACTAACTTCTCCTTACACCTACAGAAAAAAATTAAATTGTAACCTAACATAAATAACCTTATTAACAGTGCACCCCCTTACATCTCTTTTTACATGTACGTATGACCTTCTTTCCTTCACTCTTGTTTACTTCCCTCACTCTTGGCTTCAAGACTTTGATCGATCAGCACATACTCTCTGGAACTCTTTGCCTCGCACTGTCAAACTATCTTTTTGCCTCACAACCCCCCAAAAAAAACAAAAAACTCACAAAAAAATGCATCAGTTAAAAGAAGCATTTTACCTATAGCCTTAACATGCATAACACAGGCCAACACACATTTTTTGTGCCTCAAATAATAGACCTGTTTCTGGGTATATTTGACCTGCTGATTCCAAAAATTGCACCAGTTTTCCTCTATCCTCTCTAATTTTTGAGATACAGAACATATGCCCTATACCACTTGGTTTATGATACAAACTTTCCAGTCATTCAACTCACAAGAAGCATCTTTTGTAAGACTTCTGAGAGTGAGAACTGCCAGGACGATCCTGCATAAGATTCCAACAACAGTTTGTCATCATGTGTGCATCCCATCATCCTTGGTATCTGGCTTCCATTGTTTTATGTCTTGGTGAAATCGTTAACACTCACAGTACAGACAAGTCTGTTGAAATGAAAAAGCATATCCTCTACTAATTTTGTGTAGTTGTCTGCCTTCTTGTTGCCAAGAAAGTGTTTTACAACAAGAACAAATGAAGACCAGGCCCATTCAATTTAATTCATTGATACTATGAAATGTGAGTCATTTATAAGTTGTCTGATCTGTGGAATATCAGAAGTTCCTGCCTTTAGTTCTTCAAATGGTAAGTCTGCGTAATTTATGTGATATGTATTCAATACATGAACCATCATTATTCAAAGCCTTTACAAATTGTTTCATCTGTTCTAACTTTATATGTAGTGGTGGCAGTCTGATTCTATCTCATGCTACCAAAGGTTGATTGATTACATTTTGTCCTCCAACCAGCCAATCTTTTCTTGCCCGATGTTCATGTTTGGCTCTACTATTCCATATCGATATCTAAGAAACTAGATGTGGTCTATCCAATGCAATTTTCTGAATCAGCACCCCAAATATACCCAGAAACAGGCCTAAAAACCAAGACACCAATCATTTTTTTGTTGGCCTGTGTAATCTGCTTAGTCTGATAAATTGCTACCTACACAGTGATACCTCCACTTACGTGAACCTATAGCCTTGATCACTGCAGCTGTGCATCAGTCATACTCCTGTCCAAACTTACCTTCTAGACTGTAAGCTGTTCAGAATAGGGCTTTCATCTCTGGTGCACCAAATTGTCTGTTGCCCTATTATTTTGTATTGTATTTCAATTAGTAAAACATTGTATTGCAAAAATTAGAGCAATGGGCAACTAAATGGCAGATTTGATTTAATATGAATAAATGTAAAGTTATGTATCTTGGAAGGAAAATTAGCCAAGCAATTTATAATCTTAATGGAGCAATTCTAGGGGTATCAGATATTGAAAGGGATTTGGGAGTGCTTGTTGACAACCACCTAGGCTACATGTTTATTTGTATGAACTCGCACACGCGCACAGCTTTCATTTGGAATATGGAGTACAATTTTGGGCACTACTTCATAAAAAGGACAGTTTAGAGCTTAAAATGTACAAAGAAGGGCAACAAAACTAATAAGGGGAATGAAGGGACTAAGTTATGAAGAAAGTCTAACCAAATTAAACTTATTTTCCCTAGAAAAAGACATCTAAGAGAGAATATGATTACCTTATATAAATACATCCAGGGTCAATAGAAGGCTTTGTCAAGTGAACTTTTTGTGCCAAGAGGTTTTCAACTGACAAGAAGACATCCTTTGAGGTTAGAAGCAAAAAGATTCCACATTAAAGAAAGAAAAGGGTTATTCACAGTATGGGTGTGGATTCTCTACCAAAGGAGATGGTGACAGCGGATTCGATAGATAACTTAAAAAGTTATTTTCTGCTTACCTTCCTCTGGATCAGTCAACAACTATTCTGCATATTGCTGATCAGAGGAGATTAAAAAAAGTGGAACTTGATGGACTAAAAGTGGTGTAGGTGTGATGGATCAGTTTTAGATTATAAGGAAGATGAAGGGAGCCGTGGCGGGTGGTAGATGGTGGGATTATTAAAAGCTCAGTCATGTTTATTTTAGGTTGTAGGAAGCCATCCAGGAGGAGATGTAGCATAGACAGGTGGTGACTTAAGTTAATAGAGAGTGAGATAAGTTAGGTGAGGTGATTCTGGGAATCATCAGCATAGAGATGACACAGGAACCCAAGAGAACGTTATTAGTCTGCCAAGGAGGGCAGTATCAATTGAGAAAAGCAAGGAACTCAAAAGCGATGAGTTACCCCAACAGTGAGTGGTAGTGGTGTTTAAATTGAACCCAAATATCCTGAAGTTAGCTAAATAAGACTGGAACAAGGAGAGTGCAGTGTCACAGAGGCAAATGAAGCTATGAGTCTGGAGAAGAATTGAGAGGTTAACGCTTACTTCTTCAACAATTTACAATTATATCACATTGCTGAAGTGAAAAAAATCTCTCAGCATATTGTAAAGTATGGCAGACTCCCAATAGAGAGAAGTAAAATTGAGTGGATTATGCCATTTTCCTCACTTTGCCCATTTTATTTGGATATCTGCTATACTTTATCATCAGTCTTGGTGAGATATTATTGATTTTTTTTTTAGCTGTAACATGTTTTGGATTTAATTGTGTTGTGATATGGAAAAATAAATAAAATAAATCAATGTAGCCATTCCACAGCCGCTGTCAATCTAAGTGTTTCTTGCCCAAATAGTTTCCCTAGTTGTAGCCTTTACTACTGTATATCCTTATAGTTCTATCAAAGTGTTTAAGATTGCTTCTTTCTAAAAAAAAAAAACTTTTACAATCAGATACTATAATTACGCATACAACTATACCCCCCATTTAACACTGTAGATAGGTCCCGTGCAATCTGAGTAGTGATGTCGTGAACATAAATGTTTGCGAACCGGCGAACCCGGCGAACCGACATAGACTTCAATGGGCAGGCGGATTTTAAAACCCACAGGGACTCTTTCTGGTCACAATAGTGATGGAAAAGTTGTTTTAAGGGGACTAACACCTGGACTGTGGCATGCCGGAGGGGGATCCATGTCAAAACTCCCACAGAAAATGACATAGTTGAAGCAGTGTCTGGTTTTAATCCATAAAGGGCATAAATAACCTAACATCCCCCTCCATCATCATCCTCCCCTGTATCTCTTTACCCCCTCCCCTCATCATCCTCCCCTGTGTCTCTTTCCCCCTTCCTCATCACCCCTCCCCTGTGTCTCTTTCCCCCTCCCTCATCATCCTCCCCTGTGTCTCTTTTCCCCCTCCCTCATCATCTTCCCCTGTGTCTCTTCCCCCCTCCCTCATCATCCTCCCACCTCCCTCATCATCCTCCCCTGTATCTCTTTACCCCCCTCCCTCATCATCCTCCCCTGAGTCTCTTCCCCCCTCCATCATCATCCTCCCCTGTGTCTCTTTCCCCCTCCCCTCATCATCCTCCCCTGTGTCTCTTTTCCCCCTCCCTCATCATCTTCCCCTGTGTCTCTTCCCCCTTCCCTCATCATCCTCCCCTGTGTCTCTTTCCCCCCTTCCTCATCACCCTCCCCTGTATCTCTTTACCCCCTCCCTCATCATCCTTCCCTGTGTCTGTTTTCCCCCTCCCTCATCATCCTCCCCCCTCCCTTGATGATAAGGGGGGGAAGAGACACAGGGATAAGTGTGAGGGGTGTTAGGGTAGGGGGTGTTAGGGATAAGGGTGAGGGGGTTAGGTGTTAGGGTGAGGGGTGTTAGGGCTAAGTGTGAGGGGTGTTAGGGTGAGGGGTGTTAGGGATAAGTGTAAGGGGTGTTAGGGTGAGGCATGTTAGGAATACATGTGAGGGGTGTTAGGTCTTAGGGATAAGTGTGAGAATGTTAGGGTTAGGTGTTAGGTTGATGGGTGTTATGGATAAGTGTGAGGGGTGTTAGGGTTAGGGTAAGGGGTGTTAGGGATAAGTGTGATGGGTGTTAGGATAAGGGATGTTAGGGTTAGGTGTTAGGGTAAGGGCTGTTAGGAATAAGTGTAAGGGGGTATTAGGGTTAGGTGTTAGGGTGAGGGGTGTTAGGGATAAGTGTGAGGGGTGTTAGTGTAAGGGGTGTTAGGGATAAGTGTGAGGGGTGTTAGGGTTAGGTGTTAGGGTGAGGAGTGTTAGGGATAAGTGAGGGGGGGTTTTAGGGTGAGGGATGTTAGGGTTATGTGTTAGGGATAAGTGTGAGGGGTGTTAGGGTTAGGGTGAGGGGTTGTTAGGGATAAGTGTGAGGGGTGTTAGGGTTAGGTGTTAGGGTGAGGAGTGTTAGGGATAAGTGTGATGGGTATTAGGGTTAGGTGTTAGGGTGAGAGGTGTTAGGGATAAGTGTGGGGGGTGTTAGGGTGAGGGCGGTTAGGGATAAGTGTGAGGGGGTATTAGGGTTAGGTGTTAGGGTGAGGGGTGTTAAGGATAAGTGTAAGGGGTGTTAGGGTGAGACATGTTAGGAATAAGTGTGAAGGGTGTTAGGTCTTAGGGATAAGTGTGAGGGGTGTTAGGGTTAGGTGTTAGGTTGATGGGTGTTATGGATAATTGTGAGGGGTGTTAGGGTTGGGTGCTAAGGTGAGGGGAGGATGATGATAAGGGGGGGAAGAGACACAGGGGTGTCCTTGCAGCAGAGATCAAAAGACTCCTTCAGGACTGTATTGCACACTGTGTACAGTAGCCTAGCTATGGTTTTCCCTATTGATGCAGTATCACCTACACTTAGCCTCCTCTCAGTAAGACTGCAAGTTAGTTATGATTCCAAAATGGCTGCTGTCCATGAGGTAGAAGGCTCTGGAAGGGAGTGTATGCTGTTGATTGGCTGGAATGTGTCTGCTGACTGTGAGTTACAGGGTCAAAGTTTGCTCAATGATAAAGTATAGGGGGCGGTTCGAACATCGCATATGTTCGCAGTCCGCCGGCGAACTATTCGCGACATCTCTAAATCTGAGTGCTAAGCTAAACATCCATAAACGGGGTCATTTTAACACAGGGTAGATCGGGATAAGGAATCTCATGGAAAAAAATACACAAAAGCAATTGAGATTTCAGAATTGTTGCCTTTATATAAACTTTTAAGAAACAGCAAATATAACAACTCAAACTGAACATTTTTTTTAAGTACTGTATAATTTAAAGAGGCAGCAAACATTAACACTGAACAGTCCACTTTACATGGCAGATGTGGAAGCTTCAGGCTCCTCTTGCATTCTGTTTTTTTTGCACACAATCTCATCCAAGGACATCTGTCTTTTCTTTTTGCAGCTATGGAGCAAATGTTAGTAGCAAGACACTGCACCGAGAAAGCTTCATCTCACATTTCTGCTCCTGCCACTGTCTGGATCACTGGCCACACATGTATCCAGAATGTCATAGATGGATGTCAAACTTTGGGTGAGAAACTTGGTGGAAAGATGTTTGGGTTCCTCAAAGTCGCTGCTTTCCTGGGCTTCCTGAATACCCTGTTCTGCCAGTTGTTAGAGGTCCTCTTTGATAAGGCTCTTGACTGAAGCTTGTAGCAACTCCTGAATGTCCTGGGCATTGGGATCTCACATTTCAGCCGGGCTGTCAAGGTTCCACATCCACACACAGCTCTTCACCATATTTTCCTCCACACTCCTTTCTGGTCATATCTTCCTGACACACTCTTGTATAACTTCCTTCAAGGACAAATCAATGTTACTTATGTCCTCCATCATGGATTATTTGTCTTTGCTGTCTGTTTTGGGAATGAGCTGGTGGAATGTGCTTTGAAGATAAAAGGCCTTGAAGGTTGCAATGATCCCCTGATCCATTGGCTGGATTAGAGAAATAGTGTTGAGTGGCAGGAAAACTACTTCTACTGGGATGCAGCAATCAACCTCAGACAAGTTTGTAGTGTAGCTCAGAGTGTTGTCAATTTAACAGGAGTGCTTTTGCCTTGATTAATTTACATCTGTACACCAGCAATGGTTTGATCTTTAAGTTGCCTCTGATGTTCCCACCCAGAAGAAGGGTTAGACAGTCTTTGGTTGCTTTGAATCCTTCTTGCGCTATGAGCAAGTGCTCATTGGCATTTGCTTGTCAATGTTGAATACCAGTTCTGGAAGATAAGTGCCTATTTCTATGAAGTCTTTTAAACTGGCTGGAGAAAGGCTGCATCAGCTTTAAGTCATATCTTGTGTTTGGCCTGGCTAAGTGGAATGTTGGGATCTATTTTGTCATTGATCCAGATGGAAAGCCTCTTCTCCATTTCCTCCAGGGTGTAGCTTCTGGATCGAGTAATCTTCATGAGAGAAGATGTAGTGCTGGTGGTTGCCGAAGACTTGATTTTCTCCTTATTTTTAAGGATGGTGTGGATTGTGGAGTACAGCAACTTTAAATCTACTCAAATGTCCACTTGGCATTCTCCTTTTTCCAAGCAGCCCAGCACCTACATCTTCACATCCAGAGAAATGCTTTGGGGCTTCAATTTGGGCAGATGTTCTTTGTGCTCAATCATTGTCTTTAATACTCTACAAATACAATTACTCAACAATACAATTACTGTAGATTTTATTGGACAATTAAAAACCACATGATGAGAAACAAGGGAACATGAAAAATATTCTGTACCTCCTCTCGTATTGGTTGTTGTAGGAATTGACTCTCTTACTGCTCATCCAGGCTGAACTTTCCTTCACTTTCTTGCTCTTTTTCGTACCTCTCTGTCACTTTAAATCTAGTGGGGAGGATCATAATGTTAAACGGGGTCCAGTGGGGAGAAAAAAGCACTATAGCATATAAAAATACAATAATGGATGTAAAAGTAACACAGGACTGTTATTGGCAAGGAACAATAAAAATAAAAGTGCCCCTTTATAAATCTCATTTAAATTTAAAATCTAGGAATAGCTGAAGCATGATAAGAGATTATAATGATTCATGCACTATTCTTATAGATTAAAGCATTGATTGTAATCAGATTTGTGATATCTCCATTGTATACTAGGGCTGAAAAGCTATCTTGGATATTAGATAAGGAAACAAAAGGTGTTTCTAAGAATACTACAGCCATTGGAACTGTTGGAATTAATAAAAATCAGGCAGCATATGTATTAAATCTTGCATACACTGCAGTCCTATTTTATGGAAGAGGGGTACAGTTAGGAAGTTGAGTATATACATACTACTTATTACAATAAAAATATATTGGTTGTGTGGGAAGAGCTGCCTACTATCTTAAACACAATATTAGCTTCTGTTTAAATCAGCTTCACATAGAAAATGTTAATTCTCATCTGTCAAGCTATTTTTAAATGATCAAGTTCACAAAGTACCTTATTTAATTATGAAGATATTCAATTAGAAAATGCATTTAAGGCATATTGCAGAAGATAAGAGTAATGCGTTTCTAAACTGCTTATGATAATGTGCCACAAGCATAAGTTTGAGTTAAACACTATTTAGCATAACATTTATGTTTATACTAAATTGGATACCGGTCACTGTTACATAAGTGTGCACTTCTGCACACACATATTAGTATTCCGTTATATAATTTATTTAAAATGTAGATTTGATTGACATGTATAATAATGTAGAGTATGGAGCTATTTAATTAAAGGACCATACTGCTAAATAATTAGGGGGACCCCTTGCAATTTCTCTAAATAAGGTAGAGGCCTCTGATCAACATTTTCTATAAAAAATAATAACAATTGCTATTATTACTCTAAGATATATGTTACAGAGGTTCATGTTTTAGAAGACAAGACTTTTCCTAGATAAAGGCCCTTTGTTTTTTATACCCTTTGTAGTATAAGATACAGAACCATTGTATAAGATATAAACCAGTTAGTCTTATATACTGAAAGATACTTTAAAGCACAACTGTTGTGCCATAACAAGGCCCATAAGTTTTAGTTACATATTGATCATTAATAATATTAGTAACATTGTAATTAATGCACTAAATGTATTTTTATTTACATCAAGTTCTTCCTTGATCTTCATGGATTCTTGTAATATGTGAATTGATTATCAACTGATCCAGAGTAACAGAAACAAAAAATATTAAATCCATATTGACTCCTACTTATTATCTTGTTCACATGGATATATTCTTGTATACAATCCATTAACAACCCTTCTAAGAGCTTCACCACTATTAAGATAAGGCTTACAATTTTAAAGTTCCCTGGACTTTCTCTAGCTTCTTTCTTAAATGAAGGGACCACAATGGCTTTTCTCCAGTCATCTGGTACCAAGTCAGTAGAGAAAGAGTTTTCAAAAATTAGATATAAAGATTTGGCTATTACAGAACTCAGTAAGTTATGCACCATCTATCACATATATAGTTGTGAGCGTACGAGTTGTTGCTAACGCTGCGGGCTCGCGCAGCGAGCCGAGGCCCTCGCGAAGCGAGTGCACTGCCCGTGGGTCTCAGTTGCTGGCATGGAGCGCCGAAGGCGCTCCTTGCCAGCAACTGAGGACCCTCGCGAAGCGCTCCATGCCAGCAACTGCGACCCTCGCAAACTTCACGTCGCAACCCAAACAGTACGACACACACATTACGACACTCGCAAACAACATACGACACACGTTCACACACATTACGGACTCGCAACACTCGGACGCAACTCGCGAACATTACAAAATGTAAAACACAATACATACACACACCACATACATAAAAAACTTACCTACACCAAGAGGGAGCACCCAGCACCTCAAAAATACAACTTACACCTCGATTTTACTCGAAATAAAACAGTTTAGAGACTAAAAAAAAAATCGAAGCGAGAGAAAAAATGGCCGCCGAACAAAACGAAAACGAGGCTACAGCACTCTAAACTCGCAAAACACCACAAGAAACTCGCAAAACACCACAAAACACCTACGGATATTCCGATACAAACGTATACCACACATTACTCGCCATTTTACGCCAATGCGGAAGTACACGACAACGGTTTGGGCTCGCGCACGCACAGTGTTACACTGCACACATTCAGCACGCTTACACAGCAGATCCACACCACTAATGCTGCAGCAACATCAAAACACATTCACAGCTCTTCCACACAATGCTTTAAAATAGGTAAAGTATATTCATTTATTAATGTATTATATATTTCATTATTACACACTAAACAGCATTAGCTACCTTACAATTTCATTGCCGTCATTTTTTGACGGGCAATTCGCTAGTTGATTATAAAATAGATATAAACTATAGGTAGAAAAGAAGAAGGGAGAAGAAGGGGAATAATATGGGGAGCACAAAAATAAATCACTGAATATCTAAATGTTACAAACAGGTTAGGTTGGTCAATGTTTCATAAAAAAATGTTTGTTTTTTAAAGAGAATACAACACATTTTTAATCAATCTATCTAATATTATAGCACATCAAAACAGAATTGCATTACAATATACCCCAATTATTCAATATTTTTAATTTCATAGTATCCTTAGATATTTCTCTTAAGATATCTTATAAGAGATCACAGACCCCAAAAAGTTATTCCATTTATACTATCTTTTTGTGAGTGATCTAAAATGAACACAAGCATAGAGAAACACAGATCCTTGTTTAGGGCACACCAGTATTATCTAATCTCAACTGAGAATAATGCTTTTTAAAACGTAACTTTTATTTAATTTTAAAAAACATGTTTAAAAATCTGTTTTAGCTCAGGGAGCCAGTGAAAAAGAATTAGGATTAGGGTTGTTTAAACTACCAAAATAATATTCAATATTCCAATATAAATGCCTCTCCAATACGATATTGCATGAGTGCTGAGTGCCAGTATATTTAGCGTAAAAAAGTGCCAAGTGCTAAAATATCCAAAGGTGCTTATAATAGTGCAATAATAAAGACAATCTTATCTAAGACTGATATAAGTACTAGTAGTCAACTCATAATATAATGCTTAAATACCATACAGCCTTGAAATTACTGTTTTCATGGGCAAAGTCATACTATTATTTATGGAGAAATCTCATGTGCAAAATTTGCAATAATTTATTGAGGGATCTCCTTTTCTATTAGATAGGCTTAAATAAAATTAATTTTGGGAATTATTTATGGTAGATCAATGTGCATGAAGTTCCAGACCCATTGTCTAAATTTCTTATGTGCACAATGTTGGATAAACTGCAATATTGTATGCAGGCTGCTCTCTCCCTAGTGCCTTAAAATATCATCTTGTTAATATGCATCATGAAGGGGCTTTATCTAGGAGCCTATTGAGGCTCTGTAGGCAGCACTTCCTCAAGCTACATGCACTCCGCAATCAAGACGCTTAACTATGACTACATTGACACACGACAGCGTCCTGCGTCTACGACCCAATGCACGTTTCTAGTATTTTGTCAAGGGTTACGCTAGAAAAGATCCCACAGAAAAAATTCAAGGAGGACTTGAAAAAGATACTTAATGAAGACCTCAAAGAAAAAGTAATTAGCAAACAAGAATTTGAATTCATGGACAAAAAATCCCTAAAATAGCAATGTTCTACACCATACCCAAAATACACAAAAATCCATCTAAACTACCTGGAAGATTAATAGTTTCTGGTATTACCATCTAACAGAAAATTCCAGTAAATATTTGGATCAAGTATTAAGAGAATTTGTTACCAGCCTTTCCTCTCATGTTAAAGATACTAAAGATGTACTATGCAAATTGGAAGGTATACAAGTGGATAAAGGAACTTTATTTGTCTCATTGGATGTAGAGTCGTTATATAAAAATATACAAAATGATCGATGTTTGGATGCAGTTAAATACTTTCTGAATAAAAAGGGAAACCAATATGCAAAACACAATACCTTTGTTATATCATTACTTGAATTTGTACTAACACATAACTATTTTGTTTTCCTGGAGAATTTTTACCAAGAAGTACGTGGAACAGCAATGGGCACAGCTTGTGCCCCCATGTATGCAAACATATACTTGGGTTGGTGGGAAGAATAAGTATTTTTTAATGTAAATATGGATGAATATACCACTAATGTAATGTTCTGGGTCCACTTTTTTTGACAATATTTTGATATTGTGGAATGGAAGTAAACAACAGCTACAAAAATTCTTTGACATTTTAAATAACAACACATGGGGACTTTACCTGACATCTGAGATAGATGATAACACCATTACATTTCTGGACTTACAAATAGCTAGTTCTAAAAGTGGCATAATTAAAACCAATACCTACATAAAACCTACAGCAACTAGGAGTTTGCTACATGCCCAAAGTAGTCATAATAGGGCATTGATAGAAGGTATTCCTGTAGGACAATAGCTTAGAGTTAAAAGGAATTGTACTGATAGTAATGACTTTGAAAGAGAATCCCAAGATTTACAATCCGGCTTTATGGAGAGGGGATACACAAAAAACACCCTTAAAAGAGCATACTTAAGAGCTAAGAGTGTAAATAGAAATCATCTCCTTAAAGATAAAAAGAAAGAACTGGACAACACTATAAGAATTATTGGTATTTATAATAATCAATGGCACGAGATTAAAAATATTTTCAATAATCATTGGAACATACTCCTTGATGATAGAGATTTAAAATCTTTTCTATCGCAAAAAGCAGCTATTACTATCAGAGGATCTAAAAACCTAAGGGACAATCTATCCAGAAGCAATTTGGAAATATCCAAAAGTAAAACAGGGTTACAAAACACTAAGGGTTGTTTTAAATGCCACTGTGTAAGGCCTGTCAGTACGTAGAAGCAGCCAAAGATTTTTCCTCAAAATGTGGAAATGAAATCTATAAGATACAACACCATTTAACATGCAAAACAGAAGGAGTTATCTACCTAATAACATGTTTATGTGGGACCAGATACATAGGAAAATCTTATAGAGAGTTTAGATGATGTGTACTGGAACATGTTTATAGTATTAGGAAAGAATATGATACGCCAATATCCAAGCATGTAAATTACAAACATAAAGGTGATACAAAAGTTCTCATTTTCACAGCGATTGATCATGTGGAAAAAATAATAAGGAAAGGTGACATTGACATTGAACTTCTGAAAAGGGAAGCTAAAAGGATTTACCTTTTGGGCACAAAAACATCCCAAAGGTTTAAATGAAGGTTTTACCTTCCTTCCATGTTAGTAAAATATGAAAAGCAATGACGCATTTAAAAGATGGACACGTATAAAAAGAACATTTTAAATGAGTGCAATGTTAATAAGTTCATGAATACCTTAATAATGACCTTTGACCTTTCACAATTTGCAAAAAACTTTTTTATATATATTTTTTCAGAATTTTTATTATGAGCCATAATGTATTGATTTGTACAATAACAAGAAAATAACCATATTTTAATTAGAGCATTTATTTTAATATAATTCATGTTACCATAGCAACACCAGCCCTTAAATAGCTTGGGGAAGAGAAATGGCGTAACCCTTGACAAAATACCAGAAACGTGCGTCGGGTCGTACACGCAGGACGCCATTGCAAGTCAATGACGTCATAGTTAAGCGTATTGATCGCGGCGTGCATGTAGCTTGAGGAAGTGCTGCCTACAGAGCCTAAATAAGCCCCTAGATAAAGCCCCTTCATGATGCAAATTAACAAGGTGATATTTTAAGGCACTAGGGAGAGAGCAGCCTGCATAAAATATTGGCGTTTATACAACATCGTGCACATAAGAAATTTAGACTATGGGTCTGGAACTTCATGCACGTTGATCTATCATAAATAATTCCCAAAATAATTTTATTTAAGCCTATCGAATAGAAATATTGAATATTTTGCACATGAGATTTCTCCATAAATAAAAGCATGACTTTGCACATAAGAACAGTCATTTCAAGACTGTCTGGTATTTAAGCATTATATTGTAAGAGTTGACTACTAGTACTTATATCAATCTTAGATAAGATTGTCTTTATTTTTGCACTATTTGAAGCACTTTTGGATATTTTAGCACTTGGCACTTTTTTACACTAAATATACTGGCACTCAGCACTCATGCAATATCATATTGGAGAGGCATTTATCTGGGAATATTGAGTATTATTTTGGTAGTTTAAACAACCCTAATCCTAATTCTTTTTCACTGGCTCCCTGAGCTAAAACAGATTCTTAAACATGTTTTTATAAAATTAAATAAAAGTTATGTTTTAAAAAGCATTATTCTCAGTTGAGATTAGATAATACTGGTGTGCCCTAAACAAGGATCTGTGTTTCTCTATGCGTGTGTTATATTAATTATCCTGAGGAGCACCCAGTATAATATTACTGATTTCAAATTATACTTGAGCCACCAATTTTTTTCATAAGCTGTTTAGTGATCTTAAATTATTCTTTAATAATACTATCAGTGTTTCTATTTCAGCATTTGTTTTAATGTTTTATAAAACTTTATTTTGTGGCAGGAGAGTTTATTGGTTCCAGACCTCAGCCAAAGCTTTCCTTGGCAGCCAGTATTATTTGGAATACTATAGTGCTGTAAGTTTTGTGTAACGTTTCCAAAGTCTTTGGTAAGAAAAAGATGCATCGATCTAATGGTACATCTGTTTGAAGGTATCCTGTTTTGGTAGTTGTGGTAGTATGTACGTATTTGTCCACATCCTCTCCAACTGGTTAATGTACCATCTGAAGATGATATTATAACTCTGCTCCTTATATTTCACACAAATAACTTGGTATGCATTTTTAAGATATCCTGCTAGTTTTCTTCATTTATTTCACTTACAATATCTCTTTCTCACTATATCATGTAAGGGAGCTATAGCGGTTGTGTGTTGTCATGTAATAAGTTGTAGCATGTAGAGATATTGGTCCCATTTAATTCCAAGCCCGTAATTACCTTCATACAGCCTGTAAGTCTGTGGGTTAGAAATTTGCAACAGTTACAGATGTATTTCATTGCTCAATCTGAAGGCTAAAACTGTAAACTCTTCCCGCAAGTAATGAACCAATAGAGAGTCCATGTATGGGTGTGCCCACTGCAGCGTATGCAGATACAGCCCACAGCCAGAATCAAGATAGCATTATGAGCCAATAAGAATCAAGCTCAAGTACCAAAGAATAGGTCACATTTAGCCTATGATAGCTACTCATAGTAGAAATTAAGTGAAACATCCAGGTATAAGACAAGATATCAGGTAGTTAGGAATGAACAGAAACCAATGTATCATTCAACATAATTAACACATTTACTATTCTTCTCTCTTTTACAGCTGGCAGGAGTTTTGGGTCCATTGGTGAGTCAGAGGGGGGTGTCGGCTCTATTGGAGCAGGATGTTGGGGACTAAAGACCCAGCGCAGGAGGAGGAGGCAAGAAGAGAAGCACAGGGCCCTGGATATGAGGAGGACCATATAATCTGGGCAGTTAGTTCACCAGTGGCATTTGACCCCACCGTCCCCCTCCTCCAACAACTTGGGTCACCACCAGGGCCTTCCTATTGGACTGAATTTTGTGGCTTTCCACAATCTCATCCTCACAGCAGCGCAACATCCTGGCTCCCACCACCACCTCCAGGCCCACCACCACCAACATCTGAAGATAGCCAGGCTCCAGCCGGGTCACAGCCCCTTCCCACTGGGCTAGAACCAATGCCTTCTCCTCCCCCAGCCATGACCACACACACAGGATTTTTATCCCAGGGTCCACCAACGGAGGCTACCAAGGGGTAAATGCAGCTCCTGATGTGTCAGCTGGTGGAGAGCAATCAGGGTTTCCAGGCCAGTGTCTCCTCCAACCACTCAGAGATAGTCAGCATTCTGCATAGGCAGCATAGGGAGGTGAGGAGAGACCAACTCATGGTAGAGTCCTATCTGGCCAGGATGCTCCCAAACCATAGCGCGCTCATCCAGGTGAACATTGATGCTACCCGGCGCCGCTCTGGTTTCGAGCACAGCCTCCTCCATCCCAGAAACTTCCTCCGCACAGCAGCAGCCTGACCACTCCTCACCTCCCTCAATGCCTCCTCCACCTCCAGTGCTGCTGCCTCCATGAGGGATGCTTCCCCCTGCAACCCTCAACTAGGGAAAAGGCGGCCGCCCACAAGGGGTGAGGCCCTATGGCAAGGTGGCGGAGGATGTAGGAGTTGCACATATGTTTGGACCTTCTCAACAGCACTCTTTAGTGACAATATATTGGTACAAATTTTAACGTAATCTAGCCTGGCGACAGAGTATAAGATCATGGCCTATGTGATGGTGATACCTCCCACCACATGGTCCACGATCCTCTCCTCTGTGGACACATAGGGTTCTGTTTAACATTTCACCAATTGATGGTCACTGAGGAATGCCGTTAAGGAGAGATGCTGCAGTCCCTATATATTTTTAAGGCCTTATTCTTTAGAAATGTTATGTTCTTTTTTATTTTAGGCACAATTGAGGTCCATGAAGGCATTGTTCCAAATATGAAGTAAATGTAACATCTTCACAGAGGCTTTCAGATATACATTCCTTTAATGAGAGCCCCTACTAAACATGTGGCTCACACAATATTAATTAAATCATATATCCAGATTTATAAAACATGTTTGTTGTTAGCTTAAATTTAGATGAATACAGCTATGATGGTGGACTTGCAAAGTCTCAAAACAGCATGTTACTCAAAGCCAGCATTACTAGATGCACTAGGGAAGCATGAGATCCTCTCTGCAATATCAGTATGAGAACAGATACTTGTGTCTGATGTAAGTAATACTAAATATGGCTGCTAACCTTTGTGCCCTCTCCGTATTTATGGGTAGGTTTACTGAACCCGTGATATCCTTAGTATCGTTTAAAATGTGCTAACACCTGAATAACAGATGAATGTGATATCAATGTTGCTAAATAATATCAGATGGAGAAGGTGATAGTACTCCTGGACCACTAACTGTGGTCACAGCTAAGCATTCATTGTGAGATAACACATAATGTTTAATGGTCATTGCTAGTGATGTATCTTGACACCTACATAATGGTTAGTAATGCTTGCAGTTGAAGAATAGGTACGTTGGTATCTTGTTACAGTTGCACTATTTAGCACTGTTACAGTCGCACTATTTAGAACATGCATCCTCCTCTGCCTTTTTTAGGTTTGGACCACCTTTTTATGTTTTGGGAACACACTGTATTTGTGTAACTGGATTGGATCACATAGTCCAGCCTAATTATCTGTTTAATTGAACAGATGAAGACCAGGTGTAAGTGCTATGCACATTAATGTGTACTTCCATTAAATGGAATGATTTATGATGATCCTTTTCTTGATCAGATTCTGGCTAAAGTGGTGTAGTGACCACATGTGACCCTAGTAGAGGCTATGCATCATCATCACTATTATGCAGTTTTACATTTCCTGCTTTAGGTATCCTCTTTTTCCCAGAAAGCTTATTGCCCTTCTGGAAACCACCCACACCACACCCATGATTTTAATGCACAGTCGTTGACATTTCTGAGTGTGCTCTGTGTACATAATAAAGTTTTGTTATACAGTTTTCACTGTTTCTGTGTGTTTTCAATGGTTAAGGTTTTGGGACATCCACATACATTACATGTATTTCACAATCATATATATTTACAGAGATTATCTTCCTGTAAACACAAGTGGGGCAACTGTTCATTAATAGATGTCAGGCCTGTAATCTACCCCTGTGGTGCAATGACCTAATCATCAGGGGAAGTTTTCTTTTTTGGGGTTTTTGACGTTAAAGTAGTAAGTCAAGCAGGACAATACTGGAGACTATCTATCCTGTTTGCTTACATGACCTGCTTATCTTCATTAGGCCCCTGTCCCTCTAATCTGATTTCCTATGGCATACGTTGGAACTATGATACATTATTGGAACCAAGCCATGGAACAGCATATATTTCACCATACACTCAAAACTCTAATAAATAGGGAAACAGCACCATGAGGTCCCAGGCCGGGGTCATATGGCTGAGCATAGTCCATCCATACAAATACTGTTGCACATAACACCTAACATTTACTTGCAGTGTGCCATCCTTATGACATAATTATACATATTTACTGTCCAATATATTTTCAGAAATATATATTTTTTTATGTTATTTGTTCATTGGAGAATGTTTTGCAATTAATTCTAATTGACTTTCCTACTTTTGTATTGTTTACCGTCTTTTTAATGGCTGCTAGGGCACTCTTACATCTTTGAAAAAGCCTTTGCGAGCTCTTTTGAAACCCGTAACATTATTTGCTACATTTGCTATTTACGGGTTTAGAAGGCAATTGTGGGCTTGTTGAATTGTTTTAATTAAATATGGATTTTGCGTCTTTAGCACTGGTAACATTTGCGGACTTGAAGCATCAAAGGAGGAAATAGGAGTTACATTTTTTGACTACCACAGCGATTTTGAGCCTGTAACTTGCAAATAGATTGCGAGTAGAAAAATGTAGCCAATTAAATATCTGTGGCCTCCATTGCGTGATTAGCTGATTTCTTTGCTGCAAGACTTTGAATTATACTATATTTTTTAATGGGGAGGTTTTGGATCTGAGCTTATATTTGTCCTCTATTCAATTCCAGTTTTTTAAAGAGTGTGAAATAGTAGGACACCATTCAATTGAGGTTTTGGGAGATCCGGTGGCCCGTAAGTGAGGTTGCAAGCTTCTTTGCTATTCAATTCCCTTTTTTATTTTGCGGGCTCTTCTGAGTTGCGGGCTTGAAAAAATGGTGATGGTTAACCTTGCAACTTACAACCTCCAGAAGCCTTTGATCTTTCACTTTTGCAAGGCTAAAATCGCAAATTGCTATTCAATTGCTCAATTTCACCAAGCCCGAAAATGTTTTCACACGGCAAATGAAGGAGAAAATCCTACGAGTGCTAGAGAGGACCCGCAAGGGGGTTAAACAGCTATTCATAGCACTGTAAATGCAAATAAAAAATCAATACTGCACTGTAAATAACGTGGAAAGCGTTGAAGGACATTAGAATGAATTGCACAACAGTCTCAAGCTAGCAAATCGGCAGGAAATCACATATATAGTTGTGAGCATGCGAGTTGTTGCTAACGCTTGCGTGCTCGCGTAGTGAGCTGCGGGCCTTGCGAAGGCGAGCCGCGGCTCCCACAGCGAGCCAAGGCCCTCGCAAAGCGAGGGCAGTGGGCGAGGGGTTTTGTTGCTGGCATGGAGCGCCGAAGGCGCTCCATGCCAGCAACTGTGACCCTCGCAAACTTCACGTCGCAACGCAAACGACACACCAATTACGACACTCGCTAAATTTTACGAGCAACGCAAGCAACATACGACACACGTTAACACACATTACGGCCTCGCAACACTCGGACGCAACTCGCGAACATTACAAAATTTAAAACACAATACATACACAAAGCACATACATAAAAAGCTTACCTACAGAAAGAGGTAGCATCCAGGACCTCAAACATGCAACTTACACCTTAATTTCACTCAAAATAAAAGAGTTTAGACACTAAAAAATTTGCTAAGCGACAGAAAAAATGGCTGCCGAACAAAACGAAAACGAGGCTACACACGCAAACCCCATACGAGACACGTTACCAGACATTACGACCTTGCAAACATCGGACGCAACACGCCGACATACAAACATTTACAAACACACACATAAAAAGCTTACCTACAGCAAGAGGAACCATCCAGCACCTCAAAAAACCAAGTTACACCTTCATTTAAATACAAATAAAACACTTTAGACACTAATAAAATCGCTAAGCGAGAGAAAAAATGGGCGACGAACAAAACGAAAACAAGGCTACAGCACTCTCAACACGTAACACACACGAAGCACTACAACACACTTGAAAAACACCACAAAGCACCTACGGATAATCCGCAAAGACGCATACCACAGATAACCCGCCATTTTACACCAATGCGGAAGTACACCACTACGCTAACGTTTTCGTCTCTCGCACGCACAGTATTACACTGCACACATTCAACACGCTTACACAGCAGCTCCACACCACTAATGCTGCAGCAACCTCAAAACACATTGACAGCTCTTCAACACAATGCTTCAAAATAGGTAAAGAATATTCATTTATTAATGTATTATATGTTTGATTATTACACACCAAACAGCATTAGCTCACTTACAATTTCATTGCCGTCATTTTTTGACGGGCAATTCGCTAGTAAAATATATTTTTATGTTTCATTTTGGGGCTAAACCATTCTCAAGTATCAATAGGCCACCCACATGGACTAGAACAGTATTGACATTCATTTTCATAATTCTGTATTTTGGGGGTTTGCGAGTATGATTGTATATCGGACCCCAGAAGCCAATTGATTGACATGTAACCTCCATGTTTTACTGCCGTAATAATGACAGTCTCCTTTTCTATTGCCTGATTTCAAATGGTAGGTTACGGGCTGGCTTGATTGATCATGTTCCCACCCTGAGCCGCCCTGAACCAGTGCATAGTTTACGGTTTTAGCTTTGGGACAGTTACTTGCGGCCTTGAGGAATTGATTAGCACCGCAATAATAGACTAACAGGAGCCGGCAACTCACACGCAGACATTCAGGTGTCTGCAATCGAGTGGCGGGCTTGGAATTGAATGTTGCCCTTAGTAGGTGGTAGGTCTATGTTTTTTTTGGTAGCCAGCTATAATAGGACAGGTAACTGGTTCCTAATAGATTGATTTCTATGTCCACCCATTTTTTGTGTGACCTATAGGAAGGTGCCAAACTTGAATTTGTGATAGAGCTACTGCTTGGTAATATTTGTCTAGATTTTGTATGGCTAATCCTCCTGTAGGTTTAGAGAAATACATAATTGTTCTTGCCACTCTAGATCTTTATGCCCCAAATTAGTTTATCATTACGTTTCTGTAAGATTTTGAGTTTTATTTGGTCTTATGGTATGGCCAGTGGCTGATAGAAATAAAGAATGCTAAGAAGAATATTTATCTTTAGATTTGTTATCCTGCTAGCCAGAAATTTGGGTGAGAATACCATTTCTTTAGGTCTGATATTTTTTTGTAAGTGTTGCTTGTTTTTGGCTTTATTTAGTGTGTTTTATGAGTTAGTAAGCTGAAATCCAAAATATTTCATTTGGCTTTGTGCAATGGACAAATTGAATTTATATTTAGTAAGTTTTGTGTTTTGCCTAAGTATGCTAATTGTCAATAATTTTGCCCCCCCCCCCCCCCAGTTTTCCTTAAACCGAGAAAGATGGGTTTACATTTCCATCTCAGCCAATAGAAATGGCCGGGAAGTGAGTGGTCTCTGCAATAAAATTACTTTTATCATTCAGAAAAGACTGGTTTTTGTACCACTAATAAAATCAAAAGGGGGGGGGGGGTCATCTTAATCCAGGGGCAGCTTGGTCAGTATTATGATAACTCAAATAATTAGAGAAAGTCCTGTTTGGATTAAGTGGTAGTTCTAAAAAAAGCATTTAAAAGGGGCCACTAAGAATATTTTTTTAATTAGCCCCTAGATGAGAAATACATTTTAATTTCAGGATTACTGTGAATATTTTCAGCTTTATTAGGAGAAATTATCATAAAGGGTTAATACACATTAATATATAAATTAATTGCTATGAAATATATTGCTGCGAGAAACTAAATTAAATATTTTAAATGTATTATTTTTTTTTTTTTAAAAGAAAAGCAGTTTGTATCTTTTGTTCTGAACATCTTTGTTCAGGGGCAGACAATTATTTTTTACAGAATTCAATAAGGTCCAAATGTTTTCATAAAAATGAAGTCATGTTCCATATTTTTTTATGTATATACTGTATGTTTGATGTGCCATTCAAGTTGATATGATTACATGCAATCAGACTGTGTGTAATCAGTCTGATTAGATAATTACAACATTGGAGATAGCACTCACTTTAAATATCAATTATTGATACTAATGAAATATACCAGATCAAGTCAGGGACTCTGGGGAAAAAAGGTGTGTCATACTGCATCTAGTAGTATCATCGACATTGGAATACTTGAAGGAGCATACTACTCAAGAGAAGTGATTTCCCATGCTGTCTGGAACCTTATTATGGGGGGGGGGGGGGGATTTACTAAGCATCACAAGTAGTTGAGATGTGCATACCTGTATTTACTATGCACGATTTCATATGGAGAAAAATATGAATCTATGCCCTTCTCACCACATCTCAGCCACTTGATTTAATTAATAACTTTCCCCCATGTGTGACACTGGTTTCTCACAATTTTTAATTTCAGTGTTTAAGTGCATGAACTGTATTATTACATTTTGAATGACACTATCTGTCATGAGCTAGCTTTCTTCTTGTTTTCTCCCTTGATCCATATGATATATAGGAAGAGAAGTTGGAAGAAGAGGAGCACCACAAAGTAGGATCCTACAAGATTGAAACAGTTAGTGCACCAAACAGTGAGTGACCTAGTTCATAATTATTTAAAGTAATATAATTGTAGGATGAATATGGATTGTGGATTATACAGTTTTACCAGTAAGCTCTAATACTGAAATTTGTTTGTCTAACATGCCACTGCTAAATCTTCAGGCAAAAGATTATATCAACTATATAACCAGTAAGCACTAATACTGAATATGTTTGTCTAACATGCAGCTGCTAAATTTTCAGGCAAAAGATTACATCAACACAATCGTCTCCAATGACCATTTGCTGGCGACTTGCTTTTACATTTTTTTATAGTGAATACAGAATTATACATTATTAAATATGAATCTTATTATTTATCAATGTATGTTATTTTAAAAATCCTACTTTTGTTATGGCATTAAAGTGGTCAATAAAGTACAGTTGCTTATGTTATTATGTAAATCTGAAATGAGACAGCTTTGTCTTTTTTCTCTAGTATAATAGCTACTTAATCATACAGATTTATGAAAGTATATTTAGTTTTAATTAAATTTGCTGTTTGAACATATAAATATTTAAAATAAATTATTGTAAATGAATAATATATTTGTAACCCCATTTCAAAGCCTAAAAATAATGTAAAATATGTATTTATTGCTCAGAAATAGACATTATAGTAATAGAAATAGACATTATAGTATTGGCTTTTTGTCCCAGCAGTCAAAATAATGCATGATTGGAGAATAAATGTAATCTGGAAACACTGTGCAGACCAAATTTAGTGATAAATCTGTATCAGTGTCACCAAATATGTTTTTAAAATAATTTTAAGGCTTTCTCGGTTAACACATTTTTTCAAAATCAAAATGTTGCTTTTCTTAATCAATCAGCAGAAAATAGAAGCCCCATCAAAATCTTTTTTAGAATTAGTTATTGTGCACATTGCACCATAAATTAGTAATGTCCCAATCAATATAAGCCTTTTTTCAACAGTGCATGTAAGCTGTGCTAATAGGAAAAAATGGCCCCTAAAATTAACCACCTACACCGTGGAGGTCCTGGAAGGGCCTCTATGGCATGTGAAATTAACCTGCTAGCCGCAAAAGTTCTAATATAAATACAATGCCACGGAGGTCCTTAAATACCCCTGTGACTTATCTATGCAACCCTTGCCATGGACGTCCTTTAAAGACCAGCTCCCTGCCATGGGAAAGGGTTTATGTAGATGGATGTAGTTTTCTTCACCACTGTGAGAGGAGGGAATTCCCGAGGGCTCCCCAGCCATGTATGGATGATCGGAGATGTAATTTTAAACCCCCATGTGTCATGACTGACTTATTGGGGCCAGAGTGGGACTCACCTGAACCCCACCAGCAAGGACCTATTTGACCCAAGATCAAACTGTCACTGCTGTGAACTATTTTTTTTATCATGTACTACTTTGTGACCCTAATAACATATATAATGTTAGGCCTCAGGCTCTGATCCAGGACCCTGGATCCCCAAGGAGCATGGCCTATGAGTATTCAGGACTAGTAAGAAACGCTTATAATGTTTAGTGTTCAGGATGTGGTTAGGACATTACATGGTTATGCCAAGCCCCTTTGAAAACAATACCAAAGTATTTAGTAATGCTACAATATTTGCAATAGTGACTTGATCTAATAGGATGATTTGGGTATTTGGCTAAAGTTGAAATAATGTATTTGCACTCAAAAGTAGGCCCTGGGATATACTATTGTATTAAGTCCATTCAGAGGTCATGATGCTTCTGGTCTGGAATGTCTCATGACCAAAAGTTACTATTTACTGCCCCATGTTTAATGGCAGCAGAATAGCAATGTATTAACTCTTATCCTGGGCTGACCAACTCATATAAACAAGCAGTATTGTAGAGCAGGGCCCAGGATAGTTTATTGCTCCCCTGGGAGAGATAAGAGTATTGATAGAAAATGTATAATCAAAGCATGGGAACTTCTCAGGCCCCTCCAAAGACATCAGGAAACCATAGGGGAAAATGAAACAAGCCTTGATTGCCTATTTTGAGTTTTGTTAAGTTATCTGTACAATACAGAATAAATGTCAGTCTGCCTCTGAACTAAAAAAATTGTGTTGTTCATCTAATTTCTCCTGTTTCTCCATGGCTGATGTGCTGATCTCAATTGCTGGGTGCTGAGATGAAATTAAAGTCAGAACCTGTAGATTGCTCCATGTGCTGTATCAAATGTCTCTGCATAAAATACAGTAGGATAAATAGGGGTGTACTGAGCCCCTTGTCTCTGGGCCGTGGCACCCTGCCAATCACTTATAGTTTTAACCCCTTCCATGCCATGGGAAGGGGTTTATGTAGATGTATGGAGAGAGGGGTAGTGCTTTAACATTGTAGCACAACTGCGCAGAATACGGAGCCGATAGCACCATAGTATTTGCAGCAGTGCTGTGTGGGGCTGTAGCAGCACCAGGACTGCAGTCTAACAACCCTGATGTGTGGTCCCCACTTTACATTGTTTTTTTTTTGGAGGGTGGATTTTGATCCCTATGTTATCTATGCAAAAAAAGCTGCAGCTTTAGCGAGTAGTCTTTTTTGCACAGTTACGTAAGGGATTTTGATTAAGCCCTAGATGTGTTCAGTATTTTAATAATTCCCCTTAAAATAATCCAGTTTCTGACTGAAAATAGTTCTATTGAAAGGTATTTCAAGAACAGCAATTGAAAGAAACCTACCACTGGGATATGTGCTGTATCAAATGTCTCTGCATACAATGCAATGTGAAATAATGTTGATGCGGCAAAGAATATTTTAGGATTTGTAACTAGTAATTGTGTTCCTGAAATTCATATTTTAAAGAAGGACTCTGATTTGCAATCATGATCTATTGTACCTGTAAATGTGCTTAAATCTATAGATAGATTGCAGTACCTATTACACTTGAAAATATATTCATTTTTATCTAATGCTTTATTCAGCAACAAATAACACTAAATTGAATACATTTACAGAATAGAAAAATGAAATGCATTTGTATTTGAAAATGTAATATTCTTATAAATGATAAATTATTTGAATAAATAATGTTATTGATTGGAAGATTATGAGGAAAGACTTCATATCTTTAAAACAGAGTGAAGACAGAAACAGATGAAAATACAGAAATGTTAAAATATTATTACAGGAATAGAGAATTACTAGAAATGAAGGTCATAGTTTAACATCGGAGGATAGCAGGTTCATTTGTAATTTGTGAAGCTATCACTTTAAGGGAAATACAGTAGAAATACTTTGCACAGTATTTATTAGTTAGCCACAAATAGTAAGTGAATGCATTCTTATCTCTTTAGGCAACTTTTTTGCTTTCAATAAATGTTTTTAACAAGGTTACTTAATTAATGTTATGCTCAGTATAATGTCATATAAAATTTGCATATCACTCAATTCTAAGAAGCGTCCACATTCTCAAGGGAGGGGCACAAGCATGTAACTGTCTGCTGTGGAGGGACACATGGTTCTCTCTCATCATAAGTGTGAGTATTGGGGAGGATGATGCAGAAGACCTTCACCAGGCACATTGCTGAGGGACAACAATAGAAGATGGCAGGCATGTAATGTTTTTAAAAGAATATTGTAAATGTTCATGAATTTTAATAGATTTTTTATATTATATGGTCCCCTATCTAAGTATTTACTAATCCATGTTTTATCATCATCATTTTTCCTTTAATGAAAGGACAGTGTACAATATATTAGAAATGTTCTGAATTAAAGGAAAATTATTAGAGAGCAAGATTATTTTGAACAGTAAAAAATATTCACAATTAAATATCATCTATTTTTTACCTTTGCACATCTGTTAAAAAAGTTTAGGATTTATTAAAATGATGTTGTTATCTTTATTTACCGGACCTCAGAAATTTACATCAAATATATTGAAAGAGTAAACAGTTAAGAAGCAAAACACATTGATGTTTGCTTAGTCATATTTGAAATGGAAATTTGATTTCAGTTGCTTAAACATGAATAGGATTTGCTCCATTCTCTCTTATGTTTGAATGCTAACTCTGTTCTCAACGGAAATTATTTTGTATGAAAACAATTTTCTTTTGGATCAAAAGAGAAAAACCAATGGAAGCAGGAAATGTTTTAATGCTGCACAGTGCAACAATCCTTTTGTTTTGTTTTTTTTCCTTTATTTATTTTACATCTAGTGTTTTGTTTCTGTTTGCCTCACTAACTTTGTTGTTGATGAAAACAGAAACGGACAAATACATTTGTAAATAGCTCTGTACCTGATTTCAATATGTAAGTTTGTATTTCTCGATTTTCACGTTTAAGTTCATTTAGAGAAATAGAATAGAATTAAGCTTTGTTAATCATTTCTTACACATAATTTAAACCCAAAACCCATGTGTTAGATATCAAAATTTGAGCTTGTGAAGCAGATGTGCTGCAAACCAATAGATACCACCCAGAAATCTTGCTTATTTCCCAGTTCCTTAGCACACAGTGCAATTGTTCTACATTGAGCAACAGGCTCATACATTTTAGTAATTATGGGAAAATAGTTATTTGCATAAATTAAAAAACACATAATTATTAACACTTTTTACAGCAGTATATTCCTGTAATTAGTCATTTAATTACTTTTGATAGCCTGTCTTGCCATCTGGCTATCATGGATCTACTTAATCCAATCTCTCTATTTTTATATCCTATGTCCAGGTCCTATGATCTTGGGGATCCCCTATGTAAATCATAAACATGGTGAGCAGGGTGACATCAAATACTCTTTTCTGATAGGCTAAAATATGATTGACACATATGTCTGTCAATCAAAATCATTAAAATATCTATTTAAAGCAGGAAACCATGCCAAAATCGAAGATGAGCATCAGTTGCTTGAATCAAGATTTAATCAGCATGAATGGCCCACTTATTGTTGGTAGAAGATTGAGGACAAGGGCTGCATTAGTTGTCGTTGGACAGCATCATAGGATAAGTAACATATTATTTTGACCACTTACAGGTATAGTTAATTTATTATTTTTGGTAAAGCTTTTTTGTTTTGTTCAAGTGTTAGTGAAAGGGACTAAATGGTTCCTAATGGTCCCCTCATGAGGGTGGTAGGATATGTGGGGTGCCAATATGTACCCCTGTGTTGGTAGTTAGAGTGCAGTGGGGGACTGTTAAAGTATGGGATAAAAATATGTGCCAAGGGGGACCATTAAGGATCCCCATGGCATAGGGCTTAATTTTACATGCCATGGCGGTCCGTTAAGGATCTCTGTGGTACTGCGGTCTACTTTAAATGCCATAGGGGTCTGTTAAGGACCTCTGTGATATGGGGTTAATATTTAAGGGGGTCAATTTAGGACCTCCATGTTATGGGGTTTATTTTTAGGCTTCATGGAGGTCTTATGCAGAGAAGCCATGGTATAGGGTTTAGTGCTAAATGGCATGGGGGTCCATAGGGACCCCCATGGTTATAGTGGAATATAACATGGGTGTCTTTGGAGACCCTCATGGTATAGAGGTTAAGAATTTATGCCATGGGGATCTTTAGGGAACCCCATGGTTATACTTTAGTAAGGGATCCCCACAGTGCATTGGCAGGGGAATTTTCAGGTCATCCTCTGGCTCATATAGGGTATTGAGGGGGAATACTGGCTCATGGGTGGTGAAAAACTCCCTGCACTATCTTTGTTCTTTAACCCCTTCCCTGCCATAGATAGATAAATATAGATAATGGAGGGTATTAAGGCTAGTGTAGTCTGTTAACATAGTGTGTATCATTGTTAAGGAAACTACTGAGCTTCAGAGTTTCCTGTGAGCAGTTAGTGAGCACACATTAGGGCTAGAGAGAAATGAGAAACCCTCCTTGGTGCAAGGCAGTTAGTTTTATTAACCCTATAATGCAGGGGTTCCGATCAGGACCCCTGCAGTGTCTCTATATTAACCCTATAATGCAGGGGTCCTGATTGGGTCCCCTGCAGCATTTCAAAATGTTAAATTCCCTGCTTCTAAAAGGGTCAGCGGCACACAAATGGTTACCCCAAGCCACGGGGTACGTAAGTGCAGCTAACATTACCCCCTATGCTGCAGGGTCCCCATCGGGGCTCCCGGAGGTTCCCCACATTAACCCTTTCGGCAGGGTTTTTTACCATTTCCACATATGTTATATATAACATTTTACCTCTTATAATAACATATATAGTTGTCAGCAGCCGGGCTTGGCAAAATCCATTGGCAACGGGGAAACTGCGAGCCCGCAGCAATTACGGCCCTCGCTTTAGCGGTAGTTGCGGCCGCAACCGAGGACCTTGCAAAGCGAGCGCCACGGTTGCGGCCAGGCAAAGAGCGCCAAAGGTGCTCCTTACGCTGGTGGTGATGAGTGCCATAAGCGCTCATCCCTGCGACACTGTACGACTTAGGCAGGGATCGTGGAAGGAGCTCACTGCGCTGGTGGAGATGAGCACCATAGGTGCTCATCCCTACGACCCCGCATGACTTTACCATTATACCTACGACCCGCGGGACTACACATCAACAGAAAACTCAAATACGGAATTCACACTGCGAGACCCGTAGCACTTTGCAAAAATACATTAAAAAAAATATGAGCATCAAAAAATACGAACTTAACGGCCGAACCACGCACATCGACAAACACGAAAAACACACAAAATATAAATATGTATACAAATTTAAAATAAAAACATCACACACAGCAAGGGAGAACACCCAGGGCGCCTGGATGTGACGTTACACGTCAATTTAAGTCCAATTTCCAGAGTTTAGCCACTTGAAAATCCCCTAAGCGAGATAAAAAATGGCGCAGAAAAAAACAAAAACGAGGCTACACGACCCCTAAACACGCAAAACTCCACCACACACATACGACTTTTACACAGGACCGTACCAGCTATAAAATACACTATTACGAAGGACGCAAAATTATCCAAACCCGCCTAACACATACACAATCGCCGCCATTTTACAACACTAACTTGCAAATACTAACATTCACATTACAAAATGCGGAACTACACAGCTACACAAAAGGTTTCCCCTCTCGCACGCAGCCTATTTACATTACACACTTAACACATTGCTGACACTTACAGCTCACCAAGAATGAAAATCTACATGGTATGCTGCAGGAACATAAAGACAGATTGTTAGCTCTTCAGCATATTGGTTGCTGCATATATTAATTACAAATAGGTAAAGTATATTAATTTATGATTTCATTAATTAATTAATTATCATAAAAATACATATACAGAAAAAAGTAAAAACCACCACAACACACAATCGCAATAAATGCCAAAGGCGTTCACTGCACGCCTCACAAGGAGAACCAAGTGTGCTCACAGGAGTACAACTATACCCGGGGAGAGACTCCCAATCAGCGCCAAAAGCCCATCAGCATGGACCTTGCAATCAGCGCTAAATGGGCTCTGAGAACCCAAAAAAAAACAGAGGCTCACCGCAACTCTCGCAATCAGCGCCGAAGGTACTCACTCAACCAAAACCCTTACTTTGTTAGCCAAACAGCATTCCTTGACTTACAATTCTATTGCCGTCATTTTGTGACGGGCAACTCGCTAGTATATAATAACTAGTATACATAATAACCATGTACAGGCAAAATATAACACACACGATAATACATAATCACAATGTAACAATGTCATGTCACCTTGGCCACATGCACAATTACTGGCAATATCAGTCCTTAAACACTGACATCATGACACCCACTAATTACAAAAAAAAAGAAAACAAAACACCATTACAGAAAATAATAAAACCTAAATTACAAAAAATAAAAAAGAGCACATTACAAAAAAAAGAACATTGCACAAAACAAAAAACTACTACTCACAGCAAAATAAAATTCAACAACAAATAAACACATCCCCATTACAATAAATCAAAACCCACACCCAGCAATAAAATACAGTTAAAATATACCCCTAACTACATACAGTAATACCCTAACTTCATACAGTAAAAAACAAAATATCTCACCTAAAATAGGATAAATAAGACCACTTACCTTGCTCAAATGTCCCTCCAGCGATGACGATTTGCCTGCCGCAGGTCGCACCCCTAGGAAAAAAAGAAACAAAACTAGCAAAGAAATAAACACAACTTTGCAGCCAATCAGAAGGCACAGATGCCTTCAAGCAATCACAATGGCATATACACTGTGGGGGTGTATCCCATTCTGATTGGCTAAAGGCAATAACGCCTTTTAATTGGATTAGAAATGATTGCAGGTCCATCAGCCAATCAGAATTGGATATAGGGGTGTATCCCATTCTGATTGGCTCACACCTTGGAGCCTTTTGACTGGCTGAAATATGATTGACTGCATTTTCAGCTATTCAGAAGGAACCATTCTGATTTGTGTACTGGAAAAATTGCTACAAGCCTCATTTGTGTATATCCCATTGTGATTGCTTGAAGGCATCTGTGCCTTCTAATTGGCTGCAAAGTTGTGTTTATTTCTTTGTTCATTTTATGTTTCTTTTTTTCTTGGGGTGCGACCTGCAGCAGGAAAACCGTTTCGCTGGAGGGGCATTTGGGCAAAAAATGTGGTCTTATTTATCCCATTTTAGGTAAGATATATGGGTTTTACTGTATGTAGTTATGGGTAAATTTTAATGGTATTTTATTGCTGGGTGTGGGATTTGATTTATTTAATGGGGATGTGTTTATTTGTTGTTGTATTTTATTATTCTGTGGGTAGTTCCTTTTTTTTGAGTAATGTTCTTTTTTTATATTTTGTAATGTGCTCTTTTTTATTTTGTGTAATTTTGGTTTTATAATTTTCTGTAATTGTGTTTTTTTATTTTCTAGTAATTTTTTTTTGTGTATTTAGTGGGGTTTGTGTGGTTATAAAAGTGGGTTAGGTAGGTAGTGTATGTGTTAATAGGTTAGGGTAGGTGTTAGGGAGGTAGGGATTAATATGTTAGGGTAGAGGGGGGTTAATAGGATAGGTAACAGGGTGGTTCATTAGTTAGAGGGGGGTTAGTTTGGATTTAGTGTACTGTTTGTGGAGGACCCTCATGGCACTTATGAAGTTAATGTTAGGGTTCTATTTGTCCCATGAGGGGTAGTTATAGTACCCCCGCAGCAGGGGATAATTGTCTTATTTAGCGGGGGTCCTTTAAGGACCTTTTAGGGGTCCCTGCTGCAAGGGTTAATGTGGGCACCCCACAGCATAGGGGGGGTTAATGTTAGTTACAACAGGGTACCTACTTACCCCTGCGGCATTGGGGTAAGCATTAGTTTGCCGTGGGCCCTTTAAGGAGCCAAAGCAGGGAATTTAAAGCTCAAAGTCCATACAGTTATGGGCTTGAAGATCTTTAATGGCAAATATATATCCAATGCAGCACTGTACAGTATTATAATTGATAGGCAACATTGAATATTAGACGCACTACATTGGCAAGCTGGCACATCGCCAGTAGCCAATACTGTAATTTGTGGCCAAAGTCCAACAGGCTTGGAGAACGGGCTATTTCAGTACATAGTTAGTTAACAAACATAAAATGTGGGAGGGGAATGGAGGAAGAAAATATAGGCTTAAAAAAAATAAAAAAAATAAATAAGGGCCAGTGGTCGGGGTGGAGTTTTTGTGCAATGCAGAAAGACTTAGCTCCAGCAGGGCCCAATTTTTTTTTACAGTTTTTTTGCACTGGGGCTTTTCATTCACTAGCTCTGCTGCAGCCCCATGACACAATTTCATATAAATGTAAAAAAATGAGGTTCTTGACTTGCATACTTGCATGTTTGCATGCAGTTTTCAACAAACTTACAGTGGTACTAAAAATGTATTAAGATATAGATATTTCTTTTAGATTTAATTACTAATAATTGTCACTTACTGGTTTATGTAAAGAAATCTTTTTAATTAGACCATGTTCTGCATAAGTATTTCTTTTCACACAATTAAATTACATGATAGATATCATTATTAATAAATACAACCTTATGACTAGAAATGTTATATATCCTTACAAAATGCAAGATGTTTTCTGCAAATATATTTTTGGAATATCCAAGCATGGGGAAAAAAAAGAGTGAATATGATTTCTTTATTTTTTATTCCTGGAGAAAATGCAGTCTTACATTTTTTGCTCACTACTGATGCACACAGTACCTTATTATTTTTCTTATAATAATGTCAATATATGGCAGGCAAGATTGCTATCTTCCAAACACTTTAACTGAATAGACCTAAACATCTTTTCTGAGAATAATGATTCATTCTCTTCCACAATGCACAATGTAAGGGTCTGGATAGGGAAAATACTAATCTACACTTTTCTCATACATTTTTTAAACAATGATTTACACACTACTGTTTGACAGAAAATGCTAGTCAAGGATCAGATTGAAAACTTTTTTCTATATTTTAGTCCTTAGATGTAAACAAACCACAAACTCATTATTAAATGGTTGTATCTCCAACAGTAAAATAGTCCTACATAACTCCAAGCTTTTTCCCTATTTCTTTTAGACAAAAAAAAAAAGGTAAACTGAGGGTGATTTTGTAGGCTATGTTACTTACCTTATGGGCAATCTGTTACCCCAGTGGTAAATTAATATGTAACTGAGTGCATCTGGAATTGATTGTTTTGTCATAATCACGTATATAGTTGGAGCATGCAAGTTGTTACTAACGCTTGCGGGCTCGCACAACGAGCACCTAAGAACTACGTCCCTCGCGAAGCGAGGGACGCAGTTTCCCGCAAATGCGTCCCTCGCAAACTTCGTCCATGGCAAACAAATTACGGCCGCCTCACAAAAAAAAACGACCCATTCCCAACACGCAAAACCCTACGACAACGGTGCCCATGAAAACATCAGAAACACAAGAAATAAACACAACGAACACATAAAAACCTTACTTACAGCAAGAGGGGGCATCCGGCACCTCGAAAAGTTAATTTACACGTCCATTTAAGTCCCCAAAAATGTGTTTAAACTGCCGAAAATCACCTAAGCAAGAGAAAAAATGGCCGCCGAACCAAATGAAAACGAGGCTACAGACTTAACTATACTACAGTGAATCTTAACCCAAACTAATTAAAGAAGTATATTTAAATGACATAAAAAAAAAATAACTTTAACTATTAAAATATGATTCATGTATAGTGATATGTGACGCGCACATATATGTGTGTAGGCCCGAAAACAAACTAATGTTAATTGAAACTAATTAAAGAAGTATATTTAAATGACATTAATTTATTGTAATTGAATATATAACCTAAAGCTCAATCTTTCTCCTTTTTTTTACTATTCAAACAGACTCTGCATCAACAGCGTCACTTAAGAATTTGCACCGTGCATTGTGAACCACAATCCCTTTTAAACAACACAAACAAAGAAGAAGAGGTAAGATAGAAAAATACATTACATGCTGAAAAAGACCATGCTTTGCTAAATCAAAAAGAAGAAATATACAATTAACCATTTCACTTTCTTTTTCAAACAGACACTACAAGAAGACCGGCTGATTAAGATTGGCAGGAGGGGACCCTCTGTCATTCGACACTTCAATCAAGGTAAAGTATAACAAGTACAAAAAATAAAGGAACTATATATGTTTAATGCCCGCCAATATAACAAATGCAGCAACCAAAAATGGTGAACACAAAATAGGATAATGCTAAAAATATAGCCAGAATATCAAAAATAAAAAAAACATTCATTTGCACTGTAGAAAAACATTAAAGCTTCATGAAAAAGACTAATTAAGCAAATCAACTATGCAACATATGCTAGACACAAAATAGGATTGTACCAAAAAGCACACTAACAAATAGCAAAGTAAAATAATATTCTACTTTAATGTTTAAGAACCTATAAGCCTTACAAAAAAGCCTAAATAAGCATACCAAAAGTGCTAGACACAAAATAGGATTGTACCAAAAATCACACAAATAAATAGCAAAGTAAATTAATATTCTTCTTTAATGTTTAAGAACCTATAAGCCTTACAAAGAAGCCTAAATAAGCATTCCAAAAGTGGTAGACACAAAAGAGGATTGTACCAAAAATCACACTAAACAAATAGCAAAGTAAATTAATTTTCTTCTTTAATGTTTAAGAACCTATAAGCCTTACAAAGAAGCCTAAATAAACATACCAAAAGTGGTGGACACAAATAGGATTGTACCAAAAATCACACTAAACAAATAGCAAACTACATTAATATTCTTCTTTAATGTTTAAGAACCTATAAGCCTTACAAAGAAGCCCAAATAAGCATTCCAAAAGTTGTAGACACAAAATAGGATTGTACCAAAAATCACACTAAACAAATAGCAAAATAAATGAATATTCTTCTTTAATGTTTAAGAACCTATAAGCCTTACAAAGAAGCCTAAATAAGCATACCAAAAGTGTTGGACACAAATAGGATTGTACCAAAAATCACACTAAACAAATAGCAAACTACATTAATATTCTTCTTTAATGTTTAAGAACCTATAAGCCTTACAAAGAAGCCCAAATAAGCATTCCAAAAGTGGTAGACAAAAAATAGGATTGGACCAAAAATCACACTAAACAAATAGCAAAGTAAATGAATATTCTTCTTTAAGGTTTAAGAACCTATAAGCCTTACAAAGAAGCCTAAATAAGCATAGCAAAAGTGGTAGACACAAATAGGATTGTACCAAAAATCACACAAACACATAGCAAAGTAAATTAATATTCTTATTTACTGTTTACCAAGCTATAAGCCTTACAAAGAAGTCTAAATTTGTATACCAAAAGTGGTGGACACAAAACAGGATAATGCTAAAAACATTGCAATCATATCCAAAATAAGAAAAACATTAATAATTACAGTATAAAAAAAGAATAACTAGAATATTCAAATAAATTTAAATTATTTTTAAAAGGTTGCACAAAAAACAGCATAGCAGAAAAATTCACCATAACAGATACAATACACCAAAATAATATTTTTATTTATTTATTACAAATACATTAAAATCAAATAACGTTTTCATTTTTCTTTTACAACAGACACTGCGTGAAGACCATCGGACGAGGAGTTTCAACACAGGGCCAGACCATCGGACAAGGACTTTCAACAGAGGACCAGACCATCGGACGAGGACTTTCAACAGAGGACCAGACCATCGGACAAGGATTTTCAACAGAGGACCAGACCATCGGACTCACACTTCAACCAAGGTACAGTATAACAAGTAAAAAAATAGAAAACTAAATAAACATGTTTGTTCTGCATCCATGTCAACAGAAAAAAAAAACAAGAACAATCACTAACTATGGTCCTCATTCAATTGCAATTTTGCCAATTCAATAGAGGTCTAAATAAGCACATGACATATTTTTTTAAAGAAGTTTTAAGTTGCTAAACATCTTTCCACAAAGAAGGTTTTCTCTAACTAAAAACTGATTTAAAAATTTTTTTATATGCTTATTTAGAGCACTATTGAATTGGCTAAATCGCAATTGAATGAGGGCCTATAACTTTTACCAAAATATAACTGACACATTTCTGATTTACCTCTTATTTGTCTGTTATGGACAATAATGTTTAACAGTAAATCCAAACTTTAATCTAGCAAAAAATAAAAATAAAATACCATAGTCCACAAAAGTCTCAAAACATAGACTAAATAAAATTTGCCATTCTAAATTACCAGTCGTAATGTACAATATTAAGCATAAAACCTAAACACACACAGAAAATAGTACAAAAAATAGTAGTAACACCGCAAGAAAAATAAAAATAATTAATTGACCCAACATATACGTTTTTAAATTAAAGATCAAAATACTATTACCACAATCCTCTGTACTAAAAATTACAAAGACTAATTTTTGCCCTCTACTATGTCTGTAAGTTAAAAGTACAACAAAGAAATACATTTCCAAAACAACTAAAATATTAATTTGTATTATCTATTAGATGTAGAACAAGGTATACTGTCAGTTTCTTTCCTGTGCTATTCATCTAAGGCTGTTGATAATAAAAAATGTACAAAACAAACTTAACATCTCAAACTAAACTAATTATAAATTATTTTCTTTTACAGATTATCATGGCTACTAACAAGAGCAAACAAGAGAAGAAAAGACGTCAAACTAGAGAAAGACAAGAGAGATGGGCCAACCAGCAAGACACCAGAGGAGAAGGAAATTCGACGAGAAAAGGAAGGCAAAAGACTTGCAAGCAAAAGACTATCAGCTGCAAAAATTAAAGATACGCCAAAAAAAGCTACCAAGCAAATAAAGCATTTACAACCTGTTCCTCAAACATCAGATGACATTTTACATGAAAAAATAAAAGAGATACCAAAAAAAGCAACAAAAAAAACAAAGCATTTAGAACCTGTTCCTGAAACATTACATAACATTTTGCCTAAACCAATACAACATATACCAAGAAAAGCCACGAAAAAAACAAAGCATTTAGAACCTGTTGTTGAAATATTATATGACATTTCACCTGATGAATATGAAAGTCAAACTGCTATGCTTTGCAAATTGTCCTTTACTCAAGTCTTTAGCAGTAGAGGTTCATAGTTGTGGGGACATGACTACTCAATGTCAGTTTTGTGAGGCTTATTATTTTAAACAGGAGAGACCAAGAGATGGACAATTTATTAGTTGCTGTCAAAATGGCAATTTCAAACTTCCAGAAAGAAAAGAAATTCCAATCTATTTACAAAACATTATGACTGAACCTACTTTTCCAAACTACAAGCATTTTAAGACAAACACAATAGTGCCATATCCTTTGCATCTATGGGGGCAACATTAGCTGCTAATGTACCAGGACATGGCCCTTACTGTTTTAAAGTCCAAGGACAAATTTATCATGGCACTTCACATTTACATCCAGAGGAAGGAGAGCAAAGAAAATTCGCTCAACTTTATGTCCTAGATACAATGGAAGCTGTTGACCAACGTATGCAGCTGGGAGAAAATAAAAAATGCTTACCCAGTGTTTTTATAGAGCTAAATAACATTATGGACAATAATCGCTGCAGTAAAGCTTATAAAAAATTGGCAGAAGTAGAAAATGAACAACTATTTCATGCACAAAGACATCAATTACCAATGCCAAAGGTTAATATGGTGCTTAAAAGAGACAGACATACGGATAAACGTTGTTATAACGTGCCAACATCAAATGAGGTTGCAATGGTGTTTCAAAATGATGAAGGAGAACCACCATTTCAAAGAGACATTAGAATATATCCCAGAAATGAGGAGCAACCATTCATTAATATGAGTATCTTAAGTCCAAATTTAGATCCAATGACATATCCCATTTTTTTCCCACATGGAGAAGCAGGCTGTCAACCGAAATTAACACTTCCCAGTTACCCAAATGCTAAAGCCAGAATCCGAAATAATGTTTCTATGCTTGAATTTAAAGTAGCTCAAATTGCCATTCGAAATACATTTAATCCAAATTTATGTGGTGGAAAACTAACACAACAATGGATTATTGATTCCTATTTGCAAGTTGAGGCCAATAATTTAAACTTTATAAAATATCAACAAGATAAACTACGTGTAGAACAATATTTGGGACTAATGGACTATGTTGCTGAAGTGGCTACAAGCAGAGACATGACAGCTGGCAAAGCCATCATTTTACCATCTTCCTTTCAAGGATCTCCTCGAAATATGAGAGAAAGATACAATGATGCTATGGCTATTGTCACAAAATTTGGGAAACCCGATTTATTTCTTACATTTACATGTAATCCACAATGGCCAGAAATTACACAAAATTTACTTCTTGGACAAAGTGCTTCCGATAGACCAGATTTAGTAGCCAGAGTTTTTAAGATTAAATTAAATGAATTAATACGTGACATCACTATAAATAACTTATTTGGCAAATGTCTTGCTTATGTATATACCATTGAATTTAAAAAAAGAGGACTTCCACATGCACATCTTCTGATAATACTTCAAGAAAAAGATAAATTAGATACTTCTGACAAAGTAGATGCAGTCATTTTTGCTGAACTACCATATCCAGAACTATATGGTAGACTATATGAAATTGTTACTCATCGCATGATTCATGGACCCTGTGGTGATCTAAATCCACAATCACCATGTATGGAAAATAATAAATGTTCCAAAGAATTCCCAAAAGATTATAGAGACAAAACCTATACCAATTGTGATGGCTATCCACTTTATAAAAGAAGAGAAGGAGATAGTGCCATTATTCGTGGGGAAAAAAGTTGACAATAGATATGTAGTACCCTACAATCCACATTTACTCATGAAGTATAACGCCCACATCAATGTAGAAGCCTGCACTTCCACCAAATCCATTAAATATGGCTACAAATATATTTACAAAGGCTATGATGCAGCTACTGTAGTCGTCAAAAGTGCAGACAACCCAGAAAGTAGTGCGTTAGTACATGTTGAACTTGCATCTCATGTAGATGCTCGCTATGTCAGTGCTCCAGAAGCTATGTGGCGGCTTTTAAAATTTGAAATGCATGAAAGATCACTTGCAATATATAGATTAGCAGTACATTTGCCACAAAGACATTTAGTGTATTTCCATTCTGGAAATGAAATGAATGCATTGGCCCAAAGTGAAGATCGTCACACTACACTAACTGCATGGTTTGAATTAAATTCCACAGATTCACAAGCAACACAATTCTTATATATTGAAATTCCATATCACTATGTTTTTGTGAATGGATTATGGAGACCGAGAAAAAGCAGAGGCAATAAAATAATCCCAATAATTTACACAGTCAGTACAAGAGATGTTGAACGTTTTTGCTTATGGATATTACTTTTAAATGTTCCTGGAGCACAAAGTTTTGAACACTTAAGAACTGTTAATGACATAGTATATGAATCCTTCCATTTAGCTGCAAGACATAGAAACTTACTAGCTGATGATACAGAATGGGAAAGATGTTTAGAAGAACCAGCACAATGTCAAATGCCACGGCAGATGAGAGAACAATTTGCATTTATTTGTATCTTCTCAAATGCTCCAAATGCATTAGCTTTGTGGGAGACATTTAAAAGTAATATGGCTGAAGACTTTATGCGACGATACAATGAACCGATTGCACACTTAAAAGCGTTAATGAAAATCCAAGAAGTATTTTTAACTCATGGATTAAGTTGTGCAAGTTTTAATTTGCCTGATCCACGTCTTATAGATGACATAAACTTTGAAGACTATGACATTCAACTACAAGTAGAAAGAACAGAAGAAAGACTTGCAAGTTTAAATACGTTACAATTTTAATGCCATTAAAAATGCAATAGATGATGACATGGTGACAGAACGTTATTTCTATCTTGATGGACCTGGCGGATCAGGAAAAAACGTATCTATATAATTTATTAATGAGTTCTGTACGAGCACAAGGTCAAATAGCAATGGCGTTTGCCACTACTGGAACTTTGTTAGAAGGTGGAAGAACTGTACATAGTGGCTTTAAACTGCCAGTGCCTATTTTATAAACTTCTGTGTCAGATATTCGCATGACATCATTACAAGAAAAGAAAATGAAAAAATATAAATTCATTATAATAGATGAGGCCACAATGATGTCATGCTATGCCGTCCAATGTATTGACCGTTTGCTTTGTGAAGTCATGGATAATACTTTTCCATTTGGTGGAAAGGTAATGTTGTTAGGTGGCGATTTTAGACAAACATTACCTGTCGTTGTACATGGAAATCGAACTGACATTATCGAAACCTGTATAAAGTCAAGCACACTATGGAAACATTTTACCCATCTTCAACTGCAACAAAATATGAGATCAGAAGGCCAAACTAATTTCAATGATTGGCTTATTAAAATTGGAGAAGGCAGAACAGAAAAAAATACCACATTTACCTGACGACACTGTAGAGATCCCACCTCATATGATTTGTCAACTAGATATTATATCGGCTATATTTGAAGGTAGCATAAATAACCAGGAATATTCAGAGCTTGCCAACCAAGTCATACTAACGTGTAATAATAAGGATGCATTAATCCTCAATAATGAAATCTTAAAAAAAATCACTGTGCTGATTCTGTACTAGTTGATGACAAAGAAAGTCAGGCAAACTTTTCCACTGAATTCATAAACTCATTAACTCCTTCTGGAATGCCACCACATATTTTGCAGCTAAAGAAAGGTGCAATTGTCATGTTACTGCGAATTATGAACCCCAAAAAAGGCCTATGCAATGGGACAAGATTAATTGTTCAACAATTAAAGGACCATTTTATAGATGCTGAAATTTTAACTGGAACCCACAAAGGAGAGAGAGTTTTCATACCAAGAATAGATTTAGCACCAAGTGAAAGTAGTCTCCCTTTTATACTTCAAAGAAGACAATTTCCCATTATTATGGCATTTGCCATGACCATTAATAAATCACAAGGTAAAACGTTCAAATCTGTGGGTATTTTCTTGGAAGAACCAGTATTTGCACATGGTTAATTGTACGTTGTGTTGTCACGGTGCAAAAATCCACAGGCTATTAAAGCTTACAGCATAACACTAGCTACAGGGTCATGAGGGAGAGATATGATCGTGCTGATATATTCCAACGTATTACAAGTTTAAGTGGTTTTGTCAGCAGTAAATGAGAAAACTTCAACCACTCCTGCTTATCTCGTCTTTCCTAAATAAGGGCCTGATTCAATTACAAGCACGCAACTAGATCTTTGTAGGCTGTATGTCTGCGGGTGTGTTGCGGGCTCCCGTTCATCTCCGATTACAATGCTATTCAATTGCTCAAGCCCGCAAGTTATTGTGTTACTGTCCTAAAGCCAAAACCGTAAACCATGCATTGGTTCGTACCAGTTCAGGGCAGGAACATGATCAATTAAGCAAGCCCATAACCTCCTATTTCGAAACAGCCAATAGAAAATGAGACCTATCAATGCCTATCAATTAGGTTTCAGACTCGCAAACCCGAAAAATAAAGAATTATGAAAATGAATGACAATACAGTTCTTGTCCATACGTGTGGCCTGATATGTATTAACTCATTGATACAAGAAATCGATTTAGCCCCCAAAATGAAACATAAAAATAAATTAAATTTCCTGTCGATTTGCGGGCTTGAGACTGTTGAGCAATTAATTTGAGTGTCTTTTGTTGCTTTCCCTGTTATTTACAGTGCAGTATTTTTATTTGTATTTTCAGTGCTACTAACAGTTGTTTAACCCCCTTGCGGGTCCTCTCTAGCACTCATAGGATTTTCTCCATTTTTGCCATTTAGGGGTGTGAAAACATTTGCAGGCTTAGGGAAATTGAGCAATTGAATAGCAATTTGCGATTCTAGCCATCCTAACTTTTGCGAAAGTGAAAGATTAAAGGCTGTAAGTTACGGGTTTAACCATTGCAATTTTTTCAAGGCTGTAACTCGTAACCTGATTGGAGCCCGCAAAAAGACGACAATTGAATAGCAAATAAACTTGCAACCTCACTTACGGGCTACAGTAACATTCAAAAGCTCAATTGAATTGGGCTCTAACTCTTTAATGACTTCAAGTTTTTTTTTTTTTCACAGGTGTAGCATAATATTAAAGGGTACCAGGGAATACAAATGAATGCAATTAATTATGTAATACATACATAAGGGTTTCATATTTTCATGATGTATACACTAACAATGAAAAATACATGTTTTATAAAAAAGGAATTTTAGTTTGTGGCAAAAGGAACTATAACAATAGTCGTTAGATATAAAGTATATGAATATGAACATACTTGTTGGAAAAAATATATACTATGGTCTTCCCAGTAATAGCATATAGCTGTGAAAACTGGATCAGAGCTGGAAGGATAGACACATTTGAATTGTGAAGCTGGAGGAAAATGAGAGTTCCCTGGTTTGTAAAAAGCGGAAACCAATCCATACTCAAGGAAATTAAATCAGACTGATCAATGGAAGGACTGATTCTGAAACTAAAACTCAAATTATTTGTCCAAGTAGACCAGATTCACTATAGAAGACTGTGATACTAGGAAAGATGGAAGGCAAAAGAAATAGAGGACAGCAAAGGATAAGATAGATAAATAGTATTATGGAATCGGATTGAAGAGCTCCAATAGTTCAGAGAATCAGTTACTGGCAGAAAGAACAATAGAGCTAAAGTCCCCTTGTTCACTGTTTAAACTGTGAAAAAGACTTATGTAAGTATTTAGCTCTCTTTAAATTGTCCATTGTCATAGTCACCAGGAATGCTCTGTTTTTGTTTCAAAGATTTTTATTCAACAGCTTTTATGTTACATAAAAAACAATTACATTGCAAACATCTGTTAAATGAAATTATTGAAATAACTGTGTCCATTGTTATTAAAATATAATATTCATATCAATAAACAATCATTTAGCCAGATATCTCACATTTTTTTTCCTTTTTTTGGTGATGGTTTTAAGTAGATACGCAATTAAAGTTCCACTCTTAAGTGTTCCTCACCACATCCATTCCCATGATCTCCCGTGCCACCCTCAGTACCTTTTGTCGTCTAGATGAGTTGCCTCTCCGCTTCCCGGCTCTACCCGTTCCAGTCCGCTCCACACTCCACTCCCCAGACAAGCCACCGCTGTTAGCCAAAATGTAATGTTCTTTCCTGTCCAGACCTTACAATGTGCTATCTGGAGACTGAATCCAGGGTCCCCAAATTTCTAGGTAAATGTGGTGAGTGTCCAACAAAGTGTGAGTCATTCGTTCGTTAATGCAAAGATAATTTATTTTGTTTATGACTTCCTGAAATTGGATATGACTGCTTTTCCATCTTCTAGCAATTATATTTTTGGCAGCTAAAAAAATCATTTGGGCCAATTTGTTCCCCTTACTACTTAGCCCCTGGTAATGAATTCCCAACAGGCAAGTCGAGATTGATGGTTCTAGGGGAGATTTAAGAATTCGTGAAGCTAATTTGGTAGTTTCATTCCAAATATTAGCCACTCTAGGACATTTCCACCACGTGTGAATAAAGTCTCCCCTACCCTGGCATCCTCTAAAGCACCTATCTGAAGTTGTTGGAGATATCTTATTTAGCCTGACAGGAGTCATGTATGCCCGATGTAAGATTTTCAATGAGGTTTCTAGCAAGCTATAGTTGTATGAGCCCTTAGATAGGCTCAGAAAGGATTCCGCCCATTTGTCCCCCTCCCAGTTTTGTTGCATGTCTATCTCCCATTTCAGTGTGTAAGCAGGCTTCCACGAAGCCTTTGGGGCATTAAACATAGTGTACAGTGAACCTAAAGTTCCTCCAATTAAGTTTGTGTTTTTACATACTATTGACATCCATGATCCTTTGGGCGGACCATGAATCCTATGTATCTCCTCAACCCAATGTCTAATTTTGATATAGTTAAACATTTCTTGGTGTGGTATCCCTATTTTCCTGTTCATTTCTGCCCAAGAAATAATTCTGTCACCCTCAAACCATGCCTCAAGTTTGTCTAAATTGTGTATAGTCCAGAATGCTTTGGAATCAGCTGTGAGGGTGGTCGCTAGAGAGGTTGATGTAAATATTGAAGTAAGAGGTGATACGGGGTGAATCAGCTTATGTTCTTTCCTAGCCCATTTCCATATTTTCAGTGTAAATTTAGTTATAGGGTTATGGATTTGGGAGTCAAACGTGTGCGAACTCGGAGCCCATAAAATGATTTCCCATTTTAATGGGGCCATTTGTAGCTCTTCAATAAAAACCCAGCTGGGCTGTAGGGTGGTAGAATGTATCAACGGTATAGAGGCAATTTGAGCTGCCCTAAAGAAGGTATTAAAATTAGGGCAGGATAGTCCTCCCCTAGACTTATGTTTATACATAGTATGTCTGGCGATCCTAGGGGGTCTATTCCTCCAAACAAATCTAAAGACCTGGGCTTGAAACTGTGCCAATTCCCTGTTATTAATTTGGATCGGCAGAGTCCTGGCCAAATAAAGCAGCCTCGGCAAGATGTTCATCTTGACCGTGGCTATTCGGCCCGTCCACGAAATCTGTCTTTTTGTCCAGCTGTCTAAGTCCCTTCGAAGGGTCCTAAATAGGGGTGGGTAGTTGGTTTTATAAATATCTGCTAGTGAATTAGTCAACTTTATCCCCAGATAGTTAATGTAAGAGGTAGGCCATAGAAAGTTGTGTACCTTTTGTAGATGGTCCAAGATGTCCCTAGGAATGCCCACACGTAAGGCTTCTGTCTTGCTATGGTTCAATCTCAGTCCAGACAGAGTGCTATATTCATTGATTGTGCCCAGTAGGGCGACTATGGAGGAGCCAGGATTCGAGAGAGTGCACAGTAGATCATCAGCAAACAAAGAACATTTTAGATGCTGATGCCCCACCCGCACCCCCTCTATAGAGGAGTTCGCTCTTATCGCCTGGGCCAAGGGCTCTATGGCCAAAGCAAAGAGCAGTGGGGACAGGGGACACCCCTGTCTCGTGCCCCTCTCTATATTAATACTAGCCGTCTGGGAACCTGGTAGTCTCAAAGTGGCCTTGGGTAGCGTGTAGTAAGTGTGTAATAAGTTTAAGAAGTTGCCTTCAAACCCAAACTTTGCCAACGTGGCAAACAGAAAGGGCCACTCTAAGGTGTCAAACGCTTTCTCTATGTCCAATGCGAGCAGGCAGACCGGGGTCCCCCTAGACCTGGCCAAATGGATGACATTTAGAGTTCTCCTGATGTTGTCGCCAGTTTGCCTATGCGGGATGAACCCTGCCTGGTCTTTGTGAATCAAGGAGGGAAGGAATATTGAGACCCTTTGAGAGAAGATCTTGGCAAGCAACTTGACGTCCCCATTAAGCAGTGATATAGGTCTATAGTTTTTGGCATCTCTCTGATCTCTACCCTCTTTAGGGAATACTGTTAAGTCAGCATGATTTAGTTCTGGGGGGGCAATCTCCCCTCTCAGTATCGAGTTAAAGAGATTACATAGATGAGGAGCCAGAAGTGTTGAGAATTTCTTATAGTAGATATTGGTGAACCCATCCGGGCCCGGGGATTTTCCTAGTTTTAGGTCCTTAATCGCTTCTAGGACCTCCTTGACAGTAACTTCCTTATTTAAAGAGTGTAAATCGTCGGGCGAGATTTGAGGAAGGTCGAGTGAGTTTAAGTAAGAAGCAATGTTATTTTCCATGGCCACCTGTTTAGTAGAGTATATATTTTGGTAATATTCCTTAAAAACTTTTTGTATTTCATTTTGGCTATATATGAGATCGCCCTCTTTATTCCTGATTTGGGAGATCCTGGATTGGGCGTACTTTGCTCTCAGGCTTCTGGCTAACAATTTATCCGGTTTGTTCGCTTTATTGTAAAACAGATGCTGCGTCCGTCTCAGTGCCTTGTCCGTTTTTATGGACAATACGCTATCTAGCTCCAGCCTCGTCTTGTCAATCTCTGTTCTCTGGGTGGGGGAGGGGGAGAGCTGATTTTGTAGCTCTAGTCGTGCCAATTTGCTCGCCAGATCTCTCTCCCTTTGTAGATTCTGCTTTTTGAACTGAGAAGCTAATTTAATGCACACTCCTCTTATAAAGGCTTTATGAGCCATCCAAACCCTTCCCGCTCCCGTCTCCCTGCCCGCATTGGACCCAAAGAAGTCCAGCAACTCTCTCTCTATCTGCTCCTGAGTTGAAGGCAGTGAGATTTGGTATTCATTCAGCCTCCAGGTGTAAGGTATGCTGAATTGACTTCCCAGGTCCACTTCCAATAAAACTGCTGAATGGTCGGACCAAGTGCAAGGCACTATGGTCGCTCTATGTGAACTGTCAAGAAGTGAGATGCTGATGTAAATAGTGTCAATGCGCGAGTAGGAGCCATGTGTGGGTGAGTAAAAGGTAAATTCTTTCCCTCTCGGGTGAAGTCCCCTCCAGGCATCTACCAGACTAACCAAGTGCAGGAGTTTCTTAATTTGTCTAATTTTGATGGAGAATCGGTCACTCACTGTAGCCCTAGATTTGTCTGCCTTTGGGTCTAAGACTAAATTGAAATCTCCTCCTATCACTAAGTTCCCCCAGTCCCCCCCTTCCAGTGCCCTCAAAAATCTTATTAGGGCCTTATGTGGTGCCGTTGTGGGGGCATAGAAGGAAGCCAGAGAAATCGTGTTTCCCAGGATCGTACCCTTTATAATAATAAAGTACCCTTCCCTGTCTATCAGTTTGGATGTTAACTGGAATTGAAGGTTCCTATGTAGCAATATCGCTACCCCCTCTTTTTTGAAAGTGTGGGTGGAGTGGAAGAACTGAGGGTAATCTTTGTTAAGATATGTAGGGGTCTTATGCCTAGCGAAGTGGGTCTCCTGTAGGAATATTACAGATGGTTTGTAAGTCTTATAGTATAAAAAGGCCTTCCTCCGTTTGAAAGGAGAGTTAAAGCCCTTCACGTTATGAGTGAGTATTGTTATGGGCATGGGTAAATTAACAAGGTGTCTGTCAGAATTGCTAAACTAGCCTTACCTTTCCGGCGTGCTGTCGAGGAGGGAGTGAGGAGCGGCTTCTCCTTCTGGAGGTGTGGAAGTGGCCGAGCCCTGGGTGAGCGAGTTCTAGCAGGCTTGATTCTAGTTAGAATATAAAAGCGAGAGTGCGTGAGTTTTGATGCCACCCCCTGGTGCCCTATCATAAAAAACAGTTGGCTTAATTTTGGCTTGATTAATGTAATTTTAAATGGAATTAGATTGTGCCTGTTGACCTGCAAGCAGGCAACCACTAAAGCCTCCACCAAATAAGGATCATTACGCTTATGCCCTGAGACCCCTGGAATGCTAAAGGGGCACAGGAGGCAAGTAGGCAAAGGATGTGGGTAGTTTAAATTATGTGGATGGTGATTGGCATTAGGAGGACCGGTAAACAGCGTCAGTAACTTATCCCGGCGTAGATATACTCTAAAAATGGATGCTGTCGCCGGGACACAATAATCAAAGAACGGATTGCCTCGTTCCAAACCCAGTATAGGAAGGGTGAGCAAGGGTTGGTAAGTGAATGTTAGGTGAGCAGAAATACAAAAAGTTGTGAGAAGAACAAATAGAGTGGCTATTGAAAATGTAAGCATTCTTAGGACCTCTAGCCCTAACCTATTCCTGTCTATCCGTTAAAGTACTAGCAGGTTCCACTGCAGCTCCTGCCGGCAAGGACTATCATAACAAAGATAAAAGGAGTGTTACCGTAATAGAATAACCTGATCTATAAATAATTTGTGCAAATATTAATAACAAAACTCTGTACATTAATTATAAACAGTAGAAACAGCTAAACCTAGACCAGCAAGAGTGGGTCTCGCCAGGCTAAATATTATTCCCTCAATTAGCAACAGTAGGTGTATCTTTAACAGTCTACTACAACCTGCTAGGTAGGAAGGAAAAGCAAAACATGGTTAATAACAGTTCAAAAGTCTTTTGTCAGCTGGGTACAACTCGTAGCAAAAGTCCTGAGTTCCTCCAGGAGCCAGTCCAAAAGGCAAAAAGTAGGGGGGGAAGGTAGTACAGAACAGCTAGCTCAGTTCTGAGCAACCCTCCTGAGAGTCTCCCCGAGGTAGCAGCAAAAAAGCAAACAAAAAAAAAAGCAAAAAGGAAACAGGACTTTTTGATAGCATGGTGCCTCTTTAGTCGAACCCTCGTTTTGAACAGTCCTGAGGATAAAGACAATTGTGCTAGTGCGTCAACGTGGCCATGTTTTGGCTGGGGCGTCTGTTGGCAGTCTTTGGGACGTGATCAGCAGGCCTCTTTTGTCTGGTCACTTCAGACCACTGTCTCTGCGGAAGAGGCAAAGTTGCTGAAGCAGATGCCATAGGAGCTGCCCCCCCCCCCCCCCAATCAGTTCTAGGCGCTTGAGAAGCTCTTGGCAGTCATCTAGGGAGCGTGTTGTATATTGGATACCTCCCACAGAGAAGATCAGGGCAAAGGGGAATCCCCAGCGATATCTGATGCCATGGCGTAGCAGCACTTCCAGGGCCGGCTTCATCAGCCTCCGTCGTTGTAGCGTAGTTGTAGAAAGGTCCGCAAAAAACTGGAGCTTAGCCCTGTCAGGACCAGTGATCGAGGTCTTGTTGCGGGTAGCTGCGAGGATCAGGTCTCTGGATTGTTGACGCAAAAGCCGGACAATGATGTCTTTAGGGAGGTCTTGATTGCGGCTCCCCCCAAGGGCTCTGTGCGCTCGCTCTACCTCCCACTCGTGGTCCGGGTATCCTGAGAGGATCTCATCTATCGTGCCTTTAAGGTAGCGTGGTAGATCGACTATAGCCGTGGGGACTCCTCTAATCCTCAAATTAAATCTTCTGGATCTATTCTCCAAGTCCTCCAGCTTATCTTCTATATCCGAGATACGGGAGGAATTGCCAGCAATGTTGGCCCTGTCCTTCTCCTGCGCCTCTACCACTCGGTCCATGGTTTCCTCAAGTTGATGTGTCCTCTGTCCGATCTCTTGTATGTCTTTTTGCAGTGCCGTGACTGCTCCGTTGATATGGGAGGCCAGGAGCGCTTCAATTCTTGCCATTGAGGCACTATTGATGGATACCTCCGGCTGTAAGGATACCTCCTGAGAGTCTAAATCTGAGATGTCCGATTGCTCTGAGGCGAGGTCTAGTGCCGGTGTTTCTAATGCTTCCAGAGTTTTAAAATGCTCGTCAATTTTCTTTGACGGTAAGGATTTTTTATTTTTCCCCATTTCTGCGCCGCTGATTGTCTCGAGGTTGGCTATTGAGCGCCTAGGCATTTAGCCAGTTGATCTGATGAGACCCCTCCGCTGCAGCTATATCCTCTCAGGTAATTAGATCCGCTGTGCTCGGTGCTGTCAGGATACACCCAGTTTCTGTAATGATATCTTGGTGTTTTTTCCTTTTTGGTCCTTGCCGGCTAGAGCCATGTAGGGCCGCTGTAGTTACATCTCAAAGTATTGTTGAGCTCTGTCAATCATGTGCTCTCAGTAGGCCCAAGCTGCTTTCATCAATGTCCCACTAGATGGCGTCAATGCTCTATCTGGTGCAGGTGATGGATCTTGTTGAATGCTGGATTGCACTATTTTCTGATCATAGAGTCCTGAGCCAGCCCCTATAGTACTTGGGTCAGAGAGTAGTAAGGACAACCCTTAGTGTCGCTTTCAATGCCAGTAAAGTTGTAATATCTTCAGGCATTATTAAGCGAATAACCTCTGGGCTTGGTGTTGTCAGAGTCAGAGTGCAGATGTGGGCACTTGTTGCTGTGTGAGTCAGATAAAGACAGTCCCTTCTAGCAGCTGTTAAGGTCTCTGTGTCTGCCTTCTCTGCAGAAGGGGAGCTTAGTAGAGCTTTAGTGCAAGTATGCTTGTGATCTCCCCCTAGCATAGGGTGTCTATAGCACTTAGCCAGTCTCAAGCTTTCTAGGCAGGGAATGGGGATGCAGAGGCCTTACCCTACTCAGGCCTGCCTCGTGGCTTCACAAGATGGCCGCCGCCTCTTCGCGGGGTTTCTTCCTCCACCCAGCCTCTCCTTGCTGACCCCTGGGCTCCTTGCCACAGGCCCTACAGGGCTCTTCGGTGCCCTCCTGGCTCCCCCTGCAGCTGTCCTGCTGCTCAGAGTGCTCCACGCACCTTGTGTAGCTCTATGGGCCTCCCTGCCACCCTCCCAAGATGGCGGCCTCCTCTGTGCCTTCTCTCAGTGCCCTCTCCTCTCACCTCCGCCGTTGCCTTAGGTTCTGGGCGCCCGGGGACACCGGGTTCAACTCACCCACCTCCTGTGGCTCATCCGATGGCCCGTTCGGGCCGGCACAGACACAGGCTGTGCAGCTGCTCCCTGCTCCGGAGCTTCCCAGCCAAGGGCGACGATAGCTCCGTCGGTGTCTCTCCTCCGCAGGTTAGGGCGTCCTGGGGGGGTCGGGCCAGCTTCACCTGATGCTCCCCGATGGTACTGGGGAGTCTTCAGACCCTTTTGGGGATTAATTTACCCCTGAACCTTGGCTCAGATCCCGGAGCTCTCTCTCAGTGCGTCCTGCTGCTTAGGACGCTAGCTCCGCGTCCTTCGGAATGCTCTGTTTTAAATGTTTTGCTGCCACTCTGATAGCTAGGGGTGGTCAAAAATAAATTTAGAATGAGCTTATTTACATACGGAGTTAAGTCAAGCTTCATTACTATGATGATTGTGTAATCTTCCATGCCTTGAGCAATAAAATGCGAGTTACTTTTAATATCTATTGATTTCTTCTTCCAAATGGAATTATCCTTGTTTCTTTCCGTTGATCTTGCAGATTGAAATTATGTTTTAGAAAATTCCAAAGCCTCCTACTTGTTCAAAACTATTTATTGTGTTGCATGTCTCAATTGGACTCTCCACTGGACTCTCCACAGGCACTAATGGGCTGCCCACTATCCCAGAATGAGCTGTTTCTTTTAACAAACAGAAAACTAATTCCAGACCTTTAGGTCCTTGAATCTTTTACACATAAATTTCTATTTGATTGTTATTGTAATTGTGAGGGACTATATGGTAACACACATTAACCATATTCATGCGAACCCACAGATCCAAGGGACATTTATCTTATTTCGCTGATGCGGTTAGAATATTTGGCCTTTAGAGGAACATCTCAAAATCTAGTTATTTCACAAAATGATAATTTTACTCATGTCTAGTATATCAACTGAAAATGATTCTTCAGCCCTTTAAAAATGCAAGCTATCAAAGGCAAGCTATCTAGCAGACAGTGTTTTGTACGCTAATAAATTATTACATCTGTACTATACTATCTTATATTTAAATTCAATATGTGTCTTAGCCCTGTGTCTAACTTTGATATCCTAATTACTTAAAGTAGGCTGATGCTGGCATAGTCTTTTAAGAAAGCCTATCAAAGGCTATATATTTATCATTCTCTTTTCTCCTCAATTTGTTTTCTCCATCCTTCAGTTTTCTCAATTCCTCCAACATGTCCCTCTGTTCTCCTATTTTTGTTCTTATTCTACGTCTTCTTCTTGTTTTTCTTCTAATCCTTTTTCCCTGTATGCCTAAGCAGAGAAAAGAGCTGGGAAGAGATCTGTTCAACAGTACACTCACACACATTACACTCACCTTCACACTACTACACTGATTCTTAACTCCTTACTTGTGCAGGTGTAAGGAACCCAAAGTGTGCAATAATGATGGAGAACAAAGTGTAAGTTACTTAAGCATTACCTCCATAACCCTCTCTTCTGTTTCTCCGTCTTCTCTTTCTCCCTTATATTGAATACTAGCGACTTGCCCGTCAAAAAATGACGGCAATAGAATTGTAAGGCAGGTAATGCTGTTTGGTTCACAAAGTAATTGTATTTTTTGTGTGATTACCTTCGGTGCTCATTGCAAGCCTTGCGCTGAGCGCCTTCAGTGCTCATTGCGAGCCTCTTGATTGGTGTATGTTTGGTTATGAGAGCTTCTTTGGCGCTCATTGCAAGTTTTGCTCTGATGGGCTTTTGGCTTGCATTGTGAGCCTCTCCCCTGATATAGTTGTGATCCTCTAAACACCGTTGGCGCTCGTAGTGAAGCGCGCTCTGAGCGCCTTTAACTTTTATTGATATATATATATTTTTTTTATGTGTATGGATTTTGTAATGTTAAATAATCAATTAGTATAAAGCAATATACTTTACCTATTTGTAATTAATATATGCATTAAGCAATATGCTGAAGAGCTAACAATATGTTTTGATGTTCCTGCAGCATACAATGTAGATTTACACTGTTGGCGAGCTGAGGTGTAAGTGTGAGCAATGTCTGCAGTGTGTAGTATAAATAGACTGTGTGCATGAGGTTTAACCGTTGTTTATCTGTGTACTTCCGCATTTTGTAATGGTAATGTTAATAGGTTTGAGTGATTGTGGTAAAATGGCTGCGATTGTGTATGTGTTAGGCGGGTGTTGAGTATTTAGCATCCTTCCTAATAGTGTATTTACTAGGTCGTATGGGTCTGTGGAAAATGTGTATGTGCTTGGCGGTGTTTTGCATGCTTAGGGAGCGTGTAGCCTCGTTTTCTTTTTTTTCAGCGGCCATTTATCTCTCACTTAGGGGATTTTCGAGTGCCAAAAATCTTTAAATTGTATTTACATTGGAGTGTAACCTCATTCCCAGCCGTCCTGGCTGTCCCCCCTCGCTGTGTGTATATTTTTTGTTTCATTTTGTATTTTGTGTGTTTTTCGTGTTTTTCACTGTGCATGTTGCGGCCTAAGTGTTACGGCCCGTACTTTTTATAGGCGATTTTTTCGAATTGTGTATTCGAGTTTTGTGTTGAAGAGTAGTTCCGTGGGTTGTAGGTATGATGCGCGAAGGCGTGCGGAGTCATAGCGATGAGCGCCTATGGTGCTCATCTCCACCAGCTCAGTGAGTGCTTTTGGCGCTCCCTGCCTTAGTCCTATGGGGTCGTAGGGATGAACGCCTACGGCACTCATCTCCACCAGCGCTGTGAGCGTCTTTGGTGCTCCCTGTCTGTCCTGGAGGGTCATAGGGATGAGCGCCTATGGCTGCGTCGGGACCCGGCATATGCTAATGACGTGACATCACATGTGCGTCACGTCATTAGCATTGGCCTGATCCCGACACAGCCGGAAAGAGCACGGAGGAGTGGAGGAGCAGCTGCTGATGGTAGGTAAGTGAGGGGAAAGGGGGAGGTAATTAGGGGGGTAAAGTGAGGAGGGGGGGTTTAAGGATGAGGAGGGGGTTTAGGATGAGGAGGGGGGTTGAGGATGAGGAGGGGGGTTTAGGATGAGGAGGGGGATTGAGGATGGGGAGAGAGGTTGAGGAGGGGGGTTGAGGATGAGGAGAGAGGTTAAGGAGGGGGTTTGAGGATGAGTAGGGGGGTTGAGGAGAAAGCTTGAGGAGGGGGGTTGAGGATGAAGAGAGAGGTTAAGGAGAGGTTGAGAATGAGGAGGGGGGATAAGAAGGGATGATGAGGAGGGGGGTTGAGGAGGGGGGTTGAAGAGGGGGGTTGAGAATGAGGAGGGGGGTTGAGGAGGGAGGTTGAGGATGAGGAGGGGGGTTGAGGTTGAGAATGGGGGTTTAGGAGAGAGGTTGAGGAGGGAGAATGAGGAGGGAGGATGAGGAGGGGGTTTGAGGATGGGGGTTGAGGAGGGGCCATGAGGAGTGAGGATGAGGAGGGGAGTTGAGGAGGGGGAGGGGGGTTGAGGAGAGAGGATGAGGAGTGGGTTTGATGAGAGAGGATGAGGAGGGAGGATGAGGAGAGGGGTTGAGAAGAGAGGATGAGGAGGGGGGTTGAGGAGAGAGGATGAGGAGGGAGGATGAGGAGGGTGTTGAGGAGGGGGGTTGAGGAGGGTGATAAGGGAGGGGGAGGGAAAGAGACACAGGGAAGGGAGAGGGGGGAAGATAGACAGGGGAGGTAGAGGAGGGGAAGATACACAGGAGAGGGAAAGGGAGGGAGAGACACAGGGGAGGGAGAGGGGGGAGACACAGGGGAGGGAGAGGGGGAAAAGAAAAATGTGAGAAAGAGGGGGGACACAAGAAAGGGGCACAGAGGGCACACAAGAAGGGGACACAGAGGGCACAAGAGGGACACAGGGAGCAGCACATTCCTCACCCTCGGCTTATACTTGAGTCACTAAGTTTTCCCAGTATTTTGTGGTAAAATAGGTGCCTCGGCTTATAATCGGGTCAGCTTATACTCGAGTACATACGATATGTTGCATTGCCCTGAGCTACACCTGAATCCCTATATTAAGATGTAGACTGATTTGAGGAATAAACTGAAAAATAGTATCTGAGCTGAAATGGAAGTTTCCTATTGTTTTACTAATATGCAAATGTCCTTAATTTGCTAAGCAGTAGTAGGAAAGCTTAAAGGTATATCGGAAATTGCAATGCCAGTAAATACTTAAGTAATTGTCTGAAGAATCACAGGATCACCAGGTGACAAAATAACAATATGTAGATTAACCCCAAATGTAACAGTAATAGTGGGCAAACCCCTGAAGTCATATATGGTCCAGTAAGTAACTGGACCCAACAAGTGACAACATGATTTAACAAAGATTTTCTTTTTTGATATTAAGTACCATGTTATTATGATCACTACTGGTCATGAGAATGGCACCAGTGTTTTTTTTAGAACAGGCAGAATACATTTTAAAAATGTAGGGCCCTATGCTAATCCCTGAAAAAACAATAGTGAGTGCTGTAGTGGCACAAATAATTCTACCTAGCTATCTTAATCACCCACCCCTAAAACATTACGAGATAACTGCTAAAAGTCACTGCGACAAGCCAGAGTTAGAAATTACGGATACCATTACCATTGACTTTTCACAGTGGCTATAGATTATGAGTTACTCTGAGAGACCATCACCTCCAAAACCTATGCTAATAACATTAACGGATACAGAAGAGCACTACCATAACTGCAAACAAATGAACACATGTATATGGATTCTACACATCACTCACAATGACTTTGGAAACTGTGGCAGCCTTCTCCAGGACTTCTTAAAGAGGCAGGAAAACAATACAAAAGCATGCTAAACCAGTGGCACATATGACCAATAGAAAAATAATTAATACTCACATGTGACTTATGAGACATATAAAAAAAGGAAATAGCAGCTCAAAGCTGCATAAATCTCTGAAAGGTACAGCACAATTAGGAATAGCCTCAGAAATTATACAACTCCACTACAAATAAAATCTCACAGTCACAGAGACACAAATGTGAAGAAGTACAATCATATCTATACATCAATAAGTTTCACCGACTAATGGAAATATCACACCTCCACATAACATTTCACAACATACAGGGAAACATAGGCACAGTACGTAACAGGTTAATAACAATCAGCAAACATACATGGATTACAGCAGATACTATCATGCACTCACTATTAAAAGGGTTCCCCACACACCACAAACAATACTCAGCAATTGTACTGATCTGCACAACAGCACAGTACTCACAGAGATCATCTATGGGAAGGCATGGCATCTACACATTAACATGGGGTCCAATACACTGAGGGGGAAGGAGGGAGATATGTCAACATGGGCAGCAGGAGGCCTGAAACAGAGGACTGCCTGACAATTATGCTAGATAACTGAGGGAGGTGATCCTCACAGGTAGATCAATATATGGCACAAGACAGGCACTGGATCTTCACATGGAGCATCTAAGGAACATGGTGTCATAGGCACAGGCACATGGCCATATAGGGACAAATCAGCGCAAGGGGGATTAAGTTCATCTCCTGAAACTCAACACGAAGGCCTAAAAAAACACACACAAAAAACACAAAAGGAGGCTGTGGAGCGGAGCATGGAGATTCATAAATCTTCCCTCCATCAACTGGAATCATGGCTACACCATTGATGTTGTGTAAGCCAATATGTACAACAAAACTCATCACGTGACAATAAGTGATAGTGTCAATGTATCAATTAATCATAAATTACTAATATCATATGTTTAACAACCCTTCAGTGGAATGGTGAGGCCCAGCAGTGTCACAATATATATATATATGTTTCAAATATATATGTTTCAAAGTATTAACTTACAATAATCACTATTCATGTTGTTCAGGCATGTTTTAGAATATAGTGATAATAATATTGCAATAAGTGTTTGAACACACGCTGGACATATTAATACATGCCTTCACTTTAGATTGTAAGTTTGAGTGTTTTCAATTGTGTGTCCGTGTCTTGGAAACAAGCACTATGTACATTTGATTATATGCTCAAAAACAGGGCCCTCCATTCTTTAAGGTGTTAAGTTTGTTTTTTGCCATGTACTAACCCTCTGTACAGCGCTACGGAATATGTTGGCGCGATATAAATAAAAATAATAATAATAATTGTAGGTCAAGCCTGTGTCACTGTGATGTTCAAGAATGCTCAGAGAATAATGCCTTACAATGAAAAAAAGGATATATATATCACTAGCGACTTGCCCGTCAAAAAATTACGGTCAATAAAATTTAAATGTTGTTAAATTTGTTTGCATCCCAAAATGAGTCTCCTACATTTTTCCCTTTTTTTTTTTCTAAAAATAAAAACACATAATTATTTTTAACTTTTTATTTTTTTAACTTTCAACTTATATTTCCCAAACATTAAACTTTGTAACATGCAACTTGTATATGAAACATTCATTCAACATTTTGTTAACAATACTAACAGTTTTCAATACATATTTATCACTGAGTAACTGCGGATTATATTAACTTAGAGTAAGTAAATTCTTTTAACAATAACATACTTTTTCTCATTTGTAACATATTTGTTAAACTGTTGTTAAACTAAATAAGCATTGAATCCAGAGGAAGGCAAACAATAAAAACCCCCTATTGAAACTTGTCCAATTGTATCAAAGAGGGGAAAAAAATAATTCCTTCCTGACCCCATTAACTGGCGATCGGATTTCTCCCTGAATCAATACTTTGTCTTTAAATAATACATTTCCAATTCTTACTAAATACTTTAACTTTATACTAACAATACATATTTGACTAAACCACATATCTATTTACCCACCTTTTGTAAACATTCCAAAAACACATATTTAACATCTGAAATAGTAACTTCAAAAAATAACATTTAACTTTTGTAAATTATGGAAAACTCAGTAAATAGTTTTTGTGGGGCCAATCATGTAATTCTTAAACTTTGAACCCATTCCAATCTGTTTCAGGATATTTTACTGTATTTTTTTTTCATTTAGTCCATTCTGCAAATATCAGATATATTTTCATAAGTGAAATAGTGTTCCCCTGTTTAAAGAGTCCCAGAGTACTTTAATTTAGTACTGCAAGTCAAACCACTGTTCTCTATGTTTTTTTGTCCATTCTTTAGATGTTTTTCTTGAAATATTGTTTTTGTGCAATCATATTGAATCCCATAAAATGTTGGCATTAAAATGAAACCATTGTCCACTATCTTTCCAACACCTCATAGTAGACAATGTTTTTGGTGTCAACACATCCATCATCCAATAAATGACCTTGAGTTTCGTTTTCTTCAACATGCACTTTAATTTCTTTTGGATTAGTGCAACTTGAAAAAGCCACATAGAGTTGTCCATGTGCAAAAACTGGTTCCTTTAAAAAAAATCCCAACTGCCTTAAAAGTTTGTCCTTGGGATTTATTGATGGTCATAGCAAATGCCATGATAACTGGAAATTGTCTCCGTTGAAGGACAAAGGGCAAACCACTCTCACTTGGAGCTAAATCAATTCTTGGTATAAAAACTCGTTCACCTTTATAAGTCCTAGTTATAATTTCAGCATGTATAAAATGATCTTTTAACTCATGCACAATTAATCGGGTCCCATTACAAAGTCCTTTTTTTGGATTCATATTTTGCAATAACATAACAATTGCGCCTTTTTTCAATTGTAAAATATGTGGGGGCATTCCAGATGGTGTTAACGAATTTATAAATTCGATACTAAAATTCGATTCACTGTCTTTATCATCTGAAAGAATCGAATCTGCACTGTAATAATTCTTTTGTGGTGCATTGATGTATTTTAAAATTTCGTTATTTACATTCAAGGCATCGATATTTTTTGATGTTAATATTACTTTGTTTGCAATGTCTGTGTAATCCTCATTATTAAGAGTATTTAGGAATATGGCTGATATGAGTGATATATTGCAAACCATTTCTGATGGAATTTCAATGGTATCATTTGGTAAATGCTGTATTTCTGGATGTTTTCCATCTCCGATTTTAATGAGCCAGTCATAGAATTCATTTTGGCCTTCAGATCTCATATTTAATTCTAATTTGAGATGTGTAAATATTGGCCACAGTTTACTGGTCTTGATACATGTTTCAATGATCTCTGTTCTATTTCCGTGTGGCACAACAGGTAATGTTTGCCTAAAATCGCCTCCTAACAGCATCACCTTTCCACCAAATGGCAACTTATTATCCATCACTTCTTTTAAGAATCTGTCAATACATTGCAGTGCATGACATGACATCATTGTTGCCTCGTCTATGATAATTAATTTAGTTAGTTTGAATTTTTTTGCTTGTATGGAATTGAGTCTAATATCTGACACTGATGTTTCCAAAATGGGAACTGGCAGCTTAAATCCACTATGCACAGTTCTACCACCATCTAACAAAAGTGCAGCAATTCCAGTTGTTGCAAATGGCATAGCTATCTGACCCTGTGATCGAATATAACTCATCAAACAATTGTACAGATAAGTTTTTCCTGATCCACCTGGGCCGTCTAGATAGAAATACCGGTCTTTGACCATTTCCTCATCTGTAGCATTTGTGATGGCTTGAAATGCTTCTAACTGTAAATTATTTAAAGTTGCCAGTTTTTCTTGTGTTTTTTGTTTTTGAAGCTCAGTGTCATAATCATCAAAATTGATGTCATCTATAAGTCCTGGATCTGGTAAATTAAAACTTGCACAATTTAATCCATGAGCCAACAATATTTCTTGGATTTCCATCAATGTTTTTAACAGAGCTATTGGTTCTCTGTAACATTTCAAGAAATCTTCTGACATGTTTAATTTAAATGTTTCCCACAAATTGAAAGCATCAGGTACATTGCAAAATATACAAATGAATGCAAATTGTTGTCTCATTTGCTTAGGCATTTGACATAGTGCTGCTTCTTCCAGACACCTCTCCCATTCTGTATCATCAGCTATGAAATTTTGTTGTCTTGCAGCCAATAGAAATGTCTCATAAACTATGTCATTGACTGTACTTAAATGCTCAAAACTTTGTGCACAGGGAACATGTAACAGAAGTAATCTTAAGCTGAAACGTTCAATGTCCCTTGGACTGACGGTATAAATGCGTGGTATGATTTTATGTGTATCTCTTTTTCGTTGTCGCCATAGACCATTTACAAATACATAGTGATATGGTATCTCTATGTTTAAAAATTCTCTGGCCTGCGTATCCTGACAGTTTAATTTAAACCATGCAGTAAGCGTAGTATCTCTGTCTTCACTTTGATATAATGCAGTTCTTTCGTTTCCTTGAGTAAAGCAAACCATCTGACTTTGAGGCAAATGTACAGCTAAACGATAGATAGCATGTGACCGATCATGCATCTCAAATTTCAAAAGGCGCCACATTGCTTCGGGAGCACTCACATACCGAGCATCTAAATAATTAGATAGTTCATCATGTAAAATTGGATTTTCATTTTCATTTGCAGCACCTTGTACAGCAACAGTAGCTGCATCATATCCTTTGTATATATATTTATACACATACTTAATTGATTTAATCGAAGTGCAAGCTTCCACATTGATGTGTGCATTGTACTTCATGAGCAAATGTGGATTGTATGGAACGACAAATCTATTATCAACCTTTTGGCCCCGGATAATAGCTGTCTGTCCTTGTGTTCTTTTATACAAAGGATATCCATCACAATTTGCATAAGTTTCCATTTGATATTGTTTTGGAAATTCTTTAGTACATTTTTTATTTTCCATACATGGTGAATTCGGATTCATCTCTCCACATGGGCCATTAATCATTCTATGTGTAACAATCTCCCAAAGTTTTTTATATTTTTCTTGGTCTGGCAATTGTGCACAAATTACTGAATCCACTCTCTCTGCAGTGTTCAACTTGTCTTTTTCCTGCAGTATTAAAAGTATGTGAGCATGTGGCAAACCTCTTTTTTGAAATTCAATGGTGTAAACAAAAGCCACACAATGTCCAAATAAGTGTGCTTTAGTAATATCATGAATTAATGAATTGAGTTTGACTTTAAATACTCTTGCCACTAAATCTGGTCGGTCAGAAGTAGTTTGTCCCAGATTCAAATTTTCCTTGATCTCTGGCCATTGTGGATTACAGGTGAATGTAATAAATAAATCTGGTTTTCCAAATTTAGTAACAATAGCCATGGCATCATTATACCTTTCTCGCATATTGCGAAGAGATCCTTGGAAAGAGGATGGCAAAATAATTGCTCTTCCAGCTGGAATGTCTCTGTTGGCAGCTAAATCTGCAACATAATCCATTAATCCACCATACTGTTCTACTCGTAATTTATTTTGTTGATATTTAATAAAATTTAGATTATTGGCTTCAACTTGTAAATATGAATCAATAATCCATTGTTGAGTGAGTTTTCCTCCATGTAAGATTGGATTAAAACAATCACGGATAGCAGTTTGTGCCACTTTATATTCCAGCATGGAAACATTAGATCGAATACGAATTTTAGTATTGGGATAACTTTCCAATTTTAATTTTGGTTCCCATCCTGGTTCCCCATTTGGAAAGAAAATGGGATATGTCATTGGATCTAAATTACAGCTTAATATATTGATATTAATAAATGGTTGTTCTTCATTGCGTGGATATATTCTAATATCCCGCTGAAAAGGTGGTTCACCATCTTCATTTTTAAACACCATGGCAACCTCATTTACAGTAGGTAAATTATATCTTCTCTGATCAGTGTTGCGATCTCTTTTTAACATCATATTGACTCTTGGTGTAGGCAATTGATGTCTTTGAGCATGTTCCTGTTGTTCTTTTTCAAGCTGTGCTAATTGTTTGTATGCTTGACTATATGGGTTTTTTTGCATAATTTTATCCAGCTATTCAAAGACTATACGCAAACACTGTCTATTTTCTGGAAGTGTCATTCTTTGTTCCACAGCTTCCATCGTATCTAACACATATAACTGTGCAAATTTCCTTTGCTGTCCTTCTTGTGGGTGTAAATGCGAAGTTCTATGGTATATTTGACCTTGAACTCTGAAACAATAAGGACCATGTCCTGGTACATTTTCTGCTAATGTTGCACCCATTGAAGCAAATGAAATTGCACTGTTATAAGACCTTATGTTTTGTTTAAAATTATTATAATTTGGAAATGTTGGATCACTCATAATGCATTCTAAATAATATGGAAATGGGTGTCTTACTGGAAGTTTGACCTTTCCTTTCTGACAGCAACTAATGAAATTTCCATCATAAGGTCTTTCCTTTATAAAATGATAGGCCCCACAAAACTGACAAACCACATTAAGTAACCCACAATAATGAGTATCTACTTCTACTGCAGTAGTAAACACATTATCATGCATTTCTTCAAAATAAATATCAGACCCACATTCTATATGTACATTTTTTTCTTGTGTGTCTACAATCAAGTCATTCTGCAAAAGAGAATCATTGCACAATGGTTCTGAGAGATGTTTTTGTTTACTTTTACGTTTCTTGGAAGCCCCAACACACTCACTTGCGGCTTTCTTACTCATCTTTCTTTTATTTAAAAGTCTCTGTCGATCCTCTTCTCGCAAGCGTTGTGAAGTTTCCGGTGTCTGAGCATCTCTCCACCTTTGCTTCCTTTCCCTTGCCAATCTTCTTTTGCGTTCAAGTTTGTCTTCTCCATTGTCCGCCATGTTAATCTATAATTGTAAATAGAGATACAATTATTGTTTATTCTTTGTTTTGTCTACATTTTTTTTCCTTTTTGTACTGTTCGATGAAAGTAGATAAATAAAGTAATAAAACATTTTCAATTGTTGCACTTTAGACTGAAAGAAATGAAACCATTTTTCAAAGTATTTTATTAACATATATGAAATTGGAAATAGCTGCACATATCTATCTTTATATTATTAATCCTTCAATGACATTCCTTCTTGATTGAATTCACAGCATACCATCAATTTCTTTTTTTTTGCAAGTGTTGTAAGCTTCTTATTTTCTTGAAATATTATTATTAATTATTATTGTCTTTTCATGATTTTTCATTTTTTGAGTAAATATCATATATTAAATGACTCAATAAGTACTCTCTATTTTCCACAAATTTAAATTTACACCAAATATATAATATATAGCCTTCTTGTATGCATTACTACAAAATTAAATGTTATACCTGTGAGGATGATGTTGATGTTGTTCCAAGGCTGCAAACGTCACGCTGTCGGTTTATTCCCTTGCAGATCTGAATAAACTGTAAAATGAAATAGATAATATTTGTAAACTTTTGCTTCATCAATATCATTAAATAAACATCAACAGACATATATTCGGCTACATTAAAAACCTCATAATTTAATTTCTGTACCTGTCCAAATGATCCTTATGCTGTTCAATGTGTTCATAAGTCACTATCTCTGGTCATTCACGTAGATTTCCCTGCAATTATACAAAATAGTAATTGATGTATAATATGTTACTTAATCAATGAGGCTTAACATAACTATTTTTGCATACATTAAAAACCTGAAATAAATATATCAATAAATCAGCATGAACACACATATGTAAGCATAGATTCTAAACATACACTCAATCTTACTGTTATTCTTTCAATAGGAATCAATGAATATGTCTTAATCTTAAATGAATGTCTGACTAAATATACCCTCAACACATAAGCATGTAGGCTTTTTTTTTTACTGTTATTTTAAAATGAGTATGTTACAAATGACTTCTTAAAAAAATGTACATTACTAATGAACTAATAATCAATTAATGTTCATTAATATTCAACTAATGTGTGACTCAATCTAACATTAACATCTAAGCATGAGTATATCGGCTTTATTTTTTAGTTTTTATTTATTTTATACAAAATATTGCACATTCTTAACCTTTGTTCAAATTAATGATTATTAATGATAGATTATGAAAGTTAATTACAATTCTTACCCACAGGTAATCACGACATAACACAAAATAGTTCTTAAATTATTGTACATTAATAATTAATGAATTAATGTGTTCCTAATTAATTAATGTACATTATGAATGTTATTAACAATTGTTTCACACAGGTAATCAAGACATATAACCAAATAATTTTAAAATTAATGTACATTAATAATTACTAAAAAATATTTTTTTATTGACCTTCTTAATTTTGATATTAATAATTAATTATTAATTAATAATGTACATTATGAATGTTATTAACAATTCTTTCACACAGGTAAGCACAATATTATTTTTCTATTAATTAAATTTGTTATCTATTATTTATTAATTAACTACCAATTTATTAATTAATAATTTTAAATAGGCACACTAATATTTTTCTATGACTTAAATTTCTTCTCTATTATTTATTAATTAAGTACCAATTTATTAATTACTAATTATAAATAATAGGCACAATATTATTTTTATATTAATTAACTTTATTATCTATTATTTATTAAGTAATTACCAATTTATTAATTAATAATTAGAAATAATATATTTACCTTTTTTAATATAATAATGCTGAAGCAGTATACTGAAGAGCTAACAATCTATTGCGATTTCCCGGCATCCGAAAACATCCAGTCAGACTGTCATCACCTGAGGAGAAAGTGTCAGTCCTGTGTGAAATGTGCCCTATATAGGCTTTGTGCGCGAGACCAATGTTTTAGGCGGGAAATCCGCAGTTGCCCGAGCTAAATGCGTTGATTTCGGCGGGAAATTCTATGTGGCGCGAGACAAAGGCGGGAAATCTGTGTTAATGCGTAAATCGGTAATCTCGTTTCGTAAAATATACTCGCTACTGTCTTTTTACTCATTGTGCGGTTAATCCGCATCCTTTATCTCGTTGTTTTTCGAACACATACGTCTGTGGCTGTGTTTTACGTAGATTAGCCTCGTTTTCATTTTTTTCGGCGGCCATTTTTTTCTCGCTTAGCCGATTTTCGATCTTTCTAACTCTGCTAAATCGATTTAAATTGCAGTTCCAACTCACTTCCAGACGTCCTGCCTGGTTCCCCATGCTGTAAGTGGCCTTTATTTTTTAATGTGTGTTTAGTGTTTTTTTTAGTGTTTTGGTTCCGCCGCTTATCTCGTAATTTTTTACACTCGTAATTGCTACGATGTAACGGCTCGCCTCGCTACGCGAGGTTCGCCTGCAATGAGCGCCTGCGGCGCTCATTGCCAAAGTGCTACGATTTAACGCTGTTTAACGGCTCGCCGCGCCTGCGGCGCTCATCGCTAAAGTCGTACGCACTACGGAACAGAGCGGTTTAACGGCTCGCCTCGCTACGCGAGGCTCACCGGGCGATGAGCGCCTGCGGCGCTCATCGCAAAGTCGTACGGACCACGCAAACAGCGTGACGACGACTCGTAGTTAGACAATTATAATATGTGATCATCATGTCACACGTCATGCAGAAATCAGATGTTATTCATTCTGCATACAAGCTATCACATATATAGTTGTGAGCGTACGAGTCGTTGCTCACGCTTGCGGGCTCGCGTAGCGAGCCCGCAAGAACTGCGTCCCTCGCGAAGCGAGGGACGCAGTTCGCCGCAAATGCGGGTCCTCGCGAAGCGAGGGCCCGCATTTGCGGTTGTCGAGGCTCAACGTCGGCTCACGCTTGCGGGCTCGCGTAGCGAGCCCGCAAGAACTGCGTCCCTCGCGAAGCGAGGGACGCAGTTCGCCGCAAATGCGGGTCCTCGCGAAGCGAGGGCCCGCATTTGCGGTTGTCGAGGCTCAACGTCGGCTGTGTTAACACACACATACACACACACGACTTTTGTAACAGAATAAACCCAACCGCCCAGCCAACAAAAACCCAAGTCGTTGCTCACGCTTGAAGAAACTGCGTCCCTCGCGAAGCGAGGGACGCAGTTCGCCGCAAATGCGGGTCCTCGCGAAGCGAGGGCCCGCATTTGCGGTTGTGGAGGCTCAACGTCGGCTGTGTTAACACACACATACACACACACGACTTTTTTAACAGAATAAACCCAACCGCCCAGCCAACAAAAAACAAACAACGTCCCCGCAAATGCGGATCCTCGCGAAGCGAGGGTCCGCATTTGCGGTGGTGGGAGCATCCCAACATCGGCTGTGTTAACACACACATACACACACACATAACTTCATAACAAAAAAAAAATCAAAGTCGCCTCACACCCGCTTACACCCAGACACACAGACGCAAGACTTAACAAAAAAACAGTAAAAAAGGCCCCTCACACGCTCTTAACACACATACGCACGATGAAGAAACAAATACACTGCGTCGTACACGTAAAAGCTAACTGCGTATATCGCAACAAAATACGGCCGCATCGGAAAAAAATACGGCCGCGAAAGACCCATTCCAACCGCCGCGCATCAAAACATCACAAACACAAGAAATAAACACAACAAACACATAAAAACCTTACTTATAGCACGGGGGGGCATCCGGCACCTCCAAAAGTTCATTTACACGTCCATTTAAGTGAAAACAAACAGTTTAAACGACCGAAAATCGGCTAAGCGAGAGAAAAAATGGCCGCCGAACAAAACGAAAACGAGGCTCCAGACGTAACTACACTACACTTACTCGCAATAATGAAACACATACTATGCGGAACGGATCACACTCATATTAAACACCATTTTAAACACTACTACGCACAAAATGGCGGATGGAACGCAAATTGTAAGCTGGAACGCAAATAGCGCATGCGTATTACGTTCTAACGGTCTAACTTTCCAGAATGTTCTACAAGTTTATAAATACTGTCTATTTGACAGAGAAAAATACATTTCTCCTCAGGTGATGAACAGAGTGACTTCTGAGATAACTGCTGCTAAAACTTTAGAAGATAATTCTTTCCTAATTTACTACTTTACATTGTGCAAATTACAACTGAGAGGTAAGCTATAATATATTACTTATTTTCAAGACAGGACATCAAAAAAAAAAATTAAAGAAGACAAAGAGGTTTATGTATACTGACAAGTGACACGCACATATATGCGTATAATGTATACTGACATGTGACACGCACATTTATGCGTATAATGTATACTGACAAGTGACACGCACATTTAGGCGTATAATGTATACTGACATGTGACACGCACATTTATGCGTATAATGTATACTGACAAGTGACACGCACATTTATGTGTATAATGTATAGTGACAAGTGACACGCACATTTATGTGTATAATGTATAGTGACAAGTGACACGCACATTTATGCGTATAATGTATACTGACAAGTGACACGCACATTTAGCCGTATAATGTATACTGACAAGTGACACGCACATTTATGTGTATAATGTATAGTGACATGTGACACGCACATTTAGGCGTATAATGTATACTGACATGTGACACGCACATTTATGCGTATAATGTATACTGACAAGTGACACGCACATTTATGTGTATAATGTATAGTGACAAGTGACACGCACATTTATGTGTATAATGTATAGTGACAAGTGACACGCACATTTATGCGTATAATGTATACTGACAAGTGACACGCACATTTAGCCGTATAATGTATACTGACAAGTGACACGCACATTTATGTGTATAATGTATAGTGACATGTGACATGCACATTTATGTGTATAATGTATAGTGACATGTGACACGCACATTTATGTGTATAATGTATACTGACATGTTACATGCACATTTATGTGTATAATGTATAGTGACAAGTGACACGCACATTTATGTGTATAATGTATAGTGACAAGTGACACGCACATTTATGCGTATAATGTATACTGACAAGTGACACGCACATTTAGCCGTATAATGTATACTGACAAGTGACACGCACATTTATGTGTATAATGTATAGTGACATGTGACACGCACATTTAGGCGTATAATGTATACTGACATGTGACACGCACATTTATGCGTATAATGTATACTGACAAGTGACACGCACATTTATGTGTATAATGTATAGTGACAAGTGACACGCACATTTATGTGTATAATGTATAGTGACAAGTGACACGCACATTTATGCGTATAATGTATACTGACAAGTGACACGCACATTTAGCCGTATAATGTATACTGACAAGTGACACGCACATTTATGTGTATAATGTATAGTGACATGTGACATGCACATTTATGTGTATAATGTATAGTGACATGTGACACGCACATTTATGTGTATAATGTATACTGACATGTTACATGCACATTTATGTGTATAATGTATAGTGACAAGTGACACGCACATTTATGCGTATAATGTATAGTGACATGTTACATGCACATTTATGTGTATTGCCCCTGCAACAAACTAATTAAACAACTACATTTAAATTACATTACAAAAAAATAAGTCGGGACTATTAAAATACTATTAAAATATGAGTCATGTATACTGATATGTGACACGCACATATATGTGTATCATCTATAGTCACATGTCACACACATTTATGTATGTTGGCCAAAAATAAAAATAAGGTTAATTTAACAATTAAAATATGATTCATGTATACTGATATGTCACACGCACACAAAAAAATTACTTTCAACTATGGAAATGTGCTTCATGTATGTGACATATGTGTGTAGCACCCACCAAAAAATAATGTTAATTCAAATTAATTACAGAAGTATAATTCAATGAAATTAATTTACTGCAATTCAATAGATCACCTAAAACTCAATCTTTCTACTTTTTTAAATATTCAAACAGACTCTGCATCAACAGCGTCTTTCAACAATTTGCACCGTACACTGTGAAGCACAATCCCTTTTAAAGAACACCAACAAAGAACAAGAGGTAAGATACAAAAATACTTTAAATGCTGAAAAGGCCATGGTTTGTTAAATACAAATAAAAAATTCTATAATTCACTATTTCACTTTATTTTTCAAACAGACACTACAAGAAGACCGGCGGATTAAGATTGGCAGGAGGGGACCCTCTGTCATTCCACACTTCAATCAAGGTAAAGTATTTAAGTATAAAAAAGAACCGAACCATGAGCCTTATTCAATTGTGAGTTGGCTAATTGAATAGGGCTTTATATAAGCACATAATAGGGCCCTCATTCAATTGCAATTTGGCCAATTGAATAGGGGTCTAAATAAGCACATAACATATTTTTTTTAATGAAGTTTTTAGTTAGTGAACATCTATCCAAAAGCAAGGTTTTCACTAACTAAAAACTTCTTTAAAAAAAATATGCTATGTGCTTATTTAGAGTCCTATTCAATTGGACAAATCTCAATTGAATGAGGGCCCAGGTCTTCACTAACTAAAAACTTCTGTCAAAAAATATTTTATGTGCTTATATAGAGCCCTATTCAATTGGTCAAAACGCAATTGATTCAGGACCTAAATATGTTTAATGGCCGAGGGCCTCATTCAAATGTGATTGTTTAACAATGTATAACCATTAGAAAAAACACTACATAAGTATAACAAAAGTGGTGCCCATCAAACAGGATTTACATTTACATTCTTATTTTAATGTTTAACAACCTATAAGCCTTAGAAAGAAGCCTAAATAAGCATACCAACATTGGTGCCCACCAAACAGGATTGTATGAAAACTCACACAAACACATAACAAACTACATTTACATTCTTATTTTATGTTTAACAACCTATTAGCATTACAAAACTACATTAATAAGCATACCAACAGTGGTGCGCATCAAACAGGATTGTATGAAAACTCACACAAACACATAGCAAACTACATTTAGATTCTTATTTAATGTTTAACAACCTATAAGCCTTAGAAAGAAGCCTAAATAAGCATACCAACATTGGTGCCCACCAAACAGGATTGTATGAAAACTCACACAAACACATAGGCCCTCATTCAATTGCGATTTGGCCAATTGAATAGGGCTCTAAATAAGCACACAGCATATTTTTTTTTAATAAGTTTTTAGTTAGTGAAAACCTTGCTTTTGGATAGATGTTTACTAACTAAAAACTTAATAAAAAAAATTATATTATGTCCTTATTTTGACCCCTATTCAATTGGCCAAATTGCAATTGAATGAGGGCCATAGCAATCTACATTTACATTCTTATTTTATGTTTAACAACCTATAAGCTTTAGAAAGAAGCCTAAATAAGCATACCAACAGTGGTGCGCACCAAACAGGATTGTATGAAAACTCACACAAACACATAGCAAACTACATTTAGATTCTTATTTAATGTTTAACAACCTATAAGCCTTAGAAAGAAGCCTAAATAAGTATACCAACAGTGGTGCGCACCAAACAGGATTGTATGAAAACTCACACAAACACATAGCAAACTACATTTACATTCTTATTTTATGTTTAACAACCTATAAGCCTTAGAAAGAAGCCTAAATAAGCATACCAACAGTGGTGCGCACCAAACAGGATTGTATGAAAACTCACACAAACACATAGCAAACTACATTTAGATTCTTATTTAATGTTTAACAACCTATAAGCCTTAGAAAGAAGCCTAAATAAGTATACCAACAGTGGTGCGCACCAAACAGGATTGTATGAAAACTCACACAAACACATAGCAAACTACATTTACATTCTTATTTTATGTTTAACAACCTATAAGCCTTAGAAAGAAGCCTAAATAAGCATACCAACAGTGGTGCGCACCAAACAGGATTGTATGAAAACTCACACAAACACATAGCAAACTACATTTAGATTCTTATTTAATGTTTAACAACCTATAAGCCTTAGAAAGAAGCCTAAATAAGCATACCAACAGTGGTGCGCACCAAACAGGATTGTATGAAAACTCACACAAACACATAGCAAACTACATTTACATTCTTATTTAATGTTTAACAACCTATAAGCCTTAGAAAGAAGCCTAAATAAGCATACCAACAGTGGTGCGCACCAAACAGGATTGTATGAAAACTCACACAAACACATAGCAAACTACATTTAGATTCTTATTTAATGTTTAACAACCTATAAGCCTTACAAAGAAGCCTAAATAAGCATACCAACAGTGGTGCGCACCAAACAGGATTGTATGAAAACTCACACAAACACATAGCAAACTACATTTACATTCTTATTTTATGTTTAACAACCTATAAGCCTTAGAAAGAAGCCTAAATAAGCATACCAACAGTGGTGCGCACCAAACAGGATTGTATGAAAACTCACACAAACACATACCAAAGTACATTTAGATACTTATTTTATGTTTAACAATCTATAAGCCTTAGAAAAAGGCCTAAATAAGCATACCAAAAGTGGTGGACACCAAACGGGATTGTAGAAAAACAAAAAAATTATGTCATTTTTTACTTCATACAAATACATTAAAATAATATTACATTTTCATTTTTATTTTATATCAGATACTGCGTCAAGAACATCGGACCAGGAGTTTCAACTGAGGACCACACCAGCGGACGAGGACTTTCAACAGAGCACCAGACCATTGGACGAGGACTTTCAACAGAGGACTACACCATCGGACGAGGACTTTCAACAGAGGACCAGACGATTGGACGAGGACTTTCAACACAGGACCAGACCATCAGACGAAGGCTTTCAACACAGGACCAACAAAGATTCTGCTTCAAATCAAACTTCAACCAAGGTACAGTATAACAAGTAAAAAAAGAGAAAAATTAATTAATATTCTTCTTTAATGTTTAACCACCTATAAGCCTTAGAAAATAGCCTACAGAAGCATACCAAAATTGTGGCGCACCAAAAAGGATTGTAGAAAAACACAGAAATAATGCCATTTTTTCATTCATACAAAGACATTCAAATAACATAACATTTTCATTTTTATTTTATAACAGATACTGCGTCAAGAACATCGGAACAGGAGTTGGAACTGAGGACCACACCAGAGGACGAGGACTTTCAACAGAGGACTACACCATCGGACGAGGACTTTCAACACAGGACCAGACCATCGGACGAAGGCTTTCAACACAGGACCAACAAAGAATTTTGCTTGAAATCAAACTTCAACCAAGGTACAGTATAAAAAGTAATATCTATCATCTATCTCTTATTTGTCTTTTAGGGCCAATAATCTTTAACAATAAAAACAAACTTCAATGTAAACTTAAAAAATAAATTGGCATAGTCCAAAAAAGTCTAAAAACACAGAATCTATACAATTTGTCATTGTAACATTCCAGTCCTAAACCCTAATTTAATTGCCATTTGACAAATTGAATAGTGCTGTAAATAAGTAAATAACACCTTTTTTAAATACCTTTTTAGTTACTGAAACACTTGCTTTTGGATACATGTTTAATAAATAAAAATGTCTTTAAATAATTATCTCATGCCCTTATTTAGACTTTTATTCAATTGAACGCATTGAAATTGATTAACTATAAAATGTTAACACACTATTGATAACTATATGTCATGAAAAACAACTTAACATCTCAAAATAAACTAATGGTACATTATTTTCTTTTTACAGATTAACATGGCTGATAATGAGAGTAAACAAGAAAAGAAAAGACGCCAAGCTAGAGAACGACGACAGAGAGCAGACAGCCAGCAGACACCGGAGAAGAAGGAAATTCGACGAGAAAAAGAACGCAAAAGAATTGCAAGCAAAAGACTGTCACTTGCAGAAATTAAAGATATGTCAAAAAAAACTACAAAGAAAATAAAGCATTTACAACCTGTTGCTCAAACATCAGATGACATTTTGCCAGAAAAAAGACAAGAGATACCAAAAAAAGCAACAAAGAAAACAAAGCATTTAGAACCGTTTCATGAAACATTAGATGACATTTTACCTCAAACAATACAACATATACCAAGAAAAGCAACGAAAAAAACAAAACATTTAGAACCTGTTGTTGAAACATTATATGACATTTCACCTGATGAATATGAAAGGCAAAATCCTATATGCTTTGCAAATTGTCCTCTACTCAAGTCTTTAGCAGTAGAGGTTCATAGTTGTGGGGACATGACTACTCAATGTCAGTTTTGTGAGGCTTATTATTTTAAACAGGAGAGACCCAGAGATGGACAATTTATTAGTTGTTGTCAAAAAGGCAAGTTCAAACTTCCAGAAAGGAAAGAATTTCCTATTTATTTACAAAATATTATGACTGAACCTACTTTTCCAAACTACAAAAATTTTAAGACAAACATAAGATCCTACAATAGTGCCATATCCTTTGCATCCATGGGGGCAACATTAGCTGCTAATGTACCAGGACATGGTCCTTACTGTTTTAAAGTCCAAGGACAAATTTATCATCGCACTTCCCATTTACATCCAGAGGAAGGAAATAAAAGAAAATTCGCTCAACTATATGTCCTAGATACAATGGAAGCTGTTGACCAACGTATGCAGATGGAAGAAAATAAAAAATGCTTACCCACTGTTTTCATAGAGCTAAATAACATTATGGACAACAATCCCTACAGTAAAGCTTATAAAAAATTGGCAGAAGTAGAAAATGAACAACTACTTCATTCACAAACACATCAATTACCAATGCCGAAGGTTAATATGGTGCTTAAAAGAGACAGACATACTGATAAACGTCGTTATAACTTGCCAACAACAAATGAGGTTGCAATGGTGTTTCACAATGATGAAGGAGAACCACCATTTCAAAGAGACATACGAATATATCCTAGAAATGAGGACCAACCGTTTATTAATATGAGTATCTTAAGTCCAAATTTAGATCCAATGACATATCCCATCTTTTTCCCACACGGAGAAGCAGGTTGGCAACCAAAATTAACTCTTCCCAGCTACCCAAATGCTAAAGCCAGAATCCGAAATAATGTTTCTATGCTTGAATTTAAAGTAGCTCAAATTGCCATTCGCAATGTATTTAATCCAATTTTATGTGGTGGGAAACTAACACAACAATGGATTATTGATTCATATTTGCAAGTTGAGGCAAATAATTTAAACTTTATCAAATATCAACAAGATAAACTCCGTGTAGAACAATATTCTGGACTCATGGACTATGTTGCTGACGTGGCTACAAGCAGAGACATGACAGCTGGCAAAGCCATCATTTTACCATCTTCCTTTCAAGGATCTCCTCGGAATATGAGAGAAAGATACAATGATGCTATGGCTATTGTGACAAAATTTGGCAAACCCGATTTATTTGTGACATTTACATGTAATCCACAATGGCCAGAAATTACACTAAATCTACTTCTTGGACAAACTGCTTCAGATCGACCAGATTTAGTAGCCAGAGTTTTTAAGATTAAATTAAATGAATTAATACGTGACTTCACTATAAATCAGTTATTTGGCAAATGTCTTGCTTATGTATATACCATTGAATTTCAAAAAAGAGGCCTTCCACATGCACATCTTCTAATAATACTTCAAGAAAAAGATAAATTAGATACTTCAGACAAAGTGGATGCAGTCATTGTTGCTGAACTACCAGATCCAGAACTATATGGTAGACTATATGAGATTGTTACTCATCGCATGATTCATGGACCCTGTGGTGACCTTAATCCACAATCACCATGTATGGAAAATAATAAATGTTCCAAAGAATTTCCCAAAGATTATAGAGACAAAACCTATGCCAATTGTGATGGATATCCACTTTATAAAAGAAGAGAAGGAGATAGTGCCATTATTCGTGGGAAAAAAGTGGACAATAGATATGTAGTACCCTACAATCCACATTTACTCATGAAGTACAACGCCCACATCAACGTAGAAGCCTGCACTTCCATCAAATCCATTAAATATGTCTACAAATATATTTACAAAGGTTACGATGCAGCTACTGTAGTCGTCAAAAGTGCAGACAACCCTGAAAGTAGTGAGTTAGTACATGATGAACTTGCATCTCATGTAGATGCTCGCTATGTCAGTGCGCCAGAAGCTATGTGGCGGCTTTTAAAATTTGAAATGCATGATAGATCACATGCAGTATATAGGTTAGCAGTACATTTGCCACAACGACATTTAGTCTATTTCCATGCTGGAAATGAAATGAATGCATTGGCCCAAAGTGAAGATCGTCACACTACACTAACTGCATGGTTTGCATTAAATTCCACTGATGCTCAAGCAACACAATACTTATATATTGAAATTCCATATCACTATGTTTTTGTGAATGGATTATGGAGACCAAGAAAAACCAGAGGCAATAAAATTATTCCAAGAATTTACACAGTCAGTCCAAGAGATGTTGAACGTTTTTGCTTACGGATATTACTTTTAAATGTTCCTGGAGCACAAAGTTTTGAACAATTAAGAACTGTTAATGACATTGTATATGAATCCTTCCATTTAGCTGCAAGACATAGAAACTTACTCGCTGATGATACAGAGTGGGAAAGATGCTTAGAAGAAGCAGCACAATGTCAAATGCCACGACAGATGAGAGAACAATTTGCTTTTATTTGTATCTTCTCAAATGCTCCAAATGCATTAGCTTTGTGGGAGACTTTTAAAAGTAATATGGCTGAAGACTTTATGCGACGATACAATGAACCCATTGCACACTTAAAAGCGTTAATGGAAATCCAAGAAGTCTTTTTAACTCATGGATTAAGTTGTGCAAGTTTTAATTTGCCTGATCCAGGTCTTATAGATGACATTAACTTTGAAGACTATGACATTCAACTACAAGCAGAAAGAACAGAAGAAAGACTTGCAACTTTAAATACACTACAATTGCAAGCATTTCATGCCATTAAAAATGCTATAGATGATGACATGGTGACAGAGCGTTATTTCTATCTTGATGGACCTGGCGGATCAGGAAAAACATATTTGTACAATTTATTAATGAGTTCAGTACGAGCACAAGGAAAAATAGCAATGGCGTTTGCCACTACTGGAATTGCTGCACTTTTATTAGAAGGTGGAAGAACTGTTCATAGTGGATTTAAACTGCCAGTGCCTATTTTAGAAAATTCTGTGTCAGATATTCGCATGACATCCTTACAAGCAAAGAAATTGAAGAAATGTAAATTAATTATAATAGATGAGGCCACAATGATGTCATGCTATGCCCTCCAATGTATTGACCGTTTGCTTCGTGAAGTCATGGATAATATTTTTCCATTTGGTGGAAAGGTAATGTTGTTGGGTGGCGATTTTAGACAAACATTACCTGTTGTTGTACATGGAAATCGAACTGACATTATCGAAACATGTATAAAGTCAAGTACAGTATGGAAACATTTTACCCATCTTCAACTGCAACAAAATATGAGATCAGAAGGCCAAACTGATTTCAATGATTGGCTTATTAAAATTGGAGAAGGCAGAACAGAAAAAATACTAAATTTACCTGACGACACTGTAGAGATCCCACCTCATATGATTTGTCAACAAGATATTATATCGGCTATATTTGAAGGGAGCATAAATAACGAAGAATATTCCGAGCTTGCCAACCAAGTCATACTGACGTGTAAAAATAAAGATGCATTAATCCTCAATAATAAAATCTTAAAAAAAATTTATGCACCACAAAGAAATTATCACAGTGCTGATTCTGTACTTGCTGATGACAATGAAAGTCAGGCTAACTTTTCCACTGAATTCATAAACTCTTTAACTCCTTCTGGAATGCCACCACATATTTTGCAGCTAAAGAAAGGTGCAATTATCATGTTACTGCGAAATATGAATCCCAAAAAAGGCCTATGCAATGGCACAAGATTAATTGTTCAACAATTAAAGGACCATTTTATAGATGCTGAAATTTTAACTGGGACCCATAGAGGAGAGAGAGTTTTCATACCAAGAATAGATTTAGCACCAAGTGAAAGTAGTCTCCCTTTTATACTTCAAAGAAGACAATTTCCCATTATTATGGCATTTGCCATGACCATTAATAAATCACAAGGTCAAACTTTCAAATCTGTGGGTATTTTCTTGGAAGAACCAGTTTTTGCACATGGTCAATTGTACGTTGCGTTGTCAAGGTGCAAAAATCCACAGGCAATTAAAGTTTACATTGAAAACAATGAAAGTCAAGGTGATTTATTAGAAGATGGACGTATTTTTACTAAAAACATTGTCTACTATGAAGTACTATAACTTTGAAGGATACTAATTAAAGGTGCCAAGATTTTTTAAAAGCATTGCAAAATACATAACAATTGGTTGTTTAATTCAGTCATAATTAATGGAAGTCATGTTTATGAATGATTCGCCTCACAAAATACTTGCCTTGCATTGTTAGTAAAAATTATGCTAAAATGTTAAGTCACTATGTTAATGTTTCTAATGTTAAAAGTTTAAAAAATATATTTTGAAGTTATTTCATTCAACATATTACAAAGTGGATGTTAAGAGGTCAAGCACCTTTTAAGTCACAATGTAAATATTGTCTGTTATCTTAAGATTACTACCTACATTAATGTTTATCGCCAATTTATGTGCTCAGTAATAAATTAGTTTAATTACGTACGTTTTAAGAAGAGTTTGACTGTATGCCTTCCTCTACATTCAATGTATATTCAAGTTAACAATTATTGTGATAGAAATTGCATGTTAATACTGATTAATTTAAAGGTCAATTGTTTTTACATTCAAATGTTAATACTTTTAATAAAAAATTAGGTTACAAAATGTATTCACTATGTTCCTGTTTATAATGTTCAAAATTATACCAATGTTTTGTCAACTTCTAAACTTACATAAAAAATAAAGTTCAAGTTTCAAAATATATACTTTGAAGGTTATTGCTTACATATATTTTAAAATTCATGTTAAAATTCGCAACGTTTCAAGAAGGCTTTTTACTTTTTGCTTTCCTATTCATTCAATGTATATTAAAGTTAACAATTCTTCAGATACAAATTACATTTTAAAAAAACATTACATCAACATTTTACAAAAATACACGTTCATATTAAAATACTTACAAGTGTCAAAAATATATGTTAATAACTAAACAACTTGACAAACATATACATCACATTGCCGTCATTTTTTGACGGGCAAGTCGCTAGTACAACAATAGTAGGCAGCATTTCACAGAACAACAATGCAATATAACAGAAAAATAAAAATAAATGCATAAGCGAAGAAGACTAGGATCTATATAAAAATTTAATAAAACAAAGTTACACCCATGAAAAGATGGTTGCCTGTTAAGCATCCTGGTGTAGGAGAAACATTTGAGAATGTGCTCATTTGTTCCATACATGATTATTTTGCAGATGACTCTTAACATTTGTACAACAATATATGGCCGATTTGGTTTAAATAAAGACGTCTATGACAACTATTATGATTTTCTCACACTAATCAAAATACACAACATTAAACTCAATGGTGGAGTAGTATGATAAAATAAAAAGAGTGACACAGAATATGGGTATCATGAGTACTTCCAGGGAAATATGCATTTTCGCTTTGTATGAGCATGTTGGCATAAAAAATTACTTTCCGTTACACCTTCATAGAACAATAGTATTTGGGATTTTATTTACCTTGGGAGGTCTTAATGACACATGTGTGCAATCAATGCACCAAGGATTTTGGGCAGGTCGGGCAAATCACCTCAGACCTTTCTGAACTATTCTGAATTCTTAAGGAAGCTGATGTACCTCTTAGCCTTCCTAATCCTAGCATCAAGGAATTTGCCCAACACCTCGGAAAAGGTGAACTGATCCATCCCTCCCACAATGCCCTCCATGGTCTTGAAGCTACCAGATGCCAAGACGTGTATTGCAACTAACATCTTTGCCATTCCCAAATAGGCAACAGGGCTCCAAGTCTAGTACCTGTTAGAGGTTTTCCAGGCAGGCACAAGTTAGGTGATAAGGGAGATACATCTTGCCATCAGTTAACCCTTCTAATGTGACTCCCTGTACACTCTTGGTGCATAATGTATACACAGGTGCTGTAACTAGTGATGTCGCAAACATAAAATTTTCGGTTCGCGGAACGCGAACGCGAACCGCCGCAAATGTTCGCGAACCGGCGAACCCGGCGAACTGTCATAGACTTCAATGGGCAGGCGGATTTTAAAACCCACAGGGACTCTTTCTGGCCACAATAGTTATGGGAAAGTTGTTTCAACGGGACTAACACCTGGACTGTGGCATGCCGGAGGGAGATCCATGGCAAAACTCCCACGGAAAATTACATAGTTGATGCAGAGTCTGGTTTTAAGCCATAAAGGGCATAAATTACATAACATTCCTAAATTGTTTGGAAAAACGTGCTTTAAAACATCAGGTATGATGTTGTATCGATCAGGTAGTGTAAGGGTTAGGCCCGCTTCACAGTGACAGACCAAACCAAACTCCCCGTTTAACGCACAGTAAACAACCACAAACAGTCCATTTGCACAACTGCAAACTCCCCATTTGCACAAGGTTGGATACCAAGCTAGCCATGTCCCATTCCTTGTCCTCACTGATGTCATTGAAGGTCTCTTCCTCCACCCAGCCACCAAGGGTCCCCGAAAGGTGACAACAAGCCCCCTGAGACGCCTGCTGTGTTTGGTCTTCCACCTCCTCAAAGCCACCTTCCTCCTCTGACTCCTCTTCTTCAGACTCCTCTCACTGCGTTGCCTCTCTCTGCATTATTATAAGGTGTGTTAAGTAGTACTACTCTTATCAGTTTAATACTTGTTACAGCACATATCAGGGGGCGTGTATAAGGCCTGGATTTTTAGAACCAGGAGATGGAAAAAGATGCTTTGTTGGTCGTATCACTTCAATTTTGGGGCACGGCACGTGCAGTCAAAGGTGCCACCAGATAGGAGTGACGTGTTTGTAAGTACTACTCTTATCAGTTTAATACTTGTTACGTCACCTATCAGGGGGCGTGTATAAGGCCTGGATTTTTAGAACCAGGAGATGGAAAAAGATGCTTTGTTGGTCGTATCACTTCAATTTTGGGGCACGGCACATGCAGTCAAAGGTGTCACCAGATAGGAGTGGCGTGTTTGTAAGTACTACTCTTATCAGTTTAATACTTGTTACGTCACCTATCAGGGGGCGTGTATAAGGCCTGGATTTTTAGAACCAGGAGATGGAAAAAGATGCTTTGTTGGTCGTATCACTTCAATTTTGGGGCACGGCACGTGCAGTCAAAAGTGCCACCAGATAGGAGTGGCGTGTTTGTAAGTACTACTCTTATCAGTTTAATACTAGTTACGTCACCTATCAGGGGGTGTGTATAAGGCCTGGATTTTTAGAACCAGGAGATGGAAAAAGATGCTTTGTTGGTCGTATCACTTCAATTTTGGGGCACGGCACGTGCAGTCAAAGGTGCCACCAGATAGGAGTGGCGTGTTTGTAAGTACTACTCTTATCAGTTTAATACTTGTTACGTCACCTATCAGGGGGCGTGTATAAGGCCTGGATTTTTAGAACCAGGAGATGGAAAAAGATGCTTTGTTGGTCGTATTACTTCAATTTTGGGGCACGGCACGTGCAGTCAAAGGTGCCACCAGATAGGAGTGGCGTGTTTGTAAGTACTACTCTTATCAGTTTAATACTTGTTACGTTACCTATCAGGGGGCGTGTATAAGGCCTGGATTTTTAGAACCAGGAGATGGAAAAAGATGCTTTGTTGGTCGTATCACTTCAATTTTGGGGCACGGCACGTGCAGTCAAAGGTGCCACCAGATAGGAGTGTCGTGTTTGTAAGTACTACTCTTATCAGTTTAATACTTGTTACGTCACCTATCAGGGGGTGTGTATAAGGCCTGGATTTTTAGAACCAGGAGATGGAAAAAGATGCTTTGTTGGTCGTATTACTTCAATTTTGGGGCACGGCACGTGCAGTCAAAGGTGCCACCAGATAGGAGTGGCGTGTTTGTAAGTACTACTCTTATCAGTTTAATACTTGTTACGTCACCTATCAGGGGGTGTGTATAAGGCCTGGATTTTTTTCGGACCGGGAGATGGAAAAAGATGCTTGGTTGGTCGCATCACTTCAAATTTGGGGCACTTTGTGACATTAGCTTCTTACGCTCAAACATGTCCTTTACAGGCACCTGACTATGGGCAGATGAGCAGGAACTGCTCAAGGCGAGAGACGGAGTGGCGGATGGTTGAGAGGGGGCAAGGAGGACAGCAGTGGTTGATGTGGCTGATGATGCTGGACCAGGAGGAGGATGGCGGCTTTGAGTTTGTGTGCTGCTTGTACTCATGTGTTGGTCTGAAGTCACCCAAACAATAGGTCTCAACCTGTAGAGGATAAGGGAACCAGGCTACTCTAGACCTCATTCATCATTACAGGTTTTGACAGAGTGGTACTATGCTTGCAAGCTACTGTGACAACAGATATGAGTGACACTGTGCACTTGCAGAAGTTATATCATCCTCATCATCCTCCCCTGTATCTCTTTACCCCCTCCCTCATCATCCTCCCCTTTGTCTCTTCCCCCCCTCCCTCATCATCCTCCCCTGTGTCTCTTTCTCCCCTTCCTCATCACCCTCCCCTGTGTCTCATCCCCCCTCCCTCATCATCCTCCCACCTCCCTCATCATCCTCCCCTGTATCTCTTTAACCCCTCCCTCATCATCCTCCCCTGTGTCTCTTCCCCCCTCCATCATCATCCTCCCCTGTGTCTCTTTCCCCCCTCCCTCATCATCCTCCCCTGTGTCTCTTTCCCCCCTCCATCATCATCCTCCCCTGTGTCTCTTCCTCCCTCCCTCATCATCCTCCCCCCTTCCTTGATGATAAGGGGGGGAAGAGACACAGGGATAAGTGTGAGGGGTTTTAGGGTAAGGGGTGTTAGGGATAAGTGTGAGGGGTGTTAGGGTTAGGGTGAGGGGTGTTAGGGTTAGGTGTTAGGGTGAGGGGTGTTAGGGGTAAGTGTGAGGGGTGTTAGGGTTAGGTGTTAGGGTTAGGTGTTAGGGATAAGTGTGAGGGGTGTTAGGGTTAGGGTGAAGGGTGTTAGGGATAGGTGTTAGGGTGCGGGGTGTTAGGGATAAGTGTGAGGGGTGTTAGGGTTAGGTGTTAGGGTTAGGTTTTAGGGATAAGTGTGAGGGGTGTTAGGGTTAGGGTGAGGGGTGTTAGGGTTAGGTGATAGGGTGAGGGGTGTTAGGGATAAGTGTGAGGGGTGTTAGGGTTAGGTGTTAGGGTTAGGTGTTAGGGATAAGTGTGAGGGGTGTTAGGGTTAGGGTGAGGGGTGTTAGGGATAGGTGTTAGGGTGAGGGGTGTTAGGAATAAGTGTGAGGGGTGTTAGGGTTAGGTGTTAGGGTTAGGTTTTAGGGATAAGTGTGAGGGGTGTTAGTGTTAGGGTGAGGGGTGTTAGGGTAAGGTGTTATGGTGAGGGGTGTTAGGGATAAGTGTGAGGGATGTTAGGGTTAGGTGTTAGGGTTAGGTGTTAGGGATAAGTGTGAGGGGTGTTAGGGTTAGGGTGAGGGGTGTTAGGGTTAAGTGTTAGGGTGAGGGGTGTTAGGGATAAGTGTGAGGTGTGTTAAGATTAGGTGTTAGGGTTAGGTATAAGTGTGAGGGGTGTTAGGGTTAGGGTGAGGGGTGTTAGGGATAGGTGTTAGGGTGAGGGGTGTTAGGGATAAGTGTGAGGGGTGTTAGGGTTAGGTGTTAGGGATAAGTGTGAGGGGTGTTAGGGTTAGGGTGAGGGGTGTTAGGGATAGGTGTTAGGGTGAGGGGTGTTAGGGATAAGTGTGAGGGGTGTTAGGGTTAGGTGTTAGGGTTAGGTGTTAGGGATAAGTGTGAGGGGTGTTAGGGTTAGGGGGAGGGTGTTAGGGTTAGGTGTTAGGGTGAGGGGTGTTAGGGATAAGTGTGAGGGGTGTTAGGGTTAGGGTGAGGGGTGTTAGGGATAAGTGTGAGGGGTGTTAGGGTTAGGGTGAGGGGTGTTAGGGATAGGTGTTAGGTTGATGGGTGTTATGGATAAGTGTGAGGGGTGTTAGGGTTGGGTGCTAAGGTGAGGGGAGGATGATGATAAGGGGGGGAAGAGACACAGGGGTGTCCTTGCAGCAGAGATCAAAAGGGTCCTTCAGGACTGTATTGCACACTGTGTACAGTAGCCTAACTATGGTTTTCCCTATTGATGCAGTATCACCTACACTCAGCCTCCTCTCAGTAAGACAGCAAGTTAGTTATGATTCCAAAATGGCTGCTGTCCATGAGTTAGAAGGCTCTGGAAGGGAGTGTATGCTGCTGATTGGCTGGAATGTGTCTGCTGACTGTGACATGCAGGGTCAAAGTTTGCTCAATGATAAAGTATAGGGGGCAGGTCGAATCTCGCATATGTTCACAGTTCGCCGCGAACACGAGCATGCTATGTTCGCCGGGAACAGTCCGCCGGCAAACTATTCGGGACATCTCTAGCTGTAACTTATAAGGGTGCTGCTGGGCCTGTCAAGCCTCCCGGAGCTGCTGCTTCTGGTGGTCCTGGAAAACAGGCCAGCCCTCATACAGGTTACTATTCATGTCCTGCCATGCCTTCCTTGCCAGCTGCTGCTGGATGTCCTCAAATACAACATCCATATCAATATGATCCTCACTATCAACATGTGACCCTATATTTCTCTGTTCCTCTTCCACTAACATTTTGTCCCTTTCCTGGCCTTGTACAATAATCCTATGCAAGGGCTGTTCTGAGTTATCTATGGCCTGTTGTCATTCACCTCCAACAGGAATTCCATCCCTCCTTTCATCTACATTCACTAGCATCCTCTCCTCTCTTCCATGTCTCAGTCTTACCCTCATCACAATTCACACACATTAGTATACATCATTCTCTATTGTTTTGACTGTAATTTTGAGGGTAGATGTGCCTTTTATAGGCCTTGCATTACACGTTAATGATTTATGTGGGTTGTGATAGAGTCAAGGTTTCTATATGTTATGATGACATATTGTTCAAACAGACATCACATATCATACTAGCCTATATAGGTTTTATAACGTTACATTTACGGCTATGATCATGCTTAACTTTCTTCCTCTTTAATAGCTGATTCAAGCAGCAGTGGGTCTTTAATTCACCCAGATTTTAGCCATCAAGCTTCTATGAGACATTTGTATAACTTTACAGGAGGTTGAGTAGAACCTGCGGCATTTTGAAAATTACAAGTACTCTGAGAGGCTTCCAAGTTACATAGTTACATAGTTACATAGTAATTGAGGTTGAGGTTACAGAGCTATTATTCAACCATGCCACGAGTTACGGACCAGAGACGCAAGACCATAAACCATTCTTGCGCTCTTTAGACGGAGCCAATGGCAAAATAGATCATCATCATTACATCGCTGAAAAATGGAGGTTAGATTTCAAAGCCTTACGGGTTTCAATTACGTGTTTTGATCGGACTCTCACAGAAATAATGCGATATTAATAAAACAGTAAATATTATATTCTAGTCCCTGAGAGTTCCATTATATGTATTAACACATTGATTGCCGGGATGGATATAATAAAGAAATTAAACATAAAAAGTAGTATTTTATATTGCAGATTTGCGAGCTTGAGAATATTGTGCTATTAATTGTAATACCTAAAATCACTTTCCATTTAATTGTAAGTACAGTAGTGTGTGTATATTTGCATTTACAGTGCTACGAATAGGACTTTAACCACCTTGCGAGTCCTCTCTAGTACCCGTTGGCTTTTTGGCTCCATTTGCAGGCTTCGGGATTTTTCGCCAGAGGATTCGTTGCAATTTAATAGTCATTTTCGAACGTAACAGTTATGGGCTTGACAGAACAAAAGATTTACAGCCGCGGAGTTTAATTTTCAATATCCCATAGGGTGTTTTCGCCCTTACACCGCAAGTGTTTGGCGGGTTGCTTTACGGGGCCAATTTAATAGCCACAAGTCTTACAGGCTAATTTAAGAGCTACAGCTTTACATGTTGAGTGAATTTAATAGGGCTGTAAGTCCATCACGTTCAACCTTTTAAGATCTCCTCTGATCTGCAATATGCGGATTAGTTAATTGATCCAGAGGAAGGCAAACAGAAAAAGAAAAAAAAACAGTGACACTTTGCCAATTGTCTCAAAATGGGAAAAAAATATAACATTCCTTCCTGACCCCAGATACTGGTGATCAGACTCCTCCCTGGATCAATACTCCCTCTCTAATTATCCAGGATAACCCTGAATGCCCTTTTTATTTAAAAACATATATCCAATCCCTTTTTAAAGTTATCTATCAAATCCGCTGTCACCACCTCCTTTGGTAGAGAATTCCAAAGATTAACCACCCTTACTGTGAAAAACCCTTTTCTTTCTTTAAGGTGAAATCTTTTTACTTCTAATCTCAAAGGATGTCCTCTTGTCAGTTAAAAACCTCTTGGCACAAAAAGCTCACTTGACAAAGCTTTGAATTGACCCTGGATATATTTAGATAAGGTACATATCCCCTCTTAGACGTCTTTTTGTTCTAGAGAAAATAAGTTTAATTTGGTTAGTATTTCTTCATAACTTAGGCCCTCCATTCCCCTTATTAGTTTTGTTGCCCTTCTCTGTACTTTTTCCAGCTCTAAAATGTTTATTTATGAAATGTTTCCCAAAACTGTACTCATATTCCAAATGAGAGTGTACTCTGGATTTATATAGTGGCAGAATTATATTTGCTTCCCTTGCTTCTATACCCCTTTTAATACATGCTAAAATTGGAATTTGCCTTTGCAGCTGCTGCTTGGCATTGAGCACTGTTACCTAGGTGGTTGTCCACAAGTACTCCCAAATCCCAATATCAGATACCCATAGATTTGCTCCATTAAGATTATAAATTGCATGGCTATTTTTCCTTCCCAGATGCATAACTTTACATTTATTTGTATTGAATCTCATCTGCTATTTAGATGCCCATTCCTCTAATTCATGCAAATCCCTTTGGAGGGGAAGTACATCATTATCTGATTTAATTACCTTTCACATCTTCATGTCATCAGCAAAAATGAAGACACTACTTTCCAGTCCCACTTCTAAGCTCTCAGATGTTAACTTGAAGTCCCACTTCAAGTTAACATCTGAGAGCTTGAATATCATTCATGGAGACATGTTGTGATGACAGCACTGAAGGAGTATCAGCCTATAATACACATGATTGTACCTGCTTCTCTTTCATTATCAAAGGAGTCTAGTCTTGGGCATTTTTTTAGAAATGCAAAAAAGAAATATGTTCTTTATATTGTAAATGTGTTTATTAGGGTTTGACATAATAGGGGTGAACCATTTATTTTGTTTTAACAAAAATATTTACCTTGAACAGACCTTGGTTGCAGATAAGAGCTATATTCAGTTCTATTAAAAAGCTGAACAGTGTTAAGGCATTTAGTGATATGATAACAGACAAAGAAAGTCTCTAAACTTGATTTTGGGGTAAAAAAAACGTTATTACAAGGTGACAGAATACCTTCAAGAAAATAAAAATCAGTGTTTTCATATGATATTGCAGAAAATTATAAAAAAATAAGCTATATTTATTAAATGTTAGAGGAGTGCCTTACTCCATCCTTAACAGGGGTGAGAAAAAATAATAATAATTTGGTCACTAGCTCCACCACTGGTTACAAGTATTTTTTGGTTATTGTTTTGCTATAAAAAATATGCAGTTTACTAAGTACTTTTAAGTACTCAATATTTAGCTGAAAAAACACATAATTATGATGAATTTTTAACATTTTGTGAACATCCTATGTGGATGAAGAAACTTTACATTTTCTTTAGAGTCTAATGGAATTCATAATTTTATAAAATTAATCAAGTAAAGTAAAATAGTGGAGGTTCCAAATATGTTATAGTTTAAATATACAGATAATCCAATATCCTGACTCAAATGTTCAAAAACCCACTAAAAATGCAACTGCTTAAAAAGGCTTTTGTCCTCCACCTTAACATAAACAATTGCATACTCAAAATGGCAAACTTCATTATTAGTTTAGTGCAGGAAAATACATTCAAAAGCATTCAATTGGTAAAGCACTTGTAATTACCTATAGTTTGAAATTATACAATTTATGGAACCTTAGTTTTATCACTATAATAACCAATTTAATTGCCATGTTTTACACACATGTATAAAATATTTCCCCTTCTGGATACCTTGTCATTATGAAAGGGCTTTTGTATCTCAATGAAGCTATGACCTATACCATGTAGGGTCACCCAAGATGGGCAGGTCATAGCAGAGTGGTCAGACAAATTGCTGGAGAAGGAAACTAGATACACACTCCAGTATTTTTGCCATTAAAATGGTATGGATAAGTACAAGCAGATACATATGTGCCTGGTCATCTGCTGTGCATAGGGTCATGGATAGTCAGACATGACTAAAGTACTAATCAACAACATAAAATATTCATCATACTATGTTCTAAATAAAGAGTAAGAATTAAATGGGATCATAGGTCCACTGATAGATGCTGAATATTATTTGTGTATTGTCAGTAACTGCTTTCAGTAATATAGTTTGGTTTGATGGTTTTGGTGACTTGACCTTTGTAGAAATTTTGACATTGTAGTGAATGAGTTTTTAAACATTATTTTAGTTCAAATAAAAATGATTTTTTAGTCACTTAGAATAGAGTTCCGAGCATCTAATAGACCAGTCTGTTCTTTCAAAGCCTAATTAGTACTTCTTTAGAAAAATGCTGTCATGTTCTTCAAATGTCAACATGTTTCTTTATGGTATTGAAATAGATGCTGACATTTGGGTGACACTGGAAGTTATGTAATGGAAAGAGTTTGAAAAATATTGTATACATTTCAGCTTTTCATTACAATTAATTAGAATATAACTAGTCAATGTGACACATACTGAGCATTCTGTTTTTCTCCCTCATAAATATTCTCTTTACCAAGCTCAGTGATAAGACAGTGATTCGAAACAAACTTACAAATATATTTCTGTGTTTACCATACAACATCTGTGGAGAAAATGCACTCAGGATCTCACATTGAAAAAGTCCCTTTGTTGCTTTTGATGATTTTTTTTTTTATGTGTATGCATTTTTTTACTTAACCTCTTAAGCGGTAATCCCGAGCATGACTCAGGGTTAATTTTAAGTACCTAAATCGGTAACCCCGAGCCACGCTCGGGGTTACTGCATGAAGGATCTGGTGGGGGCCCAGTGCTGCTATATTTGCCTGGACCCCCTCAGCTCCACATTCCTCCTCCTCATCCCTCCTTCCAGCTGATCATCCTCCTCTTCCTTCCCCATTATCATCCTCCTCCTCCTTCCCCCGTTAACATCTTCCTTCCCCCGTTATCATCCTCCTCCTTTCCCCTTATGATCCTCCTCCTCCTTCCCCCCTTAGGATCCTGCTCCTCACTTCGCCCTGATCATCCTCCTCACTTCCCCCTCTCTCCTTACTTGTAATCAGATTATGCTCATCTCTCTCCACGCAGCCTGTCTTCCGGCAGTGAAGTGACCGGTATATGCTAATGACGTGACGCGCTTGTGACGACACGTCATTAGCATATGCCGGTCACTTCACTGGAGGTGTAAAATTGAATCCGCTTTCCAGGACTCAAGCTTCTGGCTGACCATTTTGGATGATTTCCTTGTCAGAAATCCTCCCAGCCTTTGATTACCTAATAAAGGGAGAAGACAAACAACTAAACTAGATGTTTAAAAGCTGAAGTTTAAAGTGAGCTTGATACTGAATATAGCTTTTCTAATTCATAATCTAGGAGTTTTATTAAAAACCAATGCCTAATTAACCCATCTTGCTTGTGTTGTTATAGTATTCTTTTTTATAACTATCACACACAATGCATTTCAATGTTTTCTGTGTTACTTTAATGTTAATCTTTTTAAATTAATATAATTTGTTTTACATGCCAACTCTAATTTGTAATGTTAAAATGATAATCTTTAACTGTATGATAGTAAGTAATTTATGGGTCTTCTCTATGGATTATAATTTATGTAACCATTACAGTTTGTTTTTGCAAATTGCTGCAGTGTGTCAGTCATTCAAACCAGATTTAAAATCCTTAGATAAATTGCCTTATAAAAGCAACAATTCAGTCTGTCAGTCACAAAGTAGGACAGCCTTTCTGAATTTAAGCTGTCAGTTTAATTCTGCATATAATGTTTCCTAGTAGATTACACCCGTTTGACAACAATACTTCATTGAGGCTATACTGTCAACAATTTGTTTAAATAACTTCTTTGGTTAGACATTTAAAATATCTAATTTTGAAGAACTGACAACCCGATTAAGGAACTGTTACAAATGACCTCTGCTTTAGAGACTCTCCACCATCCCCCTCAAACAACTCTGATTTCACTTGTTTTAGTTTATAACATTTGTGTTTTGCATTTCGGAGTGCTGGCCCTTTAAGAACTGGACAGTAGAGATCAATTGCCATGTGACCAGAAAGGTACCTGTTTAACTATACCTAGCATAGGAAAATAAATGGAACTGACATACAAGCGGCATCATGGGGTAGCACCTTCCCTCAATTGATAGAGGAACTCATCAATAGAAGATACATATATCAATTAACCCACCTCCCACTGCAATTAAGTGGAGACTCCCTCATGCTGCTATGGTTGGGATATAGTTTTAAAAGGGCAACATATGATGTAAAATAAAAGGGTATCTGACCATTCTAGCACAACTATGGGCTCTATTCCATGTCTCCTGTGCTTTCACGTCACACCAAAAATCTAACCTATAAGAATTACCTTCCAATTGTCCTTAATATCCTAAGACCCGAGTGCCTGTCCCACAACTATTTTAAAAATCACTATCACATCGCTCCTGTAATGATATGCGATCTCGCTGAAAATTACTCAGAAGTCTCTATGCCTTAGTAGAAGGAGATCCAACTAAATACCTGCTATCCTCTATGAGTCCCGGTACACCAGAACTCCCCTAAATATCCGCTACCCTTAAGATCATGGGCATCCCCTGGGATACTACCATCTAAAGTATAACCATGGAGGTCCCTATGCACTCTGGGAAACATCCTAGCTCCCAGTCCTGATGGAGCAACAGATTAGAGACTCAATAAAAAAAAAGGTGGTAAATCCAACATGATCATGTACTCAAGCATCTCAGTTGATTGTAATGTGTAGCAATGGGCTATGATGACCTGAGATTCAGCATCTCAGGTCATAATACAATTTACTAAATCCAATTTGTGATCTAGAAGACTGCTTAGCATGCAACATCACAGCCACCCCCATCTGGAAGTATTTAGGACTGTTCGGGCTTTAAATAGCAAAACTGAAGTACATTTATAATCTAAAGAGGACATAGTATTCAGTGTCACATACTATACTAAAGCCACACAATGTGAAAAAAACTTCTAAAAAAAAATAAACAATATTTATGCTTAGGAGCCCTTTAATAAATTATTATATCCCCTTCAGTCTTAGCAGGGAAGGGGTCAATAATAATAATAATGCCCACCTTCACCATTACAATTGTGGAGGTCAAGGCATTAACTCATTAACAGTCTAAGACCTTGGTCCTACCCCTTTGTCATGGGATGACTATTTAACTAAAAAATAAGCATGTTCCCCTTGGACCACTAATTACCTGGGGAGGGGGTCTTTGGCCCCCTCTGGCCCCACAACTTGGTATGTTGGGGTTGAGAGCAAACTAACAGCCTTATTAAATTGTGATTTGGCCAATTGAAAAGGGCTCTATATAAGTACAGAACATTTAAAAAAAAAAGGTTTTTAGTTAGTGAACTTCTATCCAAAGACAAGGTCTTCACTAAAAACTTCTGTAAAATAAATATGCTCTGTGCTTATATAGAGCCCAATTCAATTGGCCAAATCACAATTTAATAAGACTGTAAGTGTCCTTACCTAGGCCCACTATAACTCATAATTATAAATATGGTATAGAGTACATTAAGCTCCCTCAACCCCCTTCACAGCTTACTCCATGGTGGATTATGAAGCCTAATGTCTCAAGAGGGTATTGGTGTCAATAATTACCCCCAAGTCCCTTCCACCCAACCCCCTAATCCTTAGGTATCCCTAAGGACCCTCAGGGTTCCTAAGACTAGCCACCTCTATATGGGTCCTTATAGATCAAAGAGTCCCTAACACTGCCCCCAATATTAAACTTACAAAAACACTGCACATAAAAATACTTTACAATTTACTAAAAAATAATTAAAGAAAACTAAAAATATTAGATAAAAATATAATTAAACTAAAAACAACAATTGTAAACATAGACAGCCTTATTAAATTGCAATTCGGTAAATTTAAAAGGGCTATTTAAGCACACAGCATACTTTTTTTACAGTAGTTTTTAGTTAGTGAAGAACTTGCTTTTGGATAGAAGTTCACTAACTAAAAACTTCTGTAAAAAAACTATGCTGTGTGCTTAAATAGAGCCTTTTAAATTTACTGAATCGCAATTTAATAAGGCTGAGAATATTTAGTTAAATAATATTTGTCCATGCATGGATCCAGAGTTTTCAGGCTAAACACTGAATCCTCTCTTCAGTTCGGGTATATCCATAGCAATAAGTCTTGATTGTTCAGTAACAATTAAATATCCTGGTCATCTCTTGGTTACTAGTATTCAATCAGAGAAGAATATCGCCCCTAATAAAACAAAAATATACCCAAAGAGATGCCTATTTCTGATTGGCCAGTAGACCAGCCAATGTAATTTTACTACTTCTTGTTGTGTTTTCTTGAATTTTAGAATACAGTTTTATTTACTTAAAGATAAATCAGTTTACATATGATTAATAGTGATGTCCCGAACAGTTCGCCGGAGAACTATTCGCATCGATTTTCGCAGCGATTTTCGCATGTTCGCGTTCACAACGAACGGCGAACATATGCGCTTTTCGGTCCGTCCCCTATTCTTTATGATTGAGGAAACTTTGACCCTGCACCTAACAGTCAGCAGACACATTCCAGCCAATCAGCAGCATACACTCCCTTCCAGAGCCTTCCATCTGTATGACAGCCTCCATTTTAGAATCATTCTGTAGCTGCATTCGTGGAGAGAGGAGATATATTCTACCTGCACTCATATCTAGTGCCACCGTAGTGTGCAGTGAAATATAACAACCCTTTTTTTACTGTAATCGATTAAATATCAGTAGCCTGCCTAACAGGCGTGTGTGTGAGGCCTATTGCATCTAGTATGCCAACTTTTGCCAGTGCGCAGTGACACTCATATCTAGTGCCACCGTAGTGTGCAGTGAAATAAAACAACCCTTTTTTTACTGAAATCGATTGAATATCAGTAGCCTGCCTAAAGGCGTGTGTGTGAGGCCTATTGCATCTAGTCTGCCAACTTTTGCCAGTGCATAGTGACACTCATATCTAGTGCCACCGTAGTGTGCAATGAAATCAAACAACCCTTTTTTTACTGTAATCGATTGAATATCAGTAGCCTGCCTAAAGGCGTGTGTGTGAGGCCTATTGCATCTAGTCTGCCAACTTTTGCCAGTGCGCAGTGACACTCATATCTAGTGCCACCGTAGTGTGCAGTGAAATAAAACAACCCTTTTTTTACTGTAATCGATTGAATATCAGTAGCCTGCCTAAAGGCGTGTGTGCGAGGCCTATTGCATCTAGTCTGCCAACTTTTGCCAGTGCACAGTGACACTCATATCTAGTGCCACCGTAGTGTGCAGTGAAATATAACAACCCTTTTTTTGCTGTAGTCGATTGAATATCAGTAGCCTGCCTAAAGGCGTGTGTGTGAGGCCTATTGCATCTAGTCTGCCAACATTTTCCAGTGCGCAGTGACACTCATATCTAGTGCCACCGTAGTGTGCAGTGAAATAAAACAACCATTTTTTTACTATAATCGATTGGATATCAGTAGCCTGCCTACAGGCGTGTGTGTGAGGCCTATTGCATCTAGTCTGCCAACTTTTGCCAGTGCGCAGTGACACTCATATCTAGTGCCACCGTAGTGTGCAGTGAAATAAAACAACCCTTTTTTTACTGTAATCGATTGAATATCAGTAGCCTGCCTACAGGCGTGTGTGTGAGGCCTATTGCATCAAGTCTGCCAACATTTGCCAGTGCGCAGTGACACTCATATCTAGTGCCACCGTAGTGTGCAGTGAAATAAAACAACCCTTTTTTTACTGTAATCGATTGAATATCAGTAGCCTGCCTACAGGCGTGTGTGTGAGGCCTATTGCATCTAGTCTGCCAACATTTGCCAGTGCGCAGTGACACTCATATCTAGTGCCACAGTAGTGTGCAGTGAAATAAAACAACCCTTTTTTTACTGTAATCGATTGAATATCAGTAGCCTGCCTACAGGCGTGTGTGTGAGGCCTATTGCATCTAGTCTGCCAACTTTTGCCAGTGCGCAGTGACATTCATATCTAGTGCCACCGTAGTGTGCAGTGAAATAAAACAACCCTTTTTTTACTGTAATCGATTGAATATCAGTAGCCTGCCTACAGGCGTGTGTGTGAGGCCTATTGCATCAAGTCTGCCAACATTTGCCAGTGCGCAGTGACACTCATATCTAGTGCCACAGTAGTGTGCAGTGAAATAAAACAACCCTTTTTTTACTGTAATCGATTGAATATCAGTAGCCTGCCTAAAGGCGTGTGTGTGAGGCCTATTGCATCTAGTCTGCCAACTTTTGCCAGTGCGCAGTGACACTCATATCTAGTGCCACCGTAGTGTGCAGTGAAATAAAACAACCCTTTTTTTACTGAAATCGATTGAATATCAGTAGCCTGCCTAAAGGCGTGTGTGTGAGGCCTATTGCATCTAGTCTGCCAACTTTTGCCAGTGCGCAGTGACACTCATATCTGGTGCAACCTAGTGTACAGTGACATAAAAGAACACTTTTTTTACTGTAACCGATTGAATATCAGTAGCCTGCCTAAAGGCGTGTGTGCGAGGCCTATTGCATCTAGTCTGCCAACTTTTGCCAGTGCGCAGTGACACTCATATCTAGTGCCACCGTAGAGTGCAGTGAAATAAAACAACCCTTTTTTTACTGTAATCGATTGAATATCAGTAGCCTGCCTACAGGCGTGTGTGTGAGGCCTATTGCATCTAGTCTGCCAACATTTGCCAGTGCGTAGTGACACTCATATCTGGTGCAACCTAGTGTACAGTGACATAAAAGAATGCTTTTTTTAATGTAATCGATTGAATATCAGTAGCCTGCCTAAAGGAGTGTGTGTGAGGCCTATTGCATCTACTCTGCCAACTTTTGCCAGTGCACAGTGACTCTCATATCTGGTGTCACAGTAGCTTGCACGCATAGTACCACTAATCGTAAAAAAAATGACAGGCAGAGGCAGGCCACCCCGCAGGGGCCGTCGTGGTCGTGGTGCTGTGATTCCCTTTGGCCCTAGAATAATGCCCAGTTTTCAGAGGCAACGTACCCTGAACTTGAACAGTTCTGAGGACATGGTTGACTGGCTAACACAGGACACCCAATCTTCTACAGCTTCCGCTCGGAACCTAGACGCACCATCCTCCTCCAGCTTAGCTTTGGGCATCTCTCCAGGTACCACTCGCCCGCCTACCACCACCAACACTAGCACCACAGCTGCTTCACTTGATCCGTCAGCAGAGTTATTTACACATCCGTTGGAAGAAATGAGTGATGCACAAACATTAGTGCCAGAGGATGTAGATAACAGAGATATGTCCCAGTCAGGCAGCATTACACACATGGATGTACGGTCTGATGATGATGATGATGTTGTACCCGGTGCTGTTTCCTTTGTTGAGTTGTCAGATACAAGTGAAGCGGTTGATGATGACGATGCATCCGTGGATGTCACGTGGGTTCCCTCTATAAGAGAAGAAGGACAGAAGGAAAGTTCAGAGGAGGAGGAGGCGAGTTGGAAGCAGCAGGAGGTCGTCGAAAGTAGCTAGTGGCAAAGTCAGACAGCATGAATCGGCACCCGGGGTCAGCCAGACAGCACGCCAGTCAACGCATACTTTTGCCACCACCAGAATGCCGTTTTGCAGAGCTCAGCAGTGTGGCAATTTTTTTCGTGTGTCTGCCTGTGACAACAGTGATGCAATTTGCAACCTGTGCGAAAAGAAACTGAGTCGTGGGAAGTCCAACACCAAGGCACATGATGTCACATCACAAACGCCTATGGGATCAACACATCAGTACAAGCAGCACACAAAGTCAAAGCCGCCATCCTCCTCCTGGTCCAGCATCTTCAGCCACGTCAACCACTGCTGCCCTGCTTTCCCCCTCTCAACCATCCGCCACTCCGTGTCTCGAACTGAGCAGTCCCTGCTCATCTGCCCACAGTCAGGTGTCTGTCAAGGACATGTTTGAGCGTAAGAAGCCAATGTCATAAAGTCACCCCCTTGCCCGGCAACTGACAGCTGGCTTGTCTGAACTCTTAGCCCGCCAGCTTTTACCATACAAGCTGGTGGAGTCTGAGGAGTTAAAAAAATTGGTAGCTATTGGGACACCGCAGTGGAGGGAACCCGGCCGAAATTTCTTTGCACGTAAGGCAATCCCCAACCTGTACTCTATTGTGCAAAAGGAAGTAATGGCATCTCTGGCACACAGTGTTGGGTCAAGGTTACCATGGATACCTGGTCTGCAAAACATGGTCAGGGCAGTTATATCACCTACACTGCGCATTGGGTAAACCTGGTGACGGCTGCCAAGCATGGAATACGGGGCTCTGCAGAGGAGTTGGTGACACCGCCACGACTTGCAGGCAGGCCTGCTGCCACCTCCTCTACTCCTCATACTCCATCCTCTTCCATAACCTCCTCGGCTGAGTCCTCTTCTGCTGCTGCTATGTCTTGCTCCACATCAACGGCACCCCCCCAGCTCCACAGGTACTATTCCACATCCCAGATATGGTAGTGTCACACCGTCTTGGGGTTGACTTGCCTCAAAGCAGAGAGTCACACTGGACCAGCACTCCTTTACGCCCTGTACGCACAGGTGGATCAGTGGCTGACTCCGCACCAACTGGAGATCGGCAAAGTGGTTTGTGACAATGGAAGAAATTTGTTGACGGCATTGAATTTGGGCAAGTTGACACATGTGACGTGCATGGCACATGTGTGTAATCTGATTGTACAACGCTTTGTGCATAAGCACCCAGGCTTACAGGATGTCCTAAAGCAGGCCAGGAAGGTGTGTGCCCATTTCAGGCGTTACTACACGGCCATGGCGCACTTTACAGATATCCAGCGGTGAAACAACATGCCAGCGAGGCGCTTGATTTTAGACAGCCCGACACGTTGGAATTCAACACTCCTAATGTTCGACCGCCTGCTCCAACAAGAAAAGGCCGTTAACGAGTATTTGTATGACCGGGGTGCTAGGATAGCCTCTGCAGAGCTGGGGATTTTTTTGCCACGTTACTGGACGCTCATGCGCAATGCCTGTAGGCTTATGCGTCCTTTTGAGGAGGTGACAAACCTGGTCAGTCGCACCCAGGGCACCATCAGCGACATCATATTATTTGTTTTCTTCCTGGAGCGTGCCCTGCGAAGAGTGCTGGATCAGGCTGTAGATGAGCTTGAAGAGGAAGAGGAAGAGTTGTGGTCACCATCACCGCCAGAAACAGCCTTATCAGCATCGCTTGCTGGACCTGCGGCAACGCTGGAAGAGGATTGTGAGGAAAAGGTGTCAGAGGAGGAATGTGGCTTTGAGGAGGAGGAGGAAGACCAACCACCCTGCATCCCAGGGTGCTCCTTGTCACCTATCTGGTACCAGTGGTGTTGTACGTGGCTGGGGGGAAGAACATACCTTCAGTGAGATCACTGAGGACGAGGAACGGGACATGACTAGCTCGGCATCCAACCTTGTGCAAATGGGGTCTTTCATGCTGTCGTGCCTGTTGAGGGACCCTCGTATAAAAAGGATGAAGGAGAATGACCTGGGTGTCCACGCTACTAGATCCCCGGTATAAGCACAAAGTGCCTGAAATGTTACCGAATTACCACAAGTCGGAAAGGATGCAGCACTACCAAAATAAATTAAAAAGGTATGCTTTACACAGCGTTTAAGGGTGATGTCACAGCACAAAGGCAATCTAAAAGCGGAAGAGGTGAACATAATCCTCCTCCTCCCACGACCACGCCGGCAAGGAGAGGACACTTTACAGACGTGTTGTTGATGGAGGACATGCAGAGCTTTTTAAGTCCTATGCAGCGCCACAGCCCTTTAGGGTCCACCCTCAGAGAACGACTCGACCGTCAGGTAACAGACTACCTCGCCATAACTACAGATATCGACACTATGAGGAGCGAGGAACCCCTTGACTACTGGGTGTGCATGCTTGCCCTGTGGCCTGAGCTATCCTAATTTGCCATAGAACTTCTGTACTGCCCCGCTTTAAGTGTCCTGTCAGAAAGGACCATCAGTTCAGCAGGAGGTTTTGTCACTGATAAGAGAAGTCGCCTAGGTCAAAAAAGTCTAGAATACCTCACCTTTATTAAGATGAATGAGGGATGGATCCCGAAGGGACTGTCAGTGGGCGATACATTCGATTAAAAATAGCCTGATAGATGAGCTGCCTTGAGCTAATAATGGTCCACACTCTGCTGTATTTTATCCCTGAATGCCGGATGACTTGCGTGACTTATCCTCCACCAACTAGGGTTCAAGACGTAATGTTTTAGGGCACTTTCTGCCTGGCAAACTAACATCAATTTTTCTGGTCGCTGCAACAATACCTAATTTTTGCATTTAAATTATTTTATTTTAGAAGGCGTACAGCATGTAATGAAAAATAAAGCATTTTTGAACAGTCTTGCATAACAGTTGTGCAAAAATACATATTTACAATAGAGACATTTTGTGAAAGTTAGCTGGCTATTCCTTCTTATTTTTACTTTTTAGGTTAATAATTTTTCTTATTTTTTATTGTGATTGCAATTTAAGAGATACCTAAAACATGGTAAAACAGACAATAGTAAAGAGTATTTCTGCAGGAAACACCAAAGTCCTATTAGCTATCATCCCTCCAGCAGTATTAGCTTATTATTTACAATATCTAAGCTGGGCAATCACCCTTGGGTTACCCTAGGGCAGGCTTCAGTAAGCGACCTCTCCCTTCCTGAGATGATTTTGCTGCCGGTTGCTTCTGAAGGGTCTCCAGGGCTCCACCACTCCGGTCCTTCCTCCAGTGTCGCTTCAACCAGTAACAAATGTTTTATATTTGTAAAGCGACCCAAGGATCCCTCTTGATAGAGGTTTATCTTTAAAAAATTTGGAGAACCAATTTAAGAACGGTGTCCCCTGTTTCTGGGTCAGGGAGTGTGTGAAATGCCTCAGCCTACAGTAATTGTAATGTTCTGACATGCTTGTCCCTCAGTTCCTCATAGGTGAGCATCTGGCCCTTTACTATGCAGTCTCCCCGTCTATCTAGTCTCCTTGACCTCCACCTGTGTTGTGATGTTGTGCTCATGTGTTTCGGGACCTGAGGGTGGTCAAGAATTGGGTTCATTTGGGTGGATCCAGGGAACAAACCTGTGTGTTTCTTGGCCCATTTCCAGTTTGATAGTGAGTGTCTGATTAGGGGGTTTGGCGAGTTTTTAAGGCTCTGAGGCAATTCTGATTGAATGATTAGTACAACTTAATACACCTCTCCTATCTGGTGGCACCTTAGATTGCACATGCAGTGCCCCAAATTCGAAGTAGGAGGTCCAACCAAGCATCTTTTTCCATCTCCCTGTTCCAAAAATCCATGCCATATACACGTCCCCTGATAGGTAACCTAACAGGTATTAAACTGATAGGAATGAGTAATACAACTTAATACACCTCTCCTATCTGGTGGCACCTTAGATTGCACGTGCAGTGCCCCAAATTCGAAGTAGGAGGCCCAACCAAGCATCTTTTTCCATCTCCCTGTTCAAAAAATCCATACCATGAACACGTCCCCTGATAGGTAATGTAACAGGTATTAAACTGATAGGAATGAGTATTACAACTTAATACACCTCCCCTATCTGGTGGCACCTTAGATTGCACGTGCAGTGCCCCAAATTCGAAGTAGGAGGTCCAACCAAGCATCTTTTTCCATCTCCATGTTCCAAAAATCAATGCCATATACACGTCCCCTGATAGGTAACGTAACAGGTATTAAACTGACAGGAATGAGTATTACAACTTAATACACCTCTCCTATCTGGTGGCACCTTAGATTGCACGTGCAGTGCCCCAAATTCGAAGTAGGAGGTCCAACCAAGCACCTTTTTCCATCTCCCTGTTCCAAAAATCCATGCCATATACACGTCCCCTGATAGGTAAAGTAACAGGTATTAAACTGATAGGAATGAGTATTACAACTTAATACACCTCTCCTATCTGGTGGCACCTTAGATTGCACGTGCAGTGCCCCAAATTCGAAGTAGGAGGTCTACCAAGCATCTTTTTCTATCTCCCTGTTCCAAAAATCCATGCCATATACACGTCCCCTGATAGGTAACGTAACAGGTATTAAACTGATAGGAATGAGTAGTACAACTTAATACACCTCTCCTATCTCGTGGCTCCTTAGATTGCACGTGCAGTGCCCCAAATTCGAAGTAGGAGGTCCGACCAAGCATCTTTTTCCATCTCCCTATTCCAAAAATCCATGCCATATACACGTCCCCTAATAGTGGACGTAACAGGGATTAAACTGATAGGAATAGTACTACTTAACAGTACACACCTTATAATAACGCAGACAGAGGCAACACGTATAATCTTCCATTCTGTGCAGTGGAAGCCCCCAGACTCTGACCTGTGTATAATATTCCATGCCTGGCAGTGGAAGCCCCCAGACTCTGACCCGTGTATAATATTCCATGCTGTGCAGTGGAAGCCCCCAGACTCTGACCTGTGTGTAATATTCCATGCTGGGCAGTGGAAGCCCCCAGACTCTGACCTGTGTATAATATTCCATGCTGTGCAGTGGAAGCCCCCAGACTCTGACCTGTGTATAATATTCCATGTTGGGCAGTGGAAGCCCCCAGACTCTGACCTGTGTATAATCTTCTATGCTGGGCAGTGGAAGCCCCCAGACTCTGACCTGTTTATAATCTTCCATGCTGGGCAGTGGAAGCCCCCAGACTCTGGGAGTCTGAAGAAGAGGAGTCAGAGTAGGAAGGTGGCTTTGAGGAGGTGGAAGACCAAACACAGCAGGTGTCCCAGGGGGCTTGTTTTCACCTTCCGGGGACCCTTGGTGGCTGAGTGGAGGAAGAGACATTCAATGACATCAGTGAGGACAAGGAACGGGACATGGCTAGCTTGGTATCCAAACTTGTGCAAATGGGGAGTTTGCGGTTGTGCAAAGGGACTGTTTGTGGTTGTTTGCGGGGCATTAAACTGGGAGACTGGTCTGTTACTGTGAAGCGGGTGTAACCCTTACACTACCTGATCGATACAACATCATACCTGATGTTTTAAAGCATGTTATTCCAAACAATTTAGGAAAGTTAGGTTATTTATGCCCTTTATGGCTTAAAACCAGACTCTGCATCAACTATTAAATTTTCCGTGGGAGTTTTGCCATCGATCCCCCTCCGGCATGCCACAGTCCAGGTGTTAGGCCTGTTGAATCAACTTTCCCATCACTATTGTGGCCAGAAAGAGTCCCTGTGGGTTTTGAAATTCGCCTGCCCATTGAAGTCTATGGCGGTTCGCCGATGTTCGTCCGTTCGCAAACATTTGATGGAATTCGCGTCCGCTTCCGCGGTTCGCAAACCGAAAATTTGATGTTCGCGACATCACTAATGATTAATAATACCTTGACTATTTATTCAGTTTTGAATAACTTAATATGTGAATAACATATTATAACTAGAGAATTGCCCATCAAAAAATGACGGCAATAGAATTGTAAGTCAAGGAATGGTGTTTGGCACAGACATTATTTTTTGTGGTGGTCTGAGATCTCGGCGTTCATTGCGAGCCTCTCGGTTGTTGTATTTTTCTTTATCAGAGGCACTTTTGCTGTCATTGTAAGGTCGGCGCTGATCTGCTTTTTGCGCTTATTGCAAGGCTGTCCCCTGGTGTAGTTTGTGTGGTATGAGCAGCGTTGGCGCTTGTTGTGAGGGACGCAGTGAATGTCTGTTGCGTTTCTTGTGATAGTGTTTTTTATTTCGTGTATATGTTTTTTGTTATGCTAATGAAAAGAATTGGTAAATTAATAATTTAATAAACTTTACCTATTTGTAAGTAATACATGCAGCAAGCATTGTGCTGAAGAGCCTTACAATCTGTTTCCATGTTCCAGCAGCATAAAATGTAGGTTTGTAGTGTTGTGGAGCTGAGGTGTAAGTGTCAGCAATGTGTGCAGTGTGTAGTGTAAATAGGCTGCATGCGCGAGGGGAAGCCGTTAGTGTAGCTGGGTACTTCCGCATTCTGTAAGTTATTAAAATGGCGGCGAATGTTTATGTGGTAGGCAGGTTTGTAGGATTTAGCGTCCTTGCTAATGGTGTATATTGTAGGTAGTACAGGTTTTTGTAAAAGCTGTATTTGCTTTGTGGTATTTAGCGGCTTTAGGGGTCGTATAGCCTTGTTTTCGTTTTTTTCAGCGGCCATTTTTTATCTTGCTTAGGAGATTTTCAAGTGGCTAAACTTTGTAAATTTGACCGAATTCGAGGTTTAAGCTGTGTTGCAGAGGTCCTAGGTGTCCTCCCTTGGTGTGGGTAAGGTTTTTATTTTATTTTTGTGTGTATTTTTGTGTTTTTTTATGTTTTGTGCTATGCGCGGGTTGTCCGTTAAGGTTGTATTTTTGAGAGTCCGTAATGGATTTTTTCTATGTTCCGCGGGTCGTAAAAAAGTCCCGCTGCTGGTATATTTTTGTGTAAGTCCGTAGTTAGTCATTGCGTGTTTATGTTTTTTTTTTCCAAGTCCCACTTGTGTAGTGGTTTGTAAGTGGTTGTGAGGTGCCGTAAATCTTCCACCTCTGCAAATGCGGCCCCTCGCAGGAGAACACACAGGGAAGGGAGGGGGGAGATGCAGGAAAGAGACACATGGCTTTCCCAAGCACAAAACTTGCAGGTTAATGAACCCTGCAATGAGTGGTCCCTACAGTAGGCAGGAGGAAAGGTTCGCAATGAGCACGGAAGGCACTCATCGCAGGGCTCGCGATGAACGCCAAAGGTGATCATTGTAAAGCAGGAAAGTTGAAGTACACGAGTGGAGAGCCTCGCAATGAGGGCCGAAGGTGCTCAGAGGGCCAAAAGACTCACATTGTGTGGCATACAGCATTGCCATGATTCAATTGTTATTGCCGTCATTTTTGATGGGCAAGTCGCTAGTTACAATATAACATCTTTATAAATTATGCAATAGATTACATTTTTCACTCGTGATAAAGTAATCAAAAAAACATGGAATAATTATAGAAGATGTTATTTAGTTGTCATTGTTTGTCTAATAGCAGATTCAAGGACAAACTGTAATCCTCTATCCCTTAGTCATCCTGCAAAATCTTGATTCTTAGTGAATATAGACTACTGTATTTATTTAAGCTATATGTAATTACCTATCTTCTAAATATAATTTTTAGCTTTAAGCAACTTAGATAAATAGTACATTATGTTCACATTTGTATGTCTAAAAATAAATAAAAAATATACCACTTTATACATGGCTTCTCAAAGCAAATGCCTTCTGTATAACACAGCTTTATAGCATTTCATGGGATGAATTCTGAATAAATTAGGAACACTACCACAGACGATACCTGTTTCAATCTTAAATGGATCTCTGAAAATGTATTGTGGACACATTTGCATGTCCCCACCCAGTTTCTCAGAGTACAACATAATGTCCTATTTATCTACTGTACTCTATGTGTTGAAGGGATTCTATCACTTTTTTGCCCACCATAAGCTAAATGATATTGTGGTGTAAAGCCTTTCCACAAAATCTATTTCACAAGAAAGGAATCAGTGCCGCACTGATGAGATCCATTTAAGATTGACTGTGTCTGTGGGTAGGTTTCCTACCTTGGGCATAATCCATTCTATGCTTTAAAACTTTGTTAAACAGAAGGTATTTGCTTTGAGGAGCCATGTACATAGTAGTATTAGATTAAAGTATATAGACATTGTGGATTTATTTGCATGTACCTGTCCAGTTTTCCAGAATGCAGTGTATATGAAATAGCTGTATTTCTTGGCATTCTGGACCGTAAATATGTTTTTTAACTTATGTTTAGACATGGAAATGTGTAAACAATGTATTATATAGCTACTGTACCCGTACACTGTGGAGGGCTTCTATCACTCCTCTGCCCACCATAAGCTTCATGATGTTTTTCACTTTAAGTATTTTCAATACCTTGTGTACATAACTATTAGAGTCTTTTTATGCCTTTTTCTTTATTTCATTTCTAAACTGAAAAAGGAAATGACAATTTGATGTGTGGTCATACTATGTAAATAGTTATCATGTGCTTGCACTTTAAAAAACTTCCCTCATTAATTAATTTAAAAAATAAATATTTATCATTATTTGTGACTGCAATATAGATTTACATAAGTTGTAATTTCCTTTAATTTTTTTATTTTAATGTTCTTCCAACTGTTAAAGGAACACTGTCATTGCAACAAAAGTTGATAACATCTTAAAGGGATGCAGTTGCTTTTATCTTCATGATCACTAAAAACTCTATTTACTAGCCATTTTGTCAACATTTAACAATTCCAAAGATATTCAGGATTGCTTATGTGGCATCTGTATGCTAATCTCAGAGTTGAGCTCTTGATATGGGTGGATGAGAGGCTCTTACTTTAGGATAACCTTGGGGAATTAATTGTTTTGCCACAACAAAGATACTGTATGCAATCATCCTTTAATCGTAATTCTCACATCAAAGCATCTAATTAGTATTTTGAACCCGCTCATTTAGCGTCATAATACAGCACAGATTATCCTGAACATCTCAGGATGTTTCTACCTTAGAAAATATGTCTAACAAAATAAAGAGCACATATTTTCATGTTAAGAATAACTTTAAAAAATTATTTTGAGGTGACAATAGTTCTTTAAAAAGTATGAAACTGTCTATACATTGTACCATTGTACTATCCATTATTTTTATATTAATTTGGATTATGTAGCCCTTTAAATTAATGTGCTGCTTGATAAGAGTGGAAAGAAGATCTATCTACATGGTAACCTTAAGGGGCATTGTGTTTGTCCCCAAAGAAAGAGACAATCAGACTGTACTCCTAATTAGCATATCAAAGCAGTTAATTAGTATTTGGTCATCATTTATTTTCATATGAATGCAGCAAAACAATGATTTTTTACCTTGGGAATTGTATAGCTGTTGTTTTCATGCTCTTTAAGAATACCTTAGAAAAGCAACTTGATTTTTGGGGTCACAGAGTTATTTTATACTAGCTGTCACTGACTCCTTTTCCAGTTCCTGGATCTTACCATTAAGGACAGACTGCTTCGCTCCAGCCACTGGACTATGCGCATAAACACCTCCAATGTATTGTAATCTGATTTGGCTCATTGTTTGTCATATAAAGTTAATGTACTATATTTGAAGTCTGGACCACTAGAAATGGAGACAGCAATATGTGTATTTGGAGGTTGGCCTATTGCTCACAGGTGCCAGACAGGATGCCAGACTTTTAGACCCCATGTGGAGTCAATCTTCTCTGTTTGTCTGCCACTCCCTGACCTTGTTGTGTTGTATACCCCACCCCCCCTTGTATCTAACTCTTATAAAATTGTTGGCTTTCCAAAAATAAATCAGTTTACTGTTGAGATATATTTGCTTCGGATGGCTGCAATACTGATCCCATCTCCACCCTGCAAGTAACCTGTACTGGTCACTACCACAGGAAAGTTACTGAGACTCCTGGAAGCGATGATTCCTGATGGAGAGACCCTGACTGATACAGAAGCCAGATATCAGGGTACTGGTGCCGAGATATCCAAGAACCTAGCGGTCCTTGTGGGTAGTTAACCTGTAGTCTATAGCAGGTGACCCTGGGCACTAATAGCCCCTACCCCTGGATCATCACACTAACATATTAAAAAATGTTTAAAAATAGACAGTGAAGTATTTAAGCTAATATGTCGCTCAGTATGATAATTTGTGGATTAGAGTACATGATAAAGTTTTAGGGGGATCTCACTGTATAATAAACTTGGGAGCCACTCATGTGCATACAAATATAGCAAAACATAGCTCAACATGTTTTGTACATTATATTAGCTTATATCCCTATATCAATTTGTCTCATGTACATTTATATAGAAGTTTTTTCAATGGCTTATCACATTATCATGTTCAACATACTGCATTTGTTGTTATCAAATACTGTAGTCGAAAACAAATTCTTCTGAAAAGAAACTATGTTCCCCAGATTCTTCAATTGCAAAATGCATTAGAGATATACTTCAACTGAAAATGCAGTGAATATAAAATACCCATTATTTCCAAGCCATCAAGCAAGCAACTTTGAACCTATCTACTATTCAGAACAAAATGAAAAATGTCTGCTGCTAACAGGCTTGAAAGATAGTATACCAGATAAGAGTCTCACTGAATGGAGCAAGATTACATTTTATAGGATACAACCAAAATAAAATACAGTGAAGCAAAGACCAGAGCACATACTATTTCAGTCTATAACAGTGCAATGTGTTTACATTTAATTAAAGGACTACTGTAGTGCTCATACATTAGAGTTTCAGCTGATTACTGTTAGTATATGTGCCTTTTAAAAATTACATTAAATTTATTTTAAACAAATAATGATTTTCTTGCTAATCAGTTTCTAAAGAAACAAGCTGAACTTTATTGTTTGACCACTAAAGTGGCCTTTTAGGTAAGGACATAAAAAAATCATTATATTGTTTTATTGCAGTGATTAAAGCAGTGCTTATTTGTTCAATAAAAGGGTGACTATTATTTGTCTGGGTTCCCTGGTGGTCCGGTGGTTATGATTTGGTGCTTTCACTGCTGCAACCTGGGTTTTAATCCAGTCAGGGACCAAAAAGGTCATACCACCCTGAAGCCAAGCAGGGTTGGGCCCGGTTTGTACTTGGATGGGAGACCACCTAGGAATACCAGGAGCTGTATGCAGCAGACACTGTAGAAAAAACTGGCAATGCACTCCAGTATCTCTGCCATGAATATCAAGTGGATCAGCATGGTGTGTTGTGGTCCATGAGGTCACAGAGAGTCAGACACCACGAGCAAGCAAACATAAAATAATTGACCCAAAATGGTGGCAAAGGGCAAACAGTAAGAATTTATAGATTTCCACTGAGGTGATATTAGAGCATATATTTCCCTCAACTACTCAGCTATAACTTCTATAATGTAATTTGATGACCCAGAGCTTTGTTTCAATACAGAGACCTTGCTGTATCTACCTTTCATTTTTTTTAGTCTGTCAGAAGATTTAAATGCACCTTCCATGCAGTTTGTTTCATGTTTTCTCCTGTTGCCAAACAAATGTTTATGGAACATATCATGCACATTAATTGAAAGTATTAATAGAATACATTTTGTCATATGATGAATATGTTTAAGTGAACATTAGTAAAGTCAAATCTACCACAGTTTCCCTTTATTAAATACTGCTGATTTAACATGTAGATTCCGTTGTGCTCATATGTATTTGTTTTTCTTACTCAAAATACTGCATGTTACTTAGTTATCCATCATTTCTGAGTTTCTTCACTTCACCCCCCCCCCTGCATAAAAATCATAGATGTATGCAAGCTTATAGTTTTAGTTTTCTTTTAATGAAGGTGTTCAAAGGATAAACACACTCACTGCCATTTTAAAAATGTTTTTGCTGAGATCTCATGATCAAACACCATCATGTCTACCAGTACTGATAGTGATAAATTATCAGTCGTACACTTGTCTCTATTTTATGTTCTAATATTGATTACTTTCATTGCTTACCAAGTTCCCTAATTTTGCTGCTATTAACTGTGGACTGTGATTCTTTTACTAATGATTTTCAAATACAGATTCTATAGTCATGAATTAAAAATGAATTTGGTTAATCACCAAGTCGTTGATCAATATATACAAGTTGCATAAAAATGTTTCAATGGAACCCATCAATTGTATGCTTTACTAAATTATGTGGAGCAGTAATGATTGCTGTACTAGAACATGCTCAGTTTTATTTTTAGATGTATTTTATATAATTCTTTATTGTTACTGTTGATGTAAACCAGCATGAAAATAAAAGATGAACAAGAACATATTGTAGTACTGAAAAGCAATGATGTATGGCAGTCTTTTACACAGCAGCTCTAGTGGGATAGAGGGAAATTCATACTTCAAAGAACAACAAGTACAGGAAAACATTGATCTTGTGAAAAAGAGAAGATACAGAATCTTAAAGCTCTCTTTTCTTAGTTTGTGCAGCAAAATGTAAAGGTACTGTACTAAATTTTAAAGATTTGAACATGAGCAAATGAAGAATATATATATTTTGATGTTTAATATAACATTCATTGCAATGTAGTTTAAATACTTCAAATTTACATTCATCAAAAAGCAGAAAAATCTAAACAGTTAAATTCCATGCATGGTATAAGAAGAAATGTTTCTATTTTATTTATGAAATCAATACAAACAAAAAGTTCAGGGCTTTCTGAGTTAATGCACAAGTCCATTCTTAGGAGAATCCATCCAAGAGGGAAAATGGGACTGGGCACTCAGGACCAACAACATATTTTGACTGTGCAATGGCTTCAAACATGGTAATTATATTACTTTGCCATAAAGAAAAACTGGTTGTGTGTTGCACAGTAGATTGTGGGTATTAGTGATATTCTGCTGTAAAATATGCAGTTGTTCATATTCAGGCTGAAGGTGATAAATGTCTTTAAGCAAATGCATTTTTAGTGAGTTTTTGAATGTTTTGAGGCAGGGGGATAGTTTAGAGGAGCGAGGCAATGAGTTCCGTAGGGAAGAGTTGCAGTAGTTGAGGCAAGATGTGATGAGAGAATGCATTAGAATTTTAGTTGCTTCTTGTATAAGATAGTGACATATTATGGAGATATTTTTAGGTAAAAATGACAAGATTGTGTTATTACTTGTGAGAAATGAAAGAGAGGGCAAAGTCCCGCAGAACCCAAATGGGATTGGGAGGTGGGAGTGATGATGGTGTTTTTAACAGTGAGAGATATATGAGGAGTAGAAACTGCTATAGTAGAGGGTGGGAAGATTAGCAGCTCAGTCTTTGACATGTTGAGTTTGAGTTGACGGAAGGACTTCAAGGAGGATATGCTTGATAAGTAGTTGGATTTGAATTTTGGTTTTCTCTTGTGTAAGATAATGACATATTTTGGAGATGTTTATAGGTGAAGATGGCATGGTTTGATTATTGACTGGGAGTAGTGACAGAGAGGATAGAGACCAACAAGAACCCCAAGACAGTGGGTGCGAGTGGTGGAATTGATGATGGTAGTGTCAACAGTAATTTATATTTGAGAACTGGGAGTTATAGTAGAAGGGGGAAGATTAGTAGCTCAGTCTTTGAAATGTTAAGTTTGAAAGGCAGTTAGCAACATGTTCTAGGAGAGTGGATACATCTGGGGCTAAGAAGTACTGTGAGGTGGCAATGTCAGGAAAAGTGAGGGTGGTGAGGGGACTAAAAAAGGGGTTGTAGTACATTGGAAAGTTGTTGTGGATCAAGTGCTTGTGAGTTTCTGAGGTTTCTTGTGGCAGGGATTGAAGAAGGGCAGTGAGTGAATGGTGTTCTGAGGTTGCAGGTTAGGAGGTAGAGGTCAGGAACTGGATGTTCACAGATTGAAAAAGGGGACAGAGATTGGTAAAGGGAAAGGTCGAGTAAGTGTACATCATGGTGAGTTCGGGATTCTGTCCATTGTGAGAGGCCAGGGGAAGAGATAAGTGAAAGTAATTTAGTGGTTGAGGGGAGGTAGGTGTGACAGTGGCAATACTGAAAGTGCCAAGAATGAATGAAGGTATGTTGGAGGAAAGATAATGAGGGAGCCAGATGGCAAAATTATCCAGTAATTGAGAAGGTGGTCCAAGCAGGCGATAGGCCCCAGCAACCCCTACAGAAATGAGTGAGAAGAGGCAGATAACGTGATGTGAACTTCAAAAGATGAGAAATGGAGGGAAGGAACCAGGGTATGCAGTGAAATGTGCAGTGAGAAAAAAAGTAATTTGCCCACACCTCCATCTTGCTTGTTCTCAGGTTTAGGTGTGTTACTGAAGTGAAAGCCACCATATGAGAGTGCTGCAGGGGAGGCATTTTCTGATGGAGTAAGCCAAGTTTCTCTGATAGCCAACAGATTAAGAGAGTTAGAAATAACTATGACATGATTGAATGAATTTACTGCAAATGGAGCATACATTCCAGAGGGCACATAAGAATGGCAGGTTTGTGACAGGTGATGGATATTAAATTATGGGTGTTTTGGGTGTTTGCTGCCCTGGGGGCTGTGCCTAGCTGACAGCAGGTGGAAATTAATGTAATCAATGAAAAGTACTGTTTGCTACACATGTGCATTTACAATTATCCTTCACAGGCATTAGCAGCAAATGCAAATTGTCTTTGCTGCTTGTTACACTGCAGGCTCTTTACTGTTTTACAGTTTTTAGCTCATTAGACATGATTATAACAAGGCAGTATTAGTGTGAAGTATGTTTTCGAAATTGCCCACAAACATTTTGTGGCACTGTATTAAAAGGTCACTGAAGTAATATTAATAATATTCTCTTTTGAAAACTTGGCTTAACAATGTGTGAAATGTTTTTCACTGTTTAAAATAAGTAATTACAGCCATTCATTTTTAACTACTGTATTCAAGTTTGAATAAACAATCACAGACATTTATATTTCTGTTTGAAATGTATTTAGACATGTGGGTGAACTGAAAGGAATTGTGGATACATATGTGATCTGTATTCACTTCAGTAAAAACACATGCTCCAAATTGCCTTTTAATAATGGATTTCAATATCAGAGCTCTCTCAAGCTACAGATGGACAAGCAGTCTAAGAAAAAAATCCCTCATTATTATCTCTGAAATATTTTAATGTTCCTATGTTCCATACCTGCTAATTAAGTTATTTTCTAACTTTACAACCATGTACTACTACAGTGGTCCTTTAAAGAGACTTGGAAGGTTTCCAGATTTAATTTTGTGTACTTTATTTTATTTAGAAGAGCTTACAAGTTCTGCCTAAAACCTTGCAAATAGTTCTTAACTATTTTTTTCCATCTGCAGCTCATGAAGACAGTGTACTTCTAAGTTCAGAGATTGCCCTGTCTCATAGCAACCAATCAGTGGCAACATACTGCACACCAGGCTACTTGAGAGAGGTCCCTGATTGGCTAATTTACAAAACTGCACTTCAGGGTCTAAGTATCTATGAGGTGCATGAGCTACAGAGAGCATACCCAAACAGGTAAAAATTGTATGATTTTAAGCAGAAAAAATGAGCTTTTGAACACTTCTTAATAAAATAAAGTACATAAAAGTAAATAGATATGTAGGTATTGTGGCAAACTCCCATACTCTTATCTATTCTTGGCTGTGTTTCTGACATTAAAACAGGAGGCGTCCATATGATTTTCAAGTTTGCTTAAAATCTTTGGTCAGTTTTCCAAAACATAATTCAAAATAAAATAATGAAAATAAAAATCTGCATATACAAACTGACTAACTTCAGGAACACCCTCTCTATGCCTAGACAGCTTTTCGGGCACAGGGGAAAACACAGCATGCACAAATACAGTCTCTGCTTGTCACATACAACAGGGAGTGGAGCACTGGCCAACCATTAACTCCAAATGCTCCACCACAACGACCCTTCATTTTGCAGTTTGTGTTTACTGCACAGAAAGTACAAACCCACTGTATTTTTTCCTGGGGTTTATATGAATGGAATTTGGGTATCTTGTATTTTCAGTGCCCTTATCAGTCTGGTGAATCAGCTTCTCCAAGGTACTGCTTAACCTTTAGATTGTAAGTCTGCGAGTTTTAATCCTGCGCAGTGCTTTAGGGAAAGCGCTATGGACACTGGATTCCAAGTTAAAAAGACAGGGCCACGCACTCTTTGCAATGTATGAATCTTTAACGTGTCATTGCCTGTAACTCAACTTATGTATAGCGCTACGGAATATGTTGGCGCGTTACAAATAAACGATAATAATAATACTGCTTGGAGGTCTGTTTACCAAACTCCTCTGCCATTTCTCTTCTTGTGCTTTCTATGCTTAAAACATCTCTATTTGCATTAGACTCTATCTGTCATCTCTGCAGTTCCACTCAGGTTCTGTCCCCTTTTTCAGTCCAAAATCAGGAACTGGATTCTCAAACTCAATAACTTGTAGTCAAACAGACCATAATCCAAAATGGTAGCCTTACACAGAGGTTGTAACTCACTGCTCCCTCCTGGGCTTAATTGGTGGGCCACACTCATCCCTGCGTGTGTCTGTTTCACACATGCAGCTAATCAGAGCTCCAGCATGAGTTAACTCTTTCATCTTTTTCACAAGCTTATAGTTTCTACCAATCTCTAGGGGGACTTTGTCACAGTATATTATATTCCTAGTGTAATCCAGAAACCTTCCACATCCATTTACATATCTGCAGAAGAACTTTTATGCTAAATATTCCAGTAACATTACTAGTCAATTATGACCAAAGCTGTAGATTTTGAGAACATATTTTAATACTACTACTTCGTAGATGAGCATATAGATATTATCTGTCCTTTAGATACTCCATTTATAATAAAACAACTATCTCATTTGTACAATAATAAAACAAAACATCTCAAATGATCTGCATATTAAAATGACTAATCGAGTTTTCAAATATGCTATAATTTAAAACTACAGGTAATAACAAGTACTTAATCAACTGAATGTTATTCACAAATAAACACATTTACTACATTAAAATAACAATGAAGTTTACCATTTTGAGCTGTCAGTCTCTACTGAGATTCATATTTTGTAATGAGACATCAGTGCCATTAATTCCTGATAAGCTCCTAAGACATTGGGCCCATTATCTTCAATGCAGTTGCCTACACAAAAGAGTCTAGGCATGCTCAATGTACATTGAGTGTTTTCCAATCACTATTTCCATTTTACCTTATAATTTGTCTTTGTATTGCCTTAAGGAATTAATAAGCAGATATTCATAGTAGATTATCATATTTCTTTTGTTTTTATCTGTCATTTTTAACTATCTAAGCAAACCTCAATCGATCTCTTGGACCACTGTTCTTAAAGAAGAAATATATGAAATATGTAACAAACTAACTACATTATCCACGGCATAAACCATGTACATAAACATTTTTGGCAAGATTTGTATTTTTTGAACAGTCTATTTATAAATAGAAAAATTAATTTTACTTTACTTACATCACTTTCTGGATTATGGGGGAGTGATGCTGATCTATAAGCGGAAGTAGGGGCGGGAGAGGAGGGAACAAGGGGAAGACAAGAGGCTTCATCAAATAATTAGATGACACTATCCCATCATAAACAAGTTTCATGACTATTTTCTTGCTTAATTATTATTAAGTTAATCAGGCTTATACATTCCAAACATACATTTTTTTCATTGTACAGTGTTCCTTTAACAGAAAATGTTATATGACTTATAAGTGTTTGTGCCCTTTAAATAAACAATATTTATTTAATATTCTGTTAAGTGCACGTTTTTCTACTTACTGGATGTCTGATTTGTTCTATAAGACAATTTAATCAACAATAATATATTTGAGTTTAAATAAAGAAAGAATTGAATGACATTGAGAAAAAGAGAATACCACAGCTATATCCCTACTGAAGTCATGTGTTGAAAGGCAATAATCACTGGTAAATAATGTATTACAGAACATGGCCAAAGAAAATCATAATAAAGGAATCTCTAGTTTCATCCAAATCCTTTCTATCAAGGGCATACAAATTTATCTCTGCTGCAATGTGATTTGGGCTTTAATCATTTTTACAAAAATAGATGTTTTTGGACAATACTGAATCTAAATAATTAATCAAAAAATAAACATTTAAATATTTATAAGAAACTAAGCTAAGTGGGCTATGTATTTGTATTCAGTATTGCATCTGGGGCATCAATATTCAACATAGAAATATAGGCATTGGCTGCAAAATACAATTCCTTGTTCAAAATAGTCTGAATTTCTTAGCTGCTTTAAAACATCATAACTTGATTATTTCTTATATGTCTTTTTAATAGAGGGGCCAAATGTACCATTAATTCTTTAAAGCAGAAGTTCCTTACACATTATGTTATCCAGCAATGATAAAGACCTAGGCAATGGTTTTCCATTTTAAAACCTTAAATTTTTTTCTTATATCAATTTTATCTTTTTATGCTGAATCTCACTAAACATTTGAACATTTCTCTTCAATCTACATATATGAAGGTAAATATATGTCATCAATACATTATATACATTAAAATACTGGCAGCTGAAAATTATTATTATAAATGTAATGTATATAACTGAAATTTGTAACGTTGCTGCCTTTTTATATGCACCCACTGGACCTAGTGAGATTTACGGGGAAATATCAAAAGAGCAACAAAATGATTATATTTAAAGTCTTACTTTTGTCGTGTTTGAAATATACCTGTTAAAATGTAGCTTGTTACTCCCCATAATGTTGTGTGACACACTAAGATTTGCTATAAATAACAGTGCTGTATCCCTTCATATTTATTGTATTGAACTCTCACGAAGCGAGGGGCCGCATTTGCAGAGATGGAGGCTCCCACGTCGGCTGCAATGAGCCAAAGGCTCATTGCAGGCCGCAAATGCAGACCCTCGAGAAGCAAGGGGCTGCATTTGCGGAGGTGGAGGCTCTATGGCACCTCACTCATGGTTATAAACACCCACACAAGCGGCACTTTAACAAAATAGATCTAACACGCAATCACTAAATACGGACTTACACAAAAAAATACGAACCGTGGGACTAAGAACGCAAAATTTACGAACTTAGCCTAAAAAAATACGAGGCGCGGGACTTAGCCTCGCAAATATACGACCTTAACGGCCGAACCGCTCGCACCTGAAAACATTAAAAACACAATAACACAAACTATAAAAAGCTTACCCACAGCAAGGGGGGGGGGGGTGCACCCCTGACCTCTGCAAGTGAAGTTACACCTCAATTTAAGTCCAAATTCATGAGTTTAGACACACGAAAATCCCCTAAGTGAGAGAAAAATGGCCACGAAAAAAACCAAAACGAGGCTACATGACCCTAAAGACGCAAAACACACCAAGCACATACGGCTTTTCAAAAAAGCCATACGAGGTACAAGACACACTTTTAACAAGGATGCACAGTCGCGTACCACATACACATTCGCCGCCATCTTACAACACTAACTTACACAATGCGGAAGTACACAGCTACACTAACGGCTTCCTCTTGCGCACGCAGCCTATTTACACTACACACTGCACAGCTCTTCAGCACAATGCTTACTGCATATATTACTTCCAAATAGGTAAAGCACATTAATTTATTATTTTTCTTAATTATTTAATTAGCATACAAAAATACATATACACAAAGAAAACACTCTCGCAATACACACATAAGCCATTTACTGCACGCCTCACAACGAGCGCCAACGCTGCTCATAGCACTCAAAGCCTCAAAGCAAAAAGCAGATCAGCGCCGACCAAACAATAACAGCAAAAGCGCCTCTCAGAAAAAAAAAATACAACAACCAACAGCCTCGCAATGAGTGCAGAAGGATCTCAGACCACCAAATAAATTAATGTCTGTGGCAAACAGCATTACCTGCCTTACAATTTTATTGCCACGTCATTTTTGACGGGCAAGTGGCTAGTTATAATAATAATCATGATGTTTTCATTTCCTATTGTTTCTGAGAGCTGTTACTCATCCATAAACCTTGCTTTGGTTATTCCCTACACTAAAATTTCTTGCAGATAATGCTTTCAGTTACGGATGTGGGCTGAGCGCCATAATGTGGGGGTGTTAAAAATTAACATAGACATGTAAAGTAGGGAAAAAAGCTCCCACAGCTTAATTACTCCTATACAGTAATTTACACTGCATGATTAGCATGGGGGACTAAGGGCCCTGGAAAATTCACAAAATTGCAGTTCCTGAAGCTCGTAAATGAGTCCGCAAAAGTGACGGTTTGTAAATATGCCTCGTTTAGCAACCCGCAAACGATCTGCCGGTTACAGGCTGAAAAACAACAGTGGTTGCAAAAATCGTAACTCTGACACATCTAAGCCTTTGATCTTTCATGCCCGTAAATGTTACAATTGCAAATCGCTATTAAATTGATACAAGTCCTCAAGCCCGCAATTGTTTTCACACCCGTAAATGGTATATGTAGCTAAAAATCCTACAGGTACTAGAGAAGACCCGCAAGGGGGTTAAACTACTGGCATTGTTAAAGCAAATATAAACACACTACTGCATTTTAAATTACAGGCAAAGCGATGAAATGTATCAGAAATAATAGCACAACATTCTCAGGCTCACAAATCTGCAATCATTTTTATTATGTTTAATTTCCGTGTTATATCAATCCCAGCAATCAATGTATTAATACAAATAATAAAACTCGCATTGAACTAGAATATTATGTTTATTGATTTTTTCATATTGCATTATTTTTGGAATGTGAGTCCGATCGCAACTCGGACTTCAAAACCGCAAGTGATTGAAATGTAACCTCCATGTTTTAGTGACATAATGATGATGGTCTCTTTTGACACCATCCAAACCTATAACTACGGGTATTAATAATTTATCATGTTTACACCCGGAAATACTACGTGCCAAAGCATGGCTTATGGATTTGGATTTCGGCCCTGTGGTTGTGGCCTTTTCTATTTTACTGGCTCTGTAAGTCCTGGAATTTAATAGGGCCCCTAGTTTTTAAATTAGGAAGCAGAATATTACTTGTTTGGGGAGGAAGGAAAGGCAGTGAAGATATTACTCTATCAACAAAGGTCCACATAGTTAGGTATTCCCAGAAGTAACATACGTATGTGAGAGATGGACCATAAAGAAGGCTGACTGCTGTAGAATTGATGCATTTGAATTGTGGTGTTGGAGAAATTAGAGCCCCTTGGACTGCACAACGATCCAATACATCAGTACTTCATGAAATCAAGCCAAACTGTTCTCTGGAAGGTATCATCGCAAATATTTTGGCCATATCATGAGGAAACAGGATTACCTATTGAAGACTCTAATGATGGGAATGATTGAAGGCTCACGAAGAAGGGGGCAACAGAGGAGGAGCTGGATAGATGAGATTATTTGAAGCAATGAACATGAACTTGATTGAGCTCAGAGGGGCAGTACCTGGCAGATGTGCTTGGCTTGCTGTGGTCCATACGGGTTAACGAAAGTCAAACATGACTCAATGACTAAACAACAACAACAAAAGTTTAGTGTAACTAGACTAAGTTTGTAATGGTAGGACAAAATATAACATTATGACATTAGATATTTTAATTCAAGCTGAAGATAATTTCTCATTTTTATTACTTTCCTTTTCATAGCTTATGATTGGAAAACTATAAATAAATAATAGATAATTCATAACTCTTATAGCAGATTTTAATATTAATGGGTAGTTTAACAGAGCGAGATGTGACTATTGTAATATTTAGGTGTGATCTATAGGCGGAAAAATCTAGTGTTTAACGTTATTTATCACATTATTAATTAGTGGTATGTGTATATGAATCAATAGAGAAATATGCTTCAAAACAATGTTTTTCTCATTCATCAAATTACTCTGAATATTAAACATATGCTTCAAACATTGTACACTTTACATTAAATTATAAGCACAGATAAAATTTATTATATGTTTACTAGTATATATCTAATTTATTTAGTTTAAAGCCCTTGGTTAAATTCAATCTGTTTGTGATTTTTTTTTTTCAAAAAAAAGGTGTTGCACTATGATGACTATATACCCTTGTGATGCAATGTCTGAAAATATCATAGTAAGAAATCAATGGAGTGGCATGCTGTAATCAAGGGCCTCATTCAATTAAGAGCCGTTAAATGGCTGTAAATCTGTGATTCCTTGAGGCTGGCTTATGGCCCTGCGTAGCTTTACGTCCACACTGGTATTCAATTGGGCGGCGCCGCAAGGAGGTCTCTGGTATGGCCAATCGCAAACAATGCGATCGGCCATATGCATTTCTTGCGAGCCTGTAACTTGTTTCTCAAGACCACAAACTCTGTAATCTGTAAATGTAAATATAAATTCAAGACAGCACTGTAAAGCACTGTAAATGATGGGGAACACAATGGGTGGACATGAGTATTAAAAGAACATCATTCCCAGGCTCACCAGAATAAAATACCGTATTACACATTATTCCAAGCCCGTAGGAGTTTTGAATCCAACCTCTATTTTTTTAAAGTCCTCCGGGCTTGAATAATGAGTTACAGGCTTGGAAGTCATTCAAGCCCGCATGAAGGTTGGATTCAAATGTCCGACGGGCTTGGTGGTTGAAGCCCATAGGACTTTAAGATGAAAATTGAAAATGAAATAAAAAAAATGTATTTGCCGATCAAGAAGTAGGGGAATGTTGTGCTATAAATTCTATGACCTAAAATTACTTTCACTTCGAAAAATGTACAGGATGGCTTTTGTATTTGCATAATTAGTGCTACGTTTTGTAAGTAAGAGTGTTGCGTTACCTCTTTGGTGTAAGTAAGCTGCGGCTCTATTTTAGTGATTTACGGGCTTGACGGAAGGGTGATCGTAACAATTGAATAGCGAATTGGGATTTCTTGCGGCCGCAACTCTTTCGGCTGCGCAAGGTCAAAGGCTTTGACAGAAGTAAGCTGAGATTTAGCAAATCGCAAGGGATCGCAGCTTGAGGCTCGGAACCCAATTGGAGGCCCTGCAGCTCAAAATCGTAGTAATTGAATGAGGCCCCATCTGTTTAGTTAGAATGAAGCAAGAATTATTGATATTACACCAAATCACATACAAATCAGGAAAACATAAATGTACTATTTATTTACTATATATATAGTTCACCACAACAATCACATATATAGTTGTGAGCCTTGGGGGTTGTTGCTAACGCTTGCAGGCTCGCACAGCAAGTCCGCTGAAACTACTACCCTCGCAAAGCGAGGGCCGCAGTTGCTGGCAAGGAGGGCCAAAGGAGCTCATTGTGCTGGTGAAGATGAGCACCATAGGCGCTCATCCCTATGACACCATATGACTAAGGCAGTGAGCGCCAAAGGCTCTCATTGCGCTGACGGAGATGAGCGCCATAGGCGCTCATCCCTACAAGCATGTACGACTTAGATAGTAACTGCTCTGGTGGAGATGAACGCCATCCTTACGACCCGCGGGACTACAAATCAACAGAAATCTCAATTATCTAATTCACAGTGCGAGCCCCATAGCAGTTTGAAAAAAATTTAGTTTAAAAATTGAGGCCCGTAACACTTTATAAAGGAAAGCGGGGAAGCAGGGCTTAGAAAAAAAAAATACGACCCGATGGAGTTAGAAAAAAAAAATACGACTTGGACAAAAAAAAATACGACCCACAGGACTTAGAAAACAAAAATACAAGGTTTAAAAAATAAGAAGTTAACGGCTGAACCGCGCACATTGAAAAACTCATAAAACACAAAGAAAACAAAAACAACACACACAGCAAGTCTGTGAGTGAGGTTGCATGCAAATTTCATGAGCTTCGGCACTTACAAATCAGCTACGTGAGAAAAAAAATGACGCCTGAAGAAAACGAGGCCAAGCACGTCAAATTAAAAAACATTCTCGGAACACTTACCCAAACTCAGTAACAATTCATGCAGCACATACCACACATCCTGTGGCACGAAGAACATACAAAATCAATGCCATTTTCTCTGGAAGAAGTAAGGACGTTGCACAAAATGGCGTCTGGTACACAAATTGATGGCTGGCGCATGCGCATTGCGTTATAATGGTTTCTACTTCAGCTCACATTCTATAAATACTGCAAACTTTCTAGAATTTTCTCCATTTCTCCTCAGGTGATGAAAAGTGTGACTGTACATTTCACTGGTGGTGTTACTTCTGAAGCAACTTGATTATCACGTAAGAAGTTTAAAATCTGCAAATTACAGCAAATAAATAATTAATTAATTAATACTTACAAAAGCAAAATATATATATATGGTTTGAAATATTGGCAATAACCAAAATATATAATTTATTGGGATATAATTAAAACAGAAAAAAAGGCTGCTTTGTGACTAACTAAAAAAGTGCCAGAAAATTGTTAATGTGGCATTGCATATGAGTATTGATTAGAAACCTCCAGTACTTCAAACAATTTTTAGCATTCTTCCTAATTGGGATATTTATATTAACAATTTTCTGTCACTTTTCTAGTTAGTCACTAAGGGCCTCATTCTATTAGCGGCCGCAGCCGTTGCGGGGCCGCAAGGACCGGCCGCAAGCTATTCGGCTATTCTATTCCCTTACGGCCGGGGGCTCCGGCAGGCTTGCGGCCGGCGCCTTGCTATCTCTTGCGGTCGCTCACGCCGGAGGAAAGCCTTTGATCTAAAACGGCCGCAAGAGTTTCGGCCGTAAGAAATTCCTATTTGCAATTCAATTGCTCCGGGAACCCTCTCTGCAAGGCTAAAAACGAGCCGCAGCTTACTTGCAGGAAAGAGGTCCCGCTAGCACCAATTAAGCACATAAAATAGCTCAAATAAAGCCATCCTGCACTTTGAGAAGACTATAAAGGGATTTTAGGTGTTAGAAAAAATAGCACATAATTATCCTATACTCAAATCCGTAAAATATGTTATTTTTACTATCCGTAAAATATCCATGTAAAAAGTCCAGAGTGCTTGGAGCACCTCAGACCCACCCACGCCGCAGCCGGAAAATAAACAGTTAATTTGAACTCGGGTTTGGGCTGATGTGCAAGCTTGAGAGTGGGTTACTTTTAATCCTCATGTCCCCCAATATGATCCCTAGCATTTACAGAGCTGTACAGTGCAGGCTTGAATTTGTTTTTGAGTTTTTATATTTCAGAGCTTACGGACGGTTCCAAGATATGCGGCCGGCCGTAAGGGGAGATCCTTGCGGGGCCGTATAATAGAATCGCGAGTTAACAGAACCCCCGCAAGGAATCGCAGCCTTACGACCGATTTACGGCCGGTAATAGAATGAGGCCCTAAGGCCCTCATTTAATTGCAATTTGGCCAATATAATAGGGCTCTAAATAAGCACATAACATATTTTCTTAAAGAAGTTTTTAGTTAGTAAGCATCTATCCAAAAGCAAGGTTTTTACTAACTAAAAACTTCTTTAAAAAAATATGCTATGTGCTTATTTAGAGCCCTATTCAATTGGCCAAATCGCAATTGAAAGAGGCCCTACATTTTTCCGGTTTTAATTATATCCCAATAAATTATATATTTTTGTCATTAGAGAGGTGTTAGGCACTTGGGATATCAATCATATAGGTCATATATCTTTAAAAATATTGCCAATAACAACATTATTGATGTACAGTAACATTGAAAAGATATATACCTTTTTATAACTAATTAATAAATTAATAATTTAAAAAATTATTTAAAATATTTTTAAATATTGTCAAAAACCACAATATTAATGTACAGAAGCAATTAGAAGACATTATTCATGTATAGTAAAATGTAAAAGAAAAAGACAGATAAATGTTTAGGTGGGGTAAAATGGTGTAAATTTAAAAATAAGAAAAAAGGAAAAATTTAAATAAGAAAATAGCTTTTATTAAGAAATATTTGAAAAAATTATGTATGGTTTTAGCAAAAATAATTATTAATATTTACAGTGGATTTCACCATTTCCATTTTTTTGTCATTTTCAACAGACTCTGCCTGAACAGTGTCACTGACTAATTTGCAGTACTGCATGGTTTCACACAGACTGTAAAATCTGCAGAAATTTACAAACAACAAATTAAACCCAACAGGTAATATACAAAAATACATTTGCTTAACATAAATACTTTGGTCTTAGTCAAAACAAAATAAATATTGAAAAGTTATTTCAACATTTGCATCTCTGTCTCTCATTTTCAACAGACACTGCCTGAAGAGTGTAGCAGGAAGATTGGCAGCAGGGGACCCTCTGTCACGTAGACAACAAATTACAGACAGCAAGTAAAGTATAACAAGAAAAAAAAAAAACATGATCTATCCTGTTTGGTGTATGCCAACGTGAAAACGCACTGCAACCTAACTAACCCTCTAAGCCTAACCCCATAACCTACAACCCTAATAGCAGCAGTGACACACACAAAAGATGATAGCACAAAAAAATAAATAAACGTTCCCTAAGCTCCTAATGCCAACAGTGGGGCACACAAAACAGGATACTACAACAAATGTTGTTAACAGATATAAAATGAAAGGATCTAGCCTCTTCTGTGTGCCCCAACCTATAAGCCTAGCCCATAACCTAAACCTCTAATACCAACACTGGCACACACAAATCAGGATATTATAACAAATGTTGTTAACACATATAAAATGGAAGAATATATCCTGTTTTGTGTGCACCAACCTCTAAGCCTAACCCCACAACCTGAACCTATAATGCCAACAGTGGCGCACACAAAACAGGTTCTTAAAATATAATAAATGGAAGGATCTCTCCTGTTTTCTATGCACCACTGTCTAAGCCTAACCCCATAAGATAAACCTCTCTGAATACATACAAAATGGAAATATATATCCTGTTTTGTATGGTCTTAGTATAAAAACAAATTGATTTAATTGTTATTTTAACATTTGTATCTCTCTCTGTAATTCTCAACAGACACTGCCTAAAGAGTCTCATCATCTCTACAGGAATTTATACACAACACATTAAAGACAAGAAGTACAGTATTACAAGTTACAAAAAAAATAAAATAAATCAACTACTGCTTTTTACGCATAAAATGGAAGGACCTATCCTGTTTTGTGTCTGCCTTTGTAGAAACGTACTGCAACCTAACTAACACTCTAAGCCTAATCCCATAACCGTAAACCCCTAATGACAACATTGCCACATGCAAAACACTATATTAAAAAAAAAAAAAATCGGTACCCTAAGCCCTAATGCCAACAGTGCTGCACACAAAACAGAAAAGGACAATGCTGTTAACATATACAAAATGGAAGGATATATACTATTTTAGGTGCGCAACCCTCTGAGACCAACTCCATACCCTAAACTCCTAATGACAACAGTAGCACACAAAAAACACAACTAAACACATAATGACAACAATGCCACACACAAAGCAGGATAGCACAAGAAATGCTGTTAACATATACAAAATAGAAGGACCTATCATGTTTGCTGTGCTCCTTTAACAAAATAGACTGCAACCTAACCAATCTGCTAAGTCCAACCTCATAAAGCTAACTCCATTATGCAAACAGTGGTGCACACAAAACAGGATGGGAGAAAACATTACCAAAACAAAAAAACAAAAAGTTACTTTAAACACAAAAAAATAAACAAAGGAGCAAAAGTACCAATGTACTACTTTTATTTACAGATTAATATGGCAGATACTGAAAACAAAGAGGAAAAGAAAAGACGTCAAACTAGACAACGTCAAAAAACATGGCCAGATCAACAGACGACGGAGCAAAAGGAAATTCAACGACAAAAAGAAAGGGAGAGACTCGCAAGCAAAAGACTAGCGGCTAACAAACTAACATCCAAGACCAAGAAGGCAACTAAAAAACAAAAGCACTTAGAAAATGTTGCTGAACAATCTGATAAGAATTCTAATGATGATTTAGAGAGTCATATTGGTATATGTTCTCAGAATTGTCCTTTACTTAAATCCTTAACAGTGGACGTTTATAATTGTGGTATTATGAATATTGTCTGTCAATTTTGTGGGGCTTATCATTTCCAACAGGAAAGACCCAGAGATGGCCAGTTTGTTAGTTGCCATCAAAAAGGCAAGGTAAGACTTCCACAAAGACAACACTTCCCAACATATGTTAAAAGCATTATGATAATGGAAGCTGTTGAACAACACATGCAGCTTCAGAAAATAAAAAATGCTTACCCATTGTTTTTATGGAGCTTGATCAAATTATGGCCCAAAACCTGTACACTCCAGCTTATAAAAATTTGTCAGAAATAGAACAAGAACAAAAAATTCATGCAGAACTACATCAATTACCAATCCCAGAAGTCAATATGGTTCTTAAAAGAGATAGCCATACCGATAAACACAGTTACAACTTACCAACATCAAATGAGGTTGCAATGATGTTTCAAAATGATGAGGGAGAACAACCTTTTCAAATTGATATTAGAATATATCCCAGACATGAGGAGCAACCTTACATCAACATAAGTATCTTATGTACAAATTTAGATCCAATTACATATACAATTTTTTTTCCAAATGGGAAAGCCGGATGGCAACCCAAATTAACACTTGACAGTTACCCAAATTCGAAAGTATGTGTCGGAAATAATATTTCCATGCTTGAATTTAAAGTTGCTCAAATTGCCATTCGAGATGGATTTAATCTTATTTTATGTGGTGGACAACTAACAAAACAATGGATCATTAATTCATATTTGCAAGTTGAGGCAAATAATTTAAATGTCATAATGTATCAACAAGATAAACTATGTGTAGAACAGTATTTTGAACTGATGGATTATGTCGCTCAGGCAGCTACAAACAGAGAGCTTGCAGCTGGCAAAGCCATCATTTTACCTTCTTATTTCCAAGGATCTCCTCGCAATATGCGAGAAAGATACAATGATGCTATGGCTTTTGTAACTAAATTTGGAAAACCAGATTTATTTATTACATTTACATTTAATCCACAATTGCCAGAGATTGTACAGAATCTACTAATTGGACAAACTGCTTCTGATAGACCAGATTTAGTGGCAAGAGTCTTCAAAATCAAATTAACTGAATTAATACGTGACATAACCATAACTCAGTTATTTGACAAATGTCTGGCTTATGTTTATATCATAGAAATTCCTAAAAGAGGCCTTCCACATGCACATATGCTTATAATCCTTCAAAAGAAATATACATTGGATATTGGTGATAAAGTGGATTCAGTCATTATTGCTGAACTACCAATCCAGAAATACATGGTAGGCTATATGAGATTGTAACTCATCGCATGATTCATGGACAATGTGGAGATATTAATCCACAATAACCATGTATGGAAAATAAAAAATGCACTTAAGAATTTCCAAAAGATTACAGAGACAAAACTTATGCTAATTGTGATGGCTGTCCATTATATATAAGAAGAGAAGGCCAAAATGCCATTATTTGTGGGGAAAAAGTTGATAACAGATATGTAGTGCTATACAATCCCCATTTGCTCATGAAGTTTAATGCACACATCAATGTGGAAGCTTGCACTTCTATAAAATCCATTAAATATGTCTAAAAATATATTTACAAAGGCTATGGTGCAGATACGGTAGTGGTCAAAAGTGCAGAAAATCCAGAACAAACTAAGTTATTACATGGTGAACTTGCATCTCATGTAGATGCTCGCTATGTAAGTGTGCCAGAAACAATGTGGTGTCTTCTCAAATTTGAAATGCATGATTTATCACATGCAGTATATTGATTAGCTGTACATTTGCCCCAAAGACACTTAGTTTATTTCAATGTTGGAAATGAAATGAATGCTTTGGGACAAAGTGAACATTGACAAACTACACTAACTGTGTGGTGTCAATTAAATTGTACTGACTTGGGCCCTCATTCAATTGCAATTTGGCCAATTGAATACGGCCCTAAATAAGCACATAGCATATTTTTTTTAAAGAAGTTTTTAGTTAGTGAAAACATTGCTTTTGGATAGATGTTTACTAACTAAAAACTTCTTTAAAAAATATATGTTATGTGCTTATTTAGGGCCCTATTCAATTGGCCAAATCGCAATTGAATGAGGGCCTTGGAGACAAAGGAATTGTTAAAAAATAACATTCCCTACCATTATGTGGTTTGGTCAATGGATTATGGCGGAAAAGAAAAACCTGTGGAAATAAAATTATATCTAGAATTTACACTGTAAGTCCAAGAGACCTTGAACGTTTCTGCTTACGTTTACTCCTTTTAAATGTTCCTGGAGCACAACGTTTTAAGCAGTTGAAAAGTGTTAATAACACAGTTTATGACACATTTCATTTAGCTGCACGATACAGGAACTTCCTGGCTGATGATACAGAATGGGAAATATTTCTAGAAGAAGCAGCACTGTGCCAAATGCCACAGCAGATGAGAGAACAATTTGCATTCATTTGCATTTTCTCCCCTGCTCCAAATGCATTAGCTTTGTGGGACAAATTTAAAACAAATATGTCTGAAGACTTTTTGCAATGATACAATGAGCCTATTGCAGAATTCAAAACATTAATTGGAATTTCTCTCTCTTAGGGAAGGGAAGAGGAAAGATATTTTGTTTTTTTGTTTTCTATTTTCCTTCTTCACCCGAGTCTCCCCAGAAGCACATGATTTCTGTGCTAAACTATTAATTATATTAACTATATTGAGAGTAGTGCCGGTTCCTTTGTATGCTTGGTGGAGGTATCAAGTTAAGTGAACTTGCTATTAGGGAACTGCCTTCCCATCAGGAGTACAATATATTACATAAAAATTGGTATTCGAAGAGATGGGAGGGAGGAGATTTTAACAGTGTATTTATACATATGCAATTGCTAAACTGTTGAATTACTGATACCTCTGGAATGTATGATTGTTTTGTTTTGTTATGTTTTTGATGTTTGTTAAAGAAAAACGAGAAAAAATAAAGTACTTAAAAAAAAAAAAAGAGAACATAATGGTTCACATTATAATTAAAAGCACAACATTCTCAAGCTCGCACATCGCCAATCCTTCGATTTTTGCCATCTGCGGGCTTGAGTGGTTAGCGCAGGAAAATCGGAGCAATTGAATATTGATTTGTCATTATAGCGTCTGCAAATTGCAAAGGATCGCAGTTCGCAGCAAGTAACACAATCGGAGCCTGCAAAAGGAAGGCATTTGAATAGCTAAGTAACTTGCTATGTCCACTTGCGAGCCTGGATCTCTAGAAAGTAGCAATTGAATGAGGCCCTTGGTCAGTGCTGTTTCCAGACCTGCCCAAATTTGGTCAGAATGGTGCTGCAATTACAGTTTGTATGAGGATTATAAGTATTTTATTTCATTTATGCAGTGTTTCTTTATTATGTAAAATAAAACAATTAACTTTAATACCTGCTTCTTTAAATACATGTTAGATAATATGTGGTTCTTATGTCCTTTTAAATACCTATAATACAATAAATTGCATCTTTTATTTTGGTTATTTCTTATGGGATTGACGTCATTCCATGGAAAAAGCATCATTGTTCCCTGTAGACTTTAATAGTTTTTATAGCAATATTGGTTAAAAGAAAAAAAAAGAAAAAAAAAAAGAGGAAGTGCTCTGGTTTGATGAGACTAAAATTTAACTTTTCAGCCATCAAAGAAAATGCTATGTCTGGCACAAACCCAACACATCACATCACACAAAGAACACCCTCCACACAGTAAAACATGGTGGTGGCAGCATCATGCTGTGGGGATGTTTTTCAGCAGCCGGTACTGGGAAACTGGTCAGAGTTGAGGGAAAGATGGATGGTGCTAAATACAGGGATATTCTTGATCAAAACCTGTACCACTCTGATTTGAGGCTAGGACGGAGTTTCACCTTCCAGCAGGACAATGAAACCAAACACACTGCTTAAGCAACACTTGAGTGGTTTAAGGGGAACATGAAATGTTTTGGAATGGCCTAGTAAAAGCCCAGACCTCAATCCAATGGAAAAATTGTGGTCAGACTTAAAGATTGCTGCTCACAAGCGCAAACCATCAAACTTGAAGGAGCTGGAGCAGTTTTGAAAGGAGAAATGGGCAAAAATCCCAGTGGTAAGATGTGGCAAGCTCATAGAGACTTATCCAAAGCAACTTGGAGCTGTGATTGCTGCAAAAGGTAGCTCTACAAAGTATTGACTTTAGGGGGGGGGGGGTGAATAGTTATGCACATTGACTTTTTCTGTTATTTTGTCATATTTTTTGTTTGCTTCACAATAATAATAAAAAACTCCTCAAAGTTGTGGAAATGTTCTGTAAATTAAATGATGCAAATCCTAAAACAATCCATGTTAATTCCAGGTTGTGTGGCAACAAAACACGAAAAATGCCAAGGGGGGTGAATACTTTTGCAAGGCACTGTATATAATTTATTGATGAAATTGACACACTTTTGTTAGAAGGTGGAAGAACTGTGCATAGTGGATTTAAACTGCCAGTTCCCATTCTGGAAACATCAGTGTCGGATATTCAAATTACATATCTACAAGCAAAAAAAATTAAGAAAAGTAAATTAATTATAATCGATGAAGCATAGATTACATATAGTATAATTGGGAATAATACTAGATTTTTTGTGTTAAATAGGAATATTTATTTAGGTACTTATACCTCACAACGGCGATTAAAAGGTTAAAAACAAGGATAGAAAGGGTATAATAAAAGCAGAGCCTTCCATGAGGCCAAGATGGCCCAAATTTGTAGGATAATGAATATCTTAAAAAAGCTTAAATAGCTAGTATGGGTAGTATAAAAGTGAAGTTGCAGCTGGCTTTGATTTGAGTTCTATACGCTAAATACTGTCTTCTATGAGTGCTATAATGTGATTTTAAAACACTAGAAGAAGCTTCCTTGGGGTAAATCCCTATCTTGTTACATAGAGTCTAAAGTAAATGGATACAAAGTACTTGGGATAATAGAATCCCTATATCATTGGAAAGACTACTATAGGGGTAAAAGAGGGTCTAAGAGTACCACAACCCCCCCACACACATCCCCACACTGTAACGGGAATACTACATAGGCAAAGGAAGATAGTATATGTGAAATAGTATATACACAATCCGAGCGTATGGAGAACTAGCACAGCTAGAACTAACAGCGTCTATATGCGTGTCACAGTGGACCGCATTGGACGCTCCCGCCTGACGCGTTTCGACGCACAACTGACGTCTTTCATAAAGGGCAAAACACGGAAGTGATGTCCGAGTGAGGTATTTATACATAACGGTTGCTACGGCAACCGTGCGTGTACTAAAGAATACATATTAGCAAGAAAAGCAGCTCAATGCCAAAGATATAGAAAAGGTAAGTATGAAGGGAATGGAGAAGGAAGGACAAAATAAATGAAGTTAAATAAAAAAGGTAAATACAAACATGAAAGAACCAACATGATGGAGGTCTTAAGAATGAAACATGAGAGAAGAACTAACAGTAAAAGGGCAGATATAGGTGATTAAAATAAACACACAATAAAATCCTGTGAAAAATAAGTGTAATGACTGAATAAACATATATATGTAATTATAAAGTATATGTAAAGATATACATCAATAGAGATGTAAAAATAAAATTAAAAGAATTACTTCCATGGATGTGGGCTTGTGGGATGAACATTTAAATTGAGCATCTAAAGGCTTCCAGTAAACATATGGTGATTGCAGTGGTAAACGTGGAAAGCAAAAAGGGGAGCATCTAAGACTTCCAAAGTAAATGTAATAGTTGCAGTGATACACATACAAATATTAATAGGCTACCAAATAAATATAATGATTGCAGTGATGTAGGTGAATTATTGAGCACAACTATATCTACAATCCAAAAGAAGGAAAGGATTGTCCTAAAGTGAATAAATAAAATTAAATAGTGTCAATATATTCTCGAAAGGGTGGTATTCAGAAAAAAGACCTCATTGTTTATAATCTTTCAACGTTTATTAAAACAAGACCTAATTCTTAAATGAAGGCCATATAATTAAAGCCTTCATTAAGGCCAAAGGGGGAGAGGGCCTTAAGTTTGTATATCCATTTTGCCTCACATTGGAGGAGTTTACGATCAATGTCCCCCTGTCTCTGACTCATAGTGACTTTATCAATGGCAAAAAAAGTCAAAACTTTACTTTGGTTCTTATGGTAAAGTTTGACATGTCGTGCAATAGGGGTATCCAACATATGTTTAATGCTTAAGACATGTTCCCCTATTCTGCGTCTTAGTTGGCGGCTAGTTTTTCCAACATAGATCTTGTGGCAAACGCAAACTGCTACATAGACTATACCAGTAGAGCAACAGTTGAAAAATTCCTTAATTTTAAATTTTATCTTTGTTGTTGGGTGTTCAAATATTTTAGTAGGTGTAATGTAACTGCAGTATTTGCATCTGCCACATCTAAAACAACCTAATGGAGGTTTTAGCCAATTCATGTTTGTTCTTTTCTCTTTGAAGGCACTATGTACCAGACAATCTTTGAGATTTTTTCCTCTTCGATAGGTAACTGCAGTGTTAGGTGTTAATACTTCAGTGAGATCTTCATCGCTTTTCAACAAATACCAATATTTGGCAATTGATTCTTTTACCACTTGAGAGTCATATCCAAAGGTCATTATACAGCGGATGGGATTTAGACCATTAGAGACATTCCTTGAAGAGTTATTTCCATGAAGAAGCGAAGTTCTATTACAGCTCCAAGCATGTTTAAAAGCTGCTTTGAGGCAGTTTTTTGAAAAGCCTCTTTCCTTAAATCTTTTTCTTAATTTTTCTGCTTCTATTATGAACTCTTCATCTGTGCTACAATTTCTTCTAATACGTAGATATTGGCCTTTGGGTATTCTTCTCTTGAGAGGTTCAAAGTGTTGGCTTTCCCATCTCAATAGGGTGTTTGTAGCAGTATCTTTTCTAAAAGTAGTAGAAAATATTTTGCCATCTACATCTTTTTTGATTATTAAGTCTAGAAAGGTAATTCTTGAGTCATTAATCTCATGAGTAAATTTGAGGCCTAATGGATTAACATTTATTTTTTCCATAAATTCTTCAAATTTATTTTTTGTACCTGACCATATTAGTACAATGTCGTCTATATAGCGCCTCCACATGAGTATTGATTCAGTATATTCTAGGAGAAATTCATTAAAAATGAGTTTCTCTTCCCACCAGCCTAATAATAGGTTGGCGTAACTTGGGGCGCATGGGGTACCCATGGCTGTTCCTTTGGTTTGATGGTACCACTTCCCATTGTAAATAAAGTAGTTATGTTTAAGAACATAATCTAGTAAGTCTATAAGGAATGTATTGAATTTTTGTAATTTGGTGCCTTTACTCTGTAAAAAGAAATTGGTTGCTTCAATGCCTTCCTTGTGAGGAATGCTACTATATAAAGCCTCTACATCTATAGTGGCTAAATAGGCATCCGTAGGTATTGTAAGGTCCTCAAGTTGTTTTAGGATGTCATTTGTGTCTTTCACAAAAGAAGGTAGTGTTTCAACCATATCTTTTAGGTGGTGATCTAGAAATACACTTGATTTATAGGATAAATTGTCAGTTCCAGACACAATGGGCCTGCCAGGAATTGGAGTTACTTTTTTATGAATTTTGGGCAGGGTGTAGAAAATGGAAACAGTAGGATATTTTGGAAAAAGATATTGAAAAGTTTGTTCATCAATCAGACCATCAATTTTAGCTTGGTCCAAGATGTTTTTAAGAAGTCTTTTATATTTCAATGTGGGATTACTCTCAAGAGTTTCATAGGTGTTAGTGTCGTTTAAGATTTTTTTACACATTAGATTATATTCTGTGTTGCCCATAATGACTATGTTGCCACCTTTATCCGCTGATTTGATTTGAATATCTTTACATTTTTTTAAATCAAGTAAGGCCTGATTTTCACTTTTGGTTAGATTGTAACTTTTCGGTATATTCTTATAATCAATATTTTCAATTTCTAGGGTGGCTTGTTGTAAGAACAACCAGATGTTAGCATAGTCTTTTAGGGCTGGAGTGAAACGACTTTTATTTTTCCATATTTTGAATTTATCCTTTTGTTTCCCATTATTTTCTTCCAGGAGAGACAACATAGTCTGGAATGCTTCCATATCCTCTTTTCCAAGTCCCATTTGGGTAAATTCTCTTTCTTGTTTGAGTTTGTGAAATTTATGTAGAGCTAATTTCCTTGCAAATAAATTCAAGTCTTTTATATGTAGAAAAGGGTCTGGCCTAGAAGTGGGTACAAAAGATAAACCTTTCTGTAGAACAGATATATGACTCTCTTTTAGTTGGAAATTGGACAGATTAACTATCAATTTATCTTTTTCTAGAGAAGAGGTGGAATTCTCTATTGTGGGTCCCTGTTGTTTACATTTCTGAGTTTCTTTTCTGGGTCTCTTTGGACAGTCCTGCCTCTCTCTAAAAAATTCTCATTGTTGTTGAACCTTCTCCCTGTTCTTGTTTGGGAGTAAGGTCTACTATCATCTTTCTTTAACCAAGTGTTAGAACGTCTATTTCTGAATTTTAATGGAGTTCCATCATCTAAATCTGAGTTGTCATATTCAGAGGAGCTCCTATCTGAGTGGCTGTAAATAGGGGCACTTGAAGGAAATTTCCTAAAAATATTTCCTGACAAAGTCGTCCTGATCTCTAAGGAACTTTCTTTTTTTCCTTTCTTTGAGATCTTTTTTGAACTTTTCTATATTTTCATTTAGTCTGGTGCAGTAATTATCATATTCAGGTGTTTCATTAAACTTGTTAAAATCTTGTTGATATAAAGCCACTTTGGGTTTTAAAATTTCAAGGTTAGACTGTTCTGTTTCAACAATCAATTCCATTAAATCTTGTGAACATTTTAACAGGATTTCTTTCCATCTTTCCATAAATTTGTCATTGGCCAGATTTGTAGCTGGAATCACATTCACTCTTAGTCCTCTAGGGATTAGGTGGTTTTTTAAGTAGTTCTGTAAACTACTGATTTCCCATATAATTTTTACTTGTTTTTTAGCATTTTTCATTAATTCACTAAAGGCTTTTTTAATGTCTTTATTGGTCTCAGGTACAAACTGTGTCTTAGAAGTGAAACTATCATCTGCTTCTTTTTGGAGTAGATCAATATTGTTTAAGGAGAAGAGGGCCATATTGAACGTTTTACTCTTTTTATCAACAAATATATCTTTTCTTGCAAAATATGTCAATTCTTATTATTCAGAGTAACTCAAAAATTATTTAGAGTCTTAAAGTTAAATCCTAAGGCCCTCATTCAATTGCAATTTGGCCAATTGGATAGGGCTCTAAATAAGCACATAACATATATTTTTGAAGAAGTTTTTAGTTAGTAAACATCTATCCAAAAGCAAGGTTCTTACTAACTAAAAACTTATTTAAAAAAAATATGCTATGTGCTTATTTAGAGCCCTATTCAATTGGCCAAATCGCAATTGAATGAGGGCCTAAAGGTGGATTGAACCACAAGTCAAATATTTAAAAATAATGGATTTTCCAAATCCCAAGAGTTTTTCACTCTAGTGGTTTAACCATAGATTACATATAGTATAATTGGGAATAATACTAGATTATTTGTGTTAAATAGGAATATTTATTTAGGTACTTATACCTCACAACGGCGATTAAAAGGTTAAAAACAAGGATAGAAAGGGTATAATAAAAGCAGAGCCTTCCATGAGGATATTGACACTATTTAATTTTATTTATTCACTTTAGGACAATCCTTTCCTTCTTTTGGATTGTAGATATAGTTGTGCTCAATAATTCACCTACATCACTGCAATCATTATATTTATTTGGTAGCCTTTTAATATTTGTATGTGTATCACTGCAACTATTACATTTACTTTGGAAGTCTTAGATGCTCCCCTTTTTGCTTTCCACGTTTACCACTGCAATCACCATATGTTTACTGGAAGCCTTTAGATGCTCAATTTAAATGTTCATCCCACAAGCCCACATCCATGGAAGTAATTATTTTAATTTTATTTTTACATCTCTATTGATGTATATCTTTACATATACTTTATAATTACATATATATGTTTATTCAGTCATTACACTTATTTTTCACAGGATTTTATTGTGTGTTTATTTTAATCACCTATATCTGCCCTTTTACTGTTAGTTCTTCTCTCATGTTTCATTCTTAAGACCTCCATCATGTTGGTTCTTTCATGTTTGTATTTACCTTTTTTATTTAACTTCATTTATTTTGTCCTTCCTTCTCCATTCCCTTCATACTTACCTTTTCTATATCTTTGGCATTGAGCTGCTTTTCTTGCTAATATGTATTCTTTAGTACACGCACGGTTGCCGTAGCAACCGTTATGTATAAATACCTCACTCGGACATCACTTCCGTGTTTTGCCCTTTGAGAAAGACGTCAGTTGTGCGTCGAAACGCGTCAGGCGGGAGCGTCCAATGCGGTCCACTGTGACACGCATATAGACGCTGTTAGTTCTAGCTGTGCTAGTTCTCCATACGCTCGGATTGTGTATATACTATTTCACATATCCTATCTTCCTTTCCCTATGTAGTATTCCTGTTACAGTGTGGGGATGTGTGTGGGGGGGTTGTGGTACTCTTAGACCCTCTTTTACCCCTATAGTAGTCTTTCCAATGATATAGGGATTCTATTATCCCAAGTACTTTGTATCCATTTACTTTAGACTCTATGTAACAAGATAGGGATTTACCCCAAGGAAGCTTCTTCTAGTGTTTTAAAATCACATTATAGCACTCATAGAAGACAGTATTTAGCGTATAGAACTCAAATCAAA